>CM038669.1:127227151-128427151 GCA_021605145.1 Aegilops bicornis
GGCGGGTGTCTGTCTCTCTCACTTTAGTTGAACCGAGTGTGACTACGCCCGGTCCTTGCGAAGGTTAAAACAGCACCAACTTGACAAACTATCGTTGTGGTTTTGATGCGTAGGTAAGAACGGTTCTTGCTCAGCCCGTAGCAGCCACGTAAAACTTGCAACAACAAAGTAGAGGACGTCTAACTTGTTTTTGCAGGGCATGTTGTGATGTGATATGGTCAAGACGTGATGCTATATTTTATTGTATGAGATGATCATGTTTTGTAACCGAGTTATCGGCAATCGGCAGAGCCATATGGTTGTCACTTTATTGTATGAAATGCAACGCCATGTAATTGCTTTACTTTATCACTAAGCGGTAGCGATAGTCGAGAAGCAATAGTTGGCGAGATGACAACGATGCTACGATGGAGATCAAGGTGTCGCTACCGGTGAAGATGGTGATCATAACGGTGCTTCGGAGATGGAGATCACAAGCACAAGATGATGATGGCCATATCATATCACTTATATTGATTGCATGTGATGTTTATCCTTTATGCATCTTATCTTGCTTTGATTGACGGTAGCATTATAAGATGATCTCTCACTAAAATTATCAAGAAGTGTTCTCCTGAGTATGCACCGCTATGAAAGTTCTTCGTCTTTGAGACACCACGTGATGATCGGGTGTGATAGGCTCTACGTTCAAATACAACGGGTGCAAAACAGTTGCACGCAGAATACTCGAGTTAAACTTGACGAGCCTAGCATATAACAGATATGGCCTCGAGCACGGAGACCGAAAGGTCGAACGTGAATCATATAGTAGATATGATCAACATAGTGATGTTCACCATTGAAACTACTCCATCTCACGTGATGATCGGACATGGTTTAGTTGATTTGGATCACGTAATCACTTAGATAACCAGAGAGATGTCTATCTAAGTGGTAGTTCTTTAGTAATATGATTAATTGAACTTAAATGTATCATGAACTTAGTACACGATAGTATTTTGCTTGTCTATGTTTACTGTAGATAGATGGCTCGTCTTTGTTGTTCCGTTGAATTTTAATGCGTTCCTTGAGAAAGCAAAGTTGAAAAATGATGGTAGCAATTACACGGATTGGGTCCGTAACTTGAGGATTATCCTCATTGCTGCACGGAAGAATTACGCCCTGGAAGCACCGCTGGGTGCGAACTTCTGCGAGAACAACGCCGAAGTTGTGAACGTCTGGCGAGCAAAGCTGATGACTACACTATAGTTCGATGTGCCATGCTTTACGGCTTAGAACCGGGTCTTCAACGACGTTTTGAACGTCATGGAGCATATGAGATGTTCCAGAGTTGAAGTTAATATTTCGTGCAAATGCCCGGATTGAGAGATATGAAGTCTCCAATAAGTTCTATAGCTGCAAGATGGAGGAGAATAGTTACAAGGTGAACATATACTCAAAATGTCCGGGTATAATAATCACTTGATTCAACTGGGAGTTAATCTTCCGGATGATAGTGTCATTGATGTAATTCTCCAATCATCGCCACCAAGCTACAAGAGCTTCGTGATGAACTATAATATGCAAGGGATGACCAAAACAATTCCGAGCTCTTCGCAATGCTAAAAGCCGCAGAGGTAGAAATCAAGAAAGAGCATCAAGTGTTGATGGTCAACAAGACCACTAGTTTCAAGAAAAGGGCAAAGGAAAGAAGAAGGGAACTTCAAAAGAACAAAGAAGAAAGTTGCTGCTCAAGAGAAGAAACCCAAGTCCGGACCTAAGCCTGAAATCGAGTGCTTCTCTGCAAGCGATCGGACATCGAAGCGGAACTGCCCCAAGTATTTGGCGGATAAGAAGGATGGCAAGGTGAACAAAGGTATATGTGATATACATGTTATTGATGTGTACCTTACTAATACTTGCGTAGTACACGGTATTTGATCTGGTTACATTGCTAATATTTGCAACTCAAAGCAGGAACTACGGATTAAGCGAAGATTGGCTAAGGACGAGGTGACGATGCGCGTGGGAAATGGTTCCAAAGTCGATGTGATCGCGGTCGGCACGCTACCTCTACATCTACCATCGGGATTAGTTTTAGACCTAAATAATTGTTATTTGGTGCGGCGTTAAGCATGAACATTATATCTGGATCTTGTTTGATGCGAGACGGTTATTCATTTAAGACAGAGAATAATGGTTGTTCTATTTATATGAATAATATCTTTTATGGTCATGCACCCTTGAAGAGTGGTCTATTTTTATTGAATCTCAATAGTAGTAATACACATATTCATAGTGTTGAAACCAAAAGATACAGAGTTGATAATGATAATGCAACTTATTTGTGGCCTTGCCGTTTGGGTCATATCGGTGTAAAACGCATGAAGAAACTCCATCTTGATGGACTTTTGGAATCACTTGATTATGAATCACTTGGTACTTGCGAACCGTGCCTCATGGGCAAGATGACTAAAACGACGTTCTCCGGAACTATGGAGCGAGCAAGCGATTTGTTGGAAATCATACATCTTGATGTTTGTGGTCCAATGAATGTTGAGGCACGCCAAGTGGTATCGTTATTTTCTCACCTTCACAGATGATATGAGCAGATATGGGTATATCTACTTAATGAAACACAAATCTGAAACATTTGAAAAGTTCAAAGAATTTCAGAGTGAAGTGGAAAATCATCGTAACAAGAAAATAAAATTTCTACGATCTGATCGTGGAGGAGAATATTTGAGTTCTGAGTTTGGTTTACATTTGAAACAATGCGGAATAGTTTAGCAACTCACGCCACCGGAACACCACAATGAAATGGTGTGTCCGAGCGTCGTGTCGTACTTTACTTGATATGGTGCGATCTATGATGTCTCTTCTTGATTTACCGCTATCGTTTTGGGGATATGCTTTAGAGACGGCCACATTCACGTTAAATAGGGCACCATCAAAATCAGTTGAGACGACACCTTATGAACTGTGGTTTGGCAAGAAACCAAAGTTGTCGTTTCTTAAAGTTTGGGGCTGCGATGCTTATGTGAAGAAACTTCAACCAGATAAGCTCGAACCCAAATCGGAGAAATGTGTCTTCATAGGATACCCAAAGGAGATCTGTTGGGTACACCTTCTATCACAGAATCTGAAGGCAAGATTTTCGTTGCTAAATTCGATCCTTTCTAGAAAAGGAGATTCTCTCGAAAGAAGTGAGTGGGAGGAAAGTAGAACTAGATGAGATAACTTTATCTGATCCCTTATTGGAAAGTAGTCCATCACAAGAAAAGGATCCTGTGACAACTACAACAAATAGTGAGGAAACTAATGATATAGATCATGAAACTTCAGATCAAGTTTCTCTTGAACTACGTAGGTCAACCAGAGTAAGATCTGCACCAGAGTGGTACGGTAATCCTATTCTGGAAGTCATGTTACTTGACCATGGCGAACCTACAGACTATGAAGAAGCGATGGTGAGCCCAGATTCCGCAAAATGGCTGGAAGCCATGAAATCTGAGATGGGATCCATGTATGAGAACAAAGTATGGACTTTGGTTGACTTGCACGATGATCGGCAAGCTATTGAGAATAAATGGATCTTTAAGAAGAAGACTGGCTGATGGTAATGTAATCGTCTATAAAGCTCGACTTGTTGCGAAAGATTTCGACAAGTTCAAGGGGTTGACTACGATGAGACTTTCTCACCCGTAGCGATGCTTAAGTCTGTCCGAATCATGTTAGCAATTGCTGCATTTTATGATTATGAAATTTGGCAAATGGATGTAAAAACTGCATTCTTGAATGGATTTCTAGAAGAAGAGTTGTATATGATGCAACGGAAGGTTTTGTTGATCCAAAGGGTGCTAACAAAGTGTGCAAGCTCCAGCGATCAATTTATGGTGCAGTGCAAGCCTCTCGGAGTTGGAATAAACGCTTTGATAGTGTGATCAAAGCATATGGTTTCATCTGAGACTTTTGGAGAAGCTTTGTATTTACAAGAAAGTGAGTGGGAGCTCTGTAGCATTTATGATATTATATGTGGACGACATATTATTGATTGGAAATGATATAGAATTTCTGGATAGCATAAAAGGATACTTGAATAAAAGTTTTTCAATGAAAGACCTCGGTGAAGCTGCTTATATATTGGGCATCAAGATCTATAGAGATAGATCAAGACGCTTAATTGGACTTTCACAAAGCACATACCTTGATAAAGTTTTGAAAAAGTTCAAAATGGATCGAGCAAAGAAAGGTTTTTACCTGTATTACAAGGTGTGAAATTGAGTCGACTCAATGCCCGACCACGGCAGAAGATAGAGAGAAAATGAAAGATGTTCCCTATGCTTCAGCCATAGGCTCTATCATGTATGCAATGCTTGTGTACCAGACTGACGTATGCTTAGCAATAAGCTTGGCAGGAAGGTACCAAAGTAATCCAGAGTGGATCCTTTGGACAGCGGTCAAGAACATCTGAAATACACGAAAAGGACTAAGGATATGTTTCTCGTATATGGAGGTGACAAAGAGCTAATCGTAAATGGTTACGTCGATGCAAGCTTTGACACTGATCCGGACGATTCTAAATCGCATAAACCGGATCGTGTTTTTATTAAGCGGTGGAGCTGTCGGTTAGTGCGATTCTAAACAAAGCGTCGTGGTGGGATCTACATGTGAAGTGGAGTACATAGCTGCTTGAAGCGACAAATGAAGGAGTCTCGATGAAAGAGTTCATTTCCGATCTAGGTGTCATACCTAGTGCATCGGGACCAATGAAGATCTTCTGTGACAATCTTTGGTGCAATTGCCTTGGCAAAGGAATCCAGATTTCACAAGAGGACCAAGCATATCAAGAGACGCTTCAATTCCATTCGGGACCAAGTCCAAGTGGGAGACATAGAGATTTGCAAGATACATACGGATCTGAATGTTGCAGACCCATTGACTAAGCCTCTTCCACGAGCAAAACATGATCAGCACCAAGACTCCATGGGTGTTAGAATCATTACTGTGTAATCTAGATTATTGACTCTAGTGCAAGTGGGAGAATGAAGGAAATATGCCCTAGAGGCAATAATAAAGTTATTATTTATTTCCTTATATCATGATAAATGTTTATTATTCATGCTAGAATTGTATTAACCGGAAACATAATACATGTGTGAATACATAGACAAACATATAGTCACTAGTATGCCTCTACTTGACTAGCTCATTAATCAAAGATGGTTATGTTTCCTAACCATAGACATGTGTTGTCATTTGATTAATGGGATCACATCATTAGGAGAATGATGTGATTGACATGACCCATTCCGTTAGCTTAGCACTTGATCGTTTAGTATATTGTTATTGCTTTCTTCATGACCTATACATGTTCCTGTAACTATGAGATTATGCAACTCCGTTTACGGAGGAACACTTTGGTGCTACCAAACGTCACAACGTAATCGGGTGATTATAAAGGAGTACTACAGGTGTCTCCAAAGGTAAATGTTGGGTTGGCGTATTTCGAGATTAGGTTTTGTCACTCCGATTGTCGGAGAGGTATCTCTAGGCCTTCTCGGTAATACACATCACATAAGCCTTGCAAGCATTGCAACTAATAAGTTAGTTGTGAGATGATGTATTACGGAACGAGTAAAGAGACTTGCTTGCTTGAGATTGAACTAGGTATTGGATACCGACGATCGAATCTCGGGTAAGTAACATACCGATGACAAAGGGAACAACGATGTCGTTATGCGGTTTGACCGATAAAGATCTTGAAGAATATGTAGGAACCAATATGGGCATCCAGGTTCCGCTATTGGTTATTGACCGAGAATAGTTCTAGGTCATGTCTACATAGTTCTCGAACCCGTAGGGTCCGCAACGCTTAACGTTTCGATGACAGTTCATTATGAGTTTATAAGTTTTGATGTACCGAAGTTTGTTCGAGTCCGGATGTGATCACGGACATGACGAGGAGTCTCGAAATGGTCGAGACATAAATATTGATATATTGGAAGCCTATGTTTGGACTTGAATAGTTCCGGTGAAATCGGATTTTACTGTAAACCGGGGTTACTGGAACCCTCCGGGGATGTTGGGCCTTAATGGGCCATAAGGGAGAAGAGGAGGGCCGGCGAGCAGGCCGCGCCCCCTCCCCTAGTCCGAATAGGACAAGGAGAGGCGGCGCCCCTTCCTCTCTCCTCCCCCAAGTCCTAATCCAACTAGGAAGGGAGTCCTACTCGGTGGGAGTAGGACTCCTCCAGCCTCCTCCTAGGGCTGGCCGCACCCCTTGCTCCTTTATATCTGAGGCGGGGGCACCCCATGACACACAAGTTGATCTACGGATCGTTCCTTAGCCGTGTGCGGTGCCCCCTCCACCATATTCCACTTCGGTCATATCGTCGCGGAGCTTAGGCGAAGCCCTGCGCCGGTAGAGTCATATCGTCGCGGAGCTTAGGCGAAGCCCTGCGCCGGTGGAGCATCATCATCATCACCACGCCGTCGTCTTGTGGAACTCATCCCCGACGCTTTCTTTGGATCGGAGCCGGGGATCGTCATC
This sequence comes from Aegilops bicornis, assembly GCA_021605145.1. Taxonomy (NCBI): domain Eukaryota; kingdom Viridiplantae; phylum Streptophyta; class Magnoliopsida; order Poales; family Poaceae; genus Aegilops; species Aegilops bicornis. The sequence continues at coordinate 127,233,681 of CM038669.1, forward strand.
GAAATGAGCGATGTCGAACTCGGAGGTGCCGTGCGTTCGGTACTTGGATCGGTCGGATCGTGAAGACGTCGACTACATCAACCGCGTTGTTATAACGCTTCCGCCACGGTCTCACGAGTGCGTGGACATACACTCTACCCTCTCGTTGCTATGCCATCACTATGATCTTGCGTGTGCGTAGGAAATTTTTTGAAATTACTACGTTCCCCAACACCGCCATCTTCACGAACATCTCCATCACCTTACCCCCTCTATCTACAGCGGTCCACTCTCCCGCAACCCGTTGTACCCTCTACTTGAACATGGTGCTTTATGCTTCATATTATTATCCAATGATGTGTTGCCATCCTATGATGTATGAGTAGATTTTCGTTGTCCTATCGGTGGTTGATGAATTGCTATGATTGATTTAATTTGCTTGTGGTTATGTTGTTGTCCTTTGGTGCCCATCATATGAGCGCTGCGTGGATCACACCTTAGGGTTAGTTGTATGTTGATAGGACTACGTATTGGAGGGCAAGAGTGATGAAGCTTCAACCTAGCATAGAAATTGATGCATACGGGATTGAAGGGGGACCAATATATCTTAATGCTATGGTTGGGTTTTGCCTTAATGAACGTTAGTAGTTGCCGATGCTTGCTAATAGTTCCAATCATAAGTGCATAGAATTTCAAGTAAGGGGTGACATGCTAGTAGTGGCCTCTCCCACATAAAACTTGCTATCGGTTTAGTAAGGTAGTCAATTGCTTAAGGGACAATTTCGCCACACCTACCATCACTTTTCCATACTCGCTATATTTACTTTAGTTGTGTCTTTACCTTAGCAGCCCCTAGTTTTATTTTCGTGCTCTTTACTTTCTTGCTAGCTTACCCAAAAACACCTACAAAGTACTTCTAGTTTCATACTTGTTCTAGGTAAAGCGAACGTCAAGCGTGCGTGAGAGTTGTATCGGTGGTCAATAGAACTTGAGGGAATATTTGTTCTACCTTTAGCTCCTCGTTGGGTTCGACACTCTTACTTATCGAAAACTGTTGCGATCCCCTATACTTGTGGGTTATCAGCCGTCATGCTGACGGAACTCATCTACTTCCCCAACACCTTGCTGGATCAAGAAGGCGAGGGACGTCATCGAGTTGAACGTGTGCAGTACTCGGAGGTGCCGTACGTTCGATGCTTGATCGGTCTGAGCTAGAAGAAGTTCCACTACATCAACCGTGTTGTCAAACGCTTCCGCTTTCGGTATATGAGGCACCAAGCACGGAGAAATTTCATAGTGACAGTCACCATAAAGTGTTATGCTGACCGAGCTTAGTGCATCTGGACAAAGCAGCTATTTAAGATGGTCTCGTCGCTTGTCAAGAAGCGAGGTGGGACTAAACCACCAGCTATGTTTGCCGAGTTCTTTTTTCAGGAACTCGACAAAGCTATGAATCATGGAATTCCGATAAAAAATGAATGTTGGCAAATGTTTCAAGTACAAAAAAAGACCTCGGAGCACATGAACGGTATTAAGAACTCGACAAAGCTATGAATCATGAAATTCCGATAAAAAATGAATGTTGGCAAATGTTTCAAGTATAAAAAAAGACCTCAGAGCACATGAACGGTATTAATTAAACAGTCAGTATCTTTACCTACTAATAAACCACCGATCACTTCTGGTCGTCCGTCAAAAAAATTGCTCCCGAAGTTCGCATTAATTACCCACTACGCCACTGGTAAGTGAGAAAAAACGGTTGGCTGTGGCTACATCCGCGTCGCGTCTGGTTCATATAAAGCAACACTCATGTATATATCAAGCATATGTTACTAGCCTGCTGGTTGGAGCTTACGTCTTGCCTCAGGTAGACCTGGATTCGAACCCTGCTCCCCTCCTTTTTGTTTTTTCTTTCTTTTCTTTTGGCTGCACCACGTAATATTTAGTTAATAAGAAGAAATCCCCTCACATAAAAACATATCATACATATGTGCTTCACTGGCTAGAGCCTAACTCTTTCAACTGGGAGACCTAGGTTGATTTTAGTGGAATTCATAAAAGTATTGATCTAGAGCTTGAATGTCTGAGCAACTCAACTTAATTGTTAAAACATATTATTATTTCTGAACATATAATTTCTGCGCTCCCTATATGTTACAGAAAGGAGAACCAAGATCTTTGTTTATATGTTGGATATGATTGTTGGTATAATTTCGTGTGGTCCTTTTCTTTTGTCAGATTGTATTATATATACAGACTTCCATGATACATATATTGTTATCGCTTGAAATCAACTACTTTTGAAAGAGGAAAGATGTATGTATTAAAATTACAGCTCACTAATCTGGCCGGATCTTGCATGTCCAATTCCATGCACTCTTCTGAGCAGCTCTCTCTGCCTCCCCAAGCACTTCTCTATCCCCACGCTAGCTTGAAGACGAGCTGCACCCACTCGGATGGATATAGCCAGGTACCTACGTGAGACTGGAATTTATTCCTGATAGATAGTCATTGAACTGACAACCATTAAAAGCAGCGCTGCGTACATATGGCATCTATAAAAGGCGTCTTCTCTAAGCTCTCGATCAGTATCTATCATGTATTCATAAATCACTACTATATATATTAAACATACGAATCTCAAATGCCCAACTTGCTGCGTAGATGTCGTCCTCGCCTGTCGCCGCGTCCCAAAAAACCGCACCGCTACTCACTACTACTACTTAGAGGCTTAGATACGAAATGAATATAGTCTAGTAGGGCATTTTGGCGGCCGAGCTCCATGAAGCCCTTTATTTTGAAAATTTTGAAATTCGTAAATTTTGTGTCAAAAAAATCTGGAAAAAAATACACATGTATGAGAGGATGTAAAGTGTATGTGTGAAAAAATTCAGGATGAAATACCTTGAATTGTGAGCTGCCCAAGAAAAACAAAATCATGGACTTTAAAAATGAACAGTGCATATGTTAGAAAGCCTCAGATTTGTCTTTTTTGTGTAGCTCACATTTTAATGTATTTCGACCTGAAAATTTGCACACATGTACATTATGTATTTAGATATATCTGTATTTATTTTCAGAATTTTTTGAAACTGAAAAATTTGAATTTTGAAGTTTTCAAATAAAGGCCTCCATGGAGCTCGGTCTCCGTTTGGCATTTTTGCAACTTGATGAGGTTCTGAATTAACTTAAGGTAGTGTGCTTGCCTTTTTATGATATATGGTGTAATAAATTTGTCTCCTTTAGTATTTTTTGTACTAAATGAATATAGTTCTAGCTGTTCCCTAAGGGTTGTTTTTATTTCTGCTTCTTATATTGTGATAGCATAGGTGCGGCATATTCGTATTAAATCTGAAACATATGTGATCTTAAATTATTTTTGCATAATCTAGAATTTATTTCATGGGCTTAGTTTGTACTTTGCCATTCTATGTGAGAATAAGATGTATTTTTTATTATTTACTCACATATGGTCATCTGATTAAGATTTGAGATAAGCAAGCGATTGTCAAAGTTGTCATGAAAAACACTAGGCTTCTCATTACAGTGGATGGTAAAATTTCTTTTACACTGATGTTATGGGTGCGTGAAAGCGGTGTGCTAGAGTGTTATTACCAAGTTCATCATCTTATGATTCATCGCATTTGTCGTGACTAGATGGACAACTTGACCACCATCGGCGGCGGTGACCAAGAGGAAAAGCTGCAACGTGGATGGAGCAAAAAGGATGTGCGAAGATTTGTTTCTCCCATTGCAACACACAGATTTTTTAGCTATAAGAATTCATCTTCAAATGGTGTAGGAATCCACGAAATACCATTCCCTGGTTTCGTAATTTTGATATTCCTAAAACCTATTAGGATTTATGATCTTTTAGAAAAAGAGAGGATTTAGGATGCATATCCGAAGGAGATGTGCATCTACCGTGTTCTTCAGCGGTTCTAATAGAGTAATTTTTTTAAAATTGATTTGAGATGTAGAATATGCTTATACTTGTGGTTCGCTTCAAGGTTCCCTGTAGAACTGAATGGAGAAAAAAAATATAATCATACAGATTTAAGTTGCTAAATTATAATTAGTTGAAAAAAGGTATTATTTTGTCTATCCATGCTTATGCTTTTTTTTTACCAGCAAAAGAAGCTGTGTTACAGGAAACTCCCTCCTCACATTGAGTGTGATAAAAGTAGCATGGATCTTATTTTGTAATGTAAAATTTCAGTTTTAGTAGGTTTGCATCTGTTCCAAAGGTATTGCTTTTCAGAGATAATTAATGATACAATTAAGGAAAATGCAAAAAAATCTCCCTCTACAACGCACGGGCATTTTTTCTAGTATGATTTAAAAAGACTAGACCAGTCGGCAATGCTCACTTTGTGAACGATACGAACTGTCACCAAGAATCTTCTCTGCTTAAGATAAGCAAAATTAAGCAAAGAAGACTCATAGTGACAGTCATTTCTTCCACAAAGGGTGCAATGATAACTGTAGCTTACTGCTTGTGGACGACGCGGCAATTTAAATTGGTCCGGCCGCTCCTCAAAATCCGAGGTGGGACTAAACCACCGGCTTTGTTTGCCGAATTCTTTCTTTCGTATGCCGCGTACCGATTCGTATAGGTGTCGTATTCTTAGTGTCTAATTCTTCAGTAAAAAGAAGATGCAGGTCTTCAGGGTCTTGGCACTCCTGCGACCGTCCCGTGCGTGCTCCAGGCCGGCTTGGGCATCGCCATGGCGCGGCGGAGCTGGTGCCACACCTGTGTCGTTGTTGAACAGGGAGGCAGGGGACGCCGGTGAGTGGCATGTCAGCGTGCGTGAGCGCCCCCGGCGTCTCGGTCCGGCACGGCGAATGCCCGTCGTAGCGAGGCCTGGCGGCGTCAAGGCCCGGGCGAGATGGCGAGCGTGTCCAACGCTTCTCCAGACCGTAGTTCACCTGGGCTCCTACGGTCCGACCTCGCGTCGGATTCGGCACTCCCAACGCGGCGGGATTCCCAGTTCCGACGACCTGGATGATTCAATCACAGATTCACACTGCTAACCAGGCCAAGAAGCAATCTACACCGTCCCATCCAGATTTTCAAACAATCTAATCTGTCAATCGGTCTCCCCGGCCAGCTGATTACATTGGCCCTGCTTGGTTCCCACGCTCCCGGCAATCCAGCTCCGACGCCAACACGGCGACCTCCCACCGCCTCGCGCTAGGCATAACCCTAGTCCCGCCCCCTCTTTCCATCGTTTCCTTCTCGTCCATCGCCTCCTCCCCTTCCTCCACTGCCCCATCGCCATGCCGGCGTCTATGTGGAAGAAGCGCCCGTCCCCCGGCCTGCGTGAGAACTGAGATCCACCGCGAGCTCGATCGGCGCCGGAAGCTCGCCGTGGCCGCGAAAGGGAGAGTTGCAATTAAGTCCCCTGCCGTGCAGCCGCCTCCGCGTAGATCGGTGGTGCTGGTCCCGTCCGTGTCACCCGGCGCCGCCACCATGGAGCTCGCCAACCCGACGAGGGACGGAGTTGCAAAGAAGTGCTCCATCCGGCCGCCACCGCACCGACCTGCGCTGGCCCCGCTCGCAACAGCCAAGGCTGCCTCCAAGAAGATCGCCTACCTGGACATGGGAGCGGCTGAGCAGAGACGCACTGCCCCGCCGCGCCGAGACCCGCTGATCCCGACCGCGTCCACCGTGAAGCTTCCCGTCATGGCGAACAGAGGAATTCCCAAGAGGTGCTCTGCCCCTCTTCCGTCGCCATGCCAATCCGCGTTGACCCCGCACGCGCCGGCTGCCACCATGAAGCTGCCCAGTTCGAGTTCGAGCACATTCGAAGCAGAGTACAGCAAGAAGACGTCATCCGCACCGATCCCGCGGCGCTGTTCGTCCATCTCGCTGAAGAAGGGCACGCCAGTGAAGGTGCGCACGCTGCTGGCGAACCTGCCGACGGGGGAGCGCCTCTTCTTCTCGCGCAACGCCGTCACCGTCTCCGACGCAGAGGATGGCTACATTGAAGTGCTGTACAACGGCAACTACCCTCCCGGCGATCCATCTCGAGCCGTGCGCGTCGCCATGGACCGGATCAAGACCATGCCGCCCACCCAGTGAGGACAAGGACGGTCGCCAGTAGTTCAGAAATGTGTGGCTGCTCGCAGTAGTTGCTTGTAAGTCGTAGTAACAGGGAATACACGAAGGAATTAGGGACCTGAAAGATGTCTTCTTGCAAGTTTTTGGGTCATGGAAGGCACTGACAGGTTTGTGTGGCGAAAGGCTAGCCAGCCAGTCAAGACGTAGCATCTGAATGTAAATCTCGGGAGTCCTGGATCATGCGCTCCTATGATGTAATTTCTCGCATGAATGGAATGAAAATCATTTGGTTCAAGTTGTTTGGATAGGCTCGTGACAAACTAACCGGCAAGCATGTGTGATGCACAATACTTGCTTGATTAAAACACTTTGGATTCATGTTCATGCTCCTCATATCACAAGTTCATAACCCAAAGGGACGACGGATTCTACACTTTTCATATCCACAGTGAAGTTGCTGTACGTGCAGCAGACTCTTCAGTTAGCTTGATTGAAATAGTTGTGTTGCAGCTACCTGATGTCTGCTGCTATTTTGTTGCCTTCGTGCCTTTTTGTAACAGGTACCTTTTTTATGAAAGGTATTATAATTAAAGTTTTTTTGTTTTTGAAAAAAGGAGGATAACCATATCCTCTTCATCGAGCGATATGTTGTCATCTCTCCCTGGCTAATATAAGTTTAGGCTGACGTAAGCTCGCCGTAGTTTTCCGTCAATTCATCGAGCGGTGCACACAACCATTTTTTTTATTATTCAATAAACCTCACAAAGTAATACATCAATGAGTACGAAGTCACTCTCCTGGCAATAACTATCGCTACTCTTGCCAACATAATGAAGGACGTGCACATGATCAGACTGCCTGCCCAGACCTCACACCAATGCCGAACATCTAAAACCAGAGGCCTCAACCAATCTGCCCTACGGCGGGTTGCGGGCACAAACCGGTCCAATGGACTCACAACGGGCACCACATACGCACGCTTCAGAGACCGCCGCCACCGTCTTCCGCATGTCCATCTTCAGAACTAGAATCGACCCATTGACCTTGACAGGCCTGCTGTCAGTGCCGCCATGCCGCCAGACAACGCCATCTCCCTACGCGCGTCCATCAGCATACGTCCGTCACCGAGACCCTACTGCACCACGCCACCGAGACCCCACGTCGTCGATGCGTCACATGAAACGCCACTCCACCGCTGAAGCCGTCCACTGGTCCCTCGAGGCAATGAACACCTCCAAGAATGACGCCCCCAAGACGGAATGACACATGAGCGCCGTCATCATCCAGATCAAGAATTTCCCCCCGGAGGTAGTGGAAGGAGGTGGGAGCTTCACCTGATGATGCCTTCAAGAAGGATACGACGCCTAGGGTGTCGCCATCACCGGCCGAAGACAAGGTTTTCACCTGGATCTGCCTCACGAGAATCCAACTGACATCCTGTGTACCGGCTAGACCACCTTCAAAGCCCCAGATTTGGTCACCCAGATATGCCGACCACCGAGATGTACCGGTATGAACCACGGCCGAGATGTATGGCGTGGTTGAACTATGCTCGTCTTTTTTGTGTGCTGGCAACTTTGTCGGCCGCTGGCAAGTGTGGTGGCATGAACTATGGTATTCTTTTGTAGGCTGACATGGCCGTTTGTATGAACTTTGGCCGTTGGCCTTTTTTAGACTCAATTTCCTTGTCAAAAGTTCAAACGCAGACAAAAACTGTGTCGCCCGGGCATGGACGGTCTCCAGCTGACCTAAACGGACGAAAAGCGAACAAAACCTACGTCGGTTTGCGTCGGCACGTTAGAGTTGCCCTTAAGCCAGGCTAAGAATTTGCTGACTAGACAATACATCCATGATATTTGTAGATTTCGACATTTTGAGAACTTATCCGTGTATTCAATTTTGAGAGGGCTCGTTCTAGGAATCATTTGCTCCATTATCCTGTTTCACGTCAGATTTGTAGATTGGATTAGGTGGTGTGTGTCTCTAAAGTCTAAACCTGTAACTCCAACAATTACAGTCCACATTTCAGCAAACGAACTGTTGCTGCAAAAGGGGTTCAGGTCTAAAGCGTGGTTCCCGCGCATTAACTTGACAACTTTTACCACAAGAACGTAGCAGTCCAGGAGCATGGCGCCAATCGCAAAGCGCTGTGAATTTTCCAACCCAACCAACCCGCCACCCACCCCCGGTAGACTAGACAGCACGGTGAGCAGCTAGCACAGGGATCCCTATCCCATTGCAGTTTGTGCACAAAGGGCGGCCGCAGAAGGCACCCGCTGCCCGCCTGACCGAAATGGAAGGCTGACGGATCTGCCAAGGACTAGGATCTACTGACATTCTCTTTAACTGCATCCGGCGAGGCGAGGGGCCAGGGCAGCTAGCGCTCGGCCTTTTACTCCTTTCTGCAGCCCTAGATTTGGAATGGCGACCTAGCTAGCCCACACACACACACATGCCTTACGTCTGAGTCTCTTCTTCCCCCCTCTCTCTCTCTCTCTCTCTCTGCGCTGCTCCCTTTGCCTCATTCTGTGAGATTTCGGTTAGTACTTTGGTGGTACGTGAGTGTCTATTTTGTGGAGAGAAGAAGAAAACCCATATGGTGATGCATGTGTGAACATGTCTCGTCCTTTGCACAGCTTTGACGAAAATAAGAGAGCGAGAATTGGCCCATGCTGGCCCCTGCCTCCTGCCCCACGTGACCGGCCTCGCCATGGGCCGTCTGGTGCAGCCACCGGTCAAACTTTAAAGCCTCCAAGCCCTCTTTCCCCCACCTCTCCCTCTCTCTCTCTCCCCTCCTCTCTGAACAAGCAGTGGTAGGTCGGCGGACGCCATGGCGAGCAGCGGCGAGGTGCAGAAACCGCTGCAGGCGGTGGCGCAGGGGCTGCGGTGGACGTACGCCATCCTCTGGCAGCTCTCCCCCGACCAAGGGTACAGCAACACCACCAGCTCCATCGTCGCAATGTTCATATCTCACTTGCATAATTGCTTCATCTGTCCATGCTCAACACAAGTGTTTTTTGAATTTCTTTTGCTTGTCACGGAAATCAATGGGATGCATGGCAGCGCGCTGGTGTGGGCGGAGGGGCACTACAACGGCGCCATCAAGACGCGCAAGACGGTGCAGCCGGCCGTTGCCCAGGCGCAGGCGCCGGCGCCGGCGGCGGAGGCAGCCGACCAGGCCCGGAGCCGGCAGCTGCGGGAGCTGTTCGACTCGCTGGCCAGGGAGGCTGCCGCGGGCGGCGGGACAGGCTTCAGGGACGTCCACGGCTGCGCCCAGGAGGCTCGGCGGCCCAGCGCGGCGCTGGCGCCGGAAGACCTGACGGAGACGGAGTGGTTCTATCTAATGTCTGCCTCCTACTCCTTCCCTCCCGGCGTCGGGTACGCACCACGTTTGCAGCTTTTCTTGCACTTTTTTTAGCATCTTGTTACCGCTTTCTCTTCCTACGTACGGCAAAACATTCCGGCTGTAGCTAAGGAAGAGAAGTTTCGGTCCATCTTGTTATGACAAACTTCTAACCAAACCTAACAAAATTACGGGAACACTTCCAGGTGTGCTACATGGCTCAACCATGCAAATTTGCGGGGTGCACTAAGGCATCCAACGTCGTGAAAGGTGTTGTCGTCTTAAAAAGTTATTTCAATCTATTTCTAGTACTCACTCCGTATCAGAATATAAGACTTTTTTTACATTAGCATAGCGTCAAAAAATAAATGGAGCGTTTTGGAGCTCTGCCTCTGTGGAGGCCGATTTTTTTTAAAATAAAATCAAAATTTGAACCGTCAATTTTAGAAAAAAAATCTGATAAACTTTGTATAAGTAAACAAGGATGTGATGTGTATGTGTGTAAAATTTCAGGATGAAATACCTTGAAAGGTGATCTGTTTAAAAAGGCAAATTTATGGACTTTGAGGATGAATAGTGCATCTACTGTATTTCATCCTGAAAGTTTACACACTTGTGCATTATGTCTCTAAGTATATGTGTATTTTTTCCAAAAAAAATTGAAACATGCAAATTTGAATTTTGATCATTTCAAATTTGGCCTCCATGGAGGCCGAGCTCCATGAAGCATTTTCGTCAACAGACGTTTTATATTATGATATAAAGGTACTGTTATTTATGTAGTTCTACTAGTCACAAGAGTAGCACACTCCAATAATTGTGGTAATATAAGATACACATGTATCAAACCAATATTCAATATTACTCTCCTTCGAAATCTGGAAGATAAGCGAAAAGTTGGCCAAAATTCTCCTAATTTCATAGAACATTAAGACAAGAACAAACACAACTCCATAACAATTTAGCCAAAAAGCATCTAAACTGGATGTGCTCAACATTGTCAGAGAACACGCTGCATTGGCCTGACCGTGAGGTTTAAGAATTTGGTCACTATAGGGTAAGCGACACGCCGGCACCTAATCGCTTACCAAAGAAAGATTTTATTTTTAGAAAGGGTACGGCCCTCCAAGTATCTCTCGGTTTCTGGGACAATCTGCCCTAGATGATCCTCAAATTGAGAGGCTTAACAATGAACTTTCCAAAAAAACGCCATGGGGCCATATGACTTGGTCACAATGGAGTGGGAATCAAAGCACTAAGAACCGTCATCAAACCATTTCTTCCAGAGAGAGCGAGCGTCGGTAAAGTCCCAGTTGTTATCATGGAGTTTGGAGATGCGAGAAAATTGTCCTAAGCAGCAGGAAAAATGAGGGAATTTATCTTTAAGGGACCAATGCTCTGATCACAAACCAAACCAAAACAAAGTGGAAGAACCGGAGCCGACAATGAATTTTACAAGGGATCTAACCTCCCTAATCTTAATGAAGGATTTCCAAAGAGCCATTCCTCGGAGTGGAGCTGGAATGGTCTCCATTGGGTAAATATTTGGCTCTAAGCAACTCTGTTCAAAGAGTATTGTTGCTAGGTTGAGAAATTTCCCACGATCATTCCATCATAAGACACTTGTTCTTGATGGAAGTGTTGATGGCACATAGATTTCAACTTAATGAGCCTATATCATTTTAAGTGTCCATGGAATTCCAAAAAAATAACACTATGGTGCTTATCGAAACCCTCATGAGTTCCTTCCGATAAAGCCCATTGTGTACATAGGCATATTGGACAGGCACAAACTGATAAGGATAATCTTATCCCAGACGAATTGAATTTACCACGCCAAGGTGCCACTCTGCATGTTTCACTCAAAAAAATGGTCCAATTTGTCAAATATAATTTGAGCTTTTAGATATCTGTGGTTGACATGCTATTAAACTTAGCTTTAGATATAAAATTGTTGTCCCATATTTTTTTCAAAACAGAGGAATTTTTTTATCTCATCGCATTAATAAAGAAGAAGGTTAACAAGGTTCAAGGTCCATTATAATGGAAAACAAAAGCCTACTCTCATGACATGAGTGAACTCAAGTGCTTTGCCCAGGCAGTAATCCAATCCTTGACCTCATCCTTGATGTGTGCAATTATTATGTTGGGCATAGTAGGCTTATTTGTGAAAACCCTTGCATTTCTCTCATTCCATGACTCCCGATGACCAACATTATGAGCAAGGCCATTGCCTGTCACATATGCTCTCCTCGCAACACTGCGGCCTCCCATCAAGCGTGAACCGAGAGGAGCGCTTGCTAGGAAGTGGTGTCGAGCTCCAATGCATCCATTCAAGATTTATTGGCATTCCAAATTATTTCTGATAGAGAACCCACACTTGAACAACATATGGGTCGCCGACTCAGGTTCCCTCTTGCATAGCTGACATAAACCGAAGTTTATCTAGCATCTTCTCTCTAAATGGTTGTCCATACTCTATTATAAGGACGAGCCAATCGAAAAAATTGCACTTTAGAGGTGCCTAGATGGCCCAACCAGTAGGCACCATGATGGTATCAATCACCCCGTGGAAATGGGCAATGCCATGGAATACTTGTTGTTGGAGGTCATCTTCCAAACAATATCATCGGCAATTCTCATCGTGGAGCTGCACTTGTTCCAGACTAAAGGGCACAGAACTGCGCAATGTGGGTTGCGCAATGTGGGTTACCAAGAACCCACGAGCCATGTCAATCTTCCTGAGCCAAGAAAGGTCGTGCAAAGCGTCTCACACGGCGAGGCTCCTGCTAGTCGAGGTATCAAAGACCAGGGGCACAATATCATTTGGCTTGGCCCCAAGAAGCCACGGGGAGTGCCAAAACTTGGTGCTCCGGCTATCCCCCCCCCCCCCCAATGATGGTAGTTGCGACGTAGAAGAGCTCCACATGCCCACCTTGCTGCAAGGCATCCCCAATCCTACCCAGGCCCGATTAGGCTCCTTCCATTTGTACCATGGCCAACGCAGTCAGAGTGCTCTAGCATACTTGCACAAACCCAAAATCCCCAAGCCTCCAAACTTCCTTGGCATATAGACCAGCTTCCAGCTCGCCTTGCATTGACCACCAGAAACCTTGTTGAAGCTTCTCCACTGCCACAAGTGTCCCATGTTAGGACTAGGGGCTTGATGTAGTAGATTTCTTGCTCCATGGGGACCGCTTTGACAAGGGCAACCTTGCCAACCGCAATGATGTTGCCTCCCTACCAGGGACGAGCTTACCCACCACCTTGTCGATGAGAGGCTCCAAATCTATCCTCCACTGACGGTGCATATATAGACAGAGGTAGCCCGAGATATATCATGGGGAAGACGGCCTATTTGACAGGAAAACTCTCGAGGACCTTGTCAAGTTCGATGTGAGTGCACTGGATGGGCGCCACGAGCATCTTCTCCAAGTTAAGGCTTGTGACCTCCCCAAACCCATGCAGAATGGTGATACTGTGCTGAATATCCACCCGAATTGGCGCCACAAAACGGTCGTGTCATCTGCTTATAAGGAGGTGCATATGAAAGCGGCCCTCCCACACATCGGGTGGAGATGGTCCCGGTGAGTGGCGATGTCCAAGAGGTTCTGAAGCAGATTGATTGCAAACACAAAGGGAAGTGGGGAGAGCGGGTCTCCATGCGAAAGGCCCCTCCCATGCTTGATCAGCTCCCCAAGAACTCAACGAGACCCTCAAAGTCGAGGATTGCATAAGAGCTGCAAGCATGTCCCAGAATTTCACCAGGAACCCCCTACGGTGAAGAAGATTGAGCAAGTGGTCCCACCAAACAGAATCGAAGGTCTTCTTGGTGTCCAACTTAAAAGAGGAGAGTTGGCTTCTTTAACCTGTGCAGCTTATGCCCCAAATTGTGAACATATAGGAAGTTGTCATGGATACTCCATGACTTGATGAAAGCACATTGGGTCCAGGGAACGAGCACGTGCATGAAAGGTGCAAGACCCGAGGTCATCTTTGCCACAAATTTTTTTCACGGTCGTGTCGATGATACTAATAGGTCGAAAAAAATCATAGATTCACTTGGCGCCATCCTTCTCGGGGAGAAGCGCGATGTGGCCGAGTTGACCCACTTGAAGTGCTCTACATGCAGGTCAGGGAAGAATGCACCGTATAAGCCTTCGGGGCCCGACGCCTTGTCCCTAGGCATTTGCACAATGGCATTAGTGACCTTCTTCTCTGTGATAGGGTCGCCAAGGGTTGACGGGTTGCATTACGTGAAGTCCATGCCCTCCCAATTGAAATCACGTGTCCTTCTCTGGCCCTTGTGCACCATGGACCCGAAGTGCTCCTGGTTCAACTTCTCTTTCTCATGATGCACGATTGCGGAGCCGGTGGACTAAGTTCTTCCTTCTACGGGCATTCACACGAAAGTGAAACAAAATCACGTGTTGGCATCACCCTCCTTGAGGTTAGATAATCCGCGAGCATTGCCTTTTACATGCTCGCTCGAGGACGACCAGGCTAATGACCCTCCTCTTGAGCCTCCTCCTCCGGTGATAGAGTTCCCAAATCTTTTCTGCCGAGTTCAACACCTGATAACTCCACTGTTACACTTGTTTGTGCTAGTTGGCACCGGGTAATATCCTGTTGTCACGAGCCCAGTAAATCTGGCCTGTACTCTGTTTGGTTGACACTGGTATGTACTCTGTTTGCAGGTTACCTGGAAGGGCCTTTGCAAGGGGAGGGCACGTATGGCTTAGTAGAGCAAATGAAGTAGACAGCACGGCATTCTCAAGAGCAATACTTGCCAGGGTACTTTTCTTTTCTTGATTTTCCCAAGCCATTCGTTAGTTGGCGCTTAATCTGCAGCGCATGCAAAATCATAATTAAGCATGACATAAACTGGATGAACAAATTGAGTAGAAAGAATGAAAAGGCATAATTCTTTACCTATTGGTAGACATACAAAGTGATTGGAGTAACAACAGGAAATGCATATCAGTGATTGGAGTATGAATCTGTACAGGAAATGAAAATTGTATAAGCATGCTAATGGCGAAGCCAACACGAATCTGTACAATTCAGTTTTCCCCCTTCTTTGTCTGATGATATTTTCCTTCTCATTTGGTGCACACAAAATTTCGGTGGCAATGAATTGCAGAGTGCAGGAATCAAGGTATTTCCCCTATAAACGTAGCTATTTATCACATGAATTTCTACCTACAAACTTCATCTAATATCCATTATCTGTACATCAATCATATCACAGACAGTCATGTGCATTCCGATTGTTGACGGTGTCCTGGAGATCGGGACCACAGAAAAGGTGAATTCACATTGTATTATTTCATAATTAAACTGCTTCTAATTACTTCTGCCACACAAAAAAAAAGTGCTTCTTATAACTGTGAGTCTGAGGATTAAACCAGGGAAAACAGAAGGTCTGACCAATCAAAATGCACATATTTTCAGGTGGAGGAAGACATAGGTTTGGTCCAGTATGCAATGGCCACCTTCATGGATCAACAAGAAACCCACATGATCCCTAGCATCTGTCATTCCAACCAAACCAGCCACATTGATCAACAGTCATTCCAAACACAGGGGAAGACACACACTGGTCAGCCAAAGCCAGAGCCAAACAAGTTCAACCCAGAATACGAGGATGATGAAATGGAGTACGACGACGATGAGCTCGATGCGGAGTGCGCATCAGGTTCAGCAAGCCATGATGATCTTGCAAGACATAATGCAGGGAGCAGTGAGCTGATGCAGGTTGAGATGTCAGAAAGGGGGAGAGATGGCTGCTCAAGCAACCTGGGTGATGAGATCCAAATGCTAATGGTTTGCCAGAACAGTACTAATCAGCATTCCAATTTGCATGGACAAGATGAGCCCTGGCATTTCCTCTATGAGGAGTTGTGCAATGGCTACCCTCAATCGTCAGGTATTCCCATTTCTCATTCCCATGATTTTTCTGGCTAGCATCTGATCTCTCTTGATGTCCTCTCTGTATCCCAGCTGCAGGTGAAGACCAAGCAATGGCTGAAAATGCTCACTACGCACAGACAGTCTCGTTGATCCTGCATCGCAACAACGCCCTGAGGCAAGCCGACGGCCTGAACACCAGGTCCTACCTGGCAGTCTCACGCCAATCCTCATTCTCCAGATGGGATGCTGGCGTCCATGGACGCACGGTCGCCGGGGGCACCACCCGGCAGAAGATGCTCAAGAGTGTCCTCCTGTTCTTCAATGCTGCCTGCAACAAGCCACCTGGTGATCTGAGGTGCGACGATGCCGGTGCGCGAAGGGAGGTCGACTTCGGCGCTAGCCATGTCATGCAGGAGCGGAAGAGAAGGGAGAAGCTCAACGAGAGGTTCATCATCCTGCGGTCCCTGGTGCCCTTCGTCACCAAGGCACGCACACAATCTTCAGCCAAAAAGATTCAGTAATTTATATCTTTGCAAATTCAGACGTCTTTTTTACATGGTTGTCAGATGGACAAGGCCTCGATCCTCGGCGACACGATCGAGTACGTGAAGCAGCTGACGAAACGTATCCAGGACCTTGAATCATCGACGGTCAGGGGGGCGGCGATGTCGAAAGAGAAGCGTATGCTGCTGACGGGCATGGAAGGGCCCAGCAGCAGCAGCAGCGGTAGCAGCAGCAGCGCCCCTGTGGCCACGGACGTGCAGGTCTCCATCATCGAGAGCGACGCGCTGCTGGAGCTGAGGTGCCCAGACAGGCGCGGCCTGCTGGTGACGATCATGCAGGTGCTCCAGGAGCAGCTCCGGCTCGAGGTCACCTCCGTCCAGGCGTCGTCGGACCACGGCGTGCTGCTCGCCGAAATGCGAGCCAAGGTACAGGGCCATTTATTCTTGGTTCATTCATCTGTCTGAACGTTACTGTTAATGCTGGCTTGTTTGCTGCATGAATACAAGCAGGTGAGAGAGGTGCATGGGAGGAGGAGCAGCATTTCGCAAGTGAAGAGAGCGATCCATCTCATCATCTCATCGGGATGAGCGGATGTGCAACAGATCTGTACTAGCATATGCCATCAGCTCTCCCTTGATGCTTATGAATCGATAAGAAGCACCCTTTGTCGAAAAATTTCATCAGGCTTTGTTTTTTTCTAGCCTCTGTTTATATATATATATATATGTATATATATATGTATATATATATATATATGTATATATATATACGGTTTTGCTAATTTACATGTAGATGAAAACAATTCGCTTTCATTCGTTTTTTGTGCCGTGTGATCTGTGTGCGCGGAGATTCATGTGTTTGGCCCATTATTTGTCTCTTTTTTGTCTCGTTTCCCTTATCGGGCCCGTGTGGTTGACCCGTTATTTTTCCCATCACAACCCCGCGCGCCTGTGTCGCTCTCCTCCTCCCAGCCCCTATGTCATTTCTAACACGCAACCCCGAACAGAGTCGAGCGAGAGGAGAGAGACAGCCATGGCGATTTGGAGCTCCGCCTCGCCGCTCGATCCAGTGTTTTGGTGGTGACTCGTCCGCACTCTACCTCGTGCTGCCCCGGTTCCTCTGCTTCCCTTCTGTTCCTGGCAGCAGGGTCTGCGACATCTCTCGGCCCCGCACCGACCCGTCCCCATTTCCGCCGCTGGCGATTTTGTTCGTTGGATTCGGTATTTTTCCCCTTCCCTTTTGTTATTCCTGTGATCTGTTAGGTGCTGAGTTCGTTTTGTCTGTCAGATGTGTTGATTGTATCCATCCCCCGCAGCTATTTTCCGTGTAGATTTGTTTAGGTTGCGCCGTTTCTGGGATGCGTTTGGTTGATCTGCTAAGCGTGGTAGCTGGGATGCGCGTTGAGCTGCTGATTTGTGCTTGGTTGGTTGTTCGAATTCGAGTTGTTCCTGTCAGGCTGGCTTGCTTAGTTGTAGTAGTCTGATGTATTCAGTCAATTCGAACGGATCTATGCTGTTCCCTGGCCTTAATCCCTAGACCGTGTTTTTCTTCACTGGTATCGCTTAGTGGGTATGTTGTTTACTTTGCAATTCCTATTTGGATTTATAGTGATTTACAGTGCAATCCTCATTGTTTTTTAGAGTGATCTACAGTGTAATTCATATTGGTTTTTATTGATGTTTCACTGTAATCCGTAGTGGGTTTCCACTGTAATTTTCTAGTGGGTAGGTAGTAGATTGTAGTGTAAATCCAAAGCAATTTGTAGTGTAATCCTTGGTTATTTTACAGTGTATTTTGTCAGTGGATTTGCACCGTATTTGCTAGTGGAATAACAGTGCACGTGTCATGTATAATTACAGTGTATTTTTGTCAGTGGAGATGCATTGTATTTGTTAGTGGAATTACAGTGTATTTGTCGGTGGATGTACAGTGTAATTTGATAGCTGATTTACAGTGTAATTGACTTGGATTTTTATAGTGGAATTGCGTTTGGATTTACAGTGTATTTGTCAGTAAATTTACAGTGTAATTGATAGCTGATTTACAGTGTAAATTCAGTGTAATTACCCTGTAATTGTGAGTGTATTTACAGTGTGTAGCTTGATATTGTATGTTTTATAGTAGAGAAATTGTGACCGTTTTGTGATGCATCGCTAGTTTGCAATTGATATTCGGAATTGCTAATTTTCAGTTGGATGAAAATAATTGGGCTTCATTCGTTTTTTCAGCCGTGTGATCTCTGTCATGAGATTCATGTTTTGTCTTACTAGATGACTCGTTGCGCCAATGGCGCAAGGCGCGAGAGCAAGGTAAGTACTGCTAGAGTTTGTATAAAAATATTCATGCATATATTGAGTGTATGTGTGATTGTCCTTGTGTAATACATTTTTTTGATACATTCTCAGTTATTTCTCTGAAAACGCTTGGAATGTATACTGGATTCATTTCTTATAGACATGCACCATATTGTTGCTCTTAAAACACATCATGTTAGCTCCTGAGCGAAAGATGGCCGGCAAAAGGCAGGGCATGCTTTAAATAGTGAAAAGGGCGAGGGCAAACTAAGCATTCAAACCATGTACGTTAGAATATTTAGATACCGATTAGATCATGAGAAAATAGATATTTAGGTATGGAGTTGATACATAGTATTATAAGAAAGACATGGGATCAGTTTACATAGCTTATTTACATTGTGTTTATCCAGCAATCTACATAGGTAGAAATGCATCATATAGAGTAGTGATGAATATTAGGCATTTAACTCGTGGTGAGTAGTGATGAATATTAGGCATTTAACTCGTGGTGAGTAGTGATGAATATTAGGTAGATTGATCGCTGCACGTGCCATCGGTATTGAAAATGACTTACGTAGCATGGCCCGTTTTGCCTCTGACGCAAAAGGCGAGAGCAAACCAAGGATTCAAATCATGCAAATAAGATTTGTTGTAAACTATAAATAAATTTTTTTAAGCATAAAAAAAATAGATACTTAGTAGCATGTTCATACATAGTGATATATATATTACAGTATATGGTAGCATGACAGCCCAATTCAAACCTGGAACCAAATGCAAATACTTGCTTACCGTAAAAATTTAATGGATTAAACCATTGGTAGGTTCATATAGAGATATAAGTAGCTATACACATGAACGACACGATCAAATGTACTAAAGACATGGTAACATAGATAACCATTGCGTCAAATGGCACAAAAAATGACCCAAACCAAGAGTTATCTGCACACAAAAATAGTATGACACGTCTAAGTCATACTCCATGTTATATCTCAGAGTTATATGTTATTTACAAACTCCAGTAAAAAATTCATAAATCTTGAAATTTCATATCACCGGCTTACAGTTCAAACCCAAAGGTGGGCATATTTGAATTCAAATCTGCAGAAGGGCAGTCAAATACTCCCGAAAACTCTTGGACATTTTCACATATAGTTATATTATATAAGTAGTAGCATCTGTCAAAAAATTTCAAGATATTTTTTGAGCACTGAAATTAATCCTGAGAATATTATGAGGGAGTAGAGGAGGAAGAGATATTCCAGCCATTTTCATTTATTTTTCTTTCAACCTCTTCCATTCCTACTGACCAATGGGTCCCTCCTATAAATCCACCAGTCAAGCTGGCAGTGCCAGCTCGCGGGACTCGCGCCCGCAACTCCCTACCCCTTCACATTTTAGTCCTACTTCACTCCACTACCTGCCTCCTCAATCCATTTCCTCTTCCTGCTAGATCCCCTTACTGGTCGGGCGGCTTGCTGGGGACGCCGCCGCTCGCTGCTGCAACTCCAGCCATAGGAACCGGCGGGATCCACCAGCCCTCGGTCCGGCTTGACGTCCACGCCCCACGGTCCAACATGCAGGTCCGCTGGACGCCGCCGTGAATCGCCTCATTTTTCCAGTGAGTCCTTGATCCATTCCTAGGTAGTTTCCCTAATTCTGTTCAGCTCCGGCCGTCGTTCTGATGCGATTCCTGCACACCGAGCATGCAGCAAACTTATGGACCGAGGTCCCCTTCCACTGTTTCGTCAGCCGCCGTTGCGGCCTCGCATGGTCGTCGTCCTCCCCGAGCAACTCTAGGGACCGTGACGGGCTCCGCGTCTCCTCTGGACCAAGGATTTGAAGCCACAGGTCTCTCCTACTTCCTCGACGTTGACTGCCATTGCTAACGTCCTGAATTCGCTGTCGTCCGTCCCCATGTCTTTCGGCCTCGCCACGAACAGCAAGGCGAGAAGCCACCCCTGCCTTCTCGTGCCTTCTTTTCTTTGTCAACATTGTTGTTTCTCATTCTTGCCGTCGCTGGAGATGGTTGTAGCGCTCCCTCCTGAGACCATTTTGGTCCGGCCCAACATGGTTAGGCCAGGAGATTGTTGTTGCTCGCTTTTGCTGCGTACTGCTGCTTGCCGCTGCTACTTCTGATGTTTGCTGTTGCTGTTTGTTGGCTGCTCGCTATTGCTCTGTTTGCTGCTGCTCGTGGGCTGCCTGTACTTGAGAGAAAGAGAGCCTTTTGTTATACAGAGTACTATATTATGTTTAACTCTACTGTTCATCAAACCAGCAATCAATCCAGCAGTTTGCTTGTGTGCTTGTCTAGCTAGCTTGCACACACGTAGCTTTCCTGGGTGATTTAATCTACCAAGTTCAGAAACCAACATATTAGGCTAAGTCAAGTTGTGGCTGAGTATACTCTAATATTTGATTTATCAAGAAAATCACAGAAAAATGCTCACCTGCTGAATTTGTAAAATCCATAAAAAAGTATAATCATTCCAGTTCTGTTTGGAGTAGTACTGCTATAGAGTTGGGATGGTTTAACTTGTACTGTAGCCATAGAAGTGAGCATATTCAGTATTGCTGTTTAGAAATAAAAGATGATGTACTCTAAACAAATACATGTATTTAAATATTTAAAAGCATATTTAACTTGTACTGGTGAATAAGTGCTTTAAGCTCACCCAACTTAGTTTTGGAAATGAACAAATCCCTCAAAACATATTTTAATACACCATATTTATGCAGACATATCCAATTCAATTTTCTGGTACGCAATAGCTAAAAAATAGGAATTGCTAGTACAACATCCATATATGCAGTATATCAAAAAGCATGGCTAGAGTTCTTTTGTTATTAAAATACCCCCTCTTGTGTTTAATAGCAGTTTAGGATAAAATCCTGGACCGCTACACCAGTCACTAAAGTTGAGCGTTCGATGGCTTCAAAGATCGAGCTGATGGTGATAAACTGATAACGCACACAGTCAGCTCCCTCATCAGGACAAAGCTTACACGTATTCTGGGTTCATTGTGCTGATTAGACTTCCTACATAGAAGCACTGACACTTCACACACACACACAATGTATAGGACACTTTGTAGACTCAAGACCTGTATTATAGGTGTGCTAATGCCTAAAGTGGCAGGACAAATCATGCTCCTATGCACATCACAACACAGACATGCATAAACACATCACAAATTTCTGAAGAAAAGGGTCAGGGCATCACAAGGCCACATGATTTTCATAGGAAAGACTTCTGGTCATGTGTCATCTAAAAGTATATACATGCAAGAACCTTTTCTCTCTTGATCTTGGAAACATCTACCTGCCTGGAAAGATGCTAGCATGATACAGACCAGACGCAATATTTTTTCTCTAAGAAGCTAGAGAGAGCAGTGAGCCAGTGATCCTCGCCTAGCTAGTGCGCGCGCACACACACACACACATCAAGCCAACACACCATAAACATAGCAGTAGCAGCACGCAAACCACAAACACGCGTGTGGCGCAGCGCACGGGGAAGGCAGAGACACAACCAATAGAGCGAGGAGCAGACCGCCGCGCTTGCCGTCGAGCCGTTCACACTAAAAGGGATCAAAGAGTAGGACGTTTCTATTCCCAAACCTTCCCATCGTAGGGAGTAATTATCAAACAAAGAAACAAAAGGAAAAGAAAAGCAAGAAGTTCCCTTCCTCTATCTGTTTTTCATTTTCTTTCACTTATATACATCAGACCAACACACAAGCACTTTGGCTATTATAAACATAATTCCCAATTCAAGAACACGGTTGAATGTTAGAGCACCACATACTACTCTTCATAAAGTAAAACCGGGCATGTCAAGTCATGATTGACAGACGAAGCTCAGGAAGGATTCGATTATGCTATTAGTCAGTAGGTAAATTACAGAGCTTGTTCATGCTAAGAACATCTGCTATTAGATTCTTATAACCACACGTCATGTTTCTATTTCTAAACTAAAATAAGTGATCTCACTACAGTAAAAAACAGATACATATATAGCTGACAGAATTACCACACGAAGCTATTAGCAAGATAGTAGCAAAATATTATGCTATCCTAATCATATTACCAAATTACAATTAACCGATTATAGTCTAGGTTTTAAATTTGAAAAGGGAGAACAACTCACCATGCTCTTTGATTTCTTCTTGGACCCATGTTTCCTATCACCAGACCCCTCCCCACAGCCCAAATCCTCATTGATCTCTGCAAATCTTTAAATGAAAGCATCCAAATAACCAATATGTATCTACAAAATAGAAAAATCAAAATAATAAAAGATACCTAATTGATGGAAGGAGCTTCATCTTATAATGGAAATCACTCTATCAGGCAAACTGTGATGTTTTGGCATCCACGGTCAAAACATCAACATAAAATTCAAATATTTAGACATGACAATAAGTGAATCATCATGTCGTAAAAAGCAGAGTTTTTCTCAATCATTCATGTGGGACAAAATACATAGTTGATATGCTTGATAATAAGTTAACAAAGATGACACCCAATGACCCAAACACTAAAGCTTTGGCTTCACCATAACAAATTAATCTTTTCCATGTACAGTCTAGCCCTCAATACATGGCATCTCATTTTACAATGGAACTCTCTTTTCCCTTCGCAAGCAGGAGTAATGTAGCAGTAGCACTTGTTTCTCGTGTACTCATGTTGGACAGAACAAATATTAGATACTGAAAAATCATGTTACACACGAAGCCAAATAAGCATTTTTGCATAAACCAAAAGGATAAACTCACCCTGGGGTAGACTGCAATCATCTGATAATCACATCAATCCTGTATAATCTATTCAAACAGATTCATCGGTCAAAATATGACAAATAGCGTCCACCATGTAGCTTTATTAAGGGTACTGTTCAATGCTGGGCTGCAAAGCATAAACACGTGTTACTACATTTAAATCTATGCTGCTGAAAAATAAGTGGTAAGAATTATGAAAATATATAACACCCTTTGCCATGGATTGCAAAAACTAAAAAAAAAGGATGCCAAGTACGGACTCTTCTATATGCGCACCTTATATTTCCTAAATAAAGAAGAATAAGAGATGAACTACTAACCTAGCAAGCAGTCAAGCGAACCTGATGGTACTGGTCTCTTGCCATCGAGGCCAATGCGCTTGACTTGGTGCTGCGTGCTACTGCCTTCACGCCACAAGGCTTTCTTACTCTTGCTGTCCTCTCCCTCGGATGCCATGAACAGCAGGTACATACATCATAGAGAAAATGTAAGGAACTGAACATATGACGTACCCTTCATCAGTTCTTAAATAAAAAACTAAAGTTCAGGTTTTCTCATTGGCTCATAAGCTTTCTCTTCAATACTTGATTCTCACAAAGAGTCTTCCTCTCCCTCCAATGAAATGAACAACAAGTGCGTACACCATAGAGGGAATGTTAGCGACTGAACATATGACATGGTCTTCAGCAATTCTTAAAAAAAATCTGAAAATGAAGCTCTTCTCATTGGCGCATAGCCTTCTCTTCAATCCTTGCTTCTCAGAAAGTGTTTTCATATTCACAAATAACCAACTAAGGAGGCAACCAACAACATATAGTAGTACATAGTAGCAGCACAAGTAGAGTCAGGCCAAGCAGTAGCCAAACCACGACGGCGAGGACGACGGCGAGGACGCCATGAACCATCGAGCCTGCACTTGTTAGGAGGAGATAAGGAGAGGTGGCCGCCAAGACACGACACTGCCTCTTTGAGGACAACCTCCTCCTCGCTAACCCTACCCGCATAAGAACAAACAAATAGGAAGCCATGAATTAGGAGATGAGTTCAGGCTACCATGCGAAGATGAGTAAATGGCGAAGAAGATCTCACCTGTGACATGCTATGGGAGCCATCCTCGACCTCTCCTCCTCTGCAGGCAACCGCCAGGGTGGGGGCTCGACCAGGTGGGTTACATGATGGCGGACACTGAAGGCCAGCAAGAAAATTGATAAACTACTTGGTATACAACGTCTAGTCAAGTGCCTCAAATATTCTAACGACAAATGGTACAAACAAAAGCTTTACCTGATTGACCAGAATTTCATTGACAAGTTTCAAAACCGCAATGTGAGACGAGATCACTGGTCAGGTCAAAGCGCCTAAGCAGAATTTCATTGACAAATTCTGAAAACACAAATAGCCGGAACCCTGTTGTTGCAATAAAATCCTGGGAGATAGAAATAAAATTGGAACCATCATAAAAACAAATTAGCTCATGAACGCATCATCAAACAGGAGAGGACAAATAAGCCCCAAACAAACTACAGAGAAAAGAGAAGAGGCAAAGAAAGAGGAGCACCTCGGCAAGATTCTGGAGGAAGTTGAGAAACGAGTTGTTGTTATTCGCTACTCCTCCGGTCCTCCCCCAAGCTGTCGGCCTCCCCTGCTCATCCGCCAACCTTCAAGACCCCTCCTCCATTGCTCACCCATGGGGGCGACCTGCGCTGGATCTGGAACCAACCTTGAGCCCTGCCCAAACCTCGCCGTGACCAATGACCCTTTGTCCCTCTCCCACCAGCCAACAAGACCTGCAACTCCTCTTTCCTCACTCTTTCTCCCTCCCCCTTCCTCTTCTCTCTCCCTCTCATCTCTCTCTCCTAGCCGTCACCCTTTGGTTGCAGTCACTTTGCCGGGACGGACGCTGGAGAGGACTCCGACCAAGAGCTCGCCTTGCCGCCATCACATGACCAGTGAGGTGAGACCACAGCGACACCGAGGAAAGGAGAGGAGGAGGCGTGGCAGGAGAGGAGGAGGAGAAGGAGGCGGGGAGGCAGCGGAGGTTAGGTCACGTCTGGCATCGCTACCTTTTCTTGTTGCTCGCTCACTTTTCTCTCCGTCGCCGCCACATGACCAGGACCAGTGTCATGGACTTTCTTTCGCTTTCAGCCACTGGCAGGGCCCGGGCATCGTGAGAGAAGCTAGGGAGGGAGTAAGGTGAAAACGAACGCTTTTCACAGGTACTGCTCGCGTGGATAGCCTGGGGAGGCTGCTAGCCCAGCCTCATTTATATGTTCAATTGGGCGCACTAAATTTTTGAGGGAGACCTGTTTTAGTTTTCCCTCGCGGGCCGACCCACCGGTCTTCTCTCTATTTTCATTTTTTCCTTTTTCTCTCCCCTTCCCCTTTCTCATTTCTAGCACGCCACCGAGAGAGAGTCATGGCCATTTAGAACTCCCCTCGCCCCTCCCTCAAGTTCTTGGTTGTAATTATCCCCTATCGCCTATATCATCTCCTGCATTTTTTTCTTCTGATTTCTAGATCCGGCAGATTGTATTCTTGTCTATTGGCATTTTTGGGTTTTTTTGTTGCGAATGTAGCGTTTGATGTAGATGTAGCGGTGGATCTCTCTATCTTTTTTAATATCAGCTTATCTTGTCATTTGATTTTGATGCCCCCTGTACTGGGTGTTGTTTCATCCCTATGGGCGTCTGATAGGTGTATGATTCCACTGGTTGTTTCAATTCAGCTTGCCTATTTGATGTGGATGTAGGATGCAGATGCTTAATCCCCTGGTTGTCCCGTCAGGCCATCGTCCTGGCCAGTGGTTCTCATCGTGACTGCCCCAACCCGCTTCACCGCCTCTTCGGGCTATAGCACCGCGGAACAAGGTCCCTGCGGCCGTCCGAGGCCGTCCCTGCGGCATCACCAACCCGCGCACCACCACTGCACCACCCCTTCGGACCGTAGCATCGCGACACACGGTCCACATTGCCCCGAGATCTTCCCACTGTCACCCCGATCTGCCCGCCTGTAACGCCCCGGATTCGATGCGCCAGGTGTCTTCCGTTTATTCGGCGTCGTTGCCATGCCTTTTGCTTGCGTGTTGCATTTTGCCATGTCATCATGTGCATTGCATTGCATACGTGTTCATCTCATGCATCCGAGCATTTTCCCCGTTGTCCGTTTTGCAATCCGACACTCCTATGTCCTCCGGTGTCCCCCTTTTGTCTCTTGTTGTGAGCGGGTGTTAAACATTCTTGGAATGGACCGAGATTAGCCAAGCGGCCTTGGTACACCACCGGTAGACCGCCTGTCAAGTTTCATGCCATTTGAAGTCCGTTTGATACCCCAACGGTTAACCGGGTAACCGGAAAGGCCTCTTTTGTGTTGCAGCCCAACACCCCTCTAAAGTGGCCCAATAACCCATTCAAACCCCCTCCAAACTCTCGGTCATTCGATCACGATCGTGTGGCCGAAAACTACACCTCATTTGGATTCTCCTACCTCCTCCTAGCTATAAATATGTGCTCCTCGCCCAAATTCCGGGTCCAAAACCCTAGAAATCGCCTCCGCGTCGCGGACACGTCCCGCCACCGAGACGAAATAAATCGCCGCCCATGACCATTGGCGTCGCGCCACGTGTCAGCCGCGCCTTGCGCCGCGGACAGGTCGGGCCATGGGCCGTCCGTCAGCGCTTTTCCGTCGCCTCGCCGTCTCGCGCGCATGCGCCCTCGCCGCGCCCGCCGCCGCCTACTTCTCGGCCTCCACGCTTCGCAAACCAGCCTTGCCCTTGCCTTCAGCTCACTTACATGCCATGATCGCCGCCTCACCTTGCGCCCTTGCCAGATCCGGGCCGGCGCCGCCCGGATCCGGTCGCCTCGGCCTCCCTGACCTCCCCCGCTCTCCGGCAAGCCCCCAGCCGCCGTCACTCTCGTCTCCGGCGAGATCCCGATCCGGCCGTTGACTTTCTCGCGGGGTAAAAAACGCCTAAGTCCTTTTTCTGTATATCTTTCATGCCATGTTCATTGCATCGTAACTCTCCATCTGTAGCTTCGTTTTGCGTGCATAGTATATCGAAATGTTCTTCATTTTGTTCCATTGTGACCTGTTTGTTTGAGTTCATTTTGATGCCCAAATCATCGTTACAAGAGTGCTATATAATGTTGTCTGCTGTCTGTTAACAGAACTTGCTCATTTGTCATTTTTTCATCTTTTTGTGTGATTTTCTTTTGAGCATGAGGTCTACATGTGTTATGATCTACAACATGCCATCTTCGCTGTGGTGCAATCCTCTCTTCATGATATGCCATGTATTGATTTGTTCAAGCTTTCAAAATAGCCCCTGTGATGTTGCTGATTTCAGAAACTTAGAATTTCACCGTCTTTGTTTTGCTGTTATTTTCATGCCATGTATTCATGTTGCTACAGTGAGATCCATGCCTCTTTTGAGTATGTTCAGTAAGGATGTTTTGGACATATGGTTATGCTCTATCTATTCATGCCTCTTTTTGCATTTATAGAGTGCTTTAGCATGTCTTAATCTTGCTCTACTTTTGCTATAAAATGTTCCTGTCAGATTGTTTACATGTTCATCAATTTTGCCAAGGTTGTTGCTAGTGATCCAAGCATGCTATGAACTTGCCCTTACCATGCTTAGCTTTAGGAACATATCTTCTTGCTGATGCTATGCTTATATTATCATGCAATGCCTTGTGATGAGTGAATCGAGCTCGCTAAGTTGCCTTCATGCTAAGTCTGAATCTGTAACGAAACTTGCTATGTTTACATGGGTTTCGTCATATTTTCTGTGCCCTTTTGGCTATGGTCAGTAAGGAACTTTTGTTATATGCAACTAGTAGATTCATGCCATGCCTTTGGTTTCCATGATAAGTTCCTGTAGCATGTTTTTTGATAGCTCTAAACATTGCAACCTAATGTTATTTCTGCCATGTCCAGTGATTTCCTCTTAAGTCTGTGAACCTGTTATTATTTGCAATCTTGCCATGTCCTTTTGAGCATGTTCTATTAGTTTCTGGTGATAGCTCAGTGTTCATGTTTTGTTATGGTTTACCTGTGCATAATTTCCATGCCTTTTGTTTTCATGTTGAGATCCTGTAGCATGTTGTTTTGATGCTTGCAATATGCCTAGTTGCTGTTTTGGACAGCTTGTCCTTTAGACTTGTATAGAGTGTATGTGTGGAACTGTTGCTCCGTTTTGAGTGTGCTTTATATGAAACTTGCTTAATTTTGCATGTAGTTTCATGTTACCTTGTTACATCCATGTTTTGAGGTGTGTGCTTGATGTTTGAATGCATTTTGCATCAATGCCATGCTTATC
The DNA here is from genome assembly GCA_021605145.1 of Aegilops bicornis. Classification (NCBI taxonomy): domain Eukaryota; kingdom Viridiplantae; phylum Streptophyta; class Magnoliopsida; order Poales; family Poaceae; genus Aegilops; species Aegilops bicornis. Next base: position 127,261,882 of record CM038669.1, read on the forward strand.
TTGTTTTGCTCATATCTTCTAGGCCGTAGCTCAGAATCTAATGAACTTTATATGTAACTTGACTAAAATTTTGTGTAGATCATTTTGGTGCACTTAACTTGCTGTTTAACAAATTAAACATAAGGTTTATTCAGATCTGGACCAATTTCAAAATTTGCATATAAGGACTTACCGGAATTGTCATATGTTGTTTCCGGCCTCATTTAAACTTGCTTTGATGTGTTGCTTTTGTATGCATCATTTCTTGTCATGAGTAGCTTCATGTAGCCTTGTCATGCATCATACTTGGTTGAGCATCATGCCTTGTTCATGTGTGGTGTGTTTACCATGTTGTGTGCTTTTCTCGATAGTTCCCGTTTCGTTGCGATCGTGAGGATTCGTTCGTCTACGCTTGGTTCGTCTTCGTGACTTCATCTTCTTCATGGACTCGTTCTTCTTCCTTGCGGGATTTCATGCAAGATGACCGTCACCTTGAATCTCACTACTATCTACCACTTGCTTATCAAGCCTCCCAAATTGACATGAACCTCTAACCTTTGTCACCCTTCCTAGCAAACCGTTGTTTGGCTATGTTACCGCTTTTGCTCAGCCCCTCTTATAGCGTTGCTAGTTGCATGTGAAGATGAAGTTTGCTCCATGTTGGATTATGTTTATGTTGGGATATCACAGTATCTCTTATATTATTAATGCACCTATATACTTGGTAAAGGATGGAAGGCTCGGCCTTATGCACGGTGTTACATTCCACTCTTGCCGCCCTAGTTTCCATCATATCGGTATTATGTTCCCGGATTTTGCGTCCCTAACGCGGTTGGGTTATTTATCGGACCCCCTTGACAGTTCGCTTTGAATAAAACTCCTCTAGCAAGGCCCAACCTTGGTTTTACCATTTGCCTCAGCCTATTACCTTTTTCCCTTGGGAGTCACGCATCCCGAGGGTCATCTTTATTTCAAACCCCCGGGGCCAATGCTTGTCTAAGTGTTGGTCCAAGCTAGAGCACTGTACGGGACCGTCCCTTGGCAACTTGGGTTATGTTGGTACATGTACGCTTCGCTTATCCGGTGTTGCCCTGAGAACGAGATATGTGTAGCTCCTATTGGGATGTCGGCGTATCGGGCGGTCTTGCTGGTCTTGTTTTACCATTGTCGAAATGTCTTGTAACCGGGATTCCGAGTCTGATTGGGCCTTCCCGGGAGAAGGAATATCCTTCGTTGATCGCGCGAGCTTGTGATGGGCTAAGTTGGGACACCCCTGCAGGGTATAAACTTTCGAGAGTCGTGCCCGCGGTTATGCGGCAGATGGGAATTTGTTAATATCTGGTTGTAGTAAATTTGAAGTAAACTCTTTTAAAATACACCAGCAGGTAATGCGTAACTTAGTGAGTGTCTCTTTTCGGGGTTGTTCGAGAGGAGAACACGGTTTATGGGTTATGTTTGACGTAAGTAGGAGTTCATGATCACTTCTTGATCATCACTAGTTGATGACCGCTTGCTTTGCTTCTCTTCTCGCTCTTATTTGCGTAAGCTAGCCACCATGCATGCTTAGTCGCTGCTGCAACCTCACCACTGTACCCCTTCCTTACCCATTAAGCTTTGCTAGTCTTGATACCCATGTTAATGGGATTGCTGAGTCCTCGTGGCTCACAGATTACTACACCAACAGATGCAGGTGCAGGTTATGCGATGGTCATAACGCGAGAGCGGTGTTTACTTGCGTTGCAGTTCTTCTTCTTCTTCGCCGATCTTGGGTTAGGTTCCTGGTCGGCAGCCTGGGCTAGCAGGGTGGATGTCGCTTGAGTTTATGTTTATGATTCATCCGTAGTCGGATGTTGTTCTGGTATATGATGTATTGTTGTACTCATGTGACATTGTATGTCTTGGTTGTATCCCCACTATTATGTAATGTTGATGTAATGATATCCACCTTGCAAAAGCGTCTTCAAGATGCGCTTCTATCCTGGTGGGACTTTCGAGTTCCTTTAGGATAGGGTCGCATCTTGGGCGTGACACCGCCGCTGCTGCGTCGCCCCTTCGGGCCGTAGCGTCACGGCCCTCGGTCCACTCCGCCGTCACCGCACGTCGATCTTCCCTGGTATGCCCCGCGCCGCTTCCCTTAGCACGGGAACGCCATCGTCTGCGCCGGTCTTCATCATGCCGTCGGGTTCCTTGCCTACTTCGAGCATCGTCGCCGCACTCCTAACCTAGCTCATCCACCTCCTTCGTCTTCTTCCAACACCAGCCCGTCACCAGCGTCGCCGTCATCTTACCCGACCACTTCGTCTACTCCGACCACCCTTGGTGACATCGGCCCCACGCAGATAGGTGATAACCCACAAGTATAGGGGATCGCAACATTTTTTGATAAGTAAGAGTGTTGAACCCAACGAGGAGCTAAAGGTAGAACAAATATTCCCTCAAGTTCTATCGACCACCGATACAACTCTACGCACGCTTGACATTCGCTTTACCTAGAACAAGTATGAAACTAGAAGTACTTTGTAGGTGTTTTTTGGATAGGCTTACAAGAAAGTAAAGAATACGTAAATAAAACTAGGAAATTTGTTTAGATAAAGACACAACTAAAGTAAATATGGCGAGTGTGGAAAAGTGGTGGTAGGAGTTGTGGAATTGTCCCTAGGCAATGACTATGTTACTAGACCGATAATCGTTATTGCAATTCTATTTGAGGGAGAGGCATAAGCTAACATACTTTCTCTACTTGGATCATATGCACTTATGATTGGAACTCTAGCAAGCATCCGCAACTACTAAAGATTCATTAAGGTAAAATCCAACCATAGCATTAAAGCATCAAGTCCCCTTTATCCCATACGTAAACAACCTACTTACTCGGGTTTGTGTTTGATCACTCACGCAACCCACTATAAGCGAATCATGAACGCATTGCAACACCTTACAGTGAGAATCCCTCACGCTTACTTGGCGACACGAGGGCACCATAGGACACACCAATAATAAAACATGCAACTCAAATCAATCATAGCAATTCATCAATCACCGATAGGACAACGAAAATCAACTCGAGACATCATAGGATGGCAACACATCATTGGATAATAATATGAAGCATAAAGCACCATGTTCAAGTAGAGGGTACAGTGGGTTGCGGGAGAGTGGACCGCTGAATATAGAAGGGGGAAGGTGATGGAGATGTTGGTGAAGATGACGACGGTGTTGGTGTAGATCGCGGTGATGATGATGGCCCCCGGCGGCGTTCCGGCGCCACCGGAAGCAAGGGGGAGAGAGCCCCCCTTCTTCTTCCTTGACCTCCTCCTTAGATGGGAGGAGGGTTTCCCCTCTGTTCCTTGGCTCCCATGGCTTGGGAGGGGCGAGAGCCCCTCGAGATTGAATCTATCTCTCTGCTTCTGCGTTACATTACGGCTCTGTTTCACCGTTTAGCGTATATATGGAGATCCGTAATTCCGATTGGCACGAAACCTTTTAGAGATTTTTTCGAATATTATCTTTCTTGCGGCAAAGAAAAGCATCAACCGCCTATACGGTGGGCTCACGAGGGTAGGCGGCGCTGCCTCGTGACCACCTCGGGCACCGTCTCGCGTGGATTTTTCTTCTGGAATTTTCCATATTTTCCAAAAATAAGCTCCGTCCGTTTTTATCCCGTTTGGACTCCGTTTGATATGGATATTCTGCGAAACATAAATCATGCAACAGACAAGAACTGACACTGGGCACTGGATCAATATGTTAGTCCCAAAAACAATACAAAAAGTTGCCAAAAAGTATATGAAAGTGAATAATATTGGCATGGAACAATAAAAATTATAGATACGAACCCTTTGGGTGTTAATCACATAGCGATGTGAACTAGTTTATTGACTCTAGTAAACCCTTTGAGTGTTGGTCACATGACGATGTGAACTATGGGTGTTAATCACATATAGATGTGAATATTGGTGTTGAATCACATGATGATGTGAACTAGATTATTGACTCTAGTGCAAGTGGGAGACTGAAAGAAATATGCCCTAGAGGCAATAATAAAGTTATTATTGAAGGAAATATGTCCTAGAGGCAATAATAAAGTTATTATTTATTTCCTTATATCATGATAAATGTTTATTATTCATGCTAGAATTGTATTAACCGGAAACATAATACATGTGTGAATACATTGACAAACAGTGTCACTAGTACGCCTCTACTTGACTAGCTCGTTTATCAAAGATGGTTATGTTTCCTAGCCATAGACAAAAGAGTTGTCATTTGATTAGCGGGATCACATCATTGGGAGAATGATGTGATTGACATGACCCATTCCGTTAGCTTAGCACTTGATCGTTTAGTATGTTGCTATTGCTTTCTTCATGACTTATACATGTTCCTACAACTATGAGATTATGCAACTCCGTTTACGGAGGAACACTTTGTCTGCTACCAAACGTCACAACGTAATCGGGTTATTATAAAGGAGCTCTACAGGTGTCTCCAAAGGTACATGTTGAGTTGGCGTATTCGAGATTAGGTTTTGTCACTCCGATTGCTCGGAGAGGTATCTCTGGGCCCTCTCGGTAATGCACATCACTACAAGCCTTGCAAGCAATGTAGCTAATGAGTTAGTTACGGAATGATGCATTACGTAACGAGTAAAGAGACTTGCTTAATCTAGATTGAACTAGGTATTGGATCAAACGATCGAATCTCGGACAAGTAACATACCAATGACAAAGGGAACAACATATGTTGTTATGCGGTTTGACCGATAAAGATCTTCGTAGAATATGTAGGAGCCAATATGAACATCCAGGTTCCACTATTGGTTATTGACCAGAAACAATTCTAGGTCATGTCTACATAGTTCTCGAACCCGTAGGGTCCGCACGCTTAACGTTACGATGTGACGGTTTTATTATGAGTTTATAAGTTTTGATGTACGAAGGTTGTTGAGTCCGGATGTGATCACGGACATGACGAGGAGTCTCGAAATGGTCGAGACATAAAGATCGATGTATTGGGCGACTATATTCGGACAGGAAGTGTTCCGGTGATTTCGAGAAAACGGAGTCTTGGGAGGGTTCTGGAACCGGGAGGAGTATTGGACCTTATGGGCTTTAGTGGAGAGAGAGAGAGAGGGGCAGCCGGGATGGGCCGCGGCCTCCCCCCTCCGGGTCCGAATTGGACTAGGAGAGGCGGCGCCTCTTTCCCTCTCCCTCTCCCCCTTCCTTTCCCCTCCTAGTAGGAGTAGGAAAGAGGGAGTCCTACTCCTACTAGGAGGAGGATTCCTCCTCCTTGGCGTGCCCACAAGGGCCGGCCGGCCTCCCCCCTTGCTCCTTTATATACGGGGGCAGGGGGGCACCCTAGGACACACAAGTTGATCTTCGTGATCGTTCCTTAGCCGTGTGCAGTGCCCCCCTCCACCATATTCCACCTCGGTCATATCGTCGCGGAGTTTAAGCGAAGCCCTGCGTCGGTAGAACATCATCATCGTCACCACGCCGTCGTCTTGTGGAACTCATCCCCGACACCCTGCTGGATCGGAGTCCGGGGATCGTCGTCGAGCTGAACGTGTGCAGAACACGGAGGTGCCGTACGTTCGGTGCTTGGACCGGTCGGATTGTGAAGACGTATGACTACATCAACCGCGTTGTCATAACGCTTCCGCTTTTGGTCTACGAGGGTACGTGGACACACTCCCCCCTCTCGTTGCTATGCATCACCATGATCTTGCGTGTGCGTAGGATTTTTTTTTTGAAATTACTACGTTCCCCAACAGTGGCATCCGAGCCTAGTTTTATGCGTTGATGTTATATGCACGAGTAGAACACAAGTGAGTTGTGGGCGATACAAGTCATACTGCTTACCAAAGATGTCATACTTTGGTTGGCGGTATTGTTGGATGAAGCGGCGGACCGACATTACGCCAGATGCTTACGCGAGACCGGTTCTACCGACGTGCTTTGCACATGGTGTGGTCAAGGGTGTCTGCTTTCTCCAACTTTAGTTGAAGCGAGTGTGGCTACTCCGGTCCTTGCGAAGGTTAAAACAGCACCAACTTGACAAACTATCATTGTGGTTTTGATGCGTAGGTAAGAACAGTTCTTGCTTTCGGCCGTAGCGACCACGTAAAACTTGCGACAACAAAGTAGAGGACGTCTAACTTGTTTTTGCGGGGCATGTTGTGATGTGATATGGTCAAGACGTGATGCTATATTTTATTGTATGAGATGATCATGTTTTATAACCGAGTTATCTAATCGGCAAGGTGGAGCCATATGGTTGTTGCTTTATTGTATGAAATGCAACGCCTTGTAATTGCTTTACTTTATCACTAAGCGGTAGCGATAGTCGTAGAAGCAATAGTTGGCGAGACGACAACGATGCTACGATGGAGATCAAGGTGTCGCGCCATTGACGATGGTGATCATGACGGTGCTCTGGAGATGGAGATCACAAGCACAAGATGATGATGGCCATATCATATCACTTATATTGATTGCATGTGATGTTTATCCTTTATGCATCTTATCTTGCTTTGATTGACGGTAGCATTTTAAGATGATCTCTCACTAATTATCAAGAAGTGTTCTCCACGAGTATGCACTGCTGCCAAAGTTCGTCGTGCTCGGACACCACGTGATGATCGGGTGTGATAAGCTCTACGTCCATCTACAACGGGTGCAAGCCAGTTTTGCACACGCGGAATACTCAGGTTAAACTTGACGAGCCTAGCATATGCAGATATGGCCTCGGAACACGGAGACTGAAAGGTCGAGCGTGAATCATATATTAGATATGACTAAAATAGTGATGTTCACCATTGAAAACTACTCCATCTCACGTGATGATCGGTTACGGTTTAGTTGATTTGGATCACGTGATCACTTAGATGACTAGAGAGATGTCTGTCTAAGTGGGAGTTCTTAAGTAATATGATTAATTGAACTTAAATTTATCATGAACTTAGTCCTGGTAGTATTTTGCAAATTATGTTGTAGATCAATAGCTCGCGTTGTTGCTTTCATGTGTTTATTTTGATATGTTCCTAGAGAAAAATTATGTTGAAAAATGTTAGTAGCAATGATGCGGATTGGATCTGTGATCTGAGGTTTATCCTCATTCTTTGCCTGAAGAATTATGTCCTTGATGCACCGCTAGGTGACGGACCTAATGCGGGGAGCGGATGCGGGGCGTTATGAACGTTTGGCTAGCTCAATATGATGACTACTTGATAGTTTAGTGCACCATGCTTAACGACATAGAATCGGGACTTCAAAGACGTTTTGAACGTCATGGACCATATAAGATGTTCCAGGAATTGAAGTTAACATTTCAAGCAAATACCCGAGTTGAGAGATAGGAAATCTCCAACAAGTTCTATAGCTAAAAGATGGATGAGAATCGCTCAACTAGTGAGCATGTGCTCAGATTATGCAGGTAATACAATCGCTTGAATCATGTGTGAGTTAATCTTCCATATAAGATAGTGATTGACTGAGTTCTCTAGTCACCATCACCAAGTTACTAGAACTTCGTGATGAACTATAGTATGCAAGGGATGACGAAAACGATTCCCGAGCTCTTCGTGATGTTGAAATCGACGAAGGTAGAAATCAAGAAAGAGCATCAAGTGTTGATGGTTGACAAGACCACTAGTTTCAAGAAAAGGGCAAAGGGAAAGAAAGGCAACTTCAAGTAGAATGACAAGCAAGTTGTCACTCCCGCGAAGAAGCCCAAAAATTTGGACCAAAGCACAGGCCCGAGTGCTTATAATCGCAAAGTAAATGGTCACTTTATGGCGGAAATACCACGAATATTTGGTGGATAAGAAGGATGGCAAAGTGAACAAGGGTATATTTGATATCTGAGTTATTGATGTGTGCCTTACTAGTATTTATAGTAGCCCGTGAGTATTTGATACTTGTTAGGTTGCTAAGATTAGTAACTTCGAAATAGGAGTTACTGGAATAAGCGAAACTAGTTGAAGGGAAGTGACGATGAGTGTTGGAAGTAGTTCCAAGATTGATATGATCATCATCACACACTCCCTATATTTTCGAGATTAGTGTTAAACCTAAATAAATGTTATTTGATGTTTGTGTTGAGCATAAATATGATAAGATCATGTTTATTGCGATACGATTATTCATTTAAGATAGAGAATAAATTGTTATTCTGTTTACATGAATAAAACCTTCAATGGTCATACACCCAATGAAAATAGTTTGTTGGATCTCGATCGTAGTGATACACATATTCATAATATTGATGCCAAAAGATGAAAAGTTAATAATGATAGTGCAACTTATTTGTGGCACTGCCGTTTGGGTCATATCGGTGTAAAGCGCATGAAGAAACTCCATAAAGATGGATTTTCAGAATCACTTGGTTATGAATCATTTGATACTTGCGAACCGTGCCTTTTGGGCAAAATGACTAAAACTCCGTTCTCCGGAACAATGGAACGAGCTACTGACTTATTGGAAATAATACATACCGATGTATGTGATCCGATGAGTGTTAAAGCTCATGGCATGTATCATTATTTTCTGACCTTCACAGATGATTTGAGCAGATATGGGTATATCTACTTGATGAAACATAAGTCTGAAACATTTGAAAAGTTCAAAGAATTTCAAAGTGAAGTGGAAAATCATCGTAACAAGAAAAATAAAGTTTCTACAATCTGATCATGGAGACGAATACTTGAGTTACGAGTTTGGTCTTCATTTGAAACAATGTGAAATGTTTCGCAACTCACTCCACCTGGAACACCACAATGTAATGGTGTGTCCGAACGTCGTAATCGTACTTTACTAGATATGGTGCGATCTATGATGTCTCTTATCGGTTTACCACAATGAGATTTTCTTAACTATAGCGATGCTTAAGTCTGTCCGAATCATGTTAGCAATTGCCACATTTTATGAAATCTGGCAAATGGATGTCAAAACTACATTCTTTAATGGATTTATTAAAGAAGAGTTGTATATGATGCAACTAGAAGGTTTTTTCAATCCTAAAGGAGCTAACAAAATATGCAAGCTCCAAATGATCCATCTATGGTGGTGCAAGCATCTCAGAGTTGGAATACACGCTTTGATAAGTTGATCAAAGCATATAGTTTTGTATAGACTTGTGGTGAAGCCGTATTTACAATAAAGTGAGTGGGAGCACTACCGCCTTTACGATAAATATATGTGAGTAACATATTGTTGATCGAAATGATGTAGAATTTTTCTAGAAAGCATAAAGGAGTATTTGAAAGGAGTTCTTTAAAAGAAAGACCTCAAAAGCTACTTACATATTGAGCATCAAGATCTATTGAGATAGATCAAGACGCTTGATAAGTTTTTCAATAAGTACATACCTTGTCAAGATTTTGAAGTAGTTCAAAATGGAGCAGTCAAAGAAAAGTTCTTGCCTGTGTTGCAAAGGTGTGAAATTGAGTAAGACTCAAATCCCGACCACGGCAGAAAATAGAAAAGAGAATGAAAGTCATTCCCTATGCCTCGATCATAGGTTCTATAAAGTATGCTATGCTATGTACCGGACCTATTGTATACCTTGCTCGAATTTGGCAAGGAGTACAATAGTGATCTAGGAGTAGATCACTTTGGACATTGGTCAAGAACATCCTTAGTGAGGACTAAGGAAATATTTCTCGATTATGGAGGTGATAAAGAGCACATCGTAAAAAGTTACATCGATGCAAGCGTTTTATCGATCCAGATGACTCTAAGTCGCAATCTGGATACATATTGAAAGTGGGAGCAATTAGCTAGAGTAGCTCCGTGCAGAGCATTGTAGACATAGAATATTTGCAAAATACATACGGCTCTGTATGTGACAGACCCGTTGACTAAACTTCTCTCACGAGCAAAACATGATCATACCTTAGTACTCTTTGGGTGTTAATCACATAGCAATGTGAACTAGATGTTGACTCTAGTAAACCCTTTGGGTGCCGGGTCACATGACGATGTGAACTATGGGTGTTAATCATATCTGAGATATGAATATTGGTGTTCAATCACATGATGATGTGAACTAGATTATTGACTCTAGTGCAAGTGGGAGACTGAAGGAAATATGACCTAGAGGCAATAATAAAGTTATTATTTATTTCCTTATATCATGATAAATGTTTATTATTCATGCTAGAATTGTATTAACCGGAAACATAATACATGTGTGAATACATAGACAAACATAGTGTCACTAGTATGCCTCTACTTGACTAGCTCGTTTATCAAAGATGGTTATGTTTCCTAGCCATGGACAAAAGAGTTGTCATTTGATTAGCGGGATCACATCATTGTGAGAATGATGTGATTGACATGACCCATTCCGTTGCACTTGATCGTTTAGTATGTTGCTATTGCTTTCTTCATGACTTATACATGTTCCTATGACTATGAGATTATGCAACTCCCGTTTACCGGAGGAACACTTTGTGTGCTACCAAACGTAAAACATAACTGATTGATTATAAAGGAGCTCTACAGGTGTCTCCGAAGGTACATATTGGGTTGGCGTATTTCGAGATTAGGATTTGTCACTCCGATTGTCGGAGAGGTATCTCTGGGCCCTCTCGGTAATGCACATCACTATAAGCCTTGCAAGCAATGTAGCTAATGAGTTAGTTACTGAGAATGATGCATTTCAGAACGAGTAAAGAGACTTGCGGAAGTGTTCCGGAGATTTCAGAGAAAACGGTCTTGGGAGGGTTACCGGACCCCCCCCCCCCCCGGGAGGAGTATTGGGCCTTATGGGCTTTAGTGGAGAGAGAGAGGGGCAGCCAGGATGGGCCGCGCGCCCCCTCCCCCTCTGATCCGAATTGGACTAGGAGAGGGGGGGGGGGCGCCCCCCCTCTTTCCCTCTCCCTCTCCTCCTTCCTTTTCCCTCCTAGTAGGAGTAGGAAAGAGGGAGTCCTACTCCTACTAGGAGGAGGACTCCTCCTCCCAGGCGCGCCCACAAGGGCCGGCCGGCCTCCCCCTTGCTCCTTTATATACGGGGGCAGGGGGCACCCTAGGACACACAAGTTGATGTTCGTGATCGTTCCTTAGGCGTGTGCGGTGCCCCCCTCCACCATATTCCACCTCGGTCATATCATCGCGGAGTTTAGGCGAAGCCCTACGTCGGTAGAACATCATCATCGTCACCACGCCCATCGTCTTGTGGAACTCATCGACACACCGCCGGATCGAGTCCGGAGATCGTCATCGAAGCTGAACGTGTGCAGAACACGGAGGTGCCGTGACGTTCGGTGCTTGGATCGGTCGGATCATGAAGACGTCGACTACATCAACAGCGTTGTCATAACGCTTCCGCTTTCGGTCTACGAGGGTACGTGGACACACTCTCCCCTCTCGTTGCTATGCATCACCATGATCTTGCGTGTGCGTAGGAAATTTTTTGAAATTACTACGTTCCCCAACAATTATTTATTTCCTTATTTCATGATAAATGTTTATTATTCATGCTAGAATTGTATTAACCGGAAACTTGATACATGTGTGAATACATAGACAAACAAAAGTGTCACTAGTATGCCTCTACTTGACTAGCTCGTTGAATCAAAGATGGTTAAGTTTCCTAGCCATAGACATGAGTTGTCATTTGATTAACGGGATCACATCATTACTAGAATGATGTGATTGACATGACCCATTCCGTTAGGTTAGCACTTGATCGTTTAGTATGTTGCTATTGCTTTCTTCATGACTTATACATGTTCCTACAACTATGAGATTATGCAACTCCCGTTCTGGGAGGAACACTTTGTGTGCTACCAAACGTCACAACGTAACTAGGTGATTATAAAGGAGCTCTGCAGGTGTCTCCAAAGGTACATGTTGAGTTGGCGTATTTCGAGATTAGGATTTGTCACTCCGATTGTCGGAGAGGTATCTCTGGGCCCTCTCGGTAATGCACATCACTACAAGCCTTGCAAGCAATGTAGCTAATGAGTTAGTTACGGAATGATGCATTACATAACGAGTAAAGAGACTTGCCAGATGTGAGATTGAACTAGGTAATGGATACCGACGATCGAATCTCGGGCAAGTAACATACCGATGACAAAGGGAACAACGTATGTTGTTATGCGGTTTGACCAATAAAGATCTTCGTAGAATATGTGGGAGCCAATATGGGCATCCAGGTCCCGCTATTGGTTATTGACCGGAAACGTGTCTCGGTCTTGTCTACATAGTTCTCGAACCCGTAGGGTCCGCACGCTTAACGTTTCCTTGACGATATAATATTATATGAGTTATGTATGTTGGTAACCGAATGTTGTTCGGAGTCCCGGATGAGATCATGGACATGACGAGGAACGCCGGAATGGTCCGGAGATAAAGTTGATATATGGGATAATAGTGTTTGATCTCCGGAAGGGTTCCGGAATTCACCGAAAGGGGTTCCGGGTGTTTCCCGAAATGTTTGGGTACGAGAACACGTTATTTGGGCCAAAGGGGAAAGCCCACAAGGTTTTTGCAAAGCGCAAAAAGAAGTTTTGTGGAGTCCAAGGGCCAGACGCCAGGGTCCCTGGCGTCTGGGTCCAGACGCCGGGAACCCTGGCGTCTGGCCCTGGAGTCCGAGAAGGACTCTTGCCTTTCGGGTGAAACCGACTTTGTGGAGGCTTTTACTCCAAGTTTCGACCCAAGGCTCGACATATAAATAGAGGGGCAGGGCTAGCACCAAAGACACATCAAGAAACACCAAGCCGTGTGCCGGCAACCCCGTCCCCACTAGTTTATCCTCCGTCATAGTTTCCATAGTGCTTAGGCGAAGCCCTGCGGAGATTGTTCTTCACCAACACCGCTACCACGCCGTCGTCTTGCGGAACTCATCTACTACTTCGCCCGTCTTCTTTGGATCGAGAAGGCGAGGATGTCATCGAGTGAGCGGTGCGTAACTCGGAGGTGCCTTGTGTTCGGTACTTGGATCGGTCGGATCATGAAGACGTACGACTACATCAACCGCGTTGATAAACACTTCCGCTTAGCGATCTTCAAGGGTATGAAGATACACTCCCCCTCTCGTTGCTATGCATCACCATGATCTTGCGTGTGCGTAGGAAAATTTTGAAATTACTACGTTCCCCAACAGTGGCATCCGAGCCTGGTTTTATGCGTAGATGTTATATGCACGAGTAGAACACAAGTGAGTTGTGGGCGATGCAAGTCATAGTGCTTACCAGCATGTCATACTTTGGTTCGGCGGTATTGTTGGATGGAGCGGCCCGGACTGACATTACGCGTACGCTTACGCGAGACTGGTTCTACCGACGTGCTTTGCACACACGTGGCTGGCGGGTGTCTGTTTCTCCAACTTTAGTTGAACCGAGTGTGGCTACGCCCGGTCCTTGCGAAGGTTAAAACAACACTAACTTGACGTACTATCATTGTGGTTTTTATGCGTAGGTAAGAACGGTTCTTGCTCAGCCCGTAGCAGCCACGTAAAACTTGCAACAACAAAGTAGAGGACGTCTAACTTGTTTTTGCAGGGCATGTTGTGATGTGATATGGTCAAGACGTGATGCTATATTTTATTGTATGAGATGATCATGTTTTGTAACCGGTTATCGGCAATGGCGTAAGCCATATGGTTGTCGCTTTGTTGTATGAAATGCAACGCATACATAATTGCTTTACTTTATCACTAAGCGGTAGCGATAGTCGAGAAGCAATAGATGGCGTAACGACAACGATGCTATGATGGAGATCAAGGTGTCGCTACCGGTGGCGATGGTGATCACGACGGTGCTTCGGAGATGGAGATCACAAGCACAAGATGATGATGGCCATACCATATCACTTATATTGATTGCATGTGATGTTTATCCTTTTATGCATCTTATCTTGCTTTGATTGACGGTAGCATTTTAAGATGATCTCTCACTAATTATCAAGAAGTGTTCTCCCTGAATATGCACCGTCGCAAAAGTTCTTCGTCTTTGAGACACCACGTGATGATCGGGTGTGATAGGCTCTACGTTCAAATACAACGGGTGCAAAACAGTTGCACACGTGGAATACTCAGGTTAAACTTGACGAGCCTAGCATATACATATATGGCCTCGGAACACGGAGACCGAAAGGTCGTGCGTGAATCATATAGTAGATATGATCAACATAGTGTTGTTCACCATTGAAAACTACTCCATCTCACATGATGATCGGACATGGTTTAGTTGATTTGGATCACGTGATCACTTAGATGACTAGAGAGATGTCTGTCTAAGTGGGAGTTCTTAAGTAACATGATTAATTGAACTTAAATTTATCATGAACTTAGTCCTCATAGTATTTTGCAAATAATATTGTAGATCAATAGCTCGCGTTGTTGCTTCCCTATGTTTTTATATGTGTTCCTAGAGAAAACTAAGTTGAAAAATGTTAGTAGCAATGATGCGGACTTGGTCCGTGATCTGAGGTTTATCCTCATTCTTTGAACAGAATAATTATGTCCTTGATGCACCGCTAGGTGACAGACTATTCTTGCAAAAGTGTATGCACGTTATGAACGTTTGGCTAGCTCAATATGATGACTACTTGATAGTTTTGTGCACCATGCTTTATGGCTTAGAACCGGGACTACAAAAATGTTTTTGAAACGTCATGGTACATATAAGATGTTTCAAGAGATGAAATTGATATTTCAGACTCATGCCCGTGTCAAGAGGTATGAGACCTCTGACAAATACTTCGCCTAAAAGATGGAGGAGAATTGCTCAACTAGTGAGCAAGTACTTAGATTGTCTGAGTACTACAATCGCTTGAATCAAGTGGGAGTTAATCTTCCGGATAAGATAGTGATTGGCGAGTTCTCTAGTCACCATAACCAAGTTCTTTGGAACTTCGTGATGAACTATAATGCAAGGGATGATGAAAACTATTCCCGAGCTCTTCGTGATGCTGAAATCGACGAAGGTAGAAATCAAGAAAAGAGCATCAAGTGTTGATGATTAACAAGACCACTAGTTTCAAGAAAAGGGCAAATGGAAAGAAAGGGAACTTCAAGTAGAATGACAAGCAAGTTGTCACTCCCGCGAAGAAGCCCAAAGCTGGACCAAAGCACAAACCGAGTGCTTACACCGCAAAGGAAATGATCATCGAAGCGGAAATTCCTGAATATTTGGTGGATAAGAAGGATGGCAAAGTGAACAAGAGTATATTTGATATCTGAGGTTATTGGTGTGTGCCTTACTAGTGTTTATAGTAGCCCCGAGTATTTGATACTTGTTCGGTTGCTAAGATTAGTAACTCGAAATAGGAGTTCTGAGAATAAACAGAGACTAGTTGAAAGGGAAGTGACGATGAGTGTTGGAAGTAGTTCCAAGATTGATATGATCATCATCGCAAACTCCCTATACTTTCGGGATTAGTGTTAAACCTAAATAAATGTTATTTGGCGCTTATGCGTTGAGCATGAATATGATTTGATCATGTTTATTGCAATACGGTTATTCGCTTAAAGTCGAGAATAATTGTTATTCTGTTTACATGAATAAAACCTTCAAATGGTCATACACCCAATGAAAATAGTTTGTTGGATCTCGGTCGTAGTGATACACATATTCATAATATTGATGCCAAAAGATGCAAAGTTAATAATGATAGTGCAACTTATTTGTGGCCTTGCCGTTTGGGTCATATCGGTGTAAAGCGCATGAAGAAACTCCATAAAGATGGATCTTCGGAATCACTTGGTTATGAATCATTTGATGCTTGTGAACCGTGCCTTTTGGGCAAGATGACTAAAACTCCGTTCCCTGGAATAATGGAACGAGCTACTGACTTATTGGAAATAATACATACCGATGTATGCAATCCGATGAGTGTTAAGGCTCGTGGCATGTATCGTTATTTTCTAACCTTCAAAGATGATTTGAGCAGATATGGGTATATCTACTTGATGAAACATAAGTCTGAAACATTTTAAAAGTTCAACGAATTTCAGAGTGAAGTGGAAAATCATCGTAACAAGAAAAATAAAGTTTCTACGATCTGATCATGGAGACGAATATTCGAGTTACGGGTTTGGTCTTCATTTGAAACAATGTGAAATAGTTTCGCAACTCACGACACCTGGAACACCACAATGTAATGGTGTGTCCGAACGTCGTAATCGTACTTTACTAGATATGGTGCGATCTATGATGTCTCTTATCGGTTTACCACTATCGTTTTGGGGTTATGCATTAGAGACAGCTGCATTCACGTTTAATAGGGCACCATCTAAATCCGTTGAGATGACACCGTATGAACTATGGTTTAGCAGTAAACCTAAGCTGTCGTTTCTTAAAGCTTGGAGTTGCGATGTTTATATGAAAAGGTTTCAACCTGATAAGCTCGAACCCAAATCGGAGAAGTGCGTCTTCATAGAATACCCAAAGGAAACTGGTGGGTACACCTTCTATCACAGATCCGAAGGCAAGTTATTCATTGCTAAGATGGATCCTTTCTAGAGAAGAAGTTTCTCTCGAAAGAAGTGAGTAGGAGGAAAGTAGAACTTGATGAGGTAACTGTACCTGCTCCCTTATTGGAAAGTAGTTCATCACAAGAACCGGTTCATGTGACAACTACACCAATCAGTGAGGAAGCTAATGATACTGATCATGAAACTTCAGATCAAGTTACTACCAAACCTCGTAGGTATTCCAGAGTAAGATCCGCACCAGAGTGGTACGGTAATCATGTTCTGGAAGTCATGTTACTAGACCATGATGAACCTACGAACTATGAGGAAGCGATGATGAGCCCAGATTCCGCGAAATGGCTTGAGGCCATGAAATCTGAGATGGAATCCATGTATGAGAACAAAGTGTGGACTTTGGTGGAGTTGCCTGTTGATCGGCAAGCCATATTGTACAAATGGATCTTCAAGAGGAAGACGGACACTGATAGTAGTGTTACTATCTACAAAGCTCGACTTGTCACAAAAAGGTTTTCGACAAGTTCAAGGTGTTGACTACAATGAGATTTTCTCAACTGTAGCGATGCTTAAGTCTGTCCAAATCATGTTAGCAATTGTCACATTTTATGAAATCTGGCAAATGGATGTCAAAACTACATTCTTAATGGATTTATTAAAGAAGAGTTGTATATGATGCAACCAGAAGGTTTTGTCAATCCTAAAGGAGCTAACAAAATGTGCAAGCTCCAAATGATCCATCTATGGACTGGTGCAAGCATCTCGTAGTTGGAATACACGCGCTTTGATAAGTTGATCAAAGCATATAGTTTTATACAGACTTGCGATGAATCCTGTATTTACAATAAAGTGAGTGGGAGCACTACCGCCTTTCTGATAAATATATGTGAGTAACATATAGTTGATCATAAATGATGTAGAATTTTTCTGGAAAGCATAAAGGAGTATTTGAAAGGAGTTCTTTAAAAGAAAGACCTCAGTAAAGCTACTTACATATTGAGCATCAAGATCTATTGAGATAGATCAAGACGCTTGATAAGTTTTTTCAATAAGTACATACCTTGTCAAGATTTTGAAGTAGTTCAAAATGGAACAGTCAAAGAAAAGTTCTTGCCTGTGTTGCAAAGGTGTGAAATTGAGTAAGACTCAAATCCCGACCACGGCAGAAAATAGAAAAGAGAATGAAAGTCATTCCCTATGCCTCGATCATAGGTTCTATAAAGTATGCTATGCTATGTACCGGACCTATTGTATACCTTGCTCGAATTTGGCAAGGAGTACAATAGTGATCTAGGAGTAGATCCTTTGGACATTGGTCAAGAACATCCTTAGTGAGGACTAAGGAAATATTTCTCGATTATGGAGGTGATAAAAGAGCCCGTCGTAAAGAGTTACATCGATGCAAGCTTTTTACACCGATCCAGATGACTCTAAGTCTCAATCTGGATACATATTGAAAGTGGGAGCAATTAGCTAGAGTAGCTCCGTGCGAGCATTGTAGACATAGAATATTTGCAAAATACATACGGCTCTGAATGTGACAGACCCGTTGACTAAGCTTCTCTCACGAGCAAAACATTATCATACCTTAGTACTCTTTGGGTGTTAATCACATAGCGATGTGAACTAGTTTATTGACTCTAGTAAACCCTTTGGGTGTTGGTCACATGACGATGTGAATTATGGGTGTTAATCACATATAGATGTGAATATTGGTGTTGAATCACATGATGATGTGAACTAGATTATTGACTCTAGTGCAAGTGGGAGATCGAAGGAAATATGCCCTAGAGGCAATAATAAAGTTATTATTTATTTCCTTATTTCATGATAAATGTTTATTATTCATGCTAGAATTGTATTAACCGGAAACTTGATACATGTGTGAATACATAGACAAACAAAAGTGTCACTAGTATGCCTCTACTTGACTAGCTCGTTGAATCAAAGATGGTTAAGTTTCCTAGCCATAGACATGAGTTGTCATTTGATTAACGGGATCACATCATTAGTAGAATGATGTGATTGACATGACCCATTCCGTTAGCTTAGCACTTGATCGTTTAGTATGTTGCTATTGCTTTCTTCATGACTTATACATGTTCCTACAACTATGAGATTATGCAACTCCGTTTATCGGAGGAACACTTTGTGTGCTACCAAACGTCACAACGTAACTGGGTTATTATAAAGGAGCTCTACAGGTGTCTCCAAAGGTACATGTTGAGTTGGCGTATTTCGAGATTAGGTTTTGTCACTCCGATTGTCGGAGAGGTATCTCTGGGCCCTCTCGGTAATGCACATCACTACAAGCCTTGCAAGCAATGTAGCTGATAAGTTAGTTACGGAATGATGCATTACGTAACGAGTAAAGAGACTTGCCGGTAATGAGATTGAACTAGGTATTGGATACCGACGATCGAATCTCGGACAAGTAACATACCAATGACAAAGGGAACAACGTATGTTGTTATGCGGTTTGACCGATAAAGATCTTCGTAGAATATGTGGGAGCCAATATGGGCATCCAGGTCCCGCTATTGGTTATTGACCGGAAACGTCTCTCCGTCATGTCTACATAGTTCTCGAATCCGTAGGGTCTGCACGCTTAACGTTTAGATTGTGATATAGTATTATATGAGTTATGTATGTTGGTAACCGAATGTTGTTCGAGTCCGGATGAGATCATGGACATGACGAGGAACTCGAATGGTCCGGAGATAAAGTTTGATATATGGGATAATAGTGTTTGATCTTGGAAGGGTTCCGAATTCACCGAAAGGGGTTCGAATGTTTCTGAAATGTTTGGGTACGAGAACACGTTATTTGGGCCAAAGGGGAAAGCCCACAAGGTTTTTGGAAAGCGCAAAGGAAGTTTTATGAGTTCAGGGCAGACGCCAGGTCCCACCGGCGTCGCCCCGAGTCCGAGAAGGACTCTTGCCTTTCGGGTGAAGCCGACTTTATGAAGGCTTTTACTCCAAGTTTCGACCCCAAGACTCAACATATAAATAGAGGGGCAGGGCTAGCACCAAAGACACATCAAGAAACACCAAGCCGTGTGCCGGCAACCCCGTCCCCTCTAGTTTATCCTCCGTCATAGTTTCCATAGTGCTTAGGCGAAGCCCTGCGGAGATTGTTCTTCACCAACACCGTCACCACGCCGTCGTGCTGCCGAAACTCATCTACTACTTCGCCCGTCTTGCTGGATCGAGAAGGCGAGGACGTCATCGAGCTGAACGAGTGCAGAACTCGGAGGTGCCGTGCGTTCGGTACTTGGATCGGTCGGATCGTGAAGACGGACGACTACATCAACCGCGTTGATAAACGCTTCCGCTTAGCGATCTTCAAGGGTATGAAGATACACTCCCGCTCTCGTTGCTATGCATCACCATGATCTTGCGTGTGCGTAGGAAAATTTTGAAATTACTACGTTCCCCAACACTAAGTACTATAGCAAACCTATTCATATTTTGTTTTTGCATTGTTTCTACTGTAACATAACTTTTTCATGGCTTAATCCACTGATATAAATTGATAGTTTCATCAAAACAAGTAAACTATGCATCGAAAACAGAATCTGTCTAAAACAGAACAGTCTGTAGCAATCTGAACATTCACCATACTTCTGATACCTGAAACATTCTGCCAAAATTAGGAATAATAAACAATTTGTACAGCAAGACAGTTAAAAAAGAATCAGAACCATTTGACGTTCCAGCTTAAAATTAAAATTCACGCACTACATCCAAAGTTTCTGTCCTGCACCGCACAAACCAATAAGCATTGTAAACATCCTAAAGGCAAACCTTGGCACATTATTTTTATAATACAACGGAATTGTACAAGGGGATAATTATTTTTGTTTAAAAGTTTCTGTAATCAAGATTCACAAAGTTGCCGTGAGCATGAACAAAGTTCAAGGAGCTCTCCCACTTCAACAATGCTTGTCTCTCTTACTTTCACTTTTCTTTTTGAAAAATTTTTGGGTTCCCCTCTTTATTTTTGTTGTTTTTAAACTATATGAAAGCACTCAACATAAATAAATGACTCTCTAAAACTTCCGGGTTGTCTCCCTGGTAGCGCTTTCTTTAAAGCCATTAAGCTAGGCATATGGTGCTCAAGTAGTGAATCCACCCGGATCCCAAGGTATATCAAAGCCAATTTTAATTAGCAATGATTTGTATTTTAGTAGTGAGCACAAAGTAACATACATCAAGCAACAACGAAGTCTAACTCTCTTCCTATGCATCGGCATGTCATAAAAGAACAATTCATGCACACCAAGTAAAGGCCAATGCATAGTATAAGCAGTTTCTTGCAATTTCATCATATTGGAAACATAAAGAGGCGGATATATAGTTCCTCTCTCATAATAAATGCAAGTAGGAGCAGCAAGCACAGGCATATTATATCCATCAAAATCATCATGTGCAACGGTAAAAGGCAACCCATCAATATAATCCTTAATAAGTGCAAACTTCTCCGATATAGTATATTCGGGAGAATTCAAAAAGATAATAGGACTATCATGCGTGGGTGCAATAGCAACAATTTCATGTTTAACATAAGGAACTATAGCAAGTTCATCTCCATAAGCATCATTCATATTGGCATCTTGGCCATAAGCATAGCAAGCATCATCAAAAAGGGATATTTCAAAAGAATCATAGGGATCATAACAGTCATCATAGCAATCATCATAGCAATCATCCTTCGGTAAGCACGAAGGGGAATTAAACAATGTATGAGTTGAAGGGTTACTATCATTAGAAGGTGGGCACGGGTAGCTAATCCGCTCTTCCTCCTTTTGTTCTTCGCTCTTCTCATCATCTTTTTCATCCAGTGAGCTCACAGTTTCATCAATTTCTTCTTCCATAGCTTCCTGCAAAATATTAGTCTCTTCTTGGACAGCGGAGACTTTCTTAATAAGTGCATTAATTTCATAATTGTATTTATAATTCTCATAGCAATATTTGAGGATAGCTAAATTTTCAGATCTATAAACAACATCATCGAAATCCTCAAACTCTTTACACATAGCTTCAATTTCATAAGCCCCCATAAAAGCAACAAATTCTTCTATTTGTTCCACATCATAGTAATCTTATATACCTCTAGCATAAGAAGCTAAGGTTTCATTATCATTAAATTTGCATGAAAAGGGAAGGTGTGGAGATGTCATCCTAGATCAACAAGTATAATCATATTCCACGCATAGTTGCCAAGCATACCACTTCAATATACGAATTTGATCCCATAATAGTTTCCCTTTTTGTGTCAAGCGATAATCCCTAAAGTATTCACGTTGATCCAACGTTATTCCCATTACATAATTGAATGGGGTTTTCTCAGGATTATTAAAGTAGTACATAATATCTTTCACATAACCAGCATCGTGGGTTTTAGGAGGTTCCCCATCTCCATGAGTGGCAAGTACAGCTAATTTTTTTGGTATTTCGTGTTCCATATCCATAACTAAAGATAGAGAACAACTAAGAACAGCAAATAAAAATTACTTAGTAATAAAGCAAACAAGCACACACGAGAATATTCACCCCACGCTATTGCTCCCCGGCAACGGCGCCAGAAAAAGGTCTTGATAACCCACAAGTATAGGGGATCGCAACAGTTTTCGATAAGTAAGAGTGTCGAACCCAATGAGGAGCTAAAGGTAGAACGAATATTCCCTCAAGTTCTATCGACCACCGATACAACTCTACGCACGCTTGACATTCGCTTTACCTAGAACAAGTATGAAACTAGAAGTACTTTGTAGGTGTTTTTTGGATAGGCTTGCAAGAAAGTAAAGAATACGTAAATAAAACTAGGGGCTGTTTAGATAAAGACACAACTAAAGTAAATATGGCGAGTGTGGAAAAGTGGTGGTAGGAGTTGTGGAATTGTCCCTAGGCAACTGACTATGTTACTAGACCGATAATCGTTATTGCAATTCTATTTGAGGGAGAGGCATAAGCTAACATACTTTCTCTACTTGGATCATATGCACTTATGATTGGAACTCTAGCAAGCATCCGCAACTACTAAAGATTCATTAAGGTAAAACCCAACCATAGCATTAAAGCATCAAGTCCCCTTTATCCCATACGTAAACAACCTACTTACTCGGGTTTGTGTTTCAGTCACTCACGCAACCCACTATAAGCGAATCATGAACGCATTACAACACCCTACAGTGGGAATCCCTCACGCTTGCGCGACACGGGGGGCACCATATGACAGCACCAATAATAAAACATGCAACTCAAATCAATCATAGCAATTCATCAATCACCGATAGGACAACGGAAATCTACTCAGACATCATAGGATGGCAACACATCATTGGATAATAATATGAAGCATAAAGCACCATGTTCAAGTAGAGGGTACAGCGGGTTGCGGGAGAGTGGACCGCTAAATATAGAAGGGGGAAGGTGATGGAGATGTTGGTGAAGATGACGGCGGTGTTGGTGTAGATCGCGGTGATGATGATGGCCCCCGGCGGCGTTCCGGCGCCACCGGAAGCAAGGGGGAAAGAGCCCCCCTTCTTCTTCCTTGACCTCCTCCCTAGATGGGAGGAGGGTTTCCCCTCTGTTCCTTGCTTAAATGGCACAAAGGGCTACCGCCTTGGTTAAGCAACCTCGTCGGTTTCCACTCCAGCCACGACTTTCGTAATGCATCGACCGTTACTATTGGGGGGGGGGGAGTCCATCGGCTTGCCTTCGGATTCTTCTTCAGTCTTACCGTCAGCGTCGCTACCGTTCTGAGTGCGGGGGGATGTTGAGTATATGATTGTTAGGAAGTATAGGATAGACTAGGATTTGGTCCTGCATTGTCTTGTACTCCAAATTGGTCATTGTACTCCTATATATACTAGATCATGAAGACGCGCGTTGCCGCGCCCGACCATTGTAAATGAGAATAAAATATGTTTAATAAATAATTACAAAATACTGAATAATAATGGATATAAATTGAACTGTTCAAAGTAGAATGTTTCAAGGCCATATCCATAGAAAAAGTTGGTTTGACCCAGAGGCCACATGTCAGCTTAAATACTTGGCATCGGTTTAACAATTAGAAGAAAAAAACTTGACATTGGTTTTTGTTCTAGCACAAATATATTACCGGCAAAAGATAACATCCAATTCCAAAGCAAAAAAACCAACACCATGAACTTAAAGCTCAAGGTTCCGATATTTGCACTTGAACAAACAAGAGAGAAATATGCAAAAACATATGCCTTTATTGTGATAGGACATGGACTTAAAAGCTCAAGGTTCTTAGGCTGACCATTTGATTGAACAAACAATAACCATGTCATACCTATAATGAACCCGAAGATGAGCTTTAGAATATCGGAAGATGAGCTTCTTCTATAACCTACATTTTCAGGAAAAAGCGTGTTGTTTCGTTTGTACCAATCATAAAAACTACATTATTTATGACATATATTATCACATACCTGTGCAGAAGTTTGGCTACATGTTCATTTGTATGTATATATTCTTCTGGGGCCAAGATGATGTCGAACAGAATACTATTGCCAATATTAGTATTAGCGGGTGCTTTACCCGTCCCCTTGATTTGAACCCTGGGGATATACTTCAGATGTAATGGAAGATATTCTAGCACAAATATATTACCGGCAAAGGTATCAAAATAGCGACATGAAATCAAAATTAAGAAAAAATATTTAATCTTCACCCTCTGCGCTAGAAAGTGAGACTGAGGCCGGGCAGCAAATACGCGTGAACCTGGAAACGATAGAACAAACTCGAACGGATATGTGATGATTAGTAAGCAAGATACCTTCACAAAACCAAAAAGAGACACTAATCTGCAGCATACTCATGGTGTAGTAAGTAGTAACCACTCAAGAAAGGGACGTCATGTTGATTGCCGCTGCTATTCCTGTTCACCTGTTTGCTGGGTAAACTGAAACCACATCACACTAGCGGCATCGAGAGAAGAGAATAGACGCGTACGTACCGCCAGCGAAGGTGGGAAGAGTATTCCATGGCATTGGCATGATGGCATCTGAGGTCATCCATCGCCACCAGCCAACGCAAGGGCGGGATTAAGTTTCGCGAGCACTCGCCGGAGGAGAGAACGGGACCTAGGAAAGGGAAGCAAAGAAGGGTGACCAATCTTCTCGCCAGCGGGACGGACAACGGCGGCGGCGCGTCGTGGACGAAGGAACGGCGGCGCATCAGGGTTAGAGGAATAGAAAACGTGCAGTTCAGGGTTGGGGGCTGGACGATCCAAGCAAACGGGAGATGCTTCGACTGGACCTGGGCCTTTGCAGCCCGATTACAGACAGAAACGGGCGCTCGCTCTGCGGAGCAGCAGCCCGCGAAACGACATCTCGAGCGTTGATCGATCTGACAACGACCAAGATGATGTAGAGCGTACATCAGACTGATCAGACGGCTGAGAGGCCCAAAACGCTGTGGAGGCTCTTAGGTAGCTACGTTATACTGTTTCTCAATGCCCACGAGGCTCAAGCAATAAACAATGATTCCACCACTCCCTCTCTATCCCTTCTAACAGTGACAAACTAACCGACAAGATCATGGGTGTTGCACAATACTTACTTGATTAAACACTTTGGATTCATGTTCATCCTCCTCATCATAAGTTCATAACACAAAGGGACGACGGATTCTACACTTTTCACATCCGTAGTGAAGTTGCTGTATGTGCAGCATACTCTTTAGTTAGCCTGAAATAGTTCTATTGCAGCTACCTGATGTTTGCTGCTATTTTCTTACCTTTGTTCCTTCTTGTAACCAAATCTGGTAGTAACATGTACGTTTTATTTCATTTTTCTAATGAAAGGTATCATTTTTTCGAAAAGGAGGAATAACCCCCGGCCTCTGCATCTCTTGATGCACACAACCATATTATTGAAGATGCAAGGGTTTTTTACATCTGTGTCCCTAACTCAAATCCACTACTCAGATTTCCCCTAATTTTAAAGCGTGCTCACATTTACCTTTTTACCGTTAAGTGACCTTATAGAAATGCCCTTCCGCTCCGTTTTCCTACGGTCAAAGGGGTTTCACAATTTATTGGGTGTTTATTGGACATTTTGCCCATGCCTCTATGTGTCACTTACATGTGGGCCCCCCAAAAAATAAAGAAACAAAAAAGGAAAAAAATCCCTCCCACCTCTCTCTCTCACCTTCGGCGAGCGCCGGCTCCCGTGGACCGTGCGCTGCCGCCGCTAGCTCCCCACGCGCCGCAGCCCTACCTCCATCCCATCCTCCCTCTCCCTTCCTCCCACCCCCTCCCTCTCCCTTCGACCCTCCTTGTGCAGAGCACCACCGTCATCTTTGCCTTCTTCTCCGTGAGGCCAATGGCCTCCTTGGACTCAACCTCCATGTCCAGGAGCTCCGCCATGATCTCCTTGCCCTCCGCATAGATTGAATTGATGTGGGGCGCCTCCATTAGTCTGCACATTGTTGTCTTCCCTACCTCCGACCAGCTGCCATCTCGCCCTGATCTTCCACTCCGGCGAGTGTCGACTACCCTCCCTATTTTCCTCGGCAACCGGACTTGGCCTCGGATCTCCTGGTGCCTCCGCTCTGAGTTGAGCGCCTCGAGCCATCATGACCGTGAGGCCATGTTTCGTCGATCGTCGTCGTTGTCCTGGATGTCACTTTGCTCTTTCCCATCGTACATGTTGGACGCGTGCAATGCATGGAGGCCTTGCTCGACCGCAGGTACCCCTCTGCTCGCTAGCATGCACCGCCATGTTCGCCACCGTGCGTCCTTGCTCGGACCAGCGATAGCGCAACCTGATTTCAGCCGGCCAAGCCCCTGGCAGTGGCTCCCACCGCCACGTGGGGCCGTTAGATTAGGGTTATCTTTTTTTGCGAGTTAGATTAGGGTAAATCTATGATGTGGGTATTAATTAGTTAAGTAATCTGTTAATGGCATATTAAGTCAATCTAAAATAACTAACCTATGACAAGTGGACCCAATCCCCTGTTGACCCAGTCAACTGTTAACCGTTTGACCTTGACAATGGGTCCTGCATGTCGGTGACATAAGGAGGCAGGGGCAAAATGTCCAGAAAACATCAAGTAAACGGTCAAACCCTTTTGACCGGATGAAAATGGAATGGAAGGGCATTCTATAAGGGGAACTAATCATAGAGGGGAAAATTTGAGCATGCTTTGAAATTAGGGGTACATGTGAGTAGGTGGTTTGAGTTAGGGATAGAAATGCAAATGGCTCAAGAAGCAAAATCCAGCAGCTGAACAACATCGACCCGGAACAAAAGCGAAAGGAAAACCTGAGTCCGCATGCCTCGCGATAGTAACTCTACCAGATAGCCACTAACCCTATGTTACAAGACACATCCGAAATGAAAAATACACAACTCCTAGGCTACGCCTTCAAGAAGGAATCGCCGCACATGCACTAATGATGGCGAGTCCACCAAGGTTGAACTCCGGATTCTCATCCTCAAAGCCAAGCTTCAATCCATCACCTTCAGCAAGGAGACGACACAGGCACGCGTCGACGTAACCCGATCAGAGATCTTGTGTTTCCACCCGAGTGCATAAACTCGTCGTTGAAGGCGCCTGTTATTCTGGGTATCTCTGTCAGACTTGTATGGTACATGTGCAGTATTATTGTATTCTGCATTTGATGCTAATAACTGAATTTGCTGCAATCTAAAATTAACTAAGGTTCCCACTTGAGTCTTGATTGCTTTGCCAAGTTTGGTTGTTAATGAAGGAGCATGATTTGGTAGTTTAGGTGGTTCCTTAGCCACAGTAGTAGCAGAACTGACGAATCGGGGGAGGGAGGGTTATTGTCACCTCACATATTCTTCAATAAAGTAAAAAATCTATTCTATATTTCAGAAATTTTCTCCACCCGTAACTCCACCATGTCGATCTGCTTCTCGAGCAATTCCACCATGTCCATTTGCTAAGTGCCCATGGTCGAATCAAATGTAGCTCCGGAATTTACCACGGGAAGAACCCAGAACCCTCGCGGTGACCTCACCCTTCCGTTGTCGACAAGGAGAAATCGACAGCCAACATAGCCCAAAAAGATACAGAGGGTCTGCACACACTAGACCAAATTAATCGTCTCCGAGGATTGACAAGATACTGATAGCAATGACAATGACAGGACCACAACATAATTAACACGAATTCCACTCAAACTAGCCAGATTTTACCAAGGAGTTGGGTACTAGTTCAAGGATCAACCAATTCTGCCAAGTAGTTCTAGGGTTTTACGCTGCAGTTAGCTATTACAAGTTGGAGAAGGGAGGAAGAATAGATCCCCTGATTGTGAAGAGGGGTTCCAATGGCGGGAGACGGTAGAGGCAATGGCATGAAATGGGACAGGATCATGAAGCAATGACACAGTTGATCGCCCTTTACTGAAAGAGTCAATTACACTAGTGATGTTAAAACTTGGCTAGAACAGTCACTTTAGCATCGCAAACTAGAAATGGAAACAAGAAAAACGAGACAATGGGTCGAACTTGCAACCTACGGATCGCGAGCACAACATGCTAGCCACTGCAGCCGCCACAGTGATATAGTCAGTCCGGATAAGGAAACATAATCTATGACAAAGGACACACTCGTTGGGCTTAAATGACCTTCAGTTAATGCAGTCCATTTTGCACGTTTTTCTTTTCTTTTTTAACATTATAAAATGTGTAAGTAATAAAAATAATGTTTAAATACTCGTGTATTATAAATATTGCACATACAAACGATGGTTAATCAGTAAATATAATGTTTCTTAATATACATTCTCAGATTATATTAAAAAATGTTCAAGTATTATTCTCAAAATATTCATATATTATAATTATGTTTAGAAATTATAAATAATGTCTAGTTTTTCATTTTATAATAATACAAATATTCAAAAATTGTAATCATAAATATTATTTTAGTTATAGAAACATTTCAATTATTATACACACATTTTTTATAGTTCATAAGTATGTTGTTTAAGAAAATATTTTTATAATTTAAAATATTTATAATACAAAAATAAAAATATTGATATGGATATTGAATTATGTAATATTTGAATTATACTTTGTGAATATAAGTCATGAGTAAAAATTATACACCAGTTAATGTTCATAAAATTTAGTAAATGTTTATATTCAGTATTTAAAAAAAATATGAGCTAGAATGTATAAATGTTTTCGTATTCATTGAACATTTGAGGTGTTTGTATTTACAGACCAGTTTTTAATATAATCTATGATTGTATATTTAAATGTCTTTATTTACTCATTAACCAACATTTTTATGTATATATTTATAACACAAAATATTCAAACATTATTTTTATTACTTACATATGATTTACAAATATTTTAAAAAACTAACGCGTGCAAAATGGGCTGTAGGAACTGCGGCCCATTTAAGCCCAGCGAGCTTCCTTATGATTATACATCAGGTTTTCGTATCTCTGTTGTGAACCAACCTGTAGTTGGATGGTTAGGAGGACAGTGGTATCCATAGTCCATCAGGGTTCAAATCCTGGCGCTCGCATTTATCCTGGATTCAGACACCTTCGATGGAAGGAGACACTGTTGTTGACTACAAGGCGGATGTGATGACTTCGTCAATCTCAAGATGATAATGTCGGCTCTGTCTTTCCCGAGTGCCCGTAGGGGTAGGATGTGTGTGTTCATAGGGTAAGTATATGTGCATATATATGAGCGCCTATGTCTGTACTGTGTTAAAAAAAGGTTTTTCTTATTTCTGTTAGACGTGACAGAGTGTTGGGCTATTTTTTTAATAATAGATTTTTAATTAACTTTCAGAAATATTACGCCGAATTTATATTTTTTTTCAAAAATAATACATAGTCAGCCATCAGGTGGCCAACTGGAACTAATTCGCTTACAGCAGGTCGATTAGTACCCCGTCGGCTAACTGTTGGCCGTCTGGAACTAATTAGTACGTGAACACATTCTCCCCCTCTCGTTACTATGCATCTCCTAAATAGATCTTGCGTGAGCGTAGAATTTTTTTTGAAATTGCATGCTACGTTTTTCAACACATGGACTGATCAAAAAATGAAGTAGTCAATGCAAATTAAAAGATATAAAATATTTCTCAAAACATGCATTATGGACAGACGGAGATTAATGAAATGATTCGAAAAAGACTAGACCAGTCAATGCACCTAATGATGGATACGGCCTATAACTCTTGAAAGTTATCTGCTTATCAAGCAGTGAGAAATTTCATAGTGACAGTCATATCCACCACAAAGTATAATATTGATCAAGCTTAGTGCATCTGGACGAAGCAGCTATTTAAGATGGTCTCGTCGCTCCTCAAAAAGCAATGTGGGACTAAACCACCAGCTATATCTTGCCGAGTTTTTTTTTCAGGAACTCGACAAAGCTACGAACCATGGAATTCCAATAAAAAATGAATGCTGGCAAATATTTCAAGTAAAAAAAGACCTCAGAGCACATCAACGATATTAATTAAACAGTCAGCATGATTAAAAAAGACTAGATTAGTCAACAATGCTCACTTTGTGAGAGATATAAACTGTCATCATGAATCTTCACTGCTTAAGATAAGCAATATTAAGCAAAGATTCATAGTGACAGTCATTTCTTCCACAAAGGGTGCAATGATGACTGTAGCTTACTGCTTGTGGACCACGCATCAATTTAAATTGGTCCGGCCGCTCTAAACCACCGGCTTTGTTTGCCGAATTCTTTCTTTCGTATGCCGCGTACCGATTCGTATAGGTGTCGTATTCTTCAGACAAAGTGCCTAATTCTTCAGTAAAAAGAAGATGCAGGTCTTCAGGGTCTTGGCACTCCTGCGACCGTCCCGTGCGTGCTCCAGGCCGGCTTGGGCATTGCCATGGCGCGGCGGAGCTGGTGCCACACCTGTGTCGTTGTTGAACAGGGAGGCAGGGGACGCCGGTGAGTGGCATGTCAGCGTGCGTGAGCACCCCCGGCGTCTCGGTCCGGCACGGCGAATGCCCGTCGTAGCGAGGCCTGGCGGCGTCAAGGCCCGGGCGAGATGGCGAGCGTGTCCAACGCTTCTCCAGAGTCCAGACCGTAGTTCACCTGGGCTCCTACGGTCCGACCTCGCGTCGGATTCGGCACTCCCAACGCGGCGAGATTCCCAGTTCCGACGACCTGGATGATTCAATCATAGATTTTTTTTTCCGAATATGCACGAGGGTGCATATCATATAGTACTAAAGAAGAAAAGGCATAGAAAGCCTTGAGTTACAAAGGCGTGACAAACACCCTATACAACTCCATCACACGCACGATCGCGCACGACCGCACACGCACACGCTAAGTAGACTACTACTCCCCATTCGTCCACCTAGCTAAGCCTGCAAACACGGCCTCAACATTGCCTTTGAAGAGCCCAGCCATCGACCAGCTTCTACCCTCGTTCACAATTTTCTTGAGCAGTTGATTCACAGATGGCGAAGCACCATCAAAGACAATCGCGTTTCTATGCTTCCACAACTCCCACAACGTGAGAAGCAGGATAGCACGCAGATCCTTCTGTGCCACACTGGGAGTCGCAAGCTTGTCGTAGACCCACGGCTTGAGAGCATCCTGCGTAGATGGTGCCCACTCTGGCTTTTCCAGAGCCGTGCAGATCGCCACCCAAACCTCACGAGCGAAAACACATGATAGCAACACATGATCAATGGTTTCCTCATTGGTCACACAAAGGGCAAGCCCGACACGATCGGCAGCCTCCTCCTAGCTAGCCGGTCCGACGTCCAACATCTGTTTCGCAGGGCCAGCCACGTGAAGAATTTGCATTGAGACGGGGCTCTCGATTTCCACGTAAACTCCGCGGAGGGAATGACCTCCCTTCCCCAGAACTTCGTTGCGTATGCGGATCTGACAGAGAATTGTCCCGTCGGCTCCCAAGACCAAACTATCATGTCCGGACGTTCTCCACCGGTTCCCACGCTGAACCCGCTGCCATAGCTGTAGGAACTGTTGCAGTGCAACTATAGTGATGTTGGGACCAAGGCAAGCTGCCCAGGAGCCGTCTAACCCTACTTGGCCAAGCATGCACGTCTGCCTGATCCGGCGAGGCACCAAGTCGTACACCGCTGGCGCAAGCTCCTGAATCCTCATCCCGTCCAGCCATCGATCTTCCCAAAATAACGTGTTCATCCCGTTGCTTGCCCTGCACCTAGTAGCCGCTTGGAAGATTTGCATCGCCTCAGATGGAACTTTTATTCTGAATTCACTCCAGGGTCTACTCCTGTCCGTCCTTTGCAACCATGGCCATTTAGCCTGCATGGCTATGTTCATCCACCTCAAGTTAGGTACGCCAAGCCCTCCTGCCCATTTTGGGGTACACACGGTCTCCCAAGCCACCGCACAGTTCCCTCCATTAGCCTCCACTCTCCGGCACCAAAGAAATCCTCGACAAATCTTGTTCATGGCCGTCAATGTTTTGGAAGGAAGGTCCAAAGCCATCATCGCATGGATGGGCATAGCACACAGGACCGAGAGCACCAAAGTAAGCCTACCACTCTTCGGCATGAGGGCCGCCTTCCACCTTGGCAAACAGTTTGCCATCGATCCACTGTGCCCGAAGCTGAGCTGCAGATTGCTTCCTTAGAGACAGGGGCAACCCAAGGTACTTCACGGGAAAGATCCAACTGGACACCCTGGTTGTTGACTTCATAAAAGCAATGCAATCGCCCGAACATCTCGATCGGTAGCGCAGCCGATTTGTTCATGTTAATGTGCAAACCCAAGCCTCACCAAACAGGTCAAAAATGCATTTGCAGATAAGCGAGGTCCATAGGCTCGGCTTTGTAAACAAGACAACATCGTCCGCAAAGATTGAGATCCTCTTCTTCATCCCGATTCGCTAACGGCTGCAAGAACCTGTTGGGCAGCCCACTCAAAGAGCCGTGCAAAGTGGCTCCATAGTGAGAATGAAAAGCATTGGTGAGGCAGGGGTCACCGCCGCTTGAGCCCTTGCAGTTATAGATAGTTCCACCCGGATCACCATTCACCATGATGCGTGTAGTGGACGTAGCTAGGATTCCACACACCCAAGATCTCCACTTAGCTCCAAAGCCTAGCTGCTCCATGACTTCCAACAGAAAGGGCCATTGAACGGAGTCAAAAGCTTTGGAGATGTCAAGCTTCAAGAGCACAGTAGGGTTCTTCAACGCATGCAAGCGCCTGGCCATGCTTTGGACTAGCATGAAATTATCGTGCAGTGATCTACCTCTGACAAAAGCGCTTTGATGATTCCCGACCAAGTTTGGCAGCTCCATCACGAGCCTCGAGGCAAGCACCTTCTCAAAAATCTTGACTGCCCCATGGACCAAGCTAATGGGCCTGAAGTCACCCACATCCAAAGCACCCTCCTTCTTCGGTAAAAGGGACACAAGGGATTTATTGATTGTCGCCAACCCTCTCACATCATCATTGTTGTAAAGGCATGTCATTGCTGCCATGAAATCCTCCCTTATGATATGCCAACAAGTGGCATAGAACCGCTCGTGAATCCATCCAAATTCGGTGCTTTATCCGGAGGCATTGACTTGATCACCTTCTCAACTTCCTCCGCGGAAAAAGGCTCCTCAAGATGCGCAAGGTCCAGCCGTGGCAAGCCAAGGGCCTCCAAGTTAAGCGCGTGTCTCCTCGTCTTACAGGAGCCAAAGATCTCACTATAGTAGTCGTCCACCACAGCCGCAACAATCGTCTCCGTCACGAGAAGATGTTCCCATTGTGCCGCACCATCCTGATGGTGTTCTTTCTCAGCCGATGACTTGCTTGTTGGTGAAACAACCTGGTATTGCCATCCCCCTCTCGCAGTTGCAACAACCTCGACCGCTGTCGAGCAATAGAGCGCTCAAGGGAGCACAATCCCAGCAGCTTCCTTTTCAGGCACTTACGCAACCGCAGCTCGGCCTCAGAAAGTTGGCGATCATCCATGGCGATTCACACTGCTAACCAGGCCAAGAAGCAATCTACACCGTCCCATCCAGATTTTCAAACAATCTAATCTGTCAATCGGTCTCCCCGGCCAGCTCATTACATTGGCCCTGCTTGGTTCCCACGCTCCCGGCAATCCAGCTCCGACGCCAACACGGCGACCTCCCACCGCCTCGCGCTAGGCATAACCCTAGTCCTGCCCCCTCTTTCCATCGCTTTCCTTCGCCCATCGCCTCCTCCCTTCCTCCATCGCCCCATCGCCATGCCGCGTCTATGTGGAAGAAGCGCCCGCCCCGACTGCGTGAGAACTGAGATCCACCGCGAGCTCGATCGGCGCCGGAAGCTCGCCGTGGCCGCGAAAGGGAGAGTTGCAATTAAGTCCCCTGCCGTGCAGCCGCCTCCGCGTAGATCGATGGTGTTGATCCCGTCCGTGTCACCGGGCGCCGCCACCATGGAGCTCGCCAACCCGACGGGGGACGGAGTTGCAAAGAAGTGCTCCACTCGGCCGCTGCCGCACCGGCCTGTCCTGGCCCCGCTCGCAACAGCCAAGGCCGCCTCCAAGAAGATCGCCTACCTGGACATGGGAATGGGAGAGGTTGAGCAGAGATGCACTGCCCCGCCGCGCCGAGACCCGCTGATCCCGACCGCGTCCACCGTGAAGGTTCCCGTCGTGGCGAACAGAGGAATTCCCAGGAGGTGCTCTGCCCCTCCTCCGTCGCCATGGCCATGCCAATCCGCGCTGATCCCTCACGCGCCGACTGCCACCATGAAGCTACCCAGTTCGTCGAGCTTGCACAAGACATCCGAAGCAGTCTGACAAGAAGGCGTCATATCGCACCCGATCATGGCGCTGTTCGTCCACCTCGGTGAAGAAAGACACGCCCGATAAAAGGTGCGCCGCAGCTGGCGAACACTGCCGACCGGGAGCGTCTCTTCTTCTCGCGCGCCGTCACCGTCTCCGGCGCAGAGGATGGCTACATTGAAGTGTCAGACAACGGCAACTACCCTCCCGACGATCCATCTCGAGCCGTGCGCGTCGCCATGGACCGGATCAAGACCATGCCGCCCACCCAGTGAGGACAAGGGCAGCCGCCATGTCTCCCGCTACTGAAGAAGCTCGAGGTAGTTCCTTGTAAGTTGTAGTAACAGGGAATACATGAAGGAATTAGGGACCTGAAAGATGTCTTCTTGCAAATTTTTTGGTCATGGAAGACACTGACAGGTTTGTGTGGCGAAAGGCTAGCCAGCCAGTAAGACATAGCATCTGAATGTAAATCTCGGGAGTCCTGGATCATGCGCTCCTATGATGTAATGAATTTCTCGCATGAATGGAAAATCATTTGATTCAAATTGTTTGGATAGGCCCGTGACAAACTAAGAGGCAAGCATGTGTGATGCACAGTACTTACTTGATTAAACACTTTGGATTCATGTTCATGCTCCTCGTATCATAAGTTCATAACCCAAAGGGACGACGGATTCTACATTTTTCACATCCATAGTGAAGTTGCTGTACGTGCAGCAGACTCTTCAATTAGCTTGAAATAGTTCTGTTGCAGCTACCTGATGTCTGCTGCTATTTTGTTACCTTTGTGCCTTCTTGTAACCAAATCTGGTAGTAACATGTACTCTTTTTATTTTATGAAAGGTGTTATGATTAAAAAAAATCTTTTGAAAAAAAGGAGGATAATCCCGTCCTCTGCATCGAGCGATGCACACAACCTTTTTTTAATTAATTATTCAACGAAACCTTACAAAGTAATACATCAATGAGTCTAAAGTCACCTTCCTCACAATAACTGTTGCTACTCTTACAAATATGATGAGAGGTGCATATGATCGGGCCGCGTGCCCAGACCTCACATCAATGTTGAACATCTAAAACCGAAGGCATCAACCAATCTGCCCTACGACTGGTCGCGGGCACAAACCGGTCCAACACACTCACCCGGGCACCGCATACGCACGCTCCAAAGGCCGCCGCCATCGTCTTCGGTCAATCCATCTCCAGAACTGGAATCAAGGCATTGACCTTGCGAGGCCTATCGTCGACGCCAAACAGCGTCACCTCCCTACGCGCGTCCATCACCGAGACCCTACTGCACCACGCCGCCGAGACTCCACGTCGTCGATGCGTCACATGAAATGCTGCTCCGCCGCTGAAGCCGTCAACTGGTCCCTCGAGCCGATAAACACCTCCAAGAATGACGCTCCCAAGGGAGAATGACACATGAGCGTCGTCA
The DNA here is from genome assembly GCA_021605145.1 of Aegilops bicornis. NCBI lineage: Eukaryota > Viridiplantae > Streptophyta > Magnoliopsida > Poales > Poaceae > Aegilops > Aegilops bicornis. The sequence goes on from CM038669.1 coordinate 127,297,519, forward strand.
TCATCCGATCAACTGATCAAGGGTCTCCCCTGGAGGTAGCAGAAGGTGGAAGCTTCACCTATATGAGGCATGCATGAAGGATACGGCGCCTAGGGCGTCGCCGTCACCGGTCGAAGACAAGGTTTTCACTCGGATCTGTCCCACGAGAATCCAACTGACATCCTGTGTACTAGCCAGACCAGCTTCAAAGCCCCAGATTTGGCCACCCAGATCTGCCGACCACCCACAACAACACTGCCACCGCGGGAGCCCTGGCGCACTGGCCACTGCCGGTGTGCGCCACCACTGGAGCTTGGGAGAAGGGTTTCCACCCACCTCGCCAAACTGTGAGAGACGTCGGGAAGGATCCTGCTCCTTGTGTTCATTGTCGCTCATACGATCCAATCCGGAGCCAAAGCCGCCAGATCGCCAGTGCAGCTCTGCCTTGGACTGGGGCACCACCACGTCATGCTGCCACGGGTTGCCTGAGCTTCACCTGCTGCCGTCGAATAGGGCCACCGCCCTGGGATATAGGTCGTTGCCGCCGCCAGCCAGCCACGCCGAGCCCCACCCCCATCCTCTGGCCGATCCTCACCAGCGCCACCACAAGCACCGCCTCTGGGAGCCGCCGCATCACCGTGGGCCAAGCAATGGAGCCCTGGACTTGGGGTACTCACCACGTCGTCTCCCAACTAGATGGGTCGGGCCGAGGACCCCTATGGAGGTTCACTAATGGGTCACTTTGAGAGCCCATGACGTACACAAGGAGGTTTACTCAAGACTTGGCGCACAAGACAAGGACCCATGTAACCCTAGGCATGCATTTTATAAACCAGGGCTAGGACTCCGGTGCATTATATAAACTGAGGCTCCTAAGAAAGGGTTGTACCCCCGCGGATCCAGGACCTTGCACCACCCTTCAATCCGGGAGAGGGATGAGCAGCCCTCCACTGTCGCTGTCACATGCACGGGCTTTACCCGGCGCCGACCCCCGACGACGATGGAGGGGAAGAGGGGGGTGCTAGCGGCTAGGGTTGGGGGCTCCCTTGTCGCCCACGAGGGGGGCGACACGAGATGGACGCAAGCTCTAGGACACATTTGGTTAACATCTCTGTTTTTGGGCATTTTGCATACTTGTCCCAGTTGGACCTGTGTGAGCTAATGCAGGCAAAAACCAACATCTGTATGTTGATTGGTTCCCTGCATTTAGGCTCCCTACATCAAGGAAGCAACTTTTACCATGGTGTTTGGTTGCCTGCGTCGCTGTTGTTAGACAAAGTACACGTTGTTTGGTTGCAAAGAACATAAGTTGTGATCAACACTTCTCACTAGTGGTGACCTTATCCCACACACATGTTGAACATCATCTTGTCCTGGCTAGAAAACAAATGGCATTTTATCCTAGCTACTAATGTTGTTTCTTCTTCTTCTTCTTCTTCTTCTTCTTCTTCTTCTTCTTCTTCTTCTTCTTCTTCTTCTTCTTCTTCTTCTTCTTCTTCTCCTTCTTCTTCTCCTTCTTCTTCTCCTTCTTCTTCTCCTTCTTCTTTCTGCTTCTTCTTCTTCTTCGGAGCTGACCACATCATCAAGCATCGCATCTTCCTCCTCCGGCACAAGTTCATCGCAACCCCATTGTAGGATCTAGTTATGAAGATTGCAACATGCAAGAACAAGCTTAACCTGGGTAGGGTAAGGGTGGAATGGCTTCTGATCCATGATCTTAAACCTATTCTTTACAGCTCCAAATGCCCTCTCAACCTTAACTCTAAGGCTGGACTGTCTGAGATTAAAAAGTCTTTGTGGAGTCCTAGGATAGTTCCTACCAAAGAACTCGTTGAGATGGTACCTGGTTTCCTGAAGGGTGGAAGAACACCTGGCCAACATGCATAGCCAACATCTCCTAGGTAGAACTTGCCATCGGGGCATATTGATGCCATCATGTCTACTCATGCTGTCACTTAGAATGTTAGTATCATGGTCATATGTACCCTAAGGTGGAGGGCGGTGCCTGGTGGTGGTGGTGGTGCTCCGCATCAGGGCAGATCTGGATATTGCTCCATGCCATTGGGTGGGGTCGTAGATGAGGAGAGAGAGGGGCCAAGGTTCAGACGCCTAGGGTGGAGCTAGCTCGGGACTTTGGAGAATTTTAATATAAGCAACTAAGATCTAAAAAATCCTTAAGTCTTGGAATTATTTACTGTGACACTAAACATTGTTGCATAATATGTACATGTGTAATGATGGACAAGTGCATTGCCTAAAATTAGGCCATGTAGTCAGCAAAATTTCTGAGGTCACTACCCGAAGAGAGAATCAGCTGGTGACGGTTTTTCGTCACAGAAATGATCTTAGGTGACATTTTCTTTTCCATCACCAAGATTTTCGTCACAAAATAGCACATATTTTGTAGTGATATGTTAGCCGGCCACTATGATGCCCCCTAGACCTATATAAGGGGAGTACCATGACTAGTAGAAGGGCATCATTAAAAGAGGCAAGCAAGAGGGAAGGCAAGAGAAACACCACATGTAGCAAGCTGAGAAGTTGCCTACCAGACGGATGCTCAGGAGCATAGACTAGGTCTTCCATAGCTTGGCTGAGCATGCCCAAGAGCTTACCCGAGCACCCCCAAAGCTCTCCAGAGCACACCACCAACTCATCCAAGCACTTGGAAGTAGTGTATTACGTGCCTTACCCGTGTATAAACTCACAGTGTCATTGTCCTTTTTACTTTACGAAGAAAAACTAAGCGTTTAGCCCCTGGCCAAGCAAATAAACAAGGTATCTTTGATCCCTGGTGTCAAGAGTTTACACTCCCACATGTACCGATCGTCGTCATTTACTCTCGAGCCTCTGTTGTGTTTTCTTTCTTCTCCATTCTATTTCTCCCTTTATGGTAGTTTTTATCATGTCAATTTACAAGATTTTTCCACCATACACTTGAGATTCTTCTCTTGTACTCCAAAGTGCCTCCATAGATGAAATCTCAATGAAAAGCAGATAGAAGGGTGCACGGACGCGGTAAAATCCTGAAAATATTAACACTAAGATGCAAAATAAAGGGTATAAAATGATTTTAAAATTGGACTTATCATAATCTCATATGGCTTTTCCTATCTCAGCTGGATTTTTCCTTGCATTTTCCAGAGTAGGGAGAGTAACAATGGTCGTCGCATCATAGTGGACAAAGTAGCCAACCGTGTATTAGGGCAACGCGCCAATGCATTCTCTTCACGCGCGCCTGTTTGCGTTAAGACGGACACAAACCGCGTCCCAACGCGCGGATGCAAACGGACGAGTGTCCGCTTTTTGTCCGCCCGCAACCCATTCCGCTTTTTGGGCCGGGTTTTGCGTCGGCGTGGAAGCGCGCCCTTATTCTCTCCCTGGCCCACCACACAGTCGCACATTCATCCCATTTCCACCTTCTCTCCCAAAACCCTACCACCCTCTCGCCTTCCCACCACGGACGAGGCACCAAACCACGCTGTCACCGCCCCTGTTGTACCCTAAGGTGGAGGGCGGTGCCTGGTGGTGGTGGTGGTGCTCCTCATCAGGGCAGATCTGGATATTGCTCCATGCCATTGGGTGGGGTCGTAGATGAGGAGAGAGAGGGGCCAAGGTTCAGACGCCTAGGGTGGAGCTAGCTCGGGACTTTGGAGAATTTTAATATAAGCAACTAAGATCTAAAAAATCCTTAAGTCTTGGAATTATTTACTGTGACACTAAACATTGTTGCATAATATGTACATGTGTAATGATGGACAAGTGCATTGCCTAAAATTAGGCCATGTAGTCAAGAAAATTTACGAGGTCACTACCAAGAGAGAATCACCGGTGACGGTTTTTAAATCACAGAAATGATCTTAGGTGACATTTTCTTTTCCATCACCAAGATTTTCGTCACAAAATAGCACATATTTTGTAGTGATATGTTAGCCGGCCACTATGATGCCCCCTAGACCTATATAAGGGGAGTACCATGACTAGTAGAAGGGCATCATTAAAAGAGGCAAGCAAGAGGGAAGGCAAGAGAAACACCACATGTAGCAAGCTGAGAAGTTGCCTACCAGACGGATGCTCAGGAGCATAGACTAGGTCTTCCATAGCTTGGTGAGCATGCCCAAGAGCTTACCCGAGCACCCCAAAGCTCTCCGAGCACACCACCAACTCATCCAAGCACTTGGAAGTAGTGTATTACGTGCCTTACCCGTGTATAAACTCACAGTGTCATTGTCCTTTTTACTTTACGAAGAAAAACTAAGCGTTTAGCCCCTGGCCAAGCAAATAAACAAGGTATCTTTGATCCCTGGTGTCAAGAGTTTACACTCCCACATGTACCGATCGTCGTCATTTACTCTCGAGCCTCTGTTGTGTTTTCTTTCTTCTCCATTCTATTTCTCCCTTTTATGGTAGTTTTTTATCATGTCAATTTACAAGATTTTTCCACCATACACTTGAGATTCTTCTCTTGTACTCCAAAGTGCCTCCATAGATGAAATCTCAATGAAAACAGATAGAAGGGTGCACGGACGCGGTAAAATCCTGAAAATATTAACACTAAGATGCAAAATAAAGGGTATAAAATGATTTTAAAATTGGACTTATCATAATCTCATATGGCTTTTCCTATCTCAGCTGGATTTTTCCTTGCATTTTCCAGAGTAGGGAGAGTAACAATGGTCGTCGCATCATAGTGGACAAAGTAGCCAACCGTGTATTAGGGCAACGCGCCAATGCATTCTCTTCACGCTACTGCTTATGCGTTAAGACGGACACAAACCGCGTCCCCAACGCAGCGGATGCAAACGGACGAGTGTCCGCTTTTGTCCGCCCGAACCCATTCCGCTTTTTGGGCCGGGTTTTGCGTCGGGCGGAAGCGCGCCTTATTCTCTCCCTGGCCCACCACACAGTCGCACATTCATCCCATTTCCACCTTCTCTCCCAAAACCCTACCACCCTCTCGCCTTCCCACCACGGACGAGGCACCAAACCACGCTGTCACCGCCCCTGTTGTACCCGCCTCCACGGTCGACGATGTGGCCGACAAGCCCCGCTCCATCTGCAAGAAGTAGCCTAAGAAGGAGCTGACGCTAGAGCAGCAGGCCATACAGTCGGCGAAGAGGGTTGGCCGGAGGAAGGTACAGGCCTACAAACTTGACACCACCAACGCCGTCGCCCTCGCCGCCGCTGCACAACAGGAGGCCACCATTGCAGAGAATGAGGCCCTCATCGCCAAGGCCACGCAACAAGCCTTGATGATTATAGGGTTTACCCATGGCCATGGCGAGCTAACCATTGTTGCCATGGCAACGACGAGCATGGGCTCGTCGGCTGCCCGTCTGACACGGGCGGAATCGCCACACACCTCCATCATGTCACGCGCGCCTGGCTTCCATCTAAAATACGACCCGGAAGCCACCTGCTTCTCCACCTCACCAAAAGGGAGTGTTATTGCGTCGGACACCCCCGCGCCCATGTCCACCGACCTCAACACCACACCTGTGGACGGTGGGTTATCATCCACCGGGGGGCTAAGGAAGCAGCCGCGTGAGATCCCCGCTGGAAATAGTCCCGACGTCCGTCGACTGTTCGACCAAATGTCGGCATCGACGCAAGATGAGTCGGCCAGTGATTTCATCATGGAAAACATCATTTTGATGGTGTCGTGGGTGGTGTCAGCTTCGATCCCGACAAGACCCAAAGCCAAAACGGTCGTGGCCACTTCACGCAAGGCAAAGAGGGCATGGCCGACACATTCATGTAAGGCCAAGAGGGCATGGCCAACACCTTCACGCAAGGTGAAGAGGACATGACCGACACCTTCGCGCAAGGCCAACAATTGCCAGACAACTAAGGCCAAGAGGAATTCGACATCAAGGGAGAGCCTTTGTTTGCCGATGATCTCACTCATCAAGCTAATGTGCAAAAGAAGAGACGACAAAGCTTTCGGACGAAGGCATATACAAAGGATGAGGACAAGCTCATTTGCGAATGTGGGAAGGATATTGGAAAAGATCCCAAGATCGGCGCCGAGCAAAATGATCAAAATTTTGGTTGAGAGTTCACGCAAAATTTCATGAACGCAGTAAGTTCCCGCCCTACAAGTTTGAGGGCAAGCGTGGTTGGGTGTCCATCTCAAATAGGTGGGGGTTCATCCAACAAGAGTGCAACAAGTTTTTTGCCACCCTTGAGAGCATCGAAGGACGTCCCATGAGTGGCCTCGACATCAAAGACATGGTATACAATTCCTTCATCGTCATTTCTGTTTTTATCGATTGATGCTTGCATGTCCATTGCATATGAATGCACATTGGTGCCTTCATTTTGTTTTGTATGCAAACCAAGCTTTGGAATCATTCAAGGCCCAAAATGGGAACACGCCGTTCACCCTCACCCATTGTTGGACGATCATTTCTCACGATGAGAAGTTCAAGGAGCAATATGCCGCCCTCGATAAGAATGGAGGGTCGGAGGCCGTCGCTGATCGTGGTGAGGGAGAGAAGCGGTCGAGGGGGAGACCAACTCCAAGATGGACGAGAAGTGTGATGTGGCGACATTTTCCTTGCAAGAAACTTTGCAAGGCATGATGACCCAAAAGGAAGCAAGGGAGGAGAGGAGGCGCCAAGAGAAAGAGGAGAAAACGATGGCCTACATCGAGATATAAAAGAAGAAGCTCGAAGAGAACGTCCAAACCAAGAAGCTCGAGATTGAGGCGACCAATGCAAAGGCCAAAACAAAAGATGTGGCGCTCGCTTTCATGGTGAAGGAGGTGGAGATCATGACGGTGGACTTGAGCAAGATATCCCCGAAGAGAAGGGTTTGATTCGAGAAGAGGCAAAAGGAGATGTTGGAGCTAGATGATTGTTCTATGGCCAAGAGGACCATCTTTTTTGTATGCCGGCATGCGTGCCGGTATGAACCATGGCCGAGATGTATGGCGTGGTTGAACTATGTCCATCTTTTTCGTGTGCTGGAAACTTTGCCGGCCGCTCGCAAATGTGCCGGCATGAATTATGTTTTTTTTGTAGGCTGACATGGCCGCTTGTATGAACCGTGGCCGCTGGCCTTTTTTTAGATTGAATTTTCTTGCCAAAAACTTGAACGCGGACGAAAAACGCGTCGGCCGGTTGGATGCACTGGTCGAACGCGGACGGACAACGCGCTTTTAGCCGACCCAAACGGACGAAAATTGGACAAAACCTATGTCAGTTTGCGTCGGCGCGTTGGCGTTGCCCTTAGGTGAGGCTAAGAATTTGCTGACCAAAGACAATACATCGGTGATATTTGTAGATTTCGACATTTTGAGAACTTGTCCGTGTATTCAATTTTGAGAGGGCTTGTTCTAGGAATCATTTGCTCCATTATCATGTTTCACGTCAGATTTGTAGATTGGATTAGGTGATGTGTGTCTCTAAAGTCTAAACCTGTGACTCCAACAATTACAATCCACATTTCAGCAAACGAATTGTTGCTGCAAAAGGGGTTCAGGTATAAAACGTGGTTCCCGCGCATTAACTCGACAACTTTTACCACAAGAACGTAGCACTCCAGGAGCATGGCGCCAATCGCAAAACGCTGTGAATTTTCCAACCCAACCAACCGCCACCCACCCCCGGTAGACAGCACGTTGAGCAGCACGCACAGGGATCCCTATCCTATTGCAGTTTGCGCACAAAGGGCGGCCGCACAAGGCACCGGTTGCCCGCCTGACCGAAATGGAAGGCTGACGGATCTGCCAAGGACTAGGATCTAGTGACATTCTCTTTAACTGCATCCGGCGAGGCGAGGGGCCAGGGCAGCTAGCGCTCGGCCTTTTACTCCTTTCTGCAGCCCTAGATTTGGAATGGCGACCTAGCTAGCCCACACACACACACATGCCTTACGTCCGAGTCTCTTCTTCTCTCTCTCTCTCTCTCTCTCTCTCTCTCTCTCTCTCTCCGCTGCTCCCTTTGCCTCATTCTGTGAGATTTCGGTTAGTGCTTTGGTGGTACGTGAGTGTCTATTTTGTGGAGAGAAGAAGAAAACCGATATGGTGATGCATGTGTGAACATGTCTCGTCCTTTGCACAGCTCTGACGAAAATAAGAGAGCGAGAATTGGCCCATGCTGGCCCCTGCCTCCTGCCCCACGTGACAGGCCTCGCCATGGACAGCAAAATTTCGTGTTTTGACCCTTTTTCCAAACCTATTCGAGATCTGGCCCTAGTTTGAAAAAAATTCGAGATCTGACCCTTTTGCTACCGCCAGGGACCATGGCGGTAGGGTATAACAGCCTACCGCCAAGGCCCCTGACGGTAGGGTTGTGCAGCTCCTAAGTATTGAACATAGTGCGTGCTCGTGCCTACCGCCAAGCACCTTGGCGGTAGGGTTGTTTCCTACTGCCAAAGTCTCTGACGGTAGGTTGTTATACCCTACCGCCATGGTCCCTGGCGATAGCAAAAGGGTCAGATCTCGAAATTTTTTCAAACTAGGGTCAGATCTCGAACAGGTTTCAGAAAAGGGTCAAAACATGAAATTTAGCCGGCATGGGCCGTCTAGTGCAGCCACCGGTCAAACTTTAAAGCCTCCAAGCCCTCTTTCCCCCACCTCTCCCTATCTCTCTCTCTCCCTCTCTGAACAAGCAGTGGTAGGTCGGCGGACGCCATGGCGAGCAGCGGCGAGGTGCAGAGATCGCTGCAGGCCGTGGCCCGGGGGCTGCGGTGGACCTACGCTCTCCTCTGGCAGCTATGCCCCGACCAAGGGTACAGCGCAAGACTACCAGCTTTAGCTTCATCATCGCCATGCTCATATGTCATATCTCACTTGCATAATTACTTCACTCATCTTGATCTATCCATGGTCCATGCTCAACAAGTGTTTTTTGTTTCTTTTGCTCGTCGCGGAAATCAATGGGACTGCATGGCAGCGCTACCGTGTGGGCGGAGGGCCACTACAACGGGCGCCATCAAGACGCTAAGACGGTGCAGCCCCGTAGCTCAGCAAGAAGCGCCAAGGCTGGGCGGCGGAGGTAGCCGACTGTGCCCGAGCCAGGCAGGCTGGGAGCTGTTCGACTCACCGGCCGGGAGGCTGCCATGGGCGGGACAGGCTTAAGGGACGCCCACGCTGCGCCAGAGGCTCGCTGCCCAGGCCAAGGGCTGGCGCCTAAGACCTGACGGAGACGGAGTGGTTCTATCTCATGTCTGCCTCCTACTCCTTCCCTCCCGGCGTCGGGTACGCACCGCGGTTGCAGCTTTTCTTGCACTTTTTTTAGCATCTTGTTACCGCTTTTTCTTACTCCGGCAAAACATTCCGGCTGCAGCTAAGGAAGAGAAGTTTCAGTCCATCTTGTTTTGACAAACTTCTAACCAAACATAGACAAAATTACGGGAACACTTCCAGCCTTCAGGTGTGCTACATAGCTCAACCATGCAAAATTGCGGGGTGCACTAAGGCATCCCCCGTCGTGAAAGGTGTTGTCGTGTTAGAAAGTTGTTTGTATCTTTTTTAGCTCTCTCCGTATCAAAATATAAAATGTTTTTTATATATTATCATAGTGTCAAAAGGAGAGTGGGGTGTTTTGGAGCTCGGCCTCCATGAAGGCCGAAATTTTCGTAAGAAAAAACAAAATTTGACTTCTAGTTTCAAAATAACCTAAAAAACATTGTACAAGTAAAAAAGGAAGTGATGTGTGTGTGTGTGTAAAATTTCAGGATGAATTATTTTGAAATGCAATCTGTGCAAAAAAGACAAATTCATGGACTTTGAGGATGAATAGTGCATCTACTAAAAAGCCTTTTTTTGTACTACTCATTTTAACGCATTTTGTCCTAAAAAATATACACACTTGTGATTATGTCCCTATAAGTATATGTGTATTTTAAAAAAGAGAAACATGCACATTTGAATTTTGATCATTTCAAATTTGGCCTCCATGGAGGCCAAGCTGCATTGGGCATTTTCGTCAAAAAACATCTTATATTACAAAGGTAGTGTTGTTTATGTAGTTTTACTGGTCGTAAGAGTAGCACATTCCAATAATTGTTGGTAATATAATATACACATGTATCAAACCAATGTTCAATATTACTCTCCTTTGGAATCCCGAAGATAAGCAAAAAATTGGCCAACATTCTCCGAATTCCATAGAACATAAGCCAAGAATAAACACAACTCAATAACAATTTTGCCAAAAAACATTTAAACAGGATGTGCTCAACATTCTCATCCTATCCATAAAGAGAACACGCTGCATTTGCCTGACTGCGAGGTTTAAGAATCTGTACTATAAGACACCTAATGGCTTACCAAAGAAAGATTTTAATTTTAAGAAGGGTACGGGCCGTCCAACTATCTCTCGGTTTCTGGGACAATCTGCACTAGATGATCCTCAAATCAAGAGACTTAACAAAGAACTTTTGAGAAAAAACGTGGGGCCAAATGACTTGGTCACAATGGAGTGGGACTCAAAGCAGTAAGAGTCCGTCACCGAACCATTTCTTCCAGAGAGAGAGCGAGCGTTGGCAAAGTCCCAGTTGTTATCATGGAGTTTGGAAAAATGAGGGAATTTATCTTTAAGGGGCCCATGCCTGACCACCAATCCAACCAAAACCAATTGGAAGAACCGGAGCCGACAATGAATTTTATAAGGGATCTAACCAACCTAATCTTAACGAAGGATTTCCAAAATTGAGAGTCATTCCCCGGAGTGGAGCTGGAAGGGTCTCCATTGGGTAAATATTTGGCTCTAAGCAACTCTCTCCAAAGAGTATTGTTGCTAGCTAGGTTGAAAAATTTTCCACGACCATTTCATCATAATACACTTCTTCTTGATGGAAGTGTTGATGAGAAAAAGGGTTTCCCCCCGCTTTATATTATAAAGCAAATCTCCGATACATCCAGCACGCTGGGGCTGCAGCACAGATAAGCCCAAAAGAAAACAAAAGAAAATAAAAGAGAAATGAATGCCGACACCGGCAGATCAACGACGAAAGGAAGACCGGCAACCGTTGTACCCTCCGACGAAGTGCCACTGCGCTCCCAGCATCTCGAAGCGCCTCACACCAAGCAACACCTTCAAGAAGGAATGCGACGACGCCGCCGCTGTTGCCCGAACAAGTTCTAGGGTTTCCCCCGGTACGCGAGGGATGGTGGGGAAGAGATATATCCGACGCCCCTCAGGAGGGTCCAATGGCGCCCGCAAGCGTCACCGCGTCGGTGCCGGACAAGCCGACAAGGATTTCTCCTGATCCACAACCACCACCATCACCCGAGGCACTTCGAGATGCACCACCACACCAGCCTGTGCCACCACGGTTACCGGACACCCCCGCCGCCTCTCTGGAGCTGCCAACACGAGGCCTAGCTCAGGCAAGGAGAACCCGGCCACGGTAGTGAGCACAACTCGGACGGGGGAGGGGACAATCTCCACCGCCGCAGCGGAGCCGACCGGACGCGGCGACGAGGACTTGTCCACTTGGACCCGGACAATCCTGTCACCACGCTGCAGCTCGCCGACCGACGAAATCCTCACCACCCGAGACCGCTGCCACCATGCCATCACCAGGAAACGACGCTGCGGAACACCGAGCCACCGGCCCACCCAAACCAGATGGGGCCCGAAGGGCCCAGACCGGCTGGCAAGGGCGCCGCCCCACGGCCAATGGCCGCACCACCGCGTCGAGCACCACCGTGGCACGCGACATCGCCGTCGACGGGCCACACCGACGCCGGCCGAGGAGCACCGCCGCCAGGCCCCACCGGCCGAGCATGGGGGCCGCGACGGGAAGGGCAGGCCCGCCGCCAAAGACCACGCAGCCGAGGTTCAAGGGCGACGCCAAGGGGCGGGCGGAAGGAAGGAGATGCGAGGAGAGACCGGAGGGGAGCGGCGGAAGGCCCCGGACGCCTCGCCGGGAGGCGACGAGGGGTTACGGGAAGGGGGAGGCGGGGAGAGGGAGAGGCGTGGCGGGCGACGGCATGGCTCGGCCATGCCGCGGCTGCTCATGGGAGCGCCGACGCGGGCGCAGGAACCCTAGGCGGAGGAGGGAGCTCGGGGTCGGGAGCTGGTTACCGATGGAAGTGTTGATGGCACATAGGTTTCAACTTAATGAGCTTATATCATTTTAAGCGTCCATGCAGTTCCAAATGAGTTCCTTTCGACAATCAATAAAAGCCCATTGTGTACATAGGCATATTGGACAGGCACATAAGGATGAGCTTGTCCCATACAGATTGAATTTACCACACCAAGGTGCCACTATGCATGTTTCGCACAAAAAAATGGTCCAATTTGTCAAATATTATTTGAGCTTTTAGATATTTGCTTGACATGCTATTAAACTTTCATATAAAATTGTTATCCCATTATTTTTTTCGAAAAAAGAAGAAGGTTAACAAGTTTCAAGGTACGTTTGCCTCAACAAATGGAAAACAAAAGCCTACTCTCGCGACATGAGTGAACTCAAGTGCTTCACCCCGGCGGTAATCCAATCCTTGACCTCATTCTTGGTGTGTGCAGTGATTATGGTCGGCATAGTAGACTTAATTCTGAAAAACCTTGCATTTCTATCATTCCACGACTCCTAGATGACCAACACTACAAGCAAGGCCATAGCCCGTCTCATATGCTCTTCTCGCAACACTTCAGCATCCCACCAAGCATTAACCGAGAGGAGCCCTTGCCAGGAAGTGGTGTCGAGCTCTAGTGCATCAATACAAGATTTGACGGTGTTCCAAATTATTTCTGATAGAGAACCCACACGTGAACAACATATGGGCTGCCGACTCAGGTTCCCTCTTGCATAGCTGACATAAACCACTGCTTGGTCAGCCTCTTCTCTCCAAACGGTCGTTCATGCCCAAGAAGCCAAGGGGAGTGCCAAAACTTGGTGGTCTGGCTATCGCCCACCATGATGGTAGTTGCGATGTAGAAGAGGTCCATGTGCACCTTGCTGCAAGGCGTCCCCAATCCAACCCAAGCCCGATTAGGCTTCTTCCATTTGTACCATGGCCAACGCAATCAAAGCGCTCTAGCATACTTGCACAAATCCAAAATCCCCTAGCCTTCAAACTTCCTTGGCATATAGACCAGCTTCCACCACGCCTTGCATTGACCACTAGAAACCTTGTTGAAGCTTTTCCACCACCACAAGCATCCCATGTTAGGACTAGGGGCGTGATATGGTAGACCGCCTGCTCCGTTGGGACCGCTTTGACAAGGGCAACCTTGCCAACTGCCATGATGTTGCCTCCCTACCAGGGGACGAGCTTACCCACCACCTTGTCGACGAGATGCTCCAAATTAATCCTCTACTGACGGTGCATAGACAGAGGTAGCCCGAGATATATCATGGGGAAGGTGGCCTACTTGGCAGGAAAACTCTCGAGGATCTTGTCAAGTTCGATGCCAGTGCGTCAGATGGGGGCCACAACCATCTTCTCCAACTTCGTCACAAGGCTTGTTACCACCCCAAAACCATGCAGAATGGTGGTAGGGCGCTGAATATCCACCCGAATTGGCGCCAAAAAATGACCGTGTCGTCTACATATAAGGAGGTGCGAATGAAAGCAGCCCTCCCACCCATCGGATGGAGATGGTCCCCGTGAGTGGCGATGTCCAGGAGGTTCTGAAGCAAGTCAATCGCAAACACAAAGGGAAGTGGGGAGAGCGAGTCTCCATGAGAAAGGCCCCTCACATGCTTGATCGGCTCCCCCAAGAACTCGGCGAGACCCTCAAAGTCGAGGATTGCATAAGAGCGGCAAGCATGTCTCGAAATTTTACCAGGAACCCCTACGGTGGAGAAGATTGAGCAAGTGGTCCCACCAAATAGAATCGAGGTCTTCTTGGTGTTCAACTTAAACAAGAGAGTTAACTTCTTTAACCTGTGCAGCTTACGCCCCAAATTGTGAACATATAGCAAGTTTTCATGGATACTCCATGACTTGATGAAAGCACTCTGGGTCCGGGAAACGAGCATGTGCATGAAGGGTGCAAGACGCGAGGCCATCATCTTTGCCACACAAAAAATCACGGTCGTGTCGATGATACTAATAGGCCGAAAAAAATCATAGATTCACTCGGCGGTATCCTTCTTGGGGAGAAGCGCGATGTTGGCCGAGTTGACCCACTGGAAGTGCTTTGCATTCAGGGGCATGGAAGAACGCACCATATAAGCCTTCGGGGCCTGACGCCTTGTCCTTAGGCATTTGCACAGTGGCATCAGTGACCTCCTTCTCTGTGATAGGGTCGCCAAGGGTCGACAGGTTGCATTGTGTGAAGTCCATGCCCTCCCAATTGAAATTATGTGTCCTTCTCTGGCTCTTGAGCAGTATGGACCTGAGGTGCTCCTGGGTCAACTTCTCTTTCTCATCATGATGCACCATTGCGGAGCCGGTGGACGAAGTTCTTCCTTCTACGGGCATTCACACGTAAGTGAAACAAAATCATGTGTTGGTGTCACCCTTCTTGTGGTTAGTCATCCGCGAGCATTGCCTTTTACATGCTCGCTCGAGCACGACCAGGATAATGACCCTCCTCTTGAGCCTCCTCCTCAAATCTCCCTCCTCTAGTGATAGAGTTCTCAAATCTTTTCTGTCGACCCGCTCCCCCGCTCGCTAGGTTTCCCTCCCCCGCCGCCGCCGGCAACCTAGCTTCCCCGTCGCTGCCGGCCGCTGGGCGCGCGGCTCCCGGCCCGCCCCGCTCCTCTCCCACTCCCCCTCTCTCCTCCCTCATGGCCTCCCTTGGCCAGGGCCCCACAGTGGCTCTCGGCCCGCCTCCTCCCTCCCCGCCGTCGCCGGCGAGCTCCGTCGGGCAAAGCCCGGGGGGCGCGGCGGCGGCGGGACCCTCCTTCCCCGTCTTCTTGTGGGCGCCGGAGCGGGGCGGCCTCTTCGAGCGACGGTGCTGGACGTCTGCGGGGTCCAGCGGCACGGCGGCGGTTTCGCAGGGCGGCGGGGTGGCCTGCTGGTGGTGGCGCTCCGGCGACCCTCGTTCTGCGCGCGGCGGGGCGGCTGCGGTGCTCCCGTCTCGGGAGGTGGCGCACGACCGGTCTCTTGCCGGATCGGGCTTCGGGGGCCGGCCAATGGCGCCTGGCTCCGGTGGTGCGTGCCCGGCGGCTCCGGCGTTTGGAGCTCGCCGGGCGACGTGGGTAGGGCAGCGGCCGGGCGTGACAGCTGCTCCGTCCGTGGGCGGCGGCATGGGTAGGTCTCGGTGGTGGCTTACCGATGTCATGGCGGCTTCACGGTGGCTCGATGGATCTGCCCGCGGCAACGGCCGGCTTCTCCGGCGTCGGTTTGTCTGCGTTCGGGCCGTCTCGACCTTCACCCCGTCTCCTCGTCGTCCGGGCGCTTCTCCCATCAAAGGGCTGGTCCTCTCCCAGTTGCGGTCCACCGCTCGTCTCGCGCCCGATGCCACAGGACAGAGCTCGTCTCGCGCTTGATGCAGCAGGACCGAGCTCATCTCGCGCATGGTGCAGCAGGACTGACCTCGTCCCCCTCTCGTTGCTGCAGGACCGAGCTTGTCTCGCGCTTGGGGCAGCAGGATGGGTCGTTGGATGCCAGTTCTGGCCGGCCTATTGGGTCTCGATGCTGGGGGTTGCCCAGGGGCGCGAAAGGTGGGACCTTTCCGCTTGTCTCTTTCATTGGGGTGTGGCGGGTCTCGGGTGAGGTGGTGTCGAGGTCTTGGATGCTGGGGCGGCGGCCCTGGTGGTGGTTGCGCGGTGCTCTTGGGAAGAGCCCGTGCATTGGTGCTGCCTGGACACCATGGTCGTGTGGGCGGCGTGGTTGCCAGGGTGTGGCGTTCGATGGCGGTGAATGTTGGCCGAGGTGAAAACCTGCTCTATCTTCGGACGGACCGGCGGCGGCGAAGATCGTTCCCTTCTTGAAGGCGTCGTCGCGACTCTCGTTGCCCGTCATGCGGCTCCGGGGGAAACTTTGATCCTTGGATCAGGCGGTGGCGGCGCTCCGGCGTCGTATCCTTCCTGAAGGCGCCGCCTTGGAGCGCATGGTTCGTCATATATAGCTTCATCTCTTCGGAGCAGTAGTGCTAGGAGTGGTGTTGCTGCGCTCAGGGCCTATGTATCTTGTCCTGGGTATGTGTGTGTGTGTGTTGCGGTGGTGTAAGGGCATCTGTAGCCCTAAGATGTTTTGGTGATTGATGACAATGCTTTTGCGGACTAATCGTGTGCACTGAGCTTTTCAGAGGTTCATCCTTGGCACGAGACAATTCCCTCCCCTCGGAGTTTGAAGCGAAGACGGTGTAGTCTTTTCGATTTAGTTTGGTGGACTAGTTTCGTAGAGATCACCGTACTATCAAGAGGGGGTCCGCTTTGGAAAGGCTAGGGTGGAATCATCACGTACACATCCCTTGCACACCCTCCGAGCCTTTCCCCTTCAATGGAGAGTTCGTTCCTGTCCTCTTTGCGCCTGCTCTGGTCTGAGCGGTAGTACCGGGCCGGAGCGGTAGTACCGCAGGTGCTATAAGCGGCGATACCGCTCTCTGGTAGTACCGCTCATAGCCCCCACCGTAGTACCGCTCGATTTAGATGCCGATACCGCCTCGATTCGAGGGCTCTTTTTTCGTGTCGGACTCTACGGTACTAGCGGCAAGGAGAGAGGCGGTAGTACCGCTCTCGAGCGGTAATCGCATAAGGGAGCGATAGTACCGCTTAAGCTGTTAGCGGTAGTACCGCTCTCAAGGGGCTGGTGGGGGGTAACGGTTGGATTGTTCCCGCCACTATATAAGTGGGTCTTCTTCTCCAAAGTTGACCTACCTCTTCCCCCAAAACTCTCCATTGTTGCTCCAAGCTCCATTTTCGCCCGATCTGTCTCCCTAGCCAATCAAACTTGTTGATTTGCTCGGGATTGGTTGAGAAGGCCTCGATCTACACTTCCACCAAGAGAAATTTGATTCCCCCACTAATCCCTAGCGGATCTTGTTACTCTTGGGTGTTTGAGCACCCTAGACGGTTGAGGTCACCAAGAAGCTATAATCCATTGTGGTGAAGCTTCGTGGTGTTGTTGGGAGCCTCCAATTAAGTTGTGGAGATTGCCCCATCCTTGTTTGTAAAGGTTCGGTCGCCGCCTTCAAGGGCACCAATAGTGGAATCATGGCATCTTGCATTGTGCGAGGGCGTGAGGAGAATACGGTGGCCCTAGTGGCTTCTTGGGGAGCATTGTGCCTCCACACCGCTCTAACGAAGATGTACTTCCCCTTAAAAGGAAGGAACTTCAGTAACACATCCTCGTCTCCACCGGCTCTACTCTTGGTTATCTCATACCTTTACTTGTGCAAGCTTATTTGTGTTATATCATTTGCTTGCTTGTGTGCTTGTTGTTGTGGCATCATATAGGTTGTTCACCTAGTTGCGTTTCTAGACAACCTACTTTGATGCAAAGTTTAATTTGGTAAAGTAAAGCTAAAAATTGTTAGTTGCCTATTCACCCCCCCCCCCTCTAGTCAACTATATCGATCCTTTCAATTGGTATCAGAGCCTCGTCTCTTTTTAAGGACTTTACCATCCGAAGAGTATGGTTGATGTCGAAGACGATGTGGGAGAGCACTCCGGTGCGAATCCGATATCGCTCACGGAGATGGGGGTAACTCGATCTCACGTGAGGAATTCAATGTGGCGTTGGACACATTGAAAACCTCCATGACGACCGAGGTCAAGGACATGTTTAAGGAATTTTTAGAAGGGCTTAAACTTTCCACCGCACCCGTGAAAGTGGGTATCCCGCCAACACGGGGACGGATGCTAACCCCGACAAGGGGGAAGCTACTAGTGAGAAAGCCCCTTTGTCTAGTGGTAAGAATGGCACCGGCATCTTTGCCCATGTGCAACCTCCACCCGTTTATGGTGGACCGATTCCGTCTACTCATTTGAACCATGCCGGTCCTCCCCCCAAGATTGATAAAAAGGAGGATTTTGATTCTTGGGTCTATCGTTTTAAGCGGCATTTAAATCATGTGAACACTAACCTTTGGAGAATCATTGAAGAAGGTTTTTATCCGCAAGATCGAACAACTTCACTCCTAGAGAAGCCGTGGATGATCAATTTAACGAGAATGCTCTCTTCATCATCCAAGAAGCAATCCTTCGAAGACCTCCCGCATCTCGGCCCTACTCATTGGCCAAAGATGCTTGGCTCAAAGTGGTTTCCCTCTATCGGGGAAGTGCAAGCATTCAACGGTCCAACTATGAAGTGGTTCAAGATGAAGCCGATGAGTTTGCAATGAAAGAAGATGAAGAACCTCGTGAACTTTATCGGAGAGTCACCAAACTCGCCGTATCTCTTCTGGATCATGGAAGCAAGGACACGGATGACAATTGGATCAAGCGCAAATTCCTCAAGGCAATGATGCCCTATCACAAGGCCATGTCCTCCGTCATTCGTCAAAGGCCGGACTTCCACACCTTGTCCTCAAGTGATGTATTGGATGCGTTTGTGGCTATGAGCATATCGGACAAGACCGCCAACAATGCGGTGCTTCGCTCCCAAAGAGCAAAGAAGCCCAACCTTGCTTTGAAGGCCAAGGTTTGTGTCGAAGAAGAAGATGAGGAGGAAGAATAGGAGAGCAACCTCGAAGATACGAAGTATGCCTATCATGAACACATGGCCCTTGCTTCAAGGCAATTTTGGAGCAAGAAGAACTCAAGGCCAAACTTCCACAAGAGCAACTCAAGTGGCGCAAAGGCCAAGCAACGAGTGAGGACTTTCTTCAATTGTGGCAATGTGAGTCATTTTGTTGCGGAGTGCCCATAGAAGAGGGAAGACAATGGTGGCAAGCTCATCCGTAAGGACAAGGCCAAGTCTTTCCCCAATAAGAGCAACTTCACCAAGAAGGCTCCTCACAAGGCTTTGGTGGTACAAGAAGAGTACAATGAGGATGATGACGATGATGAAGATGGTGAGTCGGTTGCCATGGCCTCCGTTGCCATCGCGACAACTCCTAGGGTGTCTCTCTTCGACTCACCCAATGAAAGCATCGCCGCCAAGTGCCTCATGGCTAAAGCCACCAACAAGGTAACCCCCAACATCAAAACTACCATCATAAATCATTCTTCCCCGACAGATAGCATTGATGAGCATGAGGGAACTAATGTGGAGGAGAATGAGTTTGCGGCCTTTATGGGTAAAATCAAGGGCAAATCCAAGAAGCACTTCGTTGCTCTCTTGGAACAACTTGGTGAAGCCAATGACATGATCAAGGCTCACGAAGATACCATCTCTAAGATGGAGGGGCATAGTCGCGACTATGCCGATGAGATTTCGGATCTTTCCAATGCTCTTGAGGAAGAGCGTGGTCTTCGTTTGACTCTTGAGGAGTCATACAACGATGATCATGCTAAATTAAAGAAAGATCTTGATCATGCCCTTGTTGTGTCTCGTGTGCTAAACTCCGAGAAGGCAATGCTTGGGGTTGATCTTGCTAGACTCAAAGAGGAGTTTGACATTCTCGACAAGGTTCACAAAGTCTTGAAGGGGGTTCATGCTAGCCTCAAGGAGTCTCATGATCAACTCCAAGTAAAGCTAACCAAGGAGGAAGCCACCTTTCCTCATATGGTTTTAATTGATAATGCAAATGCTACTAACCCTTGTTGTGAGCATGAGCATCTTATTGAGGAGAATGCTAAGTTGAAGAAGCAACTTGAGAAAGGCCTTGTGTCGTGCATACAAGGTGAGAAGAACCTCAACGATCTTTTGAGTAATCAAAAGGAAGTGGTTGCCAAGGAAGGGATTGGGTTTGCACCCAAGCCCAAGTACAAGAAGAAGAATGACAAGACCAAACGACCTCCTCCTCTCAAGCAAATGTTTGTGAAGGAAGGAGAGGGTGCTCCCAAGGAGAAGAAGAACAATGAGAAGGGTGGTAATGTCAAGAAGGGCAATGCCACCTCTTCCAACCAAACCGCGACTTTAACCCTTCTTATGTGTTGTGTCAGTGCTAGTGATGGGCATGTCTATGCCAAATTTGTTGGTTCTCCTTATGAGTACATTGAATGGTCTATTTGGGTTCCTAAGACCCTTGTCACTAACATCAAAGGACCCATTACACAATGGGTACCTAAATCCAAGTTTTAATCTCGTGTAGGTGTTTGCTTCTGGTGGGGGTCATGGTTGCTCGATAGTGGAGCTACAAATCATATGACCGGAAGCAAGGACTTGGTGGTGGACGTTCACAAGATTCCATCCATGCCCACCAATGTCGAGTGGGGTGATGCCTCACTTTCTAAGGTATTGGGACTTGGCAAGGTTGTCATTTCTCATGATCTCACGATCGAGAAGGTCATGCTTGTTGAGTCCCTTGCATACAATTTACTTTCCGTTCGTCAACTTGCAATCATGGGCTTTGCCACTTTCTTTGATATTGATACTGCGTGGCCCTCTTGTGGAGCAAGACTCTTAAAGTAGACTTTGTTGGGCATGTCGAGAATGGTCTATATGTGATAAACTTTTCGGGCGACCCACTAAGACCGCGACATGCCTAATGGCTAAAGTTGGCGTGGGATGGCTTTGGCATCGCCGTTTAGCCCATGTCAATATGAGATCTTTGCAAAGTCTTCTCAAGGGGGACCATGTCCGTGGACTAACGAATGTTAGTTTTGCTAAAGATCGTGCTTGCAGTGCATGTATCGAAGGAAAGCTTCATGAGAAGGCTCACACTCCCACGACTATCATTTACTCAAAGAGGCCTTTGGAGCTCCTTCACTTGGATCTCTTTGGGCCTCCATCATTTGATAGTCTTGGGGGTAGGAAGTATTGCTTGGTGATTCTGGATGACTACTCAAGATATACTTGGGTGTATTTCTTCAAGAGGAAGAGCGAGACCCAACAAACCGTCATTGACTTTGCTAATGAAGCACAACGTCAACACAATGCAAAGATCTTGACAATAAGAAGTGACAACAACACTGAGTTCAAGAACTACACCTTGGATGAGTTTCTTAGTGATGAGGGGATCAAGCATCAATATCCCGCTCCTTACACCCCTCAACAAAATGGTGTAGCGGAGAGGAAGAACCGGACGTTGATGGATGCGGCAAGGACCATGATGGCGGAGTTCAAGTCTCCATACAACTTTTGGGCCGAAGCCATCAACACCGCATGGCATGCATCCAATCGGCCCTACCTCCGCAAGGGCTTGAACAAGACTCCATATGAGATACTCACCGGTAACAAGCCCAACCTCAAGTACTTTCGGGTGTTCGGGTGTAAGTGTTTCATTCTCAAGAAAGGTGTTCGGTTGTATAAATTGGAGACTAGAGATTATGAGTGATTATTTGTTGGTTATGCTACAAACTCTCATGCTTACCGTGTCCTCAATAAATCCACAGGACTTATTGAGGAGACATGTAACGTGGAGTTTGATGAGAATAACGGCTCCCAAGTGGAGCAAAGTGGCACTTGTGATGTAGGTGATGAAATTCCTCCTCAAGCCATAAGAAGAATGGGTATTGGATTTATCCTACCCATTGAGGAACCCCTTGTGGCCGAAGGAGAAGGACAATGCTCCACTCAAGTGGAGCCATCACCAACCCAAGGCCCACACGCTTCCGAAGAACAAAGTGAAGGCCCTCAACCTTGTGAACAAGATCGAGGGCAATATCAACCTCAAGATGGTGGTGAACCACCAAATGATGCCCAAGGTCAAGTTCTTCCCCTCGAGCAAGTCCAAAATCATGAGCAAGCTCAAGATCTAGAACAAGCTCAAGACGGCACTCAAGATGATCAAGTTACCCTCCTCGTCTCACTTCCGAGGAGGAATTGGAGCGTCGTGCCGCGAAGATTGCTTCCAAGCTCACCACCAAAGGTCATCTCATGGAGAATGTGGTTGGAATCCTAAGAAAGGGGGTAAGCACTTGTAGACAATTAGCAAACTATTGTGAACATCATGCGTTTGTCTCTTGTGTGGAACCCCAAAAGGTCTACGAGGCGCTCGAAGATCCGGATTGGCTCAATGCCATGCATGAAGAACTCAATAACTTTGAGTACAACAAGGTGTGAAGATTGGTGCCAAGGCCAACGGGGAACCACAATGTCATTGGAACCAAGTGGATTTTCAAGAACAAGCAAGATGCTCATGGGCACATCGTTCGCAACAAGGCAAGATTGGTGGCACAAGGCTACTCCCAAGTAGAGGGTATCGACTACGGTGAAACCTTTGCTCCCGTTGCTCGTCTTGAATCCATTCGTTTGTTGATTGCATATGCTTCTCATCACAACTTTAAGTTGCAACAAATGGATGTTAAAAGTGCGTTCCTTAATGGTCCTATTAATGAGTTGGTATACGTCAAGCAATCCCCGGGTTCGAGGATCCCTACTTTCCCGATCATGTGTATCAACTCGACAAGGCACTCTATGGCCTTAAACAAGCCCCACGTGCGTGGTATGACCACCTTACCGAGTTGTTACAAGATCGTGGATTTGAAGTTGGGCTAATCGACCCCACTCTTTTTACTAAGAAGGTTAAAGGGAGTTGTCCGTATGCCAACTATATGTTGATGATATTATTTTTGGTTCCCCTAACAAAGCTTTCAATGAGGAATTTGCCGCTCTCATGACCTCCAAGTTCAAGATGTCTTCGATGGGAGAGTTGAAGTTCTTCCTTGGTTTTGATATCAAAATAAGATAAGGTACCTTCATCAACCAAGCCAAATACACTCAAGACATGCTTAAGAGAATCAAGCTAAGTGATGTCAAGCCGGCTACTACTCCAATGCCTACCAAGTGCCAACTTGACATTGATCCCAATGGTAAAGCGGTGGATCAAAAGGTATATCTCTCCATGATTGGCTCCCTGCTTTACCTTTGTGCATCTAGACCGGATATCATGTTGAGTGTGGGAATTTGTGCACGGTTTCAAGCCGCACCAAAGGAAAGCCACTATGTGGCGGTCAAACGAATCTTTGGATATTTAGCTCATACCCCAAACTTTGGCCTATGGTACCCGCGAGGATCAAATTTCAAGCTTGAAGGATATACGGATTCCGATTGGGCGGGAGACAAAGTGGACAGGAAGTCAACTTCCGGAGGGTGCCAATTTCTTGGTTGCTCTTTGGTGAGTTGGTCTTCCAAGAAGCAAAGTTGTTTGTCTCTCTCGTCCACCGAAGCGGAATATGTGGCGGCCGGTAGTTGTTGTGCACAACTCCTTTGGATGAGACAAAATTTAAAGGAGTACGGTGTCATTTGTGACAAAGTGCCTCTTTGGTGTGACAATGAAAGTGCCATCAAGATTTCTCTCAACCCAGTGCAACACTTCAAGACGAAGCATATTGAGATTCGGTATCATTACATCCGGGATCATATTAGGCGAGGGGAGATCGAGCTCAAGTATGTCAACACTCATGATAACCTTGCAGATATTTTCAGGAAGCCCTTGGATGAAGCAAGATTTCGCGAGTTAAGGCATGAGCTAAATATCATTGACTCGAGCAATGTTGCTTGAACCCGTGCACACCCCACCCTACTCAACTTGTTATCTTGTTTAGGTGTAGGCATGGACATA
This sequence comes from Aegilops bicornis, assembly GCA_021605145.1. Taxonomy (NCBI): domain Eukaryota; kingdom Viridiplantae; phylum Streptophyta; class Magnoliopsida; order Poales; family Poaceae; genus Aegilops; species Aegilops bicornis. Next base: position 127,320,969 of record CM038669.1, read on the forward strand.
GGGGGAGTGTTGTTCTCTCAATGAACTCCCCCCCCCCTCCCCACTATGCATAAATCGATCAACTCTTTCACATTAGCCATTTTTTATGGTACTTGTGTTTCAAAGACGAGTTTTGGTCATGGGCCCAAGGTTAAAATCTTCGCGGTGCCATACCTCTTGACTCAAACATAGGTGGCCTCGACCACCGCCCCTCTCTTGAAGGGGTCCTCTTTATGTCCTCTTGCTAGTTCTCTTTGTGGGTTCTTGGTTTTCGTTTTGTTCCGCTTTGTCTTTTTCGTGCGTTTTTTTTGTAAGTCTAGTTTTGACGTGTGCTGGGCGGTACTACCGTTGGTGGCGCGGTACTACCGCTTACCCTGCTAAGCGGTACTACCGCTCACTACCGCGGTACTACCGCTGGGGGACGGACCCAGGGGGTTAAGTCGTGGGCAGGGGTGGTTTTCTCCCCCCATACCCATTTACTTCGTTCCCCTGTTCCTCTTCCTCTCTCCAGCACCATCTCGCCGCGGGAGGGCTCCGATGGCCCTCCGTCTCCGGGCCGTCCCTCTCCATTTCCTTCGGTGGAGTCGATCCCCACCTCGTCCTCTTGCCATGGATGCCGGTATTGCCCTCGTTCCTCTTCTCTTCTTATCTAGATTTCAAATCTAGTGTTTACAGTCAATTAATAGTGGTTGCATCTCTAGTTTTTTGGCTAAAACTAGGCTTGAGTAGGTTGGAGAAGGCAACTAGACTCTTTGGATTGATGTTTGGTAGGTTTATTTTTGAATTTGGCATCTCCGGTAGTGTCGGATCTTTCCACGGTAGTAGGGAACCGTTGTTCCTCGTCTCGAGCGGTACTACCGCCCAGTCGAGCGGTACTATCACGCGAGCGGTACTAGAGTGTCTGATCTATGCTCCGTTCATCATGTTGCTCATTGAGAAGGCCTGGAGACGCACCTATCCCGAGGAGTCACTAGAGACTGGAGAGTTGGTCTCTCATGAGATCAAGCGTCTGAGGAAGAAGGATAATTGGGGTACATCCGTTCCCCAAACTGGTGTTCCATCTTCTGCTGCTGCCATGGAGATCGAGGGCGAGGCTGATGCCGGTGATGACCTTGACACTGAGCCTTCTGAGGCAGAGCCCTCTTGGGCAAGGAAACTCAAGCTTAAGATGAAGAAGCTCTTCTGTATGGAGTCTCACGGTCAGTACATGACTCATGTGGCTGAGAAGAAGGCAAGGGCCGCCACAAGGAGCTTATGCGCTGGGTTGGTGCGTTGTCACCGGCTCTGAGGGTCAGATCACTGAGGAGGAGGAGTGGGTCCAGCAACACTGTCCATGGACTGATTCAGAGGCCGAGAAGTTTCCGACTGAGGATGATGGTGCAGATGTCTGATGTTCGAGATCTTCAGTTGCTCTCACCTGGAGCCGTAGGTTCGCTCTTTTCCCCTTTTGGTGTCTCGATGCCAAAGGGGGAGAGAGTCTAGGGATTTGTGTTGTTGAGCTGTGAGTGTGTCTTTGTGGTTTCTTTGGTTTCGTTGTAGTTGCTCGTCATTTGCTTTGTTTGGTTTTGTGTCAGTGTGACCTAAGTTCCAGTCATATGGTGTGAGACATATGCTACCCTATCTCTATCATATTATTATCTATGCCTCTAGCCATTTGGTATGTTATGAGTAGTTGCATGCTTATTATGTTTTTCCTATACCCTGCTCTCAAGGATCGTGCCTAGTTTGTTGATCTCTAAAATACAGGGGGAGTGTTGATCCTAGTATGTGTGCCGTCCAGTCCAAAGCATTCATCTAGATGGCACACATCTACGGGGAGCCCGTCTCTATTTTAGAGATGTGGGGTTTGCTTATGTTCTGTTTCTTTCTTCGTTTCGTGCAAATCTCGTATTGTCAGCAATCCACCAAAAAGGGGGAGATTGTAAGGGCATCTGTAGACCTAAGATGTTTTGGTGATTGATGACAATGCTTTTGCGGACTAATCGTGTGCACTGAGCTTTTCAGAGATTCATCCTTGGCACGAGACGATTCCCTCCCCTCGGAGTTTGAAGCGAAGACGGTGTAGTCTTTTTGATTTAGTTTGGTGGACTAGTTTCGTAGAGATCACCGTACTATCAAGAGGGGGTCCGCTTTGGAAAGGCTAGGGTGGAATCATCACGTACACATCCCTTGCACACCCTCCGAGCCTTTCCCCTTTAATGGAGAGTTCGTTCATGTCCTCTTTGCGCCTGCTCTGGTCTGAGCGGTAGTACCGCGGGCCGGAGCGGTAGTACCGCTTGGGTGCTATAAGCGGCAAGCCGCTACAAATGGGTAGTACCGCTCATAGCCCCCACCGTAGTACCGCCTCGATTTAGGCCGCATCACCGCCTCGATTCGAGGGCTCTTTTTTCGTGTCGGACTTCACGGTACTAGCCGCGGCAGGAGAGGCGGTAGTACCGCTCTCGGGCGGTAGTACCGCAGGGGGAGTAGTAGTACCGCTTAAGGTGTTAAGCGGTAGTATCGCTGGCCCAGCGGTAGTACCGCTCTCTGCGGGGCTGGTGGGGGGGTAACGGTTGGATTGTTCCCCCCCCACTATATAAGTGGGTCTTCTTCTCCAACATTGACCTACATCTTCCCCCAAAAAGCTCCATTGTTGCTCCAAGCTCCATTTTCGCCCGATCTCTCTCCCTAGCCAATCAAACTTGTTGATTTGCTCGGGATTGGTTGAGAAGGCCTCGATCTACACTTCCACCAAGAGAAATTTGATTCCCCCACTAATCCCTAGCGGATCTTGTTACTCTTGGGTGTTTGAGCACCCTAGACGATTGAGGTCACCAAGAAGCCATAATCCATTGTGGTGAAGCTTCGTGGTGTTGTTGGGAGCCTCCAATTAAGTTGTGGAGATTGCCCCAACCTTGTTTGTAAAGGTTCGGTCGCCGCCTTCAAGGGCACCAATAGTGGAATCACGGCATCTTGCATTGTGCGAGGCGTGAGGAGAATCTGATGGCCCTAGTGGCTTCTTGGGGAGCATTGTGCCTCCACACCGCTCTAACGAAGACGTACTTCCCCTTAAAAGGAAGGAACTTCGGTAACACATCCTCGTCTCCACCGGCTCCACTCTTGGTTATCTCATACCTTTACTTGTGCAATGTATTGCCCCCTTCCCTTCCATGCATCCCTTCCCAGTCCCCGGTTCGGTTTGGATCTTGCCGGATCCACCCCCGGTGTGTTCTGGTGGAGCAGATCGGTGTCCGGAGGAAACCTTGGCCGCCTTGGCTGGCCGGCAGCGGCGACGCCCATTTTTGGCGCCGCTTTCCTCCTTGGGGGCGCTGCTGAGGGCACCATCTATCCTCTCCGACCCATGTCCGGGTGAAAGCCCAAGATCCGATGCGGATCGGGCGTCGGCGGCGGCGCCTTGTGCACCGTAACCTTCCTGGAGGCGACGCCAAGGACATTGGGATCGGATGGAAGGGTCCGTAGGTGAGGGACGGGGGTGTGCTGCCTCCCTTTCGGTGGAGCGGTGTTTCTTTCTACATATTCTTGGCGGCGGCTCTTGGCGGCATGGATCAGCGGAGGCTTGGCGTCAGATGTGTGGTGACGGACACGCGCAGGAGGTCGACGCTGTCAAGGCGTCGTGGTGGCGTCGGCGGCAATGAGACCGGGCAAGGCCGTGGTAATAAAGACAGCTCTGAAGATGGATATGTGGTAGGTGGTTGTGGCGGCCTCATACCCGGCAGTGGCCTGGTTGAGGAGCACGTTGATCGGTGGGTGCCCATACCGGCAAAGCGCCCGTGTTGGGACCTCGGTTCTTAGATGTTAGGTTTGGCTGCGAGGTCTGTTTGGTATTAGGCCTGCACCATCGCCGCCTTCATCGATTAGATAGGAGTAGCGACAGGAGGTTGTGAAGATGGTGGCTTTGGTCTTACTGTTGTACGACTTTGTAAGGTTTTGTGTTAATAATTAATAAATTGGCCGTATGCATCGACCAGACGCAGAAGCCGGGGGTATTCCTTCTTTTCTAAATAAAAAAACTTGTGCAAGCTTATTTGTGTTATATCCTTTGCTTGCTTGTGTGCTTGTTGTTGTGGCATCATATAGGTTGCTCACGTAGTTGCATTTCTAGACAACCTACTTTGATGCAAAGTTTAATTTGGTAAAGTAAAGTTAAAAATTGTTAGTTGCCTACTCACCCCCCCCCCCCTCTAGTCAACTATATCGATCCTTTCAGGTGGCGTGACATGTGATTGTACTGGATGCTTGTGGTTTGGTGCTTTATATATAAAGCGGGGCGAAAGACTTTTTCGATAATCTTTTCTGTCGAGTTCAACACCTGATAACTCCACAGTTACACTTGTTCGTGCTAGTTGACACCTGATAATCTCCTGTTGTCACGAGCCCGGTAAATCTGGCCTGTGCTCTGTTTGGTTGATACTGGTCTGTACTCTGATTGCAGGTTACCTGGAAGGGCATTTGCAAGGGGAGGGCACGTATGGCTTAGTAGAGCAAATGAAGTTGACAGCAAGGCATTCTCAAGAGCAATACTTGCTAGGGTACTTTTCTTTTCTTGATTTTCCCAAGCCATTCGTTAGTTGGCACTTAATCTTCAGTTCGTGTAAAATCGTAATTAAACATTTAAGCATGACAATAACTGGATGAACAAATTGAGTAGTAGAAAGAATGAAAAAGCATAATTCTTTACCTAATGGTAGACATACAAATTGATTGGAGTAACAGCAAGAAATGCATACCAGTGATTGGAGTAGGAAAATGTGCAACAGGAAATGCAAAAGTGTATAAACATGCCCCTTCTTTGTCTGATGATATTTTCCTTCTCATTTGGTGCATTACAAATTTCGGTGGCAATGAATTGCAGAGTGCAGGAATCAAGGTGTTTCCCCTATAAGCATAGCTATTTATCAGTTATGAATTTCTACCTACAAACTTCGTCTAACATCCATTAACTGTACATCAACCATATCACAGATGGTCGTATGCATTCCGATTGTCGACGGCGTCCTAGAAATCGGAACCACAGAAAAAGGTGAATTCACATTGTATTATTTCATAATTAAACTAACCTGCTTCTAATTATTTCTGCCGCACAAATAAAATCTGCTTCTTATAACTATGAGGATAAATCAGGGGAACAGAGGGTCTGACAAATCAAAATGTACATATTTCAGGTGGAGGAAGACATAGGTTTAGTCCAGTATGCATGGCCATCTTCATGGATCAACAAGAAGCCCACATGATCCCCAGCATCTGCCATTCCAACCAAACCAGTCACATTGATCAACAGTCATTCGAGACTCAGAGGAAAACACACACTGGTCAGACAAAGCCGGAGCCAAACATGTTCAGCCCAGAATATGTGGATGATGAAATGGAGTATGACGACGATGAGATCGACGCGGAATGCACGTCGGGTTCTGAAACCAACACCGGAAGGGGTTACTGCAGGCATGGTCCACCGAACATTGCAAGCAATGATGATCATGCAACACATGATGCAGGGAGGAGCAGTGAGCTGATGCAGGTTGAGATGTCAGAAAGGGGGAGAGACGGCTGCTCAAGCAACTTAGGCGATGACATCCAAATGCTCATGGTTTACCAGAACAGTAGTGATCATTCCAATTTGCATGGGCAAGATGAGCCCTGGCATTTTCTCTACGAGGAGTTATGCAGTGGCTACCCTCAGTCTTCAGGTAATTCCATTTCTCATTCTCTTGATTTTTCTGGCTAACATCTGATCTGTCTTGATGTCCTCTCTGTATCCCAGCTGCAGGTGAAGACCAAGCAATGGCTGAAAATGCTCACTACGCACAAACAGTCTCGCTGATCTTGCATCGCAACAACGCCCTGAGACAAGCCGACGGCCTGAACACCAGGTCCTACCTGGCAGTCTCACACCGATCTTCATTCTCCAGATGGGATGCTGGCATCCATGGACGCACGGTCGCCCAAGGCACCGCCCGGCAGAAGATGCTCAAGAGTGTCCTCCTGTTCTTCAATGCTGCCTGCGACAAGCCACCTGGTGATCTTTTTTTTTTAGAAAAGGAGGATAACCCCGACCTCTGCATCTGGGCGATGCATACGACCATTTTATTACTTATTCTCATAAGAACATACAAAGTAATACAACAGTAAGACTAAAGCCGCCGTCTAAGCACATCTATCCAGCTGATGAAGGGGCGCAGATAGCCTGAGCCTAATACCAAACAGACATCGCAGCCAAACCTAACATCTAAGACACGAGAACCCATCCAGACGCTTTGCCGGGCATGGGTCTCACCGGTCCGGCGTGCACTCAGATGCCGCCACCGCCAACTGCCACCGCTCCATCTTCAGAATTGTACTGATGCATCAATCTTGCTCGGTCTAGCTATCGTCGACGCCACCACGGCGCCAAACGGCACCTCCTCCTCGCGCAAGAACAGCTGAGCACGTCGCGGTCGTCATCGATACACCTCGGCGCCATGCTGCTGTGTATCACCGGCCGACACAGCTTGAAGTCCTTGGAAGATCATAGCGTAGCACCGCCGACTAGGCATGACAAAGCGTAGCACCTGTCGGTCGTGCATGACTTGACATCACCCCGAAGCTCCGTGCAAGACGAAGCCGCTCCACCTCCCGCCTCGACATCCAGCGCTGTTCGCAAACGATGCTCCCAAGAGAGAAAGCGACACCGCACTACCGCCATCGTCCGATCTGGAACACGGATCCTAGGGTTTCCGGAGCAAAGACGAGTGGGTCGACAATAGTTACACGACAATGCCTTCATCAAGGTAACGGCGAGAACGCCGCCATCGCCTGCCGTCGGCTCGGTTTTCACCGGCAACCATGTCTCCCCAACTCGCAGCCGGGACAAGATGATGGATCTCGAGATCCGATCACCAAGCCTCTGGTCGGCCATCTCGGGAAGAAGATGACCACCACGTCCAGCAGTCTCACCACGCCGGCACGCAGCCGCCGCAAGCACCCCATGGTGTCTAGAGGCCGACAAGCCCCGACGAATCCCATGCCTCGCCACCGCCATGGCCTGCACCCGACACCACCAGATCCAGATCGGATCGGGGTCCAGGCCCTAACCGCAACCGCCGCGGAGGCGGCAACCTCGACGCCTAGCCCTCGGCCCGCCGCGAATCTCGCCGGAGCTCCGCGCGCCACGCCGCTAAGCCGCCGGAACTTCGCGCCGCCGCCAGAGAAGCCACGGCCGCTGGCGTTGGAGAGGCCTCAAGCCGCGTTACCGCCGCCAAGCGAGCCGCCGCCGCCAAAGACGCCCTCCGCCCGCGCCGCTAAACCCGCCGGCCAGCGTCGTCCGCGTCGACGCCAACCGCGAAGAGAGCAAGATCGCCGCCACCAACGCCGGCCGGTCTTTGCCCGTGGCGCTGGCGGTTGATGGCGGGGGAGAGAGATCGACGGGGGGGACGAGGGGCGGCGGCTAGGGTTTCCTTCGAGGACGCTCGCGGGAGCGACTCGGGGGTCGGTCTTGCTGGGCCCCTAAGGTGCGTATATGTATATTTGCACGGAAGCTCCGCCATCTGGTGATCTGAGGTGCGACGAAGCCGGCGCGCGGAGGGAGGTCGACTTCGGCGCCAGCCATGTCATGCAGGAGCGGAAGAGAAGGAAGAAGCTCAACGAGAGGTTCATCATCCTGCGGTCCCTGGTGCCCTTCGTCACCAAGGCACGCACACAATCTTCAGCCAAAAAGATTCAGTAATTTATATCTTTGCAAATTCAGACGTCTTTTTTGCATGGTTGTCAGATGGACAAGGCCTCGATCCTCGGCGACACGATCGAGTACGTGAAGCAGCTGACCAAATGCATCCAGGACCTTGAGTCCTCTGTGGCCAGGCAGCAGGTTCACGGTGACCTGCTGGTGCCCAAGGGGTCGTCAGAGAGGCGTGCGCTGATGGGCATGGAAGGGCCCAGCAGCAGCAGCGGTAGCAGCAGCAGCGCCCCTGTGGCCACGGACGTGCAGGTCTCCATCATCGAGAGCGACGCGCTGCTGGAGCTCCGGTGCCCCGACAGGCACGGCCTGCTGGTGGCCATCATGCAGGCGCTCCAGGAGCAGCTCCGGCTCGAGGTCACCTCCGTCCAGTCCTCGTCGGACCACGGCGTGCTGCTCGCCGAAATGCGAGCCAAGGTACAGTTATTCTTGGTCCATTCATCTTATTAGATGGGAAGCTTTCCTACTCTCCGTAGAGAGCCGCGTGGGATTATATTGATCGAGGCAAGAAGCCCTTGCTGTGGCGTACAAGTTGAACCTGATCGCACGGATACAGGTCGTTATATGAGGAAGAGTTTGTTGTTGCTACGGGAGAGAGATAGAAGATAAACAGTTAAGATTACATTAGTTGAGATTATATCTCTATTTCTAACACCCTCACTTAATCTCAACTATCCTACATTAAGATTCTTCTTGAATTCTTCAAATGATTTGACTGGCAAAGCTTTGGTAAATCCATCTGCAACTTGATCTCTGGAAGGAATGAATCATATGTCTAACTTCTTTTTTGCAACCCTTTCTCTCACAAAGTGAAAGTCAATTTCTATATGCTTGGTTCTGCCATGAAACACTGGATTTGCAGAAAGATATGTGGCTCCCAAATTACCACACCACAAACATGACACACGACGCTGCTTGATTCCCAATTCATTAAGCAACGATTCAACCCAAATGATTTCAGCAGTAGCATTAGCTAATGACTTGTATTCAGCTTCAGTACTTGACCTGGATACCGTGGCTTGCTTCCTAGCACTCCAAGAAATGAGATTGGAACCAAAGAACACTGCAAATCCTCCAGTTGACTTCTGTCATCAACGCATCCCCGCCCAACAAGATCGGAGAACGCACTAACAAGAGTGGAGTTAGAGCGCTTAACTTGGAGGCCCAAGCTCATAGTGTATTTGATATATCGTACAATTCTTTTGACAGTTGTCCAATGTACAGTAGTGGGTGCATGAAGATTTTGACAGACCTTATTAACAACAAAGGAAATATCAGGCCTTGTCAATGTCAAGTACTGTAATGCTCCTACTGCACTTCTGTATTTTGTGACTTCTTCTTCCTTAAGTGGTTCCCCTTCAAAAGCTGAAAGTTTTTCTGAAGAAGATAATGGTGTAGATGAAGGCTTACAGTCTTTCATCCCCATGCGAGCTAGAAGTTCAGTGGCATATTTTTCCTGGTTTAGTGCTATACCATCTTGAATCTTCTTTACTTCAATACCCAAGAAGAAGTGTAGATCACCAAGATCCTTCAAAGCAAACTTTGAGCTTAAATCATGCAGAAGGGCATTATTAGCACTTTGTGAGGAGCTTGCAACTATTATATCATCGACATATACTAGCAAGAATATAGTTATGTTTGCCTTGTTGTAGATAAACAACGAAGTGTCAGCCTTAGATGCAACAAAACCCAAACACTTTAACTGAGAGCTTAGCCTTGAGTACCATGCCCTTGGTGCTTGCTTCAAGCCATAAAGTGCCTTATCAAGCTTGCACACATGATGAGATACCTGCTTGTTTACATACCCAGGTGGTTGTCTCATGTAAACCTCCTCTTCCAGAACACCATGCAAAAACGCATTCTTAACGTCTAGCTGTCTCAAGCTCCATCCCCTGGACACAGAAATAGCTAACACAAGTATGATAGTTGCAGCTTTGACAACAGGACTAAAAGTATCTTTATAGTCCAGGCCATAGCGCTGTTTGAAACCTTTTGCAACCAAGCGAGCCTTATACCTGTCAATGGTGCCATCTGCCTTTCTCTTGATTCTATAAACCCACTTACAGTCAATGATATTTTTACCTCTTTTCTCAGGTACAAGATGCCAAGTCTTGTTCCTCATTAGCGCTGAATATTCTTCATCCATTGCAATTTTCCAGTTTGGATCTTCAAGTGCATCTTCTACTTTTGTTGGTTCTCCTGCAATGCACAACATGCCATATCGAATAGTACCATCAGTTCGGATTTTTTGGATTTCTTATACCTTTTTGCGACCTCGTCATGACACGTGACGTTGTGACTTGTTGGGGTTGACTTTGACGTGCACGTGACGATCGTGCTACAGGAGATGGCACAGATGACTTCTGCACAGAAGATCCCGAAGAATCACCAGATTTGCTTTCCGCAGCAGATCCCGAGCCTGACTGTGTGGCCTGGTATGTGTCTGATCCGCTGGAACAAGCGGCCGCAGAAGATCCGCCGCTGGTCGCTGACGCAGACGCATGTGGCGGAGATCCCGATGCAGACCCCACCGAATCTGATGTCGTTGTCTGTCCGCGCGTGGGACGCGGTGCGGATCGCGGCTCGTCCGCATGCGGTGTCGCGGCGCCCGTGGATTGGCACGGCAGGAGAGACGCGCCAGCGCCGGTTCGACGCAGATTCGATATCTGCGCCGAGGCGACGACGATTTAACAGGAGTTCAGTGACTCAGATCCACCTCGTGCTCGCGCTTCGCCGTTTTCTTCTGCTGCATGAAATATTGGCTCGTTTTTAGCAAAATTCTGATCATTTTCTTCTCCGTTTTCTGCTGCATGACCTGCATGACCCTGCACACATGGAGGCACAGTCCTACCGATAGGATCATCATCAGTTGGGTTAGTACAATCGTCGCCCCCATGATCAGAGTTTTGGAGATGTGGTGGAAGGAGAAGAATTTCTTGTCGAAGACGTGCGCCGACATTAGGATGAAGTGATGCAAAGGGAAAAGCTGACTCATCAAAAACTACGTCACGAGAGATGTAGACTCGGCCAGTAGAGACATCCAGGCATTTGACTCCTTTGTGAATAGGACTGTACCCGAGAAACACACACTTCTTGGAGCGAAAAGATAGCTTGCGTGTATTGTATGGGCGAAGATTTGGCCAACAAGCACAACCAAATACACGTAGCGATTTATAGTTAGGAGATGTGCCAAAAAGACGTGTGATGGGAGTTTCAAAGTTTATGACCTTACTAGGTAGCAGGTTGATGAGGTACGTGGCAGTCAAGAAAGCTTCATCCCAGAATTTTAGTGGCATGCAAGAATTTGCTAGTAGAGCTAGTCCTACTTCAACAACATGACGATGCTTCCGTTCAGCGGAGCCGTTCTGTTGATGTGCATGAGGACATGCAACATCATGTGAAACTCCAAGTTCTTGAAAAAAGGAGTTTAGTTTTCTGTATTCACCTCCCCAGTCGGTCTGCATGCAATGATTTTGGTGTTTAATTTTCGCTCAACAAGATTTTGGAAGTTCTTGAAGACTTGAAACACTTCAGAACGTTTCTTGAGGAGGTAGATCCATGTAAACTTTCTATAGTCGTCAATGAAACTAACATAATATGCGTGCCTACCAACGGAAACAGGAGCTGGTCCCCACACATCTGAAAACACAAGTTGCAACGATGCAGTGGAAATACTAGTAGATATGGGGTATGGCAACTGATGACTTTTATCTTGTTGACATGGATCACAAATAGACTCAATATTCGACTCATGAGAGTACGGAAGCTTATTCTCGCTAAGAACAAATTTAACGATAACTGACGAAGGATGACCTAGTCTACTATGCCACTTTGATGATGAAGGCTTGACTGCAACTAAAGCTTGTTTATTTGATGGTGTTGACAACGATATGATCGGGTAGAGACCTCCCACGCACTTGCCCCTAAGAAGGATTCTCCTCGTGTCCAAGTCCTTAAACAAAAAGAAATATGGATAGAACTCAATGAGAACACGATTATCAAGAGTAAATCTATGAACAGAAAGAAGGTTCTTTGATGTTGTGGGCACATATAAAACTCTGTTGAGATGCAAGTTTTTCATGGGGGTTTTGACAATTGAACTACCAACATGAGTGATTTTCATACCGGAGCCGCTTGCAGTATGGACTTGATCATGTCCACGATACTTGTCCCTGATCGTCAGCTTGTCGAGCTCCCCCTGTGATGTGATTTGTGGCACCGGTGTCTGCATACCAGTTCGTATCAACACCGTAGGAGTCGGTGACCATGTTGGCCCCCTTCTCCTCATGTTCCTCATCATCATCGTACCTGTGCCAACAATCACGAGCGCCTCCTAGATGATGCTTGTGACAGATTTGGCACTCTGGGTAGTCCCGTACCTGCTAATGGCGTTGTTGCTGTGGGCGACCGCGGCCACCACCGCCGCTGCCGTTTCCACCAGACGGAGCTGGGGAGGAGCGCCTGCCTCGGCCGCGTCCCCTGCTGTTGCTGCGTCCGCGGCCTCTGCTGTAACCGCGTCCACGCCCCCTGTAGGCTAGGTTTGCTGAAGTCTTAAAACCTGCATCAGGGCCATCGCCGAGCATCTCCATGCGCTGATCAAAGGCTGCGATTTGAGCAAACAGATCATCAACTGAGATTTGATTCTTCACTGCTCCGATGGCTGCCACGACAGGATCGTAGTCTCTGTCAAGGCCGGCAAGCACATAGTCAACCATCTCTGGATCCGAGATGGGACGGCCTCGTCATGAGCTCATCCCCAGTTCTTCATCCACGGAGATATAAACCTTCTTGGACATGGAGCCCTTCTTTGTGTTGGTGATGGCGATCCGGAGATTGGTGATGCGTGACTAGGATTGCGAGGCGAATAGTGTGGTGATGGCAGTCCAAAGCTCGAACGTCGTCTCCTTGCTCGCAACTTGGGCGAGAATCTCCATTGAAAGAGAGTTCAGGAGATGGCTTAAGACTTGCTGATCCTTCGATATCCACTGTGCGTACAGAGGATTTGGTGCTGCGGCGGTAGTTTTGTCCGCCTGCTGCTGCTGCACCGTCTTCGGCAGCGCTATATCTGATCCGTCCAGGAGGCCGGTGACCTGCGTGTTGGGGGACGTAGCAGAAATTCAAAATTTTCCTACGTGTCACCAAGATCTATCTATGGAGAAACTAGCAACGAGGGAGGGAGAGTGCATCTACATACCCTTGTAGATCGCTAAGCGGAAGCGTTCATGAGAACGGGCTTGAAGGAGTCGTACTCGTCGTGATCCAAATCACCGGAGATCCTAGTGCGAGCAGACGGCACCTCCGCGTTCAACACACGTACAGCCCGGTGGCGCCTCCCACGCCTTGATCCAGCAAGGAGAGAGGAGAGGTTGAGGAAGACTCCATCCAACAGCAGCACAACGGCGTGGTGGTGGTGGAGGAGTGTGGCAATCTTGCAGGGCTTCGCCAAGCATCACAAGAGAGGAGGAGAAAGAAGAGACGCAGGGCTGCACCAACGAGAGATAGAATTGCGTGTCTTGGGCAGCCCCTTGGCCTCATATATATAGGGGAAGGGGAGGGCTGCGCCCCCATCTAGGGTTTCCACCCCCAAGGGGTGCGGCCAGCCCTAGATGGGGCTTGGGGAGGCGGCCAAGAGGGGAGGGAGAGGGAGGCGCCCACTAGGTGGGCCTTAAGGCCCATCTGAACTAGGGTTTGCCCCCTCCCACTCCCCCTTGCGCCTTGGGCCCCTTGTGGGGCGCACCAGCCCTCCTAGGGGCTGGTCCCTCCCACACTTGGCCCACGCAACCTTCTCGGGAAGGTGGCCCCACTTAGTGGACCTCGGGACCCTCCGGTGGTCCCAGACATTACCGATATCGCCTCAAACTTTTCCGGTGACCAAAACAGGACTTCCCATATATAAATATTTACCTCCGGACCATTCTGGAACTCCTCGTGACGTCCGAGGATCTCATCCGGGACTCAACAACATTCGGTAACCACATACAAACTTCCTTTATAACCCTAGCGCCATCGAACCTTATGTGTAGACCCTACGGGTTCGGGAACCATGCAGACATGACCGAGACGTTCTCCGGTCAATAACCAACAGCGGGATATGGATACCCATGTTGGCTCCCACATGTTCCACGATGATCTCATCGGATGAACCACGATGTCAAGGACTCAATCGATCCCGTATACAATTCCCTTTGTCTAGCGGTATTGTACTTGCCCGAGATTCGATCGTCGGTATCCCGATACCTTGTTCAATCTCGCTTCCGGCAAGTCTCTTTTACTCGTTCCGTAACACATCATCCGTGATCAACCCCTTGGTCACATTATGCACATTATGATGATGTCCTACCGAGTGGGCCCAGAGATACCTCTCCGTCACACGGAGTGACAAATCCTGCCTCGATTCGGTACCAACCCAATGACACTTTCGGAGATACCGTAGTGCACCTTTATAGTCACCCGATTACGTTGTGACGTTTGGTACACCCAAAGTATTCCTACGGTATCCGGGAGTTGCACAATCTCATGGTCTAAGGAAATGATACTTGACATTAGAAAAGCTTTAGCATACGAACTACGATCTTTGTGCTAGGCTTAGGATTGGGTCTTGTCCATCACATCATTCTACTAATGATGTGATCCCGTTATCAATGACATCCAATGTCCATGGTTAGGAAACCGTAACCATCTATTGATCAACGAGCTAGCCAATAGAGGCTTGCTAGGGACATGGTGTTGTCTATGTATCCACACATGTATTTGAGTTTCCTATCAATACAATTATAGCATGGATAATAAACGATTATCATGAACAAGGAAATATAATAATAATAACTAATTTATTATTGCCTCTAGGGCATATTTCCAACAGATCTCCCACTTGCACTAGAGTCAATAATCTAGTTCACATCGTCATGTGATTAACAGCGATAGGTCACATCGCCATGTGACCAACACCCAAAGAGTTTACTAGTGTACGTAAACTAGTTCACATCATTATGTGATTTAGACTCAATGATTTACGAGGTTTGATCATGTTTTTCTTGTGAGAGAGGTTTTAGTCAACGGGTTTTTAGTCAACGGGTCTGAACCTTTCAGATCCATGTGTGCTTTGCAAATTTCCGTGTCATATTATAAATGCTGCTTCCACGCTCCACTTGAAGCTATTCCAAATGGTTGCTCCACTATCACGTATCCGGTTTGCTACTCGAGTCACTCGGATAGGTGTTAAAGCTTGCATCGGCGTAACCCTTTACGCCGAACTCTTTATCACCTCCATAATCGAGAAACATGTCCTTATTTACTCCAAGGACAATTTTGACCGCTGTCCAATGATCCATTCTTGGATCATTCTTGTACCCTCGACCGACTCATGGCAAGGCACACTTCAGTGCGGTACATAACATAGCATCTTGTAGAGCCTTCACGAAGCATAGGGGCGACCTTCGTCCTTTCTCTCTCTTCTGCCGTGGTCGAGCTTTAACTCTTAACTTCATACCTTACATCTCGTGCAAGAACTCCTTCTCGACGGATCCATCTTGAACACTTTCAAGATCATGTCAAGGTATATGCTCATTTGAAAGTACCATTAAGCATTTTTGATCTATCCTTATAGATCTTGATGCTCAATGTTCAAGTAGCTTAATCCAGGTTTTCCATTGAAAACACTTTTCAAACATCCCTATATGCTTTCTAGAAATTCTACATCATTTACGATCATCAATATGTCAACAACATATTGTTATCGTAAATTCCATAGTGCTCCCACTCACTTCTTTGGAAATACAAGTTTCTCATAAACTTTGTATAAACCCAAAATCTTTGATCATCTCATCAAAGCGCACATTCCAACTCCGAGATGCTTACTCCGGTCCTTAGAAAGGATCGCTGGAGCTAGCATACCTTTTAGCATCCTTAGGATCGACAAAACTTTTCCGATTGTATCACATACAACCTTTCCTTACGTAAACCGATAAGGAAACTGCTTTTGACATCCATCTGCCAGATTTCATAAATGCAGCTTATGCTAACATGATTCCGACGGACTTAAGCATCGCTACGGATGAGAAAATCTCATCGTAGTCAACTCCTTGAACTTGTGAAAAACTCTTCGCCACAAGTCGAGCTTCATAGATGGTGATATTACCGTCCACATCCGTCTTCTTCTTAAAGATCCATTCATCTCAATGGCTTGCCGATCATCGTGCAAGTCCACCAAAGTCCATGCTTTGTTCTGATACATGGATCCTATCTCGGATTTCATGGCTTCTAACCATTTATCGGAATTTGGGCCCACCATTGCTTCTCCATAGCTCGTAGGTTCATTGTTGTCTAGCAACATGACCTTCAAGACAGGATTGCGTGCCACTCAAGTAGTACGCATCCTTATCACCCCACGAGGTACGTCGGTGACTTGATCCGAAACTTCATGATCACTATCATAAGCTTCTACTTCAATTGGTGTAGGTGCCACGGAACAACTTCATGTGCCCTGCTACACACTAGTTGAAGTGATGGTTCAATAACCTCATCAAGTCTCCACCATCCTCCCACTCAACTTTTCGAGACGAACTTTTCCTCGAGAAAGGACCCGATTCAAGAAACAATCCCTATTGCTTTCGGATCTGAATTAGGAGGTATACCCAACTGTTTTTGGGTGTCCTATGAAGATGCATTTTATCCGCTTTGGGTTCGAGCTTATCAACTTGAAACTTTTTCACATAAGCGCCGCGCCCCAAACCTTTAAGAAATGATGACTTAGGTTTCTCTAAACCATAGTTCATACGGTGTCATCTCAACGGAATTACGTGGTACCTTATTAAAGTGAGTGCGGTTGTCTCTAATGCCTAACCCATGAACGATAGTGGTAATTCGATAAGAGACATCATGGTACGCACCATATCCAATAGGGTGCAACTATGATGTTCGGACACACCATCACACTATGGTGTTCCAGGCGGTATTTAATTGTGAAACAATTTGCACAATGTCTTAATTGTGTGCCAAAACTCGTAACTCAGATATTCATCTCTATGATCATATCATAGACATTCTATCCTCTTGTCACGAAGATCTTAAACTTCATTCTGAAATTACTTGAACCATTCAATAATTCAGATTTGTGTTTCATCAAGTAAATATACTCAACATCTACTCGAATCATCTCGTGAAGTCGAACATAACGATATTCATTTGCATGCCTCAAAGACTCATTGGACTGCACATATCAAAATGTGTTGCTTCCAACAAGTTGCTATCTTGTTCCATCTTACTGAAACCGAGGCTTTTCAGTCATCTTGCCCATGTGGTATGTTTTGCATATCTCAAGTGAGTCCAAACGATCCATCTGCATGGAGTTTCTTCATGCGTATACACCAATAGACATGGTTCTCATGTCTCAAACTTTTCAAAACGAGTGAGTCCAAAGATCCATCAACATGGAGCTTCTTCATGCTTTTATACCAATATGACTCAAATGGCGATTACCACAAGCAGGTGGTACTATCATTACTATCTTATATCTTTTGGCATGAAAATGTGTATCACTACGATCGAGATTCAATAAACCATTTCTTTAGGTGCAAGACCATTGAAGGTATTATTCAAATAAATAGAGTAACCATTATTCTCCTTAAATAAATAACCGTATTGCGATAGACATAATCCAATCATGTATATGCTCAACGCAAACACCAAATAACAATTATTTAGGTTTAACACCAATCTCGATGGTAGAGGGAGCGGGCGATGCTTGATCACATCAACCTTGGAAACACTTCCAACACATATCGTCACTCACCTTTAGCTAGTCTCCGTTTATTCCGTAGCCTTTTATTTCGAGTTACTAACACTTAGCAACCGAACCGGTATCTTAATACCTGGTGCTACTAGGAGTACTAGTAAAGTACACATTAACATAATGTATATCCAATATACTTCTATCGACCTTGCCAGCCTTCTTATCTACCAAGTATCTAGGGTAATGCTGCTCCAAAGGCTGTTCCCCTTATTACGAAGCACTTAGTCTCGGGTTTGGGTTCAACCTTGGGTTTCTTCACTAGAGCAGCAGCTGATTTGCCGTTTCATGAAGTATCCCTTCTTGCCCTTGCCCTTCTTGAAACTAGTGGTTTCACCAACCATCAACAATTGATGCTCCTTCTTGACTTCTACTTTCGTGATGTCAAACAACGCGAATACCTCAAGGGATCATTATATCTATCCCCGATATGTTATAGTTCATCACGAAGCTCTAGCAGCTTGGTGGTAATGACTTTGGAGAAACATCACTTTCTCATCCGGAAGATCAACTCCCACTCGATTCAAGTGATTGTTGCACTCAGACAATCTGAGCACAAGCTCAACGATTGAGCTTTTCTCCCTTAGTTTGCAGGCTAAGAAAACTCGTCGGAGGTCTCATACCTCTTGATGTGGGCACGAGCCTGAAATCCCAATTTCAGCCCTCGAAACATCTCATATGTTCCGTGATGTTTCGAAAACGTCTTTGGTGCCTCTACTCTAAACCGTTCAACTGAACTATCACGTAGTTATCAAAACGTGTATGTCCGATGTTCGCAACATCCACAAACGACGTTTGGGGTTCAAAGACACCGAGCGGTGCATTAAGGACATAAGCTTTCTCGATCGCATAATTGCTACTTTCAACTTTCAACTATATTTTCTCTAGGAACATATCTAAACAGTGGAACTAAAGCGCGAGCTTACGACATAATTTGCAAAAGGTCTTTTGACTATGTTCAAGATAATTAAGTTCATCTTATGAACTCCCACTCGAATAGACATCCCTCTGGTCATCTAAGTGATTACATGATCCGAGTCAACTAGGCCGTGTCCGATCATCACGTGAGACGGACTAGTCATCATCGGTGAACATCTTCATGTTGATCGTATCTACTATACGACTCATGCTCGACCTTTCGGTCTCGTGTTCCGAGGCCATGTATGCACATGCTAGGCTCGTCAAGTTAACCCTAAGTGTATTGCGTGTGTTTCGAGGCCATGTGCATACATGCTAGGCTCACAACACCCGTTGTATGTGAACGTAAGAATCCATCACACCCGATCATCACGTGGTGCTTAGAAGCTGACGAACTTTTGGCAACGGTACGCAGTTAGGGGAGAACACTTCTTGAAATTGTTGTAAGGGATCATCTTATTTACTACCGTCGTTCTAAGTAAACAAGATGCATAAACATAATAAACATCACATGCAATTATATAGTAGTGACATGATATGGCCAATATCATATAGCTCCATTGATCTCCATCTTCGGGGATCCATGATCATCATCGTCACCGGCATGACACCATGATCTCCATCATCATGATCTCCATCATCGTGTCTTCATGAAGTTGTCTCGCCAACTATTACTTCTACTACTATGGCTACCGGTTAGCAATAAAGTAAAGTAATTACATGGCGTTGTTTAATGACAGGCAGGGCATACAATAAATAAAGACAACTCCTATGGCTCCTGCCGGTTGTCATACTCATCGGCATGCAAGTCGTGAATCCTATTACAAGAACATGATCAATATCATACATCACATATCATTCATCACATTATTCTTGGCCATATCACATCACATAGCATACCCTGCAAAAACAAGTTAGACGTCCTCTAATTGTTGTTTGCATGTTTTACGTGGCTGCTTTGGGTTTCTAGCAAGAACGTTTCTTACCTCACGCAAAACCACAACGTGATATGCCAATTGCTATTTACCCTTCATAAGGACCCTTTTCATCGAATCCGTTCCGACTAAAGTGGGAGAGCGGCACCCGCTAGCCACCTTATGCACCAAGTGCATGTCGGTCAGTGGAACTTTGTCTCACGAAAGAGTACGTGTAAGGTCGGTCCCGGCCGCTTCATCCCACAATACCGTCGAAACAAGATTGGACTAGTAACGGTAAGCATATTGAACAAAATCAACGCCCACAACTACTTTGTGTTCTACTCGTGCAAAGAATCTACGCAATAGACCTAGCTCGATACCACTTTGTTGGGGAACGAGCGAGAAATTCAAAATTTTCCTACGTGTCACCAAGATCTATCTATGGAGAAACTAGCAACGAGGGAGGGAGAGTGCATCTACATACCCTTGTAGATCGCTAAGCGGAAGCGTTCATGAGAACGGGCTTGAAGGAGTCGTACTCGTCGTGATCCAAATCACCGGAGATCCTAGTGCCGAACGGACGGCACCTCCGCGTTCAACACACGTACAGCCCGGTGACGTCTCCCACGCCTTGATCCAGCAAGGAGAGAGGGAGAGGTTGAGGAAGACTCCATCCAACAGCAGCACAATGGCGTGGTGGTGGTGGAGGAGTGTGGCAATCTTGCAGGGCTTCGCCAAGCATCACAAGAGAGGAGGAGAAAGAAGAGACGCAGGGCTGCACCAACGAGAGATAGAATTGCGTGTCTTGGGCAGCCCCTTGGCCTCATATATATAGGGGAAGGGGAGGGCTGCGCCCCCATCTAGGGTTTCCACCCCCAAGGGGTGCGGCCAGCCCTAGATGGGGCTTGGGGAGGCGGCCAAGAGGGGAGGGAGAGGAGGCGCCCACTCAGGTGGGCCTTAAGGCCCATCTCGAACTAGGGTTTGCCCTCCCACTCCCCTTGCGCCTTGGGCCCTTGGGGCGCACCAGCCCTCCTAGGGGCTGGTCCCCTCCCGCACTTGGCCCACGCAACCTTCTGGGGCAGGTGGCCCCACTTGGTGGACCAGGACCCTCCGGTGGTCCCAGACATTACCGATATCGCCTCAAACTTTTCCGGTGACCAAAACAGGACTTCCCATATATAAATCTTTACCTCCGGACCATTTGAACTCCTCGTGACGTCCAGGATCTCATCCGGACTCGAACAACATTCGTAACCACATACAAACTTCCTTTATAACCCTAGCGCCATCGAACCTTATGTGTAGACCCTACGGGTTCGGGAACCATGCAGACATGACCGAGACGTTCTCCGGTCAATAACCAACAGCGGAATCTGGATACCCATGTTGGCTCCCACATGTTCCACGATGATCTCATCGGATGAACCACGATGTCAAGGACTCAATCGATCCCGTATACAATTCCCTTTGTCTAGCGGTATTGTACTTGCCCGAGATTCGATCGTCGGTATCCCGATACCTTGTTCAATCTCGTTTCCGGCAAGTCTCTTTACTCGTTCCGTAACACATCATCCGTGATCAACCCCTTGGTCACATTATGCACATTATGATGATGTCCTACCGAGTGGGCCCAGAGATACCTCTCCGTCACACGGAGTGACAAATCGATCTCGATTCGTGCCAACCCAATGCAGACACTTTCGGAGATACATGTAGTGCACCTTTATAGTCACCCGATTACGTTGTGGACGCTTTGGTACACCCAAAGTATTCCTACGGTATCCGGGAGTTGCACAATCTCATGGTCTAAGGAAATGATACTTGACATTAGAAAAGCTTTAGCATACGAACTACGATCTTTGTGCTAGGCTTAGGATTGGGTCTTGTCCATCACATCATTCTACTAATGATGTGATCCCGTTATCAATGACATCCAATGTCCATGGTTAGGAAACCGTAACCATCTATTGATCAACGAGCTAGCCAATAGAGGCTTGCTAGGGACATGGTGTTGTCTATGTATCCACACATGTATTTGAGTTTCCTATCAATACAATTATAGCATGGATAATAAACGATTATCATGAAATAGGAAATATAATAATAATAACTAATTTATTATAGCCTCTAGGGCATATTTCCAACAGTCACCCACTTGCACTAGAGTCAATAATCTAGTTCACATCGTCATGTGATTAACAATCGATAGGTCACATCGCCATGTGACCAACACCCAAAGAGTTTACTAGTGTCTCAGAAACTAGTTCACATCATTATGTGATTTAGACTCAATGATTTACGAGGTTTGATCATGTTTTTCTTGTGAGAGAGGTTTTAGTCAACGGGTTTTAGTCAACGGGTCTGAACCTTTCAGATCCATGTGTGCTTTGCAAATTTCCAGGTCATATTATAAATGTTGCTTCCACGCTCCACTTGAAGCTATTCCAAATGGTTGCTCCACTATACGTATCCGGTTTGCTACTCAGAGTCACTTTCGGATAGGTGTTAAAGCTTGCATCGACGTAACCCTTTACGCCCGAACTCTTTATCACCTCCATAATCGAGAAACATGTCCTTATTTACTCCAAGGACAATTTTGATCGCTGTCCAATGATCCATTCTTGGATCATTCTTGTACCCCTTGACCGACTCATGGCAAGGCACACTTGATGCGGTACATAACATAGCATCTTGTAGAGCCTACGTCTGAAGCATAGGGACGACCTTCGTCCTTTCTCTCTCTTCTGCCGTGGTCGAGCTTTAACTCTTAACTTCATACCTTACATCTCGTGCAAGAACTCCTTCTTTGACGGATCCATCTTGAACACTTTCAAGATCATGTCAAGGTATATGCTCATTTGAAAGTACCATTAAGCATTTTTGATCTATCCTTATAGATCTTGATGCTCAATGTTCAAGTAGCTTAATCCAGGTTTTCCATTGAAAAACACTTTTCAAACATCCCTATATGCTTTCTAGAAATTCTACATCATTTACGATCATCAATATGTCAACAACATATTGTTATCGAGAAATTCCATAGTGCTCCCACTCACTTCTTTGGAAATACAAGTTTCTCATAAACTTTGTATAAACCCAAAATCTTTGATCATCTCATCAAAGCGCACATTCCAACTCCGAGATGCTTACTCCGGTCCTTAGAAAGGATCACTGGAGCTAGCATACCTTTTTAGCATCCTTAGGATCGACAAAACTTTTCCGATTGTATCACATACAACCTTTCCTTACGTAAACCGATAAGGAAACTTGTTTTGACATCCATCCGCCAGATTTCATAAATGCAGCTTATGCTAACATGATTCCGACGGACTTAAGCATCGCTACGGATGAGAAAATCTCATCGTAGTCAACTCCTTGAACTTGTGAAAACTCTTCGCCACAAGTCGAGCTTCATAGATGGTGATATTACCGTCCACATCCGTCTTCTTCTTAAAGATCCATTCATCTCAATGGCTTGCCGATCATCGTGCAAGTCCACCAAAGTCCATGCTTTGTTACGATACATGGATCCTATCTCGGATTTCATGGCTTCTAACCATTTATCGGAATTTGGGCCCACCATTGCTTCTCCATAGCTCGTAGGTTCATTGTTGTCTAGCAACATGACCTTCAAGACGAGGATTGCGTACCACTCAAGTAGTACGCATCCTTATCACCCCACGAGGTGCGTCGCTGACTTGATCCGAAACTTCATGATCACTATCATAGCTTCTACTTCAATTGGTGTAGGTGCCACGGAACAACTTCATGTGCCTGCTACACACTAGTTGAAGTGATGGTTCAATAACCCCATCAAGTCTCCACCATCCTCCCACTCAACTTTTCGAGACGAACTTTTCCTCGAGAAAGGACCCGATTCAAGAAACAATCCCTATTGCTTTCGGATCTGAATTAGGAGGTATACCCAACTGTTTTTGGGTGTCCTATGAAGATGCATTTTATCCGCTTTGGGTTCGAGCTTATCAACCTGAAACTTTTTCACATAAGCGCCGCGGCCCCAAACCTTTAAGAAATGACAGCTTAGGTTTCTCTAAACCATAGTTCATACGGTGTCATCTCAACGGAATTACGTGGTACCTTATTAAAGTGAGTGCGGTTGTCTCTAATGCCTAACCCATGAGCGATAGTGGTAATTCGATAAGAGACATCATGGTACGCACCATATCCAATAGGGTGCAACTATGATGTTCGGACACACCATCACACTATGGTGTTCCAGCGGTATTTAATTGTGAAACAATTTGCACAATGTCTTAATTGTGTGCCAAAATCGTAACTCAGGATATTCATCTCTATGATCATATCATAGACATTCTATCCTCTTGTCACGAAGATCTTAAACTTCATTCTGAAATTACTTGAACCATTCAATAATTCAGATTTGTGTTTCATCAAGTAAATATACTCAACATCTACTCGAATCATCCGTGAAGTCGTAACATAACGATATTCATTGCATGCCTCAAAGACTCATTGGACTGCACATATCAAAATGTGTTGCTTCCAACAAGTTGCTATCTTGTTCCATCTTACTGAAACCGAGGCTTTTCAGTCATCTTGCCCATGTGGTATGTTTTGCATATCTCAAGTGAGTCCAAACGATCCATCTGCATGGAGTTTCTTCATGCGTATACACCAATAGACATGGTTCGCATGTCTCAAACTTTTCAAAAACGAGTGAGTCCAAAGATCCATCAACATGGAGCTTCTTCATGCTTTTATACCAATATGACTCAAATGGCAAGTGCCACAAGGTGTGGTACTATCATTACTATCTTATATCTTTTGGCATGAAAATGTGTATCACTACGATCGAGATTCAATAAACCATTTCTTTAGGTGCAAGACCATTGAAGGTATTATTCAAATAAATAGAGTAACCATTATTCTCCTTAAATAAATAACCGTATTATGATAGACATAATCCAATCATGTATATGCTCAACGCAAACACCAAATAACAATTATTTAGGTTTAACACCAATCTCGATGGTAGAGGGAGCGGCGATGCTTGATCACATCAACCTTGGAAACACTTCCAACACATATCGTCACTCACCTTTAGCTAGTCTCCGCTTATTCCGTAGCCTTTTATTTCGAGTTACTAACACTTAGCAACCGAACCGGTATCTTAATACCGGTGCTACTAGGAGTACTAGTAAAGTACACATTAACATAATGTATATCCAATATACTTCTATCGACCTTCCCAGCCTTCTTATCTACCAAGTATCTAGGGTAATGCTGCTCCAGTGGCTGTTCCCTTATTACAGAAGCACTTAGTCTCGGGTTTGGGTTCAACCTTGGGTTTCTTCACTGGAGCAGCAACTGATTTGCCGTTTCATGAAGTATCCCTTCTTGCCCTTGCCCTTCTTGAAACTAGTGGTTTCACCAACCATCAACAATTGATGCTCCTTCTTGACTTCTACTTTCGTGATGTCAAACAACGCGAATACCTCAAGGGATCATTATATCTATCCTCGATATGTTATAGTTCATCACGAAGCTCTAGCAGCTTGGTGGTAATGACTTTGGAGAAACATCACTTTCTCATCCGGAAGATCAACTCCCACTCGATTCAAGTGATTGTTGCACTCGGACAATCTGAGCACAAGCTCAACGATTGAGCTTTTCTCCCTTAGTTTGCGTGCTAAGAAAACTCGTCGGAGGTCTCATACCTCTTGATGTGGGCACGAGCACGAAATCCCAATTTCAGCCCTCGAAACATCTCATATGTTCCGTGATGTTTCAAAACGCCTTTGGTGCCTCTACTCTAAACCGCTCAACCGAACTATCACGTAGTTATCAAAACGTGTATGTCCGATGTTCGCAACATCCACAAACGACGTTTGGGGTTCAAAGACAATCGAGCGGTGCATTAAGGACATAAGCTTTCTCTTGATCGCATAATTGCTACTTTCAACTTTCAACTATATTTTCTCTAGGAACATATCTAAACAGTGGAACTAAAGCGCGAGCTTACGACATAATTTGCAAAAGGTCTTTTGACTATGTTCAAGATAATTAAGTTCATCTTATGAACTCCCACTCGAGATAGACATCCCTCCGGTCATCTAAGTGATTACATGATCCGAGTCAACTAGGGCCGTGGTCCGATCATCACGTGAGACGGACTAGTCATCATCGGTGAACATCTTCATGTTGATCGATATCGACTCATGCTCGACCTTTCGGTCCTCGTGTTCCGAGGCCATATGCCGTACATGCTAGGCTCGTCAAGTTAACCCTAAGTGTATTGCGTGTGTTTCGAGGCCATGTCTGTACATGCTAGGCTCGTCAACACCCGTTGTATGTGAACGTAAGAATCCATCACACCCGATCATCACGTGGTGCTTAGAAGCGATGAACTTTTGGCAACGGTGCACAGTTAGGGGAGAACACTTCTTGAAATTGTTGTAAGGGATCATCTTATTTACTACCGTCTTTCTAAGTAAACAAGATGCATAAACATAATAAACATCACATGCAATTATATAGTAGTGACATGATATGGCCAATATCATATAGCTCCATTGATCTCCATCTTCGGGGATCCATGATCATCATCGTCACCGGCATGACACCATGATCTCCATCATCATGATCTCCATCATCGTGTCTTCATGAAGTTGTCTCGCCAACTATTACTTCTACTACTATGGCTACCGGTTAGCAATAAAGTAAAGTAATTACATGGCGTTGTTTAATGACACGCAGGGCATACAATAAATAAAGACAACTCCTATATTCTCGCCGTTGTCATACTCATCGGCATGCAAGTCGTGAATCCTATTACAAGAACATGATCAATATCATACATCACATATCATTCATCACATTATTCTTGGCCATATCACATCACATAGCATACCCTCGCAAAAACAAGTTAGACGTCCTCTAATTGTTGTTTGCATGTTTTACGTGGCTGCTTTGGGTTTCTAGCAAGAACGCTTTCTTACCTACATAAAACCACAACGTGATATGCCAATTGCTATTTACCCTTCATAAGGACCCTTTTCATCGAATCCGTTCCGACTAAAGTGGGAGGCGGCACCCGCTAGCCACCTTATGCACCAAGTGCATGTCATTGGTGGAACTCGCCTCACGTAAGAGTACGTAAGGTCGGTCCGGCCGCTTCATCCCACAATACCGTCGAAACAAGATTGGACTAGTAACGGTAAGCATATTGAACAAAATCAACGCCCACAACTACTTTGTGTTCTACTCGTGCAAAGAATCTACGCAATAGACCTAGCTCGATACCACTTTGTTGGGGAACGTGGCGAGAAATTCAAAATTTTCCTACGTGTCACCAAGATCTATCTATGGAGAAACTAGCAACGAGGGAGGGAGAGTGCATCTACATACCCTTGTAGATCGCTAAGCGGAAGCGTTCATGAGAACGGGCTTGAAGGAGTCGCACTGTCGTGATCCAAATCACCGGAGATCCTAGTGCCGAACGGACGGCACCTCCGCTGCTCAACACACGACACAGCCGGTGACGTCTCCCACGCCTTGATCCGGCAAGGAGAGAGGGAGAGGTTGAGGAAGACTCCATCCAACAGCAGCACAATGGCGTGGTGGTGGTGGAGGAGTGTGGCAATCTTGCAGGGCTTCGCCAAGCATCACAAGAGAGGAGGAGAAAGAAGAGACGCAGGGCTGCACCAACGAGAGATAGAATTGCGTGTCTTGGGCAGCCCTTGGCCTCATATATATAGGGAAGGGGAGGGCTGCGCCCCATCTAGGGTTTCCACCCCCAAGGGGTGCGGCCAGCCCTAGATGGGGCTTGGGGAGGTGGCCAAGAGGGGGGAGAGGGGAGGCGCCCACTAGGTGGGCCTTAAGGCCCATCTGAACTAGGGTTTGCCCCCTCCCACTCCCCCTTGCGCCTTGGGCCCCTTGTGGGGGGCGCACCAGCCCTCCTAGGGGCTGGTCCCCCCACACTTGGCCCACGCAACCTTCTGGGGCAGGTGGCCCCACTTGGTGGACCTCGGGACCCTCCGGTGGTCCCAGACATTACCGATATCGCCTCAAACTTTTCCGGTGACCAAAACAGGACTTCCCATATATAAATCTTTACCTCGGACCATTCCGGAACTCCTCGTGACGCCCAGGATCTCATCCGGGACTCAACAACATTCGGTAACCACATACAAACTTCCTTTATAACCCTAGCGCCATCGAACCTTAAGTTTGTAGACCCTACGGGTTCGGGAACCATGCGTACATGACCGAGACGTTCTCCGGTCAATAACCAACAACGGGATCTGGATACCCATGTTGGCTCCCACATGTTCCACGATGATCTCATCGGATGAACCACGATGTCAAGGACTCAATCGATCCCGTATACAATTCCCTTTGTCTAGCGGTATTGTACTTGCCCGAGATTCGATCGTCGGTATCCCGATACCTTGTTCAATCTCGTTTCCGGCAAGTCTCTTTACTCGTTCCGTAACACATCATCCCGTGATCAACCCCTTGGTCACATTATGCACATTATGATGATGTCCTACCGAGTGGGCCCAGAGATACCTCTCCGTCACACGGAGTGACAAATCGATCTCGATTCGTGCCAACCCAATGGACACTTTTGGAGATACGTAGTGCACCTTTATAGTCACCCGATTCGTTGTGACGCTTTGGTACACCCAAAGCATTCCTACGGTATCCGGGAGTTGCACAATCTCATGGTCTAAGGAAATGATACTTGACATTAGAAAAGCTTTAGCATACGAACTACAATCTTTGTGCTAGGCTTAGGATTGGGTCTTGTCCATCACATCATTCTACTAATGATGTGATCCCGTTATCAATGACATCCAATGTCCATGGTTAGGAAACCGTAACCATTTATTGATCAACGAGCTAGCCAATAGAGGCTTGCTAGGGACATGGTGTTGTCTATGTATCCACACATGTATTTGAGTTTCCTATCAATACAATTATAGCATGGATAATAAACGATTATCATGAACAAGGAAATATAATAATAATAACTAATTTATTATTGCCTCTAGGGCATATTTCCAACACTGCGCTCCTTGCAGGCCCGGCATAATTTGTGCCTTCCACAAGATGAAGTTGGTCTTGGCGAGCTTCTCTGATGGGAGAGCACCAAGGTTGAGGGAGATGGTAGATGAGGACGACATGGCGATGATGATCGAGGATGGTGGCGAGGATAAAGCGAGGAAGGAGGCTGCTGGCTAGATCGATGGGAAGAGGATGGCTCTGTATACCATATTAGATGGGAAGCGTTCCTACTCTCCATAGAGAGCCGCGTGGGATTATATTGATCGAGGCAAGAAGCCCTTGCCGTGGCGTACAAGTTGAACCTGATCGCACGGATACAGGTCGTTACATGAGGAAGAGTTTGTTGTTGCTACGGGAGAGAGATAGGAGATAAACAGTTAAGATTACATTAGTTGAGATTATATATCTATTTCTAACACATCTGTCTGAACGTTACTGTTAATTGCTGCATGAATACATGCAGGTGAGGGAGGTGCATGGGAGGAGGAGCAGCATTTCTCAAGTGAAGAGAGCGATCCATCTCATCATCTCATCGGGATGAGTGGATGTGCAACAGATTTGTAGCATATGTCATCAGCTATCCCTTGATGCTTATGAGTCGATAAAAAGCACCCATTATCGAAAAATTTCATCAGGCTTTTTTTTAGCCTCTGTTCATATATATATCAACACTAAAGATGATGCCTTAAAAAATAACGCTGAGGATGATGCTTTGCCATCTTGTTTAATTGCAAAACTATCATAAAGCCTTATCGCACTGGAACGGCCACTTCCTTGATTTCTTTTGTTCTCTTGTTAACCTATGTTCTTGGTTTTGGATTTCTGGTTGTTTAGCGCCAGTTTGATAAAATTATATCCCAAACTAGGAGACCATCTGGCAAAAGAAGGGGATGCAGAGTTACCATATGGTCAAACTGGGAGACCATCGAATCAGGACCTTGTGCGCTGGCGCTTGGAACCATCGGGCCAGTTCTCAACCAAGTCGCTCTACTTGGCCATTGCCCCCTCCTCCGCCCCCTTCCCCTATCGATGGTGTGGTCCGTCTGCGTCTCCTCAAGATTCGCATCTTCATGTGGCGGTGGATTCGTGGACGGGTCCCGTCTGGTGTGGAGGTTTGCAAGCGCAATGGCCCGAATCGGTATTCGCCTCTGTGATGTCCCGGAAGACTCCAACCACATCTTCTTCGCTTGTGTCTCCGCCCAGTTTCTCTGGAGCTGCTTTCGCGAGATTGTAGGTGGAAGTTGGTGCCACACCAATTTCCCGGACTTATTTGCTGAACTCCAGTTGTCTCCCACGTCCTCTCGCCACATTAGGTGGCTGGAGGTTGGGGCTCTTGCCTGGACTCTTTGGACCGTTTGCAATAAGCTTGTGATCCAACAGATTCTCTTCGCCGCCATCGACGCTCTCTACAAACTCTCGGGTTTCTTGCAGCTTTGGCGGTCGCTTAGCCGCCCCCCGGATCGGGACGCCATCTCAGCCTTCATCGCCGACCTCCGCTCGATGGCCGTCCGCCTATCGCCGCCACCTCCGCCGGAGCCTGACTAGACTCCTTGCACTTGGAGGGCTTTGTTTTTTCTCTTTCTTTTGGGCTTGTTGAGCTGTGCCCTCAGCAGAACCTATGTACTTTGTTGTGAGATTCGGGTGGTGTGTATGTGTGAACCTGCTTTGGTTGTATGTCTTGTGGCAGTTTGCTTTATTTATAAAGCGGGGTGAAAGCCTTTTTGATAACTGGGAGACCATCTGTTCTCCCAAGGAAGTTGGGGTCTCGGGGTGATTAACACCAAGGTCATGAACTGATGCCGTGTCGTCAAATGAGCGTGGAAGCTCCTACATGGCCAAGGGGGTTTGTTGCTGCAGATTTTTAGGAATAAGTACAAAAATCATTCAGATTTTATTTTGCAAAAATCAGAGAAAAATTTGACATTTTGTAACACATCCATCACAATGCAAGTACAAAAATATCCTTGAAAATTTGCTTTGAGGTCCAGATATTTTATAAGGGGGTGTAGTAAGAAAAGATATGCAACAACAGCAAACACGCAAGAACGGCTCTTTATTATTAGCAACAAAATGTCAGAAAACAAAGTGAATGACAAGGCCTGTGTGGTGACCAAGACAGATTTATGTGCCCGAAGGGGGATAAGTTGATCAAGACATCATGGAAATCAGCATCATCGTGACTGCGGACTAAGGTAAGAACAACCCTGTTTGGGTGCCTGCGGCCCCTGCATCTTCTGATCAGCCACCCATCTGGCAAACTCTGACGGAATTTCGCGCTTCCCATACACAAGGAGCCATCCAAACCTGAACCAATAGCAGCGCTCTGGTACGGAGTCAGGATTTTCAGCACTTTCGAGAATTAATAATCTGAAAATCTGCTAAAAGCATCCCTGCCCACACCATATACTTTGTTATTTTTGGCCTACAAAATAAATAGACGCTTTTAAAAGAAAACATCGCAGAGAAAGATAACACGCCCCATAGCAACCAGGAAAAAATGTAATGCATTTTTGCATCTAGCTAGTATGAAATGTAGAGGGTGGGGCGGGGTGCAGAGAATATATAGAACAAAAACTTTGTTCACTAGTGAGGAGTCCTCAGAAGTGGCTGAAATTTCTTTTCAGATATTTCACGGACTGCATTCCTGCCTCAGAAAAAGCACAAAAGAACAAATGAAGGCGCGTGAATCGCAAAAACAAAACAAAATAGTTCATTATGATGTAATAATGGAGGCGGAGAACTGTTTTCTGAAGAAACCAAACAGTGCATCATATAAGGCCTTGTTCCTCCTTGGAAAGCTCAATGCCTGCACAAACGAAAACTAGAAGAGAATGAACCGATGCCGATAGACCAAAAAAGAAGCTAT
The DNA here is from genome assembly GCA_021605145.1 of Aegilops bicornis. Lineage (NCBI taxonomy): Eukaryota > Viridiplantae > Streptophyta > Magnoliopsida > Poales > Poaceae > Aegilops > Aegilops bicornis. Next base: position 127,352,195 of record CM038669.1, read on the forward strand.
ATTAATAAGATATAAGTTCAATTGGTTTAGGTACTATTTGAAAACTCAGAGAACTGATGCGATATACAACATAGAACACTTATCTTGACGTGTCACGACCAAAGGTGCAGTCAGTGATATGAAACAAGACAACTTTGACTTGAACATTATGACAGCTAATAACATATACTTTGTTTTACTTTAGTAAGCTCTACATTCTGAATCTGAAAAAGAAAAAAAGTGACTATTGATGGCATGATTGTGTCAATAACAGTAATAGGTAAGTAGAGTAACAAATTAAAATATCATTGAAGATACAGGTACATTGCTAATTCAAACCAGATCAGAATGAACTGCCATTCATAGACAAAAAAAAAAGATAATTATATCTAGGCTCTACTAGTTATATATTCAGGCTCTACTCATATTATATACCTCGAAGGATAACTAATTATATTGGGGCTTTACTAATAATATATGTAAGAATCACTTAGAGCACTGAACTTTTTCATTTTCTTTCAGATACACACAAGGAAACCATTGTTCTACCCAGATTAACCAACTGGGTGAGACCATGCAAATCGTTTGATGTGCTGTTTGTTTGTCACTTCATAATGAAGGATAGACCGCATTAAGAATCATCACCCAAAAAACATATGAATAGGAGACTACGAGGCCCCCTGGATTATTCAAATCGTTTGATGTGCTGTTTGTTTGATAAAAAGTCCTTCACCTTATAACGCTACGAGGGCCAGGTAAACAAGAAGCGCTCCATTTCTGAATTATTCAATGTGTGTGCAGTGGTAACAAAGCCCAACAATCTAAAAACACTAAAGCAATTGGAGGCTTAAAAATAAACTCTTGTACTAAACCATATCAACACCTAGCATGTGGATACCATAAATTAGTCTTGGATATATAAGCAAAACAAACAACATTCAGCTGCGAGAAATGTAAACTATACAAAATATGACAACATGAAGGAAAAAAGGCCATCAGCTTCAGATAAAGGGATTAATCCTGCAATAATGTGACACAGAAACTAACACTTCAGGATAATCACTCACTCTTCATTTGAAAAATCCTACAAGGAAACCAGGCCTAATTTACTCTTCATCACTGGGCCAAAAGCAACAAAAAAAATGCTCACTGAATTCGATCACAGCAAACAGAAAATTTAGGCACAGGAGACACAAAATCATATGGAAAAGACCATAGGAAGAGCACACAACGAAGGATCCACAACTACGTGTGCTGTGTGCAACCCAGTTACATCACTGGAGGACCATTAAGATGTCGGTTAACTGAACCAAGCCTCAGTTCGAACAAAAAACAGAGTTCGCTACTGAACAAGTCTAGCAAGAACAATCGAGTATGGCCAAAAATCCCTACAAACTAAAGGAGGCAAACCCACACTCCTCTCAGCCTAGCATGGAAGGGTATCAAAGCATTCGATCAGGCGCCAAAAATTGCCGATAGCTCACTGTACTGCGGCAAAGACCAACAATAGCCGGTGCCGTTGCTGATCGGCAGTGTGGTGGGCCTGGATGTGGCGTGGTCGGGCGAGAAGCAGCTGTAGCTCTCCAGCGTCGATGCCTCACTGACTTGTGACGACTCTGGCGTGGCCCAATCTTGGCCAGGGAGGAGGGAGGTGGTGCCATTGGAGGAGGTCAGGGCGGACGGCTGGAAGGCCCAAGCGCCGGTGTTATCGCTCGAGGGTGTTGTGGCATTGTAGCAGGTCAGCTCGGAGCTGGCTGGTGAGACGAACTCGTAATTGCCCAGCAGTGCCGTCAACGTGTCGCTCAGGTCCGAATTCGCTGGCGTGGGAGAATCTTGGGCGGGCCGGAGGAAGGCGGTGCCGTCGAAGGTCAGGGAGAAGCTGGGAATCAGCGGTGTGGCTGTGGGTGCTCTGCGTACCGGCGGTTCTTGCGGTTCTTGCTCTGCCTGCGGCCGCTCGACTGGAAGCAAGAACGCTTCTTGAATCTCCGATGTAGCAGCCACGGTGGGCGGATTTGGTGCGGCAGGAGACGGACGGAACTGCAGGCACCGCCTCACGCCGGAGCGCTCGCCCGCGGCCGCCGCCTTCCTCTTGGACCCCGACATCGACGACGACCCAGACGAAATGGGTTTGGAGGCGGACCGGCCAGCACGACGCTTCTGGTAGATTTTGCAGAGGGCGGGCATCGCCTCGCCGGGGCGGGGGTCTTCTTGGCTGAACTCGAGCATCAGCCAGCCGTTCTTGGGCTCGTAGGTGAAGGGCTGGCGGTAGCCGACGGCGGCGCCGCCCGCGTCGAGCACGTCGCACCGCGCCTTCTCCGAATGCCAGGTGCCGACCCCGCCCGCGACGGCGCGGCACCTGCGGGTGCCCCGGCTGCTCTGGGCCCGCACGGAGGTGAAGAAGTACCACTCCCTGCCCTCCCCGTCGCTGCTCGCCGAGGCGGGGAGGAGGCCGGTGACGAGCGCGGCGGGCTCGGCCGCGTACACGTCCGCGTCGTGGATGTACCGGGCGGCGGCGGCGGGGAGCGGGGACCCGGAGATCTTGCGCTGGAGGTAGATCGTGACGAGGTCGGCGTCGCAGGGCGCGAAGATGAGGCCACGGGGCGAGTCGGGCGAGCGCGGGGACGCCATGAGAGGAGGAGGGACGGAGCTTGCCAGCTAGGGTTTGAAGGCGCGCGCGCGGGGGAGGCGGGGCGGAAAGGAGAGGGGGGATCTGCGCGCGTGTGTCTGCGGTCGAACGCTTTCCTTTTGAAATTTGGTTCGGGGACGGGAAATCGCGTGTGGAAGTGAAAACGGGGTGAGCGGTGACGTAGGCGAGCTCGGTTTGTGTTGTGTTTTTCTTTTCAGAAATCTTAGGCCTCGTTCGCTTCAAAGGATTCTAAACCATATGAAAAATTAAAAGCGTAGGAACAGGGAAGCCTTGTAGGTACAATACGGAGGAACTGAAATTAGGGGAAAGAAACAGTGGTTGTGCGTCTGAACGCCGGATGGATAAACAGAGAGCTGCAGCAGTCGTCTTAGTCCTAACCACATATTAGCAGAAATGCTTTGATTTTTAATTCGCATGCTAGCCATTCTTCTCTCACACATGGACCCACACTGCATATTTTATTCAGCTTATCGATTGGGCAGCCTCGGGCTTCCGCCAAAAAAAAAGATCGGGTAGATGTGTCGATTCCTATGGAATTGACACTGTTAGCAATCCTTTCCTACGGTATACTGTAGCTAATTCCTTTGTAACGAACACGTAAAAGGGAAAAGAAACCATGGAATCCATAATTCCTTTGGAATGTCCAGAATCCTAGTTTAACGGGGCCTTATCTTTCACCGAGGGAGGTGGCATTTGAACATTTTCTTGGCAGTTTTAGTTATGATGGAGGTGGCGGTTAAACCGTCATCTCAGAAAATGTCATGTTGTTCTTAAAATATTGTCATCTCACACACAGGTAAAAATATCAGCATAACGTTTGCAAATGCCAGCCTTCATGACAAACATTCGCCGGCTGAGTGGGTCTTTGTTTTTGTTTTTTTTTAAACGGAGGCAAAAGATTTGCCTCATCGATTAATTAAGAAAAAGAGAATTGCCCAGTTAATTAACAGAAAACCGGGCGAAAACCGATACATATAGACCACATGCGGACTACTCGCTAAGAAAGAAACCCCCTAACCCCACGGTCAACCCGGCAAACATACATAAGGCGCAACAACCATAATCCCTCACACTTCTACGTTGTAAAGAAACACCCAACGAAACCAAGGTTGAAGACAACAAACAACACAAAATCCATGAAGACGAGCCAATCTGAGATAGTAGTCGAAGAGACTGAGAATCATCCATTAAGCAGCCACGGACACCTTACCAAGGGCGTCACTCTTCTTGCCTATGCTCCTGAGAGCCTTCTTCACCTTCTTGATTTTGCGCGTAGAAGATTCCTCCACTAGAAGGCAAGCAATCTGTCTTGCCAGACCCCCGGACCCAGGGCTAGCTGCTTCCAAGGAGGCGAGCAAGCCGCCAAGCTTCTTCTTTAAGACAGCCTCGTCAATACGTACCAACGTATCTTCACGGTCAAAGACGGGCGGGCGGATGGACTTCGGCGCCTCAGAATGAGGTGCCAAAGCACCTACCGCATCAACCTCGGCACCGACAGACACGACCTTGTCCCTCACAGACACCGCCACAAGAATATCATCAGCCACGGGTACCACCGACACGATGGACTCTCGCGCCTCCAGTTGCCCACATGGCAGAGATGAACCCTGTAGTTACGCCTCAAAATTAGGTGCCAAAGCACCTACCTCATCAACCTCGTCACCCACAGACATCACATGCACCGTCTCCTTCGGAAGCACCATTGAAAGAGGTGAAGTGGGCTCGCACAACGCTCCTGCAGCTCGGGCATAACCTGCAGCACTGGAGTCACAACCTCGTTGATGACTACACTCCCAGAGACAGACAACAACACAGGCCTCGACGACAGACATGAAGTAGCACGAGGGGAGAAATGTCCATAGATGCTTGCTTCTTCCCCAACTGAAGATCCAATCTGAAGTTCAGGCAGCGGAGACACAACTGGCACAACCTCAAGTTTGGCGAGGGCGGCCTCCGCTCTCCCTAAAACACTCTCAACTCGCGCAAGGCAGTCAAGAAGCAACTCAGTCTCCTTGGCCAATCCGGGTTGCACAATCAAGACAGGCTGGAATGGCACATTTGATGTGGTGACTTCACTCGTGGGTGCAGGCGATGGAGTAGGACGTTGGCACGGCGAAGTTTGGTAAACAGGCTTCCTTGCACGGCAGAAGCGGGCGATGTGACCGGATCAAAGACAGTCCATGCATCGAATAGCATCCCTGCAAGAATGTGCACGATGACCTCGACAGAGGCACCGAAAACACCTATCTCTCAGCCATGCCGGAGGCGGGCGCCGCATATTGACAGCAGGGCGGCGGAAAACGGCAGAAGTCGGGTGACACCTTCTTGAGACGAGCTGCCAACCCTCCAACACATTCCCGCATGGAGCGTGACACTCAGGAATTGCCGGCGTCGCCTCACGGTCAAAACATCCTCGCCAATCTTCCCAGGCCGGACGCACAGGAGGCGCCACCTTTTGTCGGTCCCCGCACACCCTCGCATTAGGCTCCACACACACCACTGAGGCAGCCCGCGGCGTCTGCGGTGCCAACTCCTACTCATCGGTGTCGTCGTTGTTGGGGAACGTAGTAATTTCAAAAAAAAAATCCTACGCACACGCAAGATCATGGTGATGTATAGCAACGAGAGGGGAGAGTGTTGTCCACGTACCCTCGTAGACCGAAAGCGGAAGCGTTATGACAACGCGGTTGATGTAGTCGTACGTCTTCACGATCCGACATATCCAAGTACCGAACGCACGGCACCTCCGAGTTCAAAGACACGCTCAGCTCGATGACGCCCCACGAACTCCGATCCATCGAGCTTCGAGGGAGAGTTCCACAAGACGACGTGATGACGGTGATGATGATGCTACCGACGCAGGCTTCGCCAAGCACCGCCATGTGATTGTCGAGGTGGACTATGGTGGAGGGGGCACCGCACACGGCTAAGAGATCAATGATCAATTGTTGTGTCTCGGGTGCCCCTCGCCTCGTGATATAAAGGAGCAAGGGAGGGTGCGGCCGGCCATAGGAGGAGGCGGCTGAGGAGTCCTACTCCCACCGGGAGTAGGACTCCCTCCTTTTCCTAGTTGGATTAGGTCTTGGGGAAGGAGGAGAGAGGAAAGGAAGGGCGCCCCCCTCCTTGTCCAACTCGGACTTGGGGGGGGGGGGCGCGGCTGCCCCTTGGCCGCCTCTCCTCTTCCTCCACTTGGGTCCATAAGGCCCAATCGCCTCCGGGGGGGTTCCGGTAACCCCTCCGGTACTCCGGTAAAATCACTATTTCACCCGGAACACTTCCGATATCCAAACATAGGTTTCCAATATATCAATCTTCATGTCTCGACCATTTCGAGACTCCTCGTGATGTCCGTTATCACATCCGGGACTCCGAACAACCTTCGGTACATCAAAACATATAAACTCATAATATAACTGTCATCGTAACGTTAAGCGTGCGGACCCTACGGGTTCGAGAACTATGTAGACATGACCGAGACACATCTTCGGTCAATAACCAATAGCGGAACCTGGATGCTCATATTGGCTCCTACATATTCTACGAAGATCTTTATCGGTCAGACCGCATAACAACATACGTTGTTCCCTTTGTCATCGGTATGTTACTTGCCCGAGATTCGATCGTCGGTATCTCAATACCTAGTTCAATCTCTGCTACCGGCAAGTCTCTTTACTCGCTCCGTAATACATCATCCCGCAACTAACTCATTAGTTGCAATGCTTGCAAGGCTTAAGTGATGTGCATTACCGAGAGGGCCGGAGATACCTCTTCGACAATCGGAGTGACAAATCCTAATCTTGAAATACGCCAACCCAACAAGTACCTTTTGAGACACCTATAGAGCACCTTTATAATCACCCGCCATTTTGTGACGTTTGGTAGCACACAAAGTGTTCCTCCGGTAAACGGGAGTTGCATAATCTCATAGTCATAGGAACATGTATAAGTCATGAAGAAAGCAATAGCAACATACTAAACCAGTCCCTTTGCAGTAGAAGCACTTAGTCTCAGGCTTAGGACCAGACTTGGGCTTCTTCACTTGAGCAGCAACTTGCTTGCCGTTCTTCATGAAGTTCCCCTTCTTCCCTTTGCCCTTTTATTGAAACTAGTGGTCTTGTCAACCATCAACACTTGATGTTTTTCTTGATTTCTACCTTCGTCGATTTCAGCATCACGAAGAGCTTGGGAATCGTTTCCGTTATCCCTTGCACATTATAGTTCATCACGAAGTTCTACTAACTTGGTGATGGTGACTAGAGAATTCTGTCAATCACTATCTTATCTGGAAGGTTAACTCGCACTTGATTCAAGCGATTGTAATACCCAGACAATCCGAGCACATGCTCACTGCTTGAGCTATTCTCCTCCATCTTTTAGCTATAGGACTTGTTGGAGACTTCATATCTCTCAACTCGGGTATTTGCTTGAAATATTAACTTCAACTCCTGGAATATCTCATATGGTCCATGACGTTCAAAACGTCTTTGAAGTCCCGATTCTAAGCCGTTAAGCATGGTGCACTAAACTATCAAGTAGTCATCATATTGAGCTAGCCAAACGTTCATAACGTCTGCATCTGCTCCTGCAATAGGTTTGTCACCTAGCGGTGCATCAAGGACATAATTCTTCTGTGCAGCAACTAAGATAAACCCCAGATCACGGATCCAATCCGCATCATTGCTACTAACATCTTTCAACTTAGTTTTATCTAGGAACACATATAAAACATAGGGAAGCAACAACGCGAGCTATTGATCTATAACATTATTTGCAAAATACTATCAGGACTAAGTTCATGATAAATTAAAGTTCAATTAATCATTTTACTTAAGAACTCCCACTTAGATAGACATCCCTCTAATCATCTAAGTGATCACGTGATCCAAATCAACTAAACCATAACCGATCATCACGTGAAATGGAGTAGTTTTCAATGGTGAACATCACTATGTTGATCATATCTACTATATGATTCACGCCGACCTTTCGGTCTCGGTGTTCCGAGGCCATATCTGCATATGCTAGACTCGTCAAGTTTAACTCCGAGTATTCTGCGTGTGCAAAACTGGCTTGCACCCGTTGTAGATGGACGTAGAGCTTATCACACCCGATCATCACGTGGTGTCTGGGCACGACGAACTTTGGCAACGGTGCATACTCAGGGATAACACTTTTATCTTGAAATTTAGTGAGAGATCATCTTATAATGCTAACGACAATCAAAGAAAGATAAGATGCATAAAAGATAAACATCACATGCAATCAATATAAGTGATATGATATGGCCATCATCATCTTGTGCTTGTGATCTCCATCTCAAGCAATCACCGTCATGATCACCATTGTCACCGCGCGACACACCTTGATCTCCATCGTAGCATCGTTGTCATCTCGCCAATCTTATGCTTCTATGACTATCGCTACCGCTTAGTGATAAAGTAAAGCATTACAGGCATTGCATTGCATACAATAAAGCGACAACCATATGGCTCTCGCCAAATGCCGATAACTTCGGTTACAAAACATGATCATCTCATACAATAAAATTTAGCATCATGTCTTGACCATATCACATCACAACATGCCCTGCAAAAACAAGTTAGATGTCCTTTACTTTGTTGTTGCAAGTTTTACGTGGCTGCTACGGGCTTAGCAAGAACCGTTCTTACCTACGCATCAAAAACCACAACGATAGTTTGTCAAGTTGGTGTTGTTTTAACCTTCAAGGACCGGCATAGCCACACTCGGTTCAACTAAAGTTGGAGAAATCGACACCCGCCATCCACCGTGTGCAATGCACGCCGGTAGAACCAGTCTCGCAGAAGAGTACGTAGTGTCGGTCCGGGCCGCTTCATCCAACAATACCGAACCAAAGTATGACATGTCGGTAAGCAAGATGACTTATATCGCCCACAACTCACTTGTGTTCTACTCGTGCATATAACATCAACGCATAAAACCAGGCTCTGATACCACTGTTGGGGAATGTAGTAATTTCAAAAAAAATCCTACGCACACGTAAGATCATGCTGATGTATAGCAACGAGAGGGGAGAGTGTTGTCCATGTACCCTCATAGACCGAAAGCGGAAGCGTTATGACAACGCGGTTGATGTAGTCGTACGTCTTCACGATCCGACCGATCCAAGTATCAAACGCATGGCACCTTCGAGTTCAGCACACGTTCAACTCGATGACGTCCCACGAACTCCGATCCAGCAGAGCTTCGAGGGAGAGTTCCACAAGACGACGGCATGATGACGGTGATGATGATGCTACCGACGCAGGCTTCGCCTAAGCACCGCCACAAGATATCGAGGTGGACTATGGTGGAGGGGGGCACCGCACACGGCTAAGAGATCAATGATCAATTGTTGTGTCTCTAGGGTGCCCCCCTGCCCCCGTGTATAAAGGAGCAAGGGGGGGTGCGGCCGACCATAGGAGGAGGCGCGCCGGAGGAGTCCTACTCCCATCGGGAGTAGGACTCCCCTCCTTTTTCCTAGTTGGATTAGGACTTGTGGGGGACGAAGGAGAGAGAGGAAAGGAAAGGGGCGGCGCCCTCCTTGTCCAGCCAGACTTGGGGCGGAGGAGGCGGCTGCCCCTTGGCCGCCTCTCCTCTTCCTCCACTTGGGCCCATAAGGCCCAATAGCCTCTGGGGGGGGGTCCGGTAACCCCTCCGGTACTCCGGTAAAATCACTATTTCACCCAGAACACTTCCGATATCCAAACATAGGTTTCCAATATATCAATCTTCGTGTCTCGGCCATTTCGAGACTCCTCGTGATGTCCGTGATCACATCCGGGACTCCGAACAACCTTCGGTACATCCAAACATATAAACTCATAATATAATTGTCATCGTAACGTTAAGCGTGCGGACCCTACGGGTTCGAGAACTATGTAGACATGACCGAGACACATCTTCGGTCAATAACCAATAGCGGAACCTGGATGCTCATATTGGCTCCTACATATTCTATGAAGATCTTTATCTGTCAGACCGCATAACAACATACGTTGATCCCTTTGTCATCGGTATGTTACTTGCCCGAGATTCGATCGTCGGTATCTCAATACCTAGTTCAATCTCGTTACCGGCAAGTCTCTTTACTCGTTCCGTAATACATCATCCCGCAACTAACTCATTAGTTGCAATGCTTGCAAGGCTTAAGTGATGTGCATTACCGAGATGGCCCAGAGATACCTCTCCGACAATCGGAGTGACAAATCCTAATCTCGAAATACGCCAACCCAACAAGTACCTTTTGAGACACCTGTAGAGCACCTTTATAATCACCCAGTTACTTTGTGACGTTTGGTAGCACACAAAGTGTTCCTCCGGTAAACGGGAGTTGCATAATCTCATAGTCATAGGAACATGTATAAGTCATGAAGAAAGCAATAGCAACATACTAAACGATCGGGTGCTAAGCTAACGGAATGGGTCAAGTCAATCACATCATTCTCCTAATGATGTGATCCCGTTAATCAAATAACAACTCATGTCCATGGCTAGGAAACTCAACCATCTTCGATTAACGAGCTAGTCAAGTAGAGGCATACTAGTGACACTCTGTTTGTCTATGTATTCACACATGTATTATGTTTCCGGTTAATACAATTCTAGCATGAATAATAAACATTTATCATGGAATAAGGAAATGAATAATAACTTTATTATTGCCTCTAGGGAATATTTACTTCAGTCGTCTCTGGCATCATCGGACATTCCAACCCAGAGGAAGCCAGGAGGGGCTACAGGGGCCTCACCCGGCGGTGAAGGCAGCAACGTCCTGAGGTCCAGGTCGGAGCCCGCACTAGCAGTGATGACGGCCTCCAACCCCCCATCCATCTGGATAAAGGCACGCACCTGCCCGCAAGAGGGGCAACAGATCTTCAGCGGCCAGAACAGTCTGAATAGGGCCAACGGAGGCGCCGGTGGCCGATGGTGCTGAAGTGGCCCGCGTCATTGCTGGCTTGTGGAGGTGGCCTTGGATGGTCGGGGCGAGGGTTGTCGCGGCAAGCAGAGCGGTGGGAGCTGGGGCAGCGGGCGGCAAGGTCGGAGCGGCCGCCGGTGGTGCCGGAGAGGCCGCCGTCGGCGTGCGCTTCCGGAGGTGGCCTCGGATGGCCGGGCCCGCCCTGCGAAGGGTGAGTGCCGCAGCGGCAAGCTGAGCGGCGAGAGCTGGGGCAGTGCTACCTCTTGAGCACTGCATTGGATTTCCTTGAAGAGGAAAGGGTGATGCAGCAAAGTAGAGTAAGTATTTCCCTCAGTTTTTGAGAACCAAGGTATCAATCCAGTAGGAGGCTACGCGCGAGTCCCTCGTACCTACACTAAACAAATAGCTCCACGCAACCAACGCGATTAGGGGTTGTCAATCCCTTCACGGTCACTTACTTAGAGTGAGATCCGATAGAGATGATAGATAATATTTTTGGTATTTTGGTATAAATATGCAAAGTAAAATAAAAGCAAAATAAAAGCAAAGCAATAATAAAGTGATAGGAGATTGATATGATGAGAATAGACCCGGGGCCATAGATTTCACTAGTGGCTTCTCTCAAGAGCATAAGTATTTTACGGTGGGTGAACAAATTACTGTTGAGCAATTGATGAATTGAGCATAGTTATGAGAATATCTAGGTATGATCATGTATATAGGCATCACGTCCGAGACAAGTAGACCGACTCTGCCTGCATCTACTACTATTACTCCACTCATCGACCGCTATCCAAAGATGCATCTAGAGTATCAAGTTCAAGAAAACAGAGTAACACCTTAAGCAAGATGACATGATGTAGAGGGATAAATTCATGCAATATGATAAAACCCCATCTTGTTATCCTCGATGGCAACAATACAATACATGCCTTGCTGCCCCTCATCATTGGGAAAGGACACCGCAAGATTGAACCCAAAGCTAAGCACTTCTCCCATTGCAAAAAACCAATCTAGTAGGCCAAACCAAACTGATAATTCGAAGAGACTTGCAAAGATAACCAATCATACATAAAAGAATTCATAGAAGATTCAAATATTGTTCATAGATAATCTTGATCATAAACCCACAATTCATCGGTCTCGACAAACACACCGCAAAAAGAAGGTTACATCGAATAGATCTCCACGAGAGAGGGAGAACATTGTATTGAGATCCAAAAGAGAGAAGAAGCCATCTAGCTACTAACTATGGACCCGAAGGTGCAAGTAAACTACTCACACTTCATCGGAGGGGCTATGGTGATGATGTAGAAGCCCTCCATGGTGGATTCCCTTTGGGTGGAGCTCCTAATGTGCCCCAAGATGGGATCTCGTGGATACGTAAGGTTGCGCGGTGGAATTAGGTTTTGGCTCCGTGTCGATCGCTTGGGGTAATGAGGTATATATAGGGGAAGGAGTACGTCGCTGGAGCAAGGGGGCCCACGAGGCGGGGCGCGCCTAGGGGGCACGCCCACCTCGTGGCCGCCTCCCTCCTTTCTTGATGGAGGGTCCAAGTCTCCTGGATCATATTTGTTGAGAAAATCACGTTCCCGAAGGTTTCATTCCGTTTGGACTCCGTTTGATAGGCAAAAAACAGCAAATCTGGGTTGGGCCTCCGGTTAATAGGTTAGTCCCAAAAGTAATATAAAAGTGGAAAATAAAGCCCAATATGGTCCAAAACAGTAGATAATATAGCATGGAGCAATCAAAAATTATAGATACGTTGGAGACGTATTAGGCAGCGGGCGGCGAGTGTAACACCCCGAGAATCATGCTACTGTAATCTCCCCTAATGATGGCCATGTCATCATGATTACTAAGCAAATTGCCACTTGTCCTTATTCAAACTCAAATTCAAATTTTAGTTGCAAGTGAAATTATTATTTCTTCAAACAATAAAACTAAAATGTTTGCATTATTCTATAAATTCCCCTGATCATTTGTCATGTTGGAACCAACATCATCTGACTCGCCAGTTAATCCCTAGTAAAGTATAAAGTGGTTCAAAAACAAAAAAATGACCTTTTCAAAATAATCAAATGTTTATGTATTTCCATTTGATTTGAAACTTTGTGTGCATCATCATATCACTGTGTGGCATTTATGTGCTAGGTTTCATATTTTACTAAAATCATTTAGTGCCTCAAATAAATAGAAAACAGTGTCCAAAATAGAAAAGAGTAAAGGAAAAAGAGAAAAGAATAAGAACTAAAGTCTCCTATGCACTTTGGCCCACCGTTAATAGTACATGGCCCAGCCCAACTGGGTCTTCCCTGACCTTTCGCTACAGTAGGAGGAGGGGGGAAGCCGTGGCGGCCATCCCACGGCCATGGCCACGTGCCGACCATCCCCTACCTCCCCGGCGTCTACAAAACGCCAACACAAACCCTAGGCCGCTTTCGTCCATTCCCCCCGTCTTTCCTCATCCGCTTGAAATCGAGATCGGGCTTGCTACCTCTTGAGCACTGCGTTGGTTTTCCCTTAAAGAGGAAAGGGTGATGCAGCAAAGTAGCGTAAGTATTTCCCTCAGTTTTTGAGAACCAAGGTACCAATCAAGTGGGAGGCTACGCGTGAGTCCCTTGCACCTACACAAACAAATAAATCCTCGCAACCAACGCGATAAGGGGTTGTCAATCCCTACACGGTCACTTACGAGAGTGAGATCTGATAGAAATGATAGGATAATATTTTTGGTATTTTTGTGATAAAGATGCAAAGTAAAGAAAAAGCACAATAAAAAGAAAAGGAAATAACTAAGTGTTGGAAGATTAATATGATGGAAAATAGACCCGGGGGCCATAGGTTTCACTTGTGGCTTCTCTCAAGAGCATAAGTATTTTAATACGGTGGGTGAACAAATTACTGTTGAGCAATTGACAGAATTGAGCATAGTTATGAGAATATCTAGGTATGATCATGTATATAGGCATCACGTCCGAGACAAGTAGACCGACTCCTGCCTGCATCTACTACTATTACTCCACACATCAACCGCTATCCAAAGATGCATCTAGAGTATTAAGTTCATAAGAACAGAGTAACGCCTTAAGCAAGATGACATAATGTAGAGGGATAAATTCATGCAATATGATAAAAACCCATCTTGTTATCCTCGATGGCAACAATACAATACATGCCTTACTGCCCCTACTGTCACTGGGAAAGTACACCGCAAGATTGAACCCAATGCTAAGCACTTCTCCTATTGCAAGAAAGATCAATCTAGTAGGCCAAACCAAACTGATAATTCGAAGAGACTTGCAAAGATAACCAATCATACATAAAAGAATTCAAAAGATGCAAATATTGTTCATAGATAAACTTGATCATAAACCCACAATTCATCGGTCTCAACAAACACACCGCAAAAGAAGATTACATCGAATAGATCTCCACGAGAGAGGGGGAGAACATTGTATTGAGATCCAAAAAGAGAGAAGAAGCCATCTAGCTAATAACTATGGACCCGAAGGTCTGAGGTAAACTACTCACACTTCATCGAAGGGGCTATGGTGTTGATGTAGAAGCCCTCCGTGATGGATGCCCTCTCCGGCGGAGCTCCGGAACAGGCCCCAAGATGGGATCTCGTGGATACAGAAGGTTGCGGCGGTGGAATTGGGGTTTTGGCTCCGTGATTCGATCGCTTGGGGGTACGAGGTATATATAGGAGGAAGGAGTACGCTGCTGGAGCAACGTGGGGCCCACGAGGGTGGAGGGCGCGCCTGTGGGGTAGGCGCGCCCTACCTCATGGCTTCCTCGGTGGCTTTCTTGACGAGGGTCCAAGTCCTATGGATCATGTTCGCTCCGAGAATCACGTTCCCGAAGGTTTCATTCCGCTTTGGACTCCGCTTTGATATTCTTTTTCTGCGAAACTCAAATAGGCAAAAACAACAATTGGGGCTGGGTCTCGGTTAGTCCCAAAAATAATATAAAAGTGGATAATAAAGCCCAATAATGTCCAAAATGTAAGATAATATAGCATGGAGCAATAAAAATTATAGATACGTTGGAGACGTATCAAGCATCCCTAAGCTTAATTCCTGCTCGTCCTCTAGTAGGTAAATGATAAAACAGAATTTTTGATGCGAAATGCTACTTGGCATAATTTCAATGTAATTCTTCTTAATTGTGGTATGAATATTCAGATCCGAAAGATTCAAGATAAAATTTCATATTGACATAAAAATAATAATATTCAAGCATACTAACTAAGCAATTATGTCCTCTCAAAATAACATTGCCAAAGAAAGTTCATCCCTACAAAATCATATAGTTTAGTCATGCTCCATTTTCGTCACACAAGAATGCTCTCATCATGCACAACCCCGATGACAAGCCAAGCAATTGTTTCATACTTTAGTAATCTCAAACTTTTTCTACCTTCACGCAATACATGAGCGTGAGCCATGGACATAGCACTATGGTTGGAATAGAATATGATGATGGGGGTTATGTGGAGAAGACAAAAAAGGAGAAAGTCTCACATCAATGAGGCTAATCAATGAGCTATGGAGATCCCCATCGATTGATGTTAATGCAAGGAGTAGGGATTGCCATGCAACGGATGCACTAGAGCTATAATTATATGAAAGCTCAACAAAATAAACTAAGTTGGTGTGCATCCAACTTGCTTGCTCACGAAGACCTAGGGCACTTGAGGAGGCCCATTGTTGGAATATACAAGCCAAGTTCTATAATGAAAAATTCCCACTAGTATATGAAAGTGACAAAACAAGAGACTCTCTATCATGAAGATCATGGTGCTACTTTGAAGCACAAGTGTGGTAAAAGGATAGTAACATTGTCCCTTCTCTCTTTTTCTCTTATTTTTTTGGGCCTTCTCTTTTTTATGGCCTTTCTCTCTTTTTTTATTCCTCACTTGGGACAATGCTCTAGAAAATGATGATCATCACACTTCTATTTATTTACAACTCGATACTAGAACAAAGTATGACTCTATATGAATGCCTCCGTGATGTACCGGATATGCAATGAACCAAGAGTGACATGTATGAAAAAATTATGAATGGTGGCTTTGCCACAAATACTATGTCAACTACATGATCATGCAATGCAATATGACAATGATGAACGTGTCATGATAAACTGGATGGTGGAAAGTTGCATGGCAATATATCTCGGAATAGCTATGGAAATGCCATAATAGGTAGGTATGGTGGCTGTTTTGAGGAAGATATAAGGAGGTTTATGTGTGAAAGAGCGTATCATATCACGGGGTTTGGATGCACCGCTAAGTTTGCACCAACTCTCAATGTGAGAAAGGGCAATGCATGGTAAATCAAGAGGCTAGCAATGGTGGAAAGGTGAGAGTGCGTATAATCCATGGACTCAACATTAGTCATAAAGAACTCACATACTTATTGCAAAAATCTACAAGTCATCAAAAACCAAGCACTACGCGCATGCTCCTAGGGGGATAGATTGGTAGGAAAAGACCATCGCCGTCACCGACCGCCACTCATAAGGAGGACAATCAAAGAACACCTCATGTTTCAAATTTGTTACATAACGTTTACCATACATGCATGCTACGGCACTTGCAAACTTCAACACAAGTATTTCTCAAATTCACAACTACTCAACTAGCACAACATTAATATTACTACCTCCATGTCTCAAAACAATCATCAAGCATCAAACCTCTCTTAGTATTCAACACACTCATAAGAAAGTGTTTACTATTCTTGAATACCTAGCATATTAGGATTTTTTAAGAAAATTACCATGCTATTTAAGACTCTCAAAATAATCTAAGTGAAGCATAAGAGATCAATAGTTTCTATAAAACAAATCCACCACCGTGCTCTAAAAGATATAAGTGAAGTACTAGAGCAAAAACTATATAACTCAAAAGATATAAGTGAAGCACATAGAGTATTCTAATAATTTCCGAATCATGTGTGTCTCTCTCAAAAGGTGTGTACAGCAAGGATGATTGTGGTAAACTAAAAATCAAAGAATCAAATCATACAAGACGCTCCAAGCAAAACACATATCATGTGGTGAATAAAAATATAGCTCCAAGTAAAGTTACCGATGGAAGTAGACGAAAGAGGGGATGCCTTCCGGGGCATCCCCAAGCTTTGGATTTTAGGTGTCCTTAGATTATCTTGGGGTGCCTTGGGCATCCTCAAGCTTAGGATCTTGCCGCTCCTTGTTCCATAATCCATCAAATCTTTTACCCAAAACTTGAAAACTTCACAACACAAAACTCAGCAGAAAATCTCGTGAGCTCCGTCAGCGAAAGAAAACAAAAGACCACTTCAAGTTACTGTAATGAACTCATTATTTATTTATATTGGTGTTAAACCTACTGTATTACAACTTCTCTATGGCTTATAAACTCTTTTACTAGCCATAGATTATCAAAATAAGCAAACATCACACGAAAAACAGAATCTGTCAAAAACAGAACAGTCTGTAGTAATCTGTAACTAACGCAAACTTCTGGAACTCCAAAAAATCAGGAAAAAAAGGAAGACCTAGAAAATTTGTTTATTGATCATAATAAATTGGAATCAATATTTTATAACTTTCGGGTGATTTTTAAAAATTATTTTCGTGAACAGAAAGTTTCTGGAATTTTCTGCAAGATCAAATAACTATCATCCAAGAAGATCCTATAGGTTTAACTTGGCACAAACACTAAATAAAACATAAAAACACATATAACCAGAGGCTAGAACAAATATTTATTCCTAAACTGAAGCAAAAAGCAAAAAAATAAAAATAAAATTGGGTTGCCTCCCAACAAGCGCTATCGTTTAACGCCCCTAGCTAGGCAAAATAGCAAGGATAGATCTAGGTATTGCCATCTTTGGTAGGCAATCCATAAGTGGCTCTCATAATAGATTTATAAGGTAATTTTATTTTATTTCTAGGGAAGTGTTCCATGCATTTATTTGATGGAAATTGGAATCTAATATTCCCTTCCTTCATATCAATAATTGCACCAATCGTTCTAAGGAAAGGTCTACCAAGAATAATAGGACATGAAGGATTGCAATCTATATCAAGAACAATAAAATCTATGGGCACATAGTTACTATTTGCAACAATAAGAACATCATTAATTCTTCCCATAGGTTTTTTAATAGTGGAATCCGCAAGGTGCATGTTTAAAGAGCAATCATCAAAATCACGGAAACCTAGCAAATCGCACAAAGTTTTTGGAATCGTGGAAACACTAGCACCCAAATCACACAAAGCATAGCATTCATGATCTTTATTTTTAATTTTAATAGTAGGTTCCCACTCATCATAAAGTTTTATAGGGATATAAACTTTCAACTCAAGTTTTTCTTCATAAGATTGCATCAAAGCATCAACGATATGTTTGGTAAAAGCTTTATTTTGACTATAAGCACGAGGAGAATTTAGCATGGATTGCAACAAGGAAATAAAATCTATCAAAGAGAAATTATCATAATTAAATTCCTTGAAATCCAAAATAGTGGGTTTATTAACATCTAATGTTTTGATTTCTTCAATCCCACTTTCATCAATTTTAGCATCAAGATCTAAAAACTCCGAATGTTTGTAACGCCTTCTAGGAAAAGGTGGATCATATTCAGCCCCATCATTATCAAGATTCATATTGAAAAACAAAGATTTAATAGGGGACACATCAATAACTTTTAGATCTTCATCTTTATTTTCATAAAAATTTGAAGAACACACTTTTATTTAGCAATCTTTCTTAGCACGCATCCTAGCGGTTCTTTCTTTGCACTCATCAATGGAAATTCTCATGGCTTTGAGAGACTCATTGATATCATGCTTAGGTGGAATAGACCTAAGTTTCAAAGAATCAACATCAAGAGAAATTCTATCAATGTTCCTATCCAATTCATCAACTGTAAGCAATTTTTCTTCAAGCAAGGCATTGAAATTCGTTTGCGAATTCATAAACTCCTTAACACTAGTCTCAAATTCAGAGGGAATCTTATTAAAGTTTACATAAGAATTGTTGTAGGAATTACCATAATTATTAGAGGAATTACTAGGATAAGGCCTAGGATTAAAGTTTCCTCTATACGCGTTGTTACCAAAATTATTCCTACCAACAAAATTCACATCCATAGATTCATTATTATTCTCAATCAAAGTAGACAAAGGCATATCATTAGGATCAGAAGAAACTCTCTTAGTAGCAAATAATTTCATAAGTTCATCCATCTTTCCATTCAAAACATTAATTTCTTCTATCGCATGCACTTTTTTATTAGTAGATCTTTCAGTGTGCCATTGAGAATAATTAACCATAATATTATCTATGAGTTTAGTAGCTTCTCCTAAAGTGATTTCCATAAAAGTGCCTCCTGCGGCCGAATCTAAAAGATTTCTAGACGCAAAATTCAATCCGGCATAAAAAATTTGTATAATCATCCACAAATTTAAACCATGCGTAGGGCAATTACGTATCATTAATTTCATCCTCTCCCAAGCTTGTGCAACATGTTCATGATCATGTTGCTTAAAATTCATAATATCATTTCTAAGAGAGATAATCTTAGCGGGAGGAAAATACTTAGAGATAAAAGCATCTTTGCACTTATTCCAAGAATCAATACTATTTTTAGGCAAAGATGAAAACCAAGCTTTAGCACGATCTCTAAGCGAAAAAGGAAATAGCTTCAATTTAACAATATCATTGTCAACATCTTTCTTCTTTTGCATATCACACAAATCAACGAAGCTATTTAGATGAGTAGCGACATGTTGACTAGGAAGGCCGGCGAATTGATCTTTCAGGACAAGATTCAACAAAGCAACATTGATTTCACAAGATTCAGTATCGGTAAGAGGAGCAATCGGAGTGCTAAGGAAGTCATTATTGTTGGTATTGGTAAAGTCACATAATTTGGTATTATCTTGAGCCATCGTGACAAACAAGCAACCCAACACACGAGCAAACCAGAAAGGGGCAAAAAGAGGCAAACGGAAAAGAGAGGGTGAATAAAACGGCAAGGGTGAAGTGGGGAGAGGAAAACGAGAGGCAAATGGCAAATCATGTAATGCGAGAGATAAGGGATTGTGATGGGGACTTGGTATGTTGACTTTTGCGTAGACTCCCTAAGAACGGCGCCGTAAATCTTCCTGCTACCTCTTGAGCATTTGCGTTGGATTTCCTTGAAGAGGAAAGGGTGATGCAACAGAGTAGAGTAAGTATTTCCCTCAGTTTTTGAGAACCAAGGTATCAATCCAAAGTAGGAGGCTACGCGAGTCCCTCGTACCTACACAAAACAAATAGCTCCACGCAACCAACGGGATTAGGGGTTGTCAATCCCTTCACGGTCACTTACGAGAGTGAGATCTGATAGAGATGATAGATAATATTTTTGGTATTTTTGGTACAACTAAAGTTGGAGAAACTGACACCCGCCAACCACCTATGTGCAAAACATGTCGGTAGAACCAGTCTTGCGTAAGCGTACGCATAATGTCGGTCCGGGCCGATTCATCCAACAATACCACGGAACCAAAGTATGACATGCTGGTAAGCAGTATGACTTATATCACCCACAACTTACTTGTGTTCTACTCGTGCATATGACATCTACGCATAAAACCAGGCTCAGATGCCACTGTTGGGGAACGTAGTAATTTCAAAAAAATTCCTATGCACACGCAAGATCATGGTGATGCATAGAAACGAGAGGGGAGAGTGTTGTCTATGTACCCTCGTAGACCGAAAGCGGAAGCGTTAGCACAATGCGGTTGATGTAGTCGTACTTCTTCACGATCCGACCAATCAAGTACCGAACGCACGGCACCTCCGAGTTCAGCACACGTTCAGCCCGATGACGTCCCTCGAACTCTGATCCAGCCGAGTGTTGAGAGAGAGTTTCGTCAGCACGACGGCGTGGTGACGATGTTGATGTTCTACCGATGCAAGGCTTCGCCTAAGCACCACTACAGTATTATCGAGGTGGACTATGGTGGAGGGGGGGCACCGCGCACGGCTAAAAGATCAACTTGATCAATTGTTTTGTCTCGGGTGCCCTCGCCCTGTATATAAAGGAGCA
Source organism: Aegilops bicornis (assembly GCA_021605145.1). Classification (NCBI taxonomy): domain Eukaryota; kingdom Viridiplantae; phylum Streptophyta; class Magnoliopsida; order Poales; family Poaceae; genus Aegilops; species Aegilops bicornis. Next base: position 127,372,848 of record CM038669.1, read on the forward strand.
AGGGGTGCGGCCGACCAAGGGAGAGGCGCCGAGGAGGAGTCCTACTCCCACCGGAGTAGGATTCCCTTTCCTAGTTGGATTAGGATTCGGGAGGGGGAAAGAGGAGAGAGAGAAGGAAGGGGGCGCCGCCCCCCTCTCCTTGTCCTATTCGGACTAGGGGGGAAGGGCGCGCGGCCCAGCCCTGGCCACCTCTCCTCTCTTCCAGTGTGGCCCACTAAGGCCCATTTACCTCCCGGGGGGTTCCGGTAACCTCCCGGTACTCCGGTAAAATCCCGATTTCACCCGGAACACTTCCAATATCCAAACATAGGCTTCCAATATATCAATCTTCATGTCTCGACCATTTTGAGACTCCTCGTCATGTCCGTGATCACATTCGGGACTCCGAACAACCTTCGGTACATCAAAACATATAAACTCATAATAAAACTGTCATCGTAACGTTAAGCGTGCGGACCCTACGGGTTCGAGAACTATGTAGACATGACCGAGACACGTTTCCGGTCAATAACCAATAGCGGAACCTGAATGCTCATATTGGCTCCTACATATTCTACGAAGATCTTTATCGGTCAGACCGCATAACAACATACGTTGTTCCCTTTGTCATCGGTATGTTACTTGACCGAGATTCGATCGTCGGTATCTTAATACCTAGTTCAATCTCGTTACCGGCAAGTCTCTTTACTCGTTCCGTAATACATCATCCCGCAACTAACTCATTAGTTGCAATGCTTGCAAGGCTTAAGTGATGTGCATTACCGAGAGGGCCCAGAGATACCTCTCAGACAATCAGAGTGACAAATCCTAATCTCGAAATACGCCAACTCAACATGTACCTTTGGAGACACACTGTAGAGCTCCTTTATAATCACCCAGTTACATTGTGCCGCTTGGTAGCACCCAAAGTGTTCCTCCGTGAGACGGAGTTGCATAATCTCATAGTCATAGGAACATGTATAAGTCATGAAGAAAGCAATAGCAACATACTAAACGATCGGGTGCTAAGCTAACGGAATGGGTCATGTCAATCACATCATTCTCCTAATGATGTGATCTCGTTAATCAAATGACAACTCATGTCCATGGCTAGGAAACATAACCATCTTTGATCAACAAGCTAGTCAAGTAGAGGCGTACTAGTGACACTGCTTTGTTTATGTATTCACACATGTATTATGTTTAGGTTAATACAATTCTAGCATGAATAATAAACATTTATCATGATATAAGGAAATAAATAATAACTTTATTATTGCCTCTAGGGCATATTTCCTTGCCTCCCACTTGCACTAGAGTCAATACTCTAGATTACACAAGAATGATTCTAACACCCATGGAGCCTTGGTGCTGATCATGTTTTGCTCGTGGAAGAGGCTTAGTCAACGAGTCCGCAACATTCAGATCCGTATGTGTCCCGCAAATTTCTATGTCTCCCACCGGACTAGATCCCGGATGGAATTGAAGCGTCTCTTGATGTGCTTGGTTCTCTTGTGAAATCTGGATTCCTTTGCCAAGGCAATTGCACGATATTGTCACAAAAGATTTTCATTAGACCCGATGCACTAGGTATGACACCTAGATCGGATATGAACTCCTTCATCCAGACTCCTTCGTTTGCTGCTTCTGAAGCAGCTATGTACTCCGCTTCACATGTAGATCCTGCCACAACGCTTTGTTTAGAACTGCACCAACTGACAGCTCCACCATTTAATGTAAACATGTATCCGGTTTGCGATTTAGAATCGTACGGATCAGTGTAGAAGCTTGCATCAACGTAACCATTTACGATGAGCTCTTTGTCACCTCCATAAACAAGAAACATATCCTTAGTCCTTTTCAGGTATTTCAGGATGTTCTTGACCGCTGTCGATGATTCACTCCTGGATTACTTTGGTACCTCCCTGCTAGACTTATAGCAAGGCACACATCAGGTCTGGTACATAGCATTGCATACATGATAGAGCCTATGGCTGAAGCATAGGGAACATCTTTCATCTTCTCTCTATCTTCTGCAGTGGTCGGGCATTGAGTCTTACTCAACTTCACACCTTGTAACACAGGCAAGAATTCTTTGCTTGATCCATTTTGAACTTCTTTAAAACTTTGTCTAGGTATGTGCTTTGTGAAAGTTCAATTAAGCGTCTTGATCTATCTCTATAGATCTTAATGCCCAATATGTAAGCAGCTTCACCGAGGTCTTTCATTGAAAAACTCTAATTCAAGTATCCCTTTATGCTATCCAGAAATTCTATATCATTTCCAATCAGCAATATGTCATCCACATATAATATTAGAAATGCTCTGAGCTCCCACTCACTTTCTTGTAAATACAGGCTTCTCCAAAAGTTCCATACAAAACCAAATGCTTTGATCACACTATCAAAGCATTTATTCCAACTCGAGAGGCTTGCACCAGTCCATAAATGGATCATTGGAGCTTGCACACTTTGTTAGCTCCCTTTGGATCGACAAAACCTTCCGGTTGCATCATATACAACTCTTCTTCGGAAATCCATTCAGGAATGCAGTTTTGACATCCATCTGCCATATTTCATAATCATAAAATGCGTCAATCACTAACATGATTCGGACAGACTTAAGCATCGCTACGGGTGAGAAGGTCTCATCGTAGTCAATCCCTTGAACTAGTTGAAAACCTTTCGCGACAAGTCGAGCTTTATGTGATAACATTACCGTCGGTCGGTCTTCTTCTTGAAGATCCATTTATTCTCAATTGCTTGCAGATCATCGAGCAAGTCAACCAAAGTCCACATTTTGTTCTCATACATGGATCCCATCTCAGATTTCATGGCTTCAAGCCATTTTGCGGAATCTGGGCTCACCGTCGCTTCTTCATAGTTCGTAGGTTCATCATGGTCTAGTAACATGACTTGCAGAACAGGATTACCGTACCACTCTGGTGCGGATCTTACTCTGGTTGATCTATGAGGTTCAGTAGTAACTTGATCTGAGTTTTCAGGATCATCATCATTAACTTCCTCACTAATTGGTGTAGGTGTCACAGAAACCGGTTTCTGTGATGAACTACTTTCCAATAAGGGAGCAGGTACAGTTACCTCATCAAGTTCTACTTTCCTCCCACTCACTTCTTTCGAGAGAAACTCCTTCTCTAGAAAGTTTCCGAATTTAGCAACAAAAGTCTTGCCTTCGGATCTGTGATAGAAGGTGTACCCAACAGTCTCCTTTTTGCATCCTATGAAGACACATTTCTCCGATTTGGGTTCGAGCTTATCAGGTTGAAGCTTTTTCACATAAGCATCGCAGCCCCAAACTTTAAGAAACGACAACTTTGGTTTCTTGCCAAACCACAGTTCATAAGGTGTCGTCTCTACGGATTTTGATGGTGCCCTATTTAACGTGAATGCAGTCTTCTCTAAAGCATAACCCCAAAACGATAGCGGTAAATCAGTAAGAGACATCATAGATCGTACCATATCAAGTAAAGTACGATTACAACGTTCGGACACACCATTACGCTGTGGTGTTCCGGGTGGCGTGAGTTGCAAAACTATTCCGCATTGTTTCAAATGTAGACCAAACTCGTAACTCAAATATTATCCTCCACGATCAGATCGTAGAAACTTTATTTTCTTGTTACGATGATTTTCAACTTCACTCTGAAATTCTTTGAACTTTTCAAATGTTTCTGACTTATGCTTTATTAAGTAGACATACCCATATCTGCTTAAATCATCTGTGAAGGTGAGAAAATAACGATATCCGCCACAAGCCTCAACATTCATCGGACCACATACATACAGATGTATGATTTCCAACAAATCATTGCTCTCTCCATAGTACCGAGAAGCGGTGTTTTAGTCATCTTGCCCATGAGGCACGGTTCACAAGTACCAAATGATTCATACTCAAGTGGTTCCAAAAGTCCATCAGTATGGAGTTTCTTCATGCGCTTTACACCGATATGACCTAAACGGCAGTGCCACAAATAAGTTGCACTATCATTATCAACTATGCATCTTTTGGCTTCAACGTTATGAATATGTGTTTCACTACTATCGAGATTCAATAAGAATAGACCACTCTTCAAGGGTGCATGACCATAAAAGATATTACTCATATAAATAGAACAACCATTATTCTCTAATTTAAATGAATAACCGTCTCGCATCAAACAAGATCCAGATATAATGTTCATGCTCAACGCTAGCACCAAATAACAATTACTTAGGTCTAAAACTAATCCCGAAGGTAGATGTGGAGGTAGCATGCTGACCGCGATCACATCGACTTTGGAACCATTTCCCACGCACATCGTCACCTCGTCCTTAGCCAATCTTCGCTTAATCCGTGGCCCCTGTTTTGAGTTGCAAATATTAGCAACAGAACCAGTATCAAATACCAGGTGCTCTGCGAGCATTAGTAAGGTACACATCAATAACATGTATATCACATATACCTTTGCTCACCTTGCCATCCTTCTTATCCGCCAAATACTTGGGGCAGTTCCGCTTCGATGACCGATGCTTGCGGTAGAAGCACTCGATTCAGGCTTAGGTCCAGACTTAGGTTTCTTCTCTTGAGCAGCAACTTGCTTGCTGTTCTTCTTGAAGTTCCCCTTCTTCTTCCCTTTGCCCTTTTTCTTGAAACTAGTGGTCTTGTTGACCATCAACACTTGATGCTCCTTCTTGATTTCTACCTCCGCAGCTTTTAGTATCGCGAAGAGCTCGGAATCGTCTTTTCCATCCCTTGCATATTATAGTTCATCACGAAGCTCTTGTAGCTTGGTGGCAGTGATTGGAGAATTCTGTCAATGACGCTATCATCCGGAAGATTAACTCCCAGTTGAATCAAGTGATTATTATACCCAAAAATTTTGAGTATATGCTCACTGACAGAACTATTCTCCTCCATCTTGCAGCTGTAGAACTTATTGGAGACTTCATATCTCTCAAACCGGGCATTTTCTTGAAATATTAACTTCAACTCCTAGAACATCTCATATGCTCCATGACGTTCAAAACATCGTTGAAGTCCCGGTTCTAAGCCGTAAAGCATGGCACACTGAACTATCGAGTAGTCATCGACTTTGCTCGCCAGATGTTCATAGCATCCGGTGTTGCTCTATGATGAGCTGGCGCCCAGCGGTGCTTCCAGGGCGTAATTTTTACATGCAGCAATGAGGATAATCCTCAAGTTACGGACCCAGTCCTTGTAATTGCTACCATCATCTTTCAACTTTGCTTTCTCAAGGAACGCATTAAAATTCAACGGAACAACAACACGGGCCATCTATCTACAATCAACATAGCCAAGCAAGATACTATCAGGTACTAAGTTCATGATAAATTTAAGTTCAATTAATCATATGACTTAAGAACTCCCACTTAGATAGACATCCCTCTAATCCTCTAAGTGATCACGTGATCCATATCAACTAAACCATGTCCGATCATCACGTGAGATGGAGTAGTTTCAACGGTGAACATCAATATGTTGATCATATCTACTATATGATTCACGCTCGACCTTTCAGTCTCCGTGTTCCGAGGCCATGCTAGGCTCGTCAAGTTTAACCTGAGTATTCCGCGTGTGCAACTGTTTTGCACCCGTTGTATTTGAACGTAGAGCCTATCACACCCGATCATCACGTGGTGTCTCAGCACAAAGAACTTTCATAACGGTGCATACTCGGGAGAACACTTATACTTTGATAATTTAGTGAGGGTCATCTTATAATGCTACCGTCAATCAAAGCAAGATAAGATGCCTAAAAGATAAACATCACATGCAATCAATATAAGTGATATGATATGGCCATCATCATCTTGTGCTTGTGATCTCCATCTCGAAGCACCGTCATGATCACCATCGTCACCGGTAGCGACACCTTGATCTCCATCATAGCATCGTTGTCGTCTCGCCAATCTTATGCTTCTACGACTATCGCTACCACTTAGTGATAAAGTAAAGCATTACAGTATGCGTTGCATTGCATACAATAAAGCGACAACCATATGGCTCCTGCCAGTTGCGGTAACTTCGGTTACAAAACATGATCATCTCATACAATAAAATTTAGCATCATGTCTTGACCATATCACATCACAACATGCCCTGCAAAAACAAGTTAGACGTCCTCTACTTTGTTGTTGCAAGTTTTACGTGGCTGCTACGGGCTTAGCAAGAACCCTTCTTACCTACGCATCAAAACCACAACGACAGTTTGTCAAGTTGGTGCTGTTTTAACCTTCGCAAGGACCGGGCGTAGCCACACTCGGTTCAACTAAAGTTGGAGAAACTGACACCCGCCAGCCACCTATGTGCAAAGCACGTCGGTAGAACCAGTCTCACGTCAGCGTAAGCGTAATGTCGGTCCGGGCCGCTTCATCCAACAATACCGCCGAACCAAAGTATGACATGCTGGTAAGCAGTATGACTTATATCGCCCACAACTCACTTGTGTTCTACTCGTGCATATGACATCTACGCATAAAACCAGGCTCGGATGCCCTTTGTTGGGGAACGTAGTAATTTCAAAAACAATCCTACGCACGCAAGATCATGGTGATGCATAGCAACGAGAGGGAGAGTGTTGTCTACGTACCCTCGTGAACCCGAAAGCGTGGCGTTAGCACAACGTAGTTGATGTAGTCGTACTTCTTCACGATCCGACCGATCAAGTACCGAGCATACGGCACCTCCGAGTTCAGCACACGTTCAGCCCGATGGCGTCCCTCGAACTCCGATCCAGCCGAGTGTTGAGGATAGTTTCACAATCGACCGCGGCGGCGTGGTGACGATGTTGATGTTCTACCGATGCAGGGCTTCGCCTAAGCACCGCTACAGTATTATCGAGGTGGACTATGGTGGAGGGGGGCACCGCACACGGCTAAAAGATCAACTTGATCAATTGTTGTGTCTCTGGGGTGCCCCCTACCCCCATATATAAAGGAGCAAGGGGGGTGCGGCCGGCCAAGGGGAGAGGCACGCCGGAGGAGTCCTACTCCCACCGGGAGTAGGATTCCCCCCCCCCCCTTCCTAGTTGGATTAGGATTCGGGAGGGGGAAAGAGGAGAGAGAGAAGGAAGGGGGGCGCCGCCCCCCTCTCCTTGTCCTATTCGGACTAGGGGGGAGGGGTGCGCGACCCAGCCCTGGCCACCTCTCCTCTCTTCCACTAAAGCCCACTAAGGCCCATTTACCTCCCGGGGGGTTCCGGTAACCTCCCGGTACTCCGGTAAAATCCCGATTTCACCCGGAACACTTCTGATATCCAAACATAGGCTTCCAATATATCAATCTTCACGTCTCGACCATTTCGAGACTCCTCGTCATGTCCGTTATCACATCCGGGACTCTTAACAACCTTTGGTACATCAAAACATATAAACTCATAATAAAACTGTCATTGTAACGTTAAGCATGCGGACCCTACGGATTCGAGAACTATGTAGACATGACCGAGACACGTCTCCGGTCAATAACTAATAGCGGAACCTGGATGCTCATATTGGCTCCTACATATTCTACGAAGATCTTTATCGGTCAGACCGCATAACAACATACGTTGTTCCCTTTGTCATCGGTATGTTACTTGCCCGAGATTCGATCGTCGGTATCTTAATACCTAGTTCAATCTCATTACCGGCAAGTCTCTTTACTCGTTTCGTAATACATCATCCTGCAACTAACTCATTAGTTGCAATGCTTGCAAGGCTTAAGTGATGTGCATTACCGAGAGGGCCCAGATACCTCTCCGACAATCGGAGTGACAAATCCTAATCTCAAATACGCTAACCCAACATGTACCTTTGGAGACACCTGTAGATCTCCTTTATAATCACCCGATTACGTTGTGACGTTTGGTAGCACACAAAGTGTTCCTCCGATAAGCAGGAGTTGCATAATCTCATAGTCATAGGAACATGTATAAGTCATGAAGAAAGCAATAGCAACATACTAAATGATCGGGTGCTAAGCTAACGGAATGGGTCATGTCAATCACATCATTCTCCTCATGATGTGATCCCGTTAATCAAATGACAAATCATGTCCATGGCTAGGAAACATAACCATCTTTGATCAACAAGCTAGTCAAGTAGATGCATACTAGTGATACTCTTTTTCTTTATGTATTCACACATGTATTATGTTTCCGGTTAATACAATTCTAGCATGAATAATAAACATTTATCATGATATAAGGAAATAAATAATAACTTTATTATTGCCTCTAGGGCATATTTCCTTCACCCGAGACCGGCGATGCCCTTGTAATCAACTACATCGACGATGACTCCTCCTTGCCAGAGCAACCAGGCAAGCCCCCCTTTGATCATCCTGATATCGCCCATTCCATTCTCTCATGCTTGCATTAGATTTTGCTACTGTTATTGTTTGCTCCTATTCTGATGCATAGCCTGCTTTTGTAACCTGCTTATTGTTACCTACACCTTATCCTAAACTGCTTAGTATAGTTTGGTTAGTGATCCATCGGTGACCCCACCTTGTCCTTGTTGCCCTGCTTCATCATTGAAGACCCGATCAACGGGATCAAGACCAGGCCCCGCACCGCACATCACTTTTCCCCTTAGTTGCTCGACACTCTTTGGGTTACTATCGAGTGCCGAGGGTGAGACCTCTACAGCACTTCTGATGTTAACCCTGTAGTGTAGCTATTCAGTCGTGGTCATCGAGGGTGATTTCGCCTTAACCACTTCCGATACGACTCTGTCATGCAACCCCTCAAGTGTGAACCTCGAGGGTGGTCCCTCTTATGTTCACCTTGATGATTACATCGAGTGGAATTCACCGGGGGTGATTCCTCGGGTTTTCCCCTTGATGTTAAACACACAGTTACTATGATTACTATGACTTTACACTGAACCATGTTACTAAAGATGGGTCAACCACGAGGGTACCAGCGAGCATAATTGCAGTGATGTGGAGTCGGGTTGACACGGAAGGTGCCATGAGATAATTACGAGCGTGGCGGGCATTCTTAGCCCTTGCCGCAAGTCCTCGAGACGGGCAACGGGTCACATCTTTGTGAGTCTCGCTTGTTACCGCTGCGTTCCTAATCCGCCACGATTTGGATATTTGATCCTAGGGGCCTCGGCACGATAGCACTAACCATCACGTGGGCATAGTATAGGCGTTACGCATCGTATACATCGGTAGAAGCTTAATAGGCGTCGGCCCGGCGGTCTTGCGCGGGTTGGACTGCGTAAGCACCTGCCTTTTGAAGGAGGTAGCTAGGTCTCGCTCACCGCCGCGTTCCAACATGCGGGAGTTCGGGAGATGGCCCATGACCGGGGCATAGGTTTAGTCTGGCGTCTTGACCTCTCTATTAAGCCTAGGTCGGGTTGCGGCGTATTATTTGGCGAGGCCGGGCATGACCAGGAAAGTGTGTCGGCGGAGTTAATCGAGCGTGGTGGGTAAGTTGGTGCACCCTGCAGGGAAGAAAACATCTACCGATAGCCTGTCCTCTGATAGCGGACACTTGGAGTTGTATCGGTCGATACAACTAGTACTGGATACTTGTGATGAGAATTGTATTGTGATGAGAAATGGATAGTATGGCTCTGGGATTGCTTTCTTGCAGGGAGTCGAGAAAGGATCTCTGGATGAGGTTGATAAAACTACTACTACTTTACTTTATGCTACTCTACTCCCTCCTGTTGCTGCAAGATGGTGGTTTCTAGAAGATGCTAGTGCTACGTCTTGAGCTTGCGTTGGTTTTCCCCGAAGAGGAGAGGATGATGCAGCACAGTAGCGTAAGTATTTTCCTCAGTTTTTGAGAACCAAGGTATCAATCCAGTAGGAGGCCACGCGCAAGTCCCTCGTACCTGCACAAAACGATAGCTACTCGCAACCAACGCGATTAGGGGTTGTCAATCCCTTCACGGTCACATACGAGAGTGAGATCTGATAGAGATAATATATTTGGTGTTTTTGATATAAAGATGCAAAGTGAAAAGTAAAAGGCAAAGTAAAACAAAGCAAGTATAAAAGTAATGGAGATTGATATGATGAGAATAGACCCCGTGGCCATAGGTTTCACTAGTGGCTTCTCTCAAGAGCATAAGTATTCTATGGTGGGTGAACAAATTACTGTTGAGCAATTGAAAGAATTGAGCATAGTTATGAGGTTATCTAGGTATGATCATGTATATAGGCATCACGTCCGTGACAAGTAGATCAAAACGATTCTGCATCTACTACTATTACTCCACTCATCGACCGCTATCCAAAGCATGCATCTAGAGTATTAAGTTAAAAAGCAGTAACGCCTTAAGCAAGATGACATGATGTAGAGGAATAAATTTATGCAATATGATAAATACCCCATCTTGTTATCCTCGATGGCAACAATACAATACGTGCCTTGCAACCCTTTACGCCTTTGGGTAAGGACACCGCAAGATTGAACCCAAAGCCATGCACTTCTCCCATTGCAAGAACTACCAATCTAGTTGGCCAAACCAAGCGGATAATTGAAGAGACTTGCAAAGATAACTCAATCATACATAAAAGAGTTCAGAGAAGATTCAAATATTATTCATAGATAAGCTGGATCATAAACCCACAATTCATCGGTCTCAACAAACACACTGCAAAAAGAAGATTACATCGAATAGATCTCCACGAGAGAGGGAGAACATTGTATTGAGATCCAAAAGAGAGAAGAAGCCATCTAGCTAGTAGCTATGGACGAAGGTGCAAGTAAACTACTCACACTTCATCGGAGGGGCTATGGTGTTGATGTAGAAGCCCTCCATGGTGGATGCCCCTCTGGCAGAGCTCCTAACAGGCCCCAAGATGGGATCTCATGGATACAGGAAGGTGCGGCGGTGGAATTAGGTTTTGGCTCCTGCTACGACCGTTTGAAGTGCGTAGGTATATATAGGAGGAAGGAGTACGTCGGTGGAGCTTGAGGGCCCACGAGGCGGGGGGGCGCCGGGCGCGCCCTCCACCTCGTGACCGCCTCGTGGCTTTCTTGACGGAGGGTCCAAGTCTCGGTCTTATCGATGAGAAAATCACGTTCAAGATTTCATTCCGTTTGGACTCCGTTTGACATTACATTTCTTTGAAATCTTGAAAAAGGCAAAAACAGCAATTACGAAATTTGGGCCTCCGGTTAATAGGTTAGTCCCAAAAATAATATAAAGGTGGAAAATAAAGCCCATTATAGTCCAAAACAATAGATAAAGTAGCATGGAGCAATCAAAAATTATAGATACGTTGGAGACGTATCAGGCATCACAAAGCTTAATTCATGCTCGTCCTCGAGTAGGTAAATGATAAAAAGAGAATTTTTGATGCGGAGTGATACTTTGGCATAATTTCAATGTAAATCTTCTTAATCATGATATGAATATTCAGATCCGAAAGATTCAAGACAAAAGTTCATATTGACATAAAAATAATAATACTTCAAGCATAGTAATCAAAGTAATCATGTCTTCTCGAAATAGCATGGCAAAAGAAAGTTCATCCCTACAAAATCATATAGTTAGGCTATGCTTCATTTTCTTCATACAAAGATGTTCCCAACTTCTATACCCCCGATGACAAGCCAAGCAATTGTTTCATACTTAAATAATCTCAAACTTTTTCAACCTTCACGCAATACATGAGCGTGAGCCATGGATATAGCACTATGGGTGGAATAGAATATGATGATGGGGATTGTGTGGAGAAGACAAAAAGGAGAAAGTCTCACATTGACGAGGATAATCAGCGGGCTATGGAGATGCCCATCAATTGATGTCAACATGAGGAGTAGGGATTGCCATGCAACGGATGCACTAGAGCTATGAATGCTCAACAAAAGAAAACTAGTGGGTGTGCATCCAACTTGCTTGCTCATGAAGACCTAGGGCATTTTGAGGAAGCCCATCGTAGGAATATACAAGCCAAGTTCTATAATGAAAAATTCCCACTAGTATAAGAAGACAACTTATGAGACTCACTATATGAAAAAGATGGTGCTACTTTGAAGCACAATATATGAGACTCACTACATGAAGAACAAGGTGCTACTTTGAAGCACAATATATGAGACTCACTACATGAAGAACAAGGTGCTACTTTGAAGCACAAGTGTGGAAAAAGAGATAGTAGCATTGCCCTTATTATTATTATTATTTTGGGCCTTTCTTTTTTTAGCCTTTCTCCTTTTTTTGGGCAATGCTCTAATAATGATGATCATCACACTTCTATTGATTACAAGTCTAAACTAGAACAAGGTATGACTCTATATGAATGCCTCCGACGGTGTACCGGGATGGTGCAATGAATCAAGAGTGACATGTATGAAAAATAATGCATGGTGGCTTTGCTACAAATACGATGTCAACTACATGATCATGCAATGGCAATATGACAAAAGTAAAGTATGTCATGATGATGATGAACGGAACGGTGGAAAGTTCCATGGCAATATATCTCAGAATGGCTATGGAAATGCCATAATAGGTAGGTATGGTGGCTGTTTTGAGGAAGATATAAGGAGGTTTATGTGTGATAGAGCGTATCATATCACGGGGTTTGGATGCACCGGCGAAGTTTGCACCAACTCTCATGGTGAGAAAGGGCAATGCACGGTACCGAAGAGGCTAGCAAAGGCGGAAAGGTAAAAGTGCGTATAATCCATGGACTCAACATTAGTCAAAAGAACTCATATACTTATTGCAAAAATTTAGAAGTCATCAAAATCAAGTACTACGCGCATGCTCCTAGGGGATAGATTGGTAGGAAAATACCATCGCTCGTCCCCGACCGCCACTCATAAGGATGCACAAACCAGGTACACTTCATGTTTCAAATTTGTTACGCAACTTTAACCATACGTGCATGCTACAGGAATCACAAACTTCAACACAAGTATTCTTTAAATTCACAACTACTCAACTAGCATGACTCTAATATCATCATCTTCATATCTCAAAACAATTATCAAGCATCAAACTTATCTTAGTATTCAACGCACTCAAAAGAAAGTTTCACATATCTTGAATACCAAGTATATTAACATTAAGCAAATTACCATGCTATTAACGACTTTCAAAATAATCTAAGTGAATCATGAGAGATCAAGTTTCTTTAAAACAAATCCACCACTGTGCTCTAAAAGTTCTAAGTGAAGCACTAGAGCAAAAATTATCACGCTCAAAAGATATAAGTGAAGCACTATGGGCAAAACTATCAAGCTCAAAAGATATAAGTGAAGCACATAGATTATTCTATCAAATTCCAATTCATGTATGTCTCTCTCAAAAGGTGTGTACAGAAAGGATGATTGTGGTAAACTAACAAGCAAATACACAAATAATACAAGACGCTCCAAGCAAAACACTTATCATGTGGTGAATAAAAATATAGCTCCAAGTAAATTACCGATGGAAGTAGACGAAAGAGGGGATGCCTTCCGGGCATCCCCAAGCTTTGACTTTTGGTGTCCTTGGATTATCTTGGGGTGCCATGGTCATCCCCAAGCTTAGGCTCTTGCCACTCCTTGTTCCATAATCCATCAAAAGAATTCACCCAAAACTTGAAAACTTCACAACACAAAACTCAATAGAAATCTCGTGAGCTCCGTTAGAGAAAGAAAACAAAAGACTACTTCAAGGTACTGTAATGAACTCATTCTTTATTTATATTGTTGTTAAACCTACTGTATTCCAACTTCTCTATGGATCATAAACTAGTTTACTAGCCATAGATTCATCAAAATAAGCAAACAACACACGCAAAACAGAACCTGTCAGAAACAGAACAGTCTGTAGTAATCTGTAACTAACGCAAACTTATGGAACTTAAATTTTTTTACCAAAATTATACGACCTGCACAATTTGTTTATTGATCATAAGCAATTGGAATCAATATTTTATCACGTTCTGGTGATTTTTAACAATTCGGGCACTGAGCGTAAAGTTTCTAGAAATTACAGCAAGATCAAATAACTATCATCCAAGAAGATCCAATAGGTTTAACTTGGCACAAACACTAATTAAAGCATAAAACCACATCTAAATAGAGGCTATATGGATTATTTATTAATAAGCAGCAAGGAAAAATATTTGGTTGTCTCCCAACAAGCGCTTTTCTTTAAAGCCTTTTTAGCTAGGCACTGAGATTCAATGATGCTCACAAGAAAGACAAGAATTGAGGCACAAAGAGATCATCATAAAAAATGTGACAACACACTTAAGTCTAACATACTTCCTATGCATAAGAATATTATAGGCAAACAAATTATCGTAGCAAGCAAAAACTAGCATATGCAAGGAAGCGGAAAGGAACAATAGCAACCTCAACAAAACGAGAGGTAATTTAGTAACATGAAAATTTCTATAACCATATTTTCCTCTCTCATAATAATTACATGTAGGATCATAAGAAAATTCAACAATATATCTATCACATAACATATTCTCAACACGATCCACATGCATGCGAAGTTGACACTCTTCCAGAATAGTGGGATTAACATTAACTAAAGTCATGACCTCTCCAAACCCACTTTTATCAAAAATTTCATAAGATTGAATATTCTACAAATATGTGGGATCTAAAGTTGACACTCTTCCAAACCCACTTTCAACATTATTGCAAACAATATTATGAATCTCATATTCATCATGGGGATTAGATAAATTTTCAAGATCATAAGAAGAATCACCCCAATCATGATCATTGCAACAAGTAGTAGACATAGCAAAACTAGCATCCCCAAGCTTAGGGTTTTGCATATTATTAGCACAATTGACATCAAGAGAATTTATAGTAAAATCATTGAAATCATGCGTTTCATCGAGGGAGCTATCAAACATGGGGGCAATAGCAACAATCTCATTTTTAACATAAGGAACTATAGCAAATTCGTCTTCATGAATATTGGCATCATGGCCACAAGAATAGCAAGCATCATGTTCATCAAGGGATATTTCAACCAAATCATTGGAATCATCATTATCTATAAATTCATGCATATCATTATTTTCTTCCAAAGCAACGGTCATTCTTTCAATAAATTCTTGGACATAGACATTATGAGCAAGGTTTTCATTGCAATATTTAAGTATGACGGAATTTTCAGATTCGTTGAGAGTAAAATCATACTTTTCAATCAAAGAAGCAACTTCATGAGCACCCTTAAAAACAACAAATTCTTCAATTTGTTCGATATCATAGTAACTATAGACACCCTTTGCATAAGAAGATAAGATTTCATTATCATTGAACTCACATAGGTAGGGAAGGTGTTTTTTAGGGCTCTTAGAGCAACACGTAAAATCACACATTTCACAAAGATTCAAAACATAGCATAGCAGACTATTTAGATGATACCGTAAGAGTCTCCCTTTTTCAGACAAACGGTGACGCACAAAATGAGCATGCTCATCTAAAGATTTCCCATCAACTAGGCTAGTTGGGGTTTCACCTGACGCATAAGGATCGAAGATGATCCAAGTAGAACACTTTAAGTGGACCCATAACAATAGACTTTTAGCAAGCAAAGATGCAAGCAAATATAAGGCACATGGTAACACAAGCAAACAAGAAGCAAGCGGAAAAGAGAGGGCGAATAAAACGGCAAGGGTGAAGTGGGGGAGAGGAAAACGAGAGGCAAATGGCAAATAATGTAATGCGAGAGATAGGGATTGTGATGGGTACTTGGTATGTTGACTTTCGCGTAGACTCCCCGGCAACGGCGCCATAAATCCTTCTTGCTACGTCTTGAGCTTGCGTTGGTTTTCCCCGAAGAGGAGAGGATGATGCAGCACAGTAACGTAAGTATTTCCCTCAGTTTTAGAGAACCAAGGTATCAATCCAGTAGGAGGCCACGCGCAAGTCCCTTGTACCTGCACAAAACAATAGCTACTCGCAACCAACGCGATTAGGGGTTGTCAATCCCTTCACGGTCACTTACGAGAGTGAGATCTGATAGAGATAATATTTTTGGTATTTTTGATATAAAGATGCAAAGTGAAAAGTAAAAGGCAAAGTAAAACAGACCAAGTATAAAAGTAATGGAGATTGATATGATGAGAATAGACCCGGGGGCCATAGGTTTCACTAGTGGCTTCTCTCAAGAGCATAATTATTCTATGGTGGGTGAACAAATTACTGTTGAGCAATTGATTGAATTGAGCATAGTTATGAGGTTATCTAGTTATGATCATGTATATAGGCATCACGTCCGTGACAAGTAGATCGAAGCGATTACGCATCTACTACTATTACTCCACTCATCGACCGCTATCTAGCATGCATCTAGAGTATTAAGTTAAAAACAGAGTAACACCTTAAGCAACATGACATGATGTAGAGGAATAAATTCATGCAATATGATAAATACCCCATCTTGTTATACTTGATGGCAACAATACAATACGTGCCTTCCAACCATTTACATCCTTTGGGTAAGGACACCGCAAGATTGAACCCAAAGCCATGCACTTCTCCCATTGCAAGAACTACCAATCTAGTTGGCCAAACCAAGCGGATAATTCAAGAGACTTGCAAAGATAACTCAAACATACATAAAAGAATTCAGAGAAGATTCAAATATTATTCATAGATAAGCTAGATCATAAACCCACAATTCATCGGTCTCAACAAACACACCGCAAAAAGAAGATTACATCGAATAGATCTCCACGAGAGGGGAGAACATTGTATTGAGATCCAAAAGAGAGAAGAAGCCATCTAGCTACTAGCTATGGACCCGAAGGTGCAAGTAAACTACTCACACTTCATCGGAGGGCTATGGTGTTGATGTAGAAGCCCTCCATGGTGGATGCCCTCCGTGAGCTCGAACAGGCCCCAAGATAGGATCTCGTGGATACAGGAAGGTACGGCGGTGGAATTAGGTTTTTGGCTCCTGTTCTGATCGTTTGGGGGTACGTAGGTATATATAGGAGGAAGGAGTACGTCGGTGGAGCTTTGAGGGGCCCACGAGGTAGGGGGGCGCCCAGGGGGCGGGGCGCCCTCCACCCTCGTGACCGCCTCGTGGCTTTCTTGACGGAGGGTCCAAATCTCCTGGGTCTTATCTGATGAGAAAATCACGTTTTCGAAGATTTCATTCCGTTTGGACTCCGTTTGATAATATGTTTCTTCGAAATACTGAAAAAGGCAAAAAACAACAATTCTGGGCTGGGCCTCCGGTTAATAGGTTAGTCCAAAAAATAATATAAAAGTGGAAAATAAAGCCCATTATAGTCCAAAACAATAGATAAAGTAGCATGGAGCAATAAAAAATTATAGATACGTTGAAGATGTATCAGCTAGTCTTCGATAGGACTAGGTTCTCCCCTCTGTTCTGGCTTTTCTGCAGCCCAGTCCACATATACAGCCTTCCTTTAATAATGTTGCATATGTAGTGTAGATCCTTGCTTGCGAGTACTTTGGATGAGTACTCACGGTTGCTTTGCTCCCCTCCCCCCTTTCTTCTTCTTTCCGGTTGATGCAACGGATGCCTGAGCCAGGAGCCAGATGCCAACGCCGATGCCTACTACTACGTGGAGACCGTTGACGACCAGGAGTAGTTAGGAGGCTCCCAGGCAGGAGGCCTTGCCTTTTCGATCACAGATGCTTTTGTGCTAGCCTTCTTAAGGCTAACTTGTCTAACTTATGTCTATACTCAGATATTGTTGCTTCCGCCGACTCTTGTGTATTCGAGCTTATGTATTCGAGCCCTCGAGGCCCCTGGCTTGTAATATAAAGCTTGTATTGTTTTAATTTGTGTCTAGAGTTGTGTTGTGATATCTTCCCGTGAGTCCTTGATCTTGATCGTACACATTTGCGTGTATGATTAGTGTACGATTGAATCGAGGGCATCACAGCGAGGTCGGAGCGGTCGCCGGCCAGGAGGCACACGAGCTCAACTGCATCAGCCAGCGAGATGGAGGAGCTTGAAGGAGGGGCGATGGAGAGAGGACGCGGTGGAGATCCCAGATCCGGTCGCGGCGGGAGCAGGAGATGCCGGAGGAGGTAGATCGGGACGGCGCCGCCGGCGCGGGCGCGCTCACCCATCCTGCGCGAGGATGCGAGAGCATACCATATTTGTATGATCTATTTGAGCTCCCGTCTTTGTTTTTGTTGATTACGAAGAACACACCCGCTCACCCAAGTGTCTCTTGATCGTATGACATAACTTTTTTCTTCGAGGATACCGTGGGGCTGAAACCCCACCGCTAGTCTTTTCTTTAACACAACACATAAGGACATGCTTATACATATGCACATACATTCATTCTTATGTATGTATATACGAACATCATATCTTTATGAAATCTAAGAGATTCAACCAGCACATCATCTTAAAATTGTGAGATAACCATAGGTACCTCCATGATCGGCGAAAATGTTGATACGTCTTCAATGTATTTATAATTTTTGAACTAATCATGCTACATTTACATCATTTATTAATGGTTTTGGTGTATTTTTATATTATTTTTCTGTACTAACCTATTAATCTAGTGTCTGATGTCAGTTCCTGTTTTATGTGTGTTTTTAATAGAAAATCAATATTTAGGAAGGTCAAAATACTTCGGCGATTTAATATGATATTTTTTGATTATATTTGATTTTTTGGCGACGAAATCAACGCAAATCGATGACCGGGGGCCCCACACGGGCATGGGGCATGTCATCCCCCTAGTCGCACAATGGGCCCTTGTGGGCAGCCATTAAGTCAGTTGGAGCTTTTCTTTCGCCAAAAAAGCTAGTTTTCGGATAAAAATCCCCTCAAAATTTAAGCTTGAACGGGGTCAAGGATCTTCGGCTATAAAAGAAACGGTGTTTGGTCATAAAACAAGACTGAAAAACAGAGAGGCAAAGAGAAGAGATCCAGTCTCGAGCAGAGAGAAGATACCAAATCTACCAGCCATGAACCCAACACATGATCCATCATATTTCAGATGACGCCGACGCATACCACAATTTTGCATCTGCTCCTGAACTACCTCCTAAGCTCCGCGCTTGCGTTGGTGCAACTAATGTATCTGCGCTTGTCCTGGCTGTGTCATACGTAGTTCAAATACCCATACTCCGGTGTATGTAAACATACCCGGATACCCCCCCCCCTCGGGAAAGGAATCAACCCACTTTTAGCAACACAACAAGGTACGTACGAGATAGATGATGATTTTCCATGTTTGTGTGCAGGCGTGTGTCAAGAAGAACGACAGAGAAGACATGTCTTAACAAGAGGTAAGGGAGGCTTAAGCCAAGAGTCCTTTGAAGGAAATATGCCCTAGAGGTAATAATAAAGTTGTTATTTATATTTCCTTATATCATGATAAATGTTTATTATTCATGCTAGAATTGTATTAACCGGAAACTTAGTACATGTGTGAATACATAGACAAACAGAGTGTCACTAGTATGCCTCTACTTGATGTCTCTTACTGATTTACCGCTATCGTTTTGGGGTTATGCTTTAGAGACGGCTGCATTCACGTTAAATAGGGCACCATCTAAATCCGTTGAGACGACACCTTATGAACTATGGTTTGGCAAGAAACCCAAGTTGTCGTTTCTTGAAGTTTGGGGCTACGATGCTTATGTGAAAAAGCTTCAACCTGATAAGCTCGAACCCAAATTAGAGAAATGTGTCTTCATAGGATGCAAAAAGGAGACTGTTGGGTACACCTTCTATCACAGATCCGAAGGCAAGACATTCATTGCTAAGATCCTTTCTAGAGAATGAGTTTCTCTCGAAAGAAGTGAGTGGGAGGAAAGTAGAACTTGATGAGGTAACTGTACCTGCTCCCTTATTGGAAAGTAGTTCATCACAGAAATCAGTTCCTGTGACTCCTACACCAATTAGTGAGGAAGCTAATGATGCTGATCATGTAACTTCAGATCAAGTTACTACTGAACCTCATAGGTCAACCAGAGTAAGATCCGCACCAGAGTGGTACGGTAATCCGGTTCTGGAGGTCATGTTACTTGACCATGACGAACCTACGAATTATGAGGAAGCGATGATGAGCCCAGATTCCACAAAATGGCTTGAGGCCATGAAATCTGAGATGGGATCCATGTATGAGAACAAAGTGTGGACTTTGGTTGACTTGCCCGATGATCGGCAAGCCATAGAGAATAAATGGATCTTCAAGAAGAAGACTGACGCTGGCGGTAATGTTACTGTCTACAAAGCTCGACTTGTTGCGAAAGGTTTTC
Organism: Aegilops bicornis; assembly: GCA_021605145.1. Taxonomy (NCBI): domain Eukaryota; kingdom Viridiplantae; phylum Streptophyta; class Magnoliopsida; order Poales; family Poaceae; genus Aegilops; species Aegilops bicornis. The sequence continues at coordinate 127,393,029 of CM038669.1, forward strand.
GACAAGTTCAAGGAGTTGACTACAACGAGAGCTTCTCACCCGTAGCGATGCTTAAGTCCGTCTAAATCATGTTAGCAATTGCTGCATTTTATGATTATGAAGTTTGGCAAATGGATGTAAAGACTGCATTCCTGAATGGATTTCTGGAAGAAGAGTTGTATATGATGCAACCCGAAGGTTTATCGATCCAAAGGATGCTAACAAAGTGTGCAAGCTCCAGCGGTCCATTTATGGACTGGTGCAAGCATCTCGGAGTTGGAATAAACGTTTTGATAGTGTGATCAAAGCATATGGTTTTATCTGGACTTTTGGAGAAGCCTGTATTTACAAGAAAGTGAGTGGGAGCTCTATAACATTTCTAATATTATATGTGGATGACATATTGTTGATTGGAAATGATATAGAATTTCTGGATAGCATAAAAGGATACTTGAACAAGAGTTTTTCAATGGAAGATCTCGGTGAAGCTGCTTATATATTGGGCATCAAGATCTATAGAGATAGACCAAGATGCTTAAGTGGACTTTCACAAAGCACATACCTTGACAAAGTTTTAAAGAAGTTCAAAATGGATCAAGCAAAGAAAGGGTTCTTGCCTGTGTTACAAGGTGTGAAGTTGAGTCAGACTCAATGCCTGGCCACTGCAGAAGATAGAGAGAAAATGAAAGTCATTCCCTATGCTTTAGCCATAGGTTCTATCATGTATGCAATGTTGTGTACCAGACTTGATGTGTGCCTTGCTATTAGTTTAACAGGGAGGTACCAAAGTAATCCAGGAGTGGATCACTGGACAGCGGTCAAGAACATCCTGAAATACCTGAAAAGGACTAAGGATATGTTTCTCGTTTATGGAGGTGACAAAGAGCCCATCGTAAATGGTTACGTCGATGCAAGCTTTGACACTGATCCGGATGAATCTAAGTCACAAACCGGATACGTATTTATATTGAACGGTGGAGGTGTAAGTTGGTGTAGTTCTAAGCAAAGCGTCGTGGCGGGATCTACGTGTGAAGCGGAGTACATAACTGCTTCGGAAGCAGCAAATGAAGGAGTCTGGATGAAGGAGTTCATATCCAATCTAGGTGTCATACCTAGTGCATCGGTGTTGGAGATATGCCCTAGAGGCAATCATGTATGATGATATTTCCTATGTGTTTATGAATAAAGATAGTCCTTGGACATTATCAATGACGTGTATTAGCAAGTACGTGACTTGTTTGTGGGACTATGCATTGTATGATGATTGTCCTAAAAGGTCCCTAGTCGAAAGGGCTGTGTGGGCCAGCGGCCGACTAGACTAGCATATGACACGGTCGATGGCTCGGTCTCACTAGCCATGGAGCATTGGATGCTAACCAGATAATATGGACTTGGAAAGGTCTGGTCGGATTCGACATAGTCGGATCCGAGTCGAGATAAGGTCCGAGTCGGACAGACCCAACTATGATACGCAGCGATATGTCATCCGTGAGTCTCTAGTACAACATACGTTCTATGTCCTAAGACCTGAGCTGACGCATGTACTCGAGATGGTGACAGACTTGCTTTGGGCCGACCAAACGCTACTCCGTGTTGGGTAGTTACAAAGGTAGGTTTCGGTTTGTCCAATCCCATGTTGCGAGACATGGTCGAGCAAGATGGGATTTGCCCTCCGATCGGAGAGATATACTCTGGGCCCCTCGTGTGATCGACCAGAATAGCATGGCCATGCGACAAGGATTATGAGATAATCCGGATTGTGGTCGGTATCCTTTGGAACGAGAAAGAGGTCGGGCTAGCACAAGGATGACAGTCTCGCCTTGAGCCCGACAACATATATCGTGTGGCAAAAGGAATGGAAGTATGATGTCTGAGTTCGACTAACCAGACTTCATAGTCTGCTTGGTGGTCGGCATGCCTTGCTAGAGGCCGCTACCAACCGTGCATGTCGGAGGTGATCCGAATCGTGACCAAGCCGACTTGAACCTAAGGGGTCGGCTTAAGGGAAGGAACCTCACGAGGTCGATTCAGAGACCTTTGGTCGGATGTGATCCGAGCTGGACTAGGGACGTGACCGAGTAGACTTTGGGCTTTAGGGTCCGTGCGAGGCCCAAGTGTTGAGCCCGCGACGGACGCCTATATAAAGTGGAGGTACGGCACACTCAAACGTGAGAGATAGATCGCTTTGGCCTCAGAAGGCAGAACGCTTTGACCTCAGGAGGCAGATTGCTTCGGCCTCAGGAGGTAGATCGCTTCGGCCTCAGGAGCCACCTCCACTTGCCGCCGACTGTGTGATCGGACCTAGCAGTCCGCCGCTCGGTGTTCCTCCCGCATGCGCGGATACCGTTAGAGGCGGTGCACTTGCGCCGCTCCGGCGAACTCGTACGTAGGATCGGATGACTGGCCGCTCGAGGGAGATCGAACGAGGAGGAGACGATCCACGCGGACGCGCTGCCCCAACTCTTCTTCCGCTGCACGGCACTGCGCGTCTAGTGGTAACGAACTGTGATCCATCTCCCGTAGCATGTTCCTGGATGTTCTGCGCGTAGGATTTTTAATTTGCAGTTGATGCACCCTACCGTAGAACCCAACAATCGGGTCCAATGAAAATCTTTTGTGACTATACAGGTGCAATTGCCTTGGCAAAGGAATCTAGATTTCACAAGAGAACCAAGCACATCAAGAGATGCTTCAATTCCATCCGTGATCAAGTCAAGGAGGGAGACATAGAGATTTGCAAGATACATACGGACCTGAATGTTGCAGACCCGTTGACTAAGCCTCTCTCACGAGCAAAACATGATCAGCACCAAGACTCCATGGGTGTTAGAATCATTACTGTGTAAAGTAGATTATTGACTCTAGTGCAAGTGGGAGACTGAAGGAAATATGCCCTAGAGGCAATAATAAAGTTGTTATTTATATTTCCTTATATCATGATAAATTTTTATTATTCATGCTATAATTGTATTAAACGGAAACTTAGTACATGTGTGAATACATAAATAAACAAAGTGTCACTAGTATGCCTCTACTTGACTAGCTCGTTGAATCAAAGATGGTTAAGTTTCCTAGCCATACACATGAGTTGTCATTTGATTAAAGGGATCACATCATTAGACAATGATGTGATTGACTTGACCCATCCGTTAGCTTAGCACAATGATCGTTTAGTTTGTTGCTATTGCTTTCTTCATGACTTATACATGTTCCTATGACTATGAGATTATGCAACTCCCGAATACCGGAGGAACACTTTGTGTGCTATCAAACGTCACAACATAACTAGGTGATTACAAAGATGCTCTACGAGTCTCTCCGATGGTATTAATTGAGTTGGCATAGATTGAGATTAGGATTTGTCACTCCGATTGTCGGAGAGGTATCTCTGGGCCCTCTCGGTAATGCACATCACTATAAGCCTTGCAAGCAATGTGACTAATGAGTTAGTTGCGGGGTGATGCATTATGAGCGAGTAAAGAGACTTGCCGTGCTTGAGATTGAACTAGGTATTGAGATACCGACGATCGAATCTCGGGCAAGTAACATACCGATGACAAAGGGAACAACGTATGTTGTTATGCGGTCTGACAGATAAAACGTGATGAATCCTTCTCTCTGATTTTTTCTCCCCGAACAAGAATATATAGAGTTGGAGTTGAGGTCGGTGGAGCTCCAGGGGGCCCACAAGGCAGGGGGCGCGCCCCCACCCTCGTGGACGGGGTGTGGGCCCCCTGGCCTTGATTCTTTCGTCAGTATTTTTTATATATTCCAAAATAATTCTCCGTTGATTTTCAGGACATTCCGAGAACTTCTATTTCTGCACAAAAATAACACCATGGCAATTCTGCTGAAAACAGCGTCAGTCCGGGTTAGTTCCGTTCAAATCATGCAAGTTAGAGTCCAAAACAAGGGCAAAAGTGTTTGGAAAAGTAGATACGTTGGAGATGTATCAACTCCCCCAAGCTTAAACCTTTGCTTGTCCTCAAGCAATTCAGTTGATAAACTGAAAGTGATAAAGAAAAACTTTTACAAACTCTGTTAGCTCTTGTTGTTGTAAATATGTAAAGCCAGCATTCAAGTTTTCAGCAAATATTATGACTAACCATATTCACAATAACATTTAGGTCTCATGTTTACTCATTTCAATGGCATAATCAACTAGCGAGCAATAATAATAAATCTCGGATGACAACACTTTATCAAAACAAGAGGGTATCTCGCTAGCCCTTTTTGAGACTGCAAAACATAAATGCAGAGCACCTTTAAAAATCAAGGACTGACTAAACATTGTAATTCATGGTAAAAGAGATCCAGTCATAGTCATACCCAATATAAATTAACAGTAATGGATGCAAATGACAGCGGTGCTCTCCAAATTTGGTGCTTTTTAATAAGAGGGTGATGACTCAACATAAAAGTAAATAGATAGGCCCTTCGCAGAGGGAAGAAGGGATTTGTAGAGGTGCCAGAGCTCGGTTTTGAAATAGAGATAAATAATATTTTGAGCGGCATACTTTCATTGGCAACATAACAACCAAGAGATGGCGATATCTTCCATGCTACACACATTATAGGCGGTTCCCAAACAGAATGATAAATTTTATACTCCCCCTCCACCAACAAGCATCAATCCATGGCTTGCTCGAGACAACGAGTGCCTCCAACTAACAAGAGTCCCGGGGGAGTTTTGTTTGCAATTATTTCGATTTGATTTGCATAAAGCATGGGGTGGCATCCCGGTGACCAGCCATTTTCTCGTGAGTGAGGAGCGGAGTCCACTCCTCTTGAGAATAACCCGCCTAGCATGGAAGATACATACAACCCTAGTTGATACATGAGCTATTCGAGCATACAAAACAGAATTTCATTTGAAGGTTTAGAGTTTGTCACATACAAATTTACTTGGAATGGCAGGTAGATACCGCATATAGGAAGGTATGGTGGACTCATATGGAATAACTTTGGGGTTTAAGGGATTGGATGCACAAGTAGTATTCCCGCTTAGTACAAGTGAAGGCTAGAAAAAGACTGGGAAGCGACCAACTAGAGAGGGACAACAGTCATGAACATGCATTAAAATTAATAAACATTGAGTGCAAGCATGAGTATGATATAATCCACCATGAACATAAATATCGTGGAGGCTATGTTGATTTTGTTTCAACTACATGTGTGAACATGTGCCAAGTCCAGTCACTTGAATCATTCAAAGGAGGATACCACCCCATTATACCAAATCACAACCATTTTAATAGCATGTTGGCACGCAAGGTAAACCATTATAAACTCCTAGCTAATTAAGCATGGCATAAGCAACTATAATCTCTAATTATCATTGCAAACATGTTTATTCATAATAGGCTGAATCAGGAACGATGAACTAATCATATTTACAAAAACAAGAGAGGTCGAGTTCATACCAGCTTCTCTCATCTCAATCAGACCATCATATATCGTCATTATTGCCTTTCACTTGCATGGCCGAATGATGTGAATAATAATAATAATAGTGCACGTACATTGGACTAAGCTGGAATCTGCGAGCATTCAATAGATAGGAGAAGACAAGGCAATATGGGCTCTTGGTTAAATCAACAATAATGCATATAAGAGCCACTTCAAAATTTTCATCACGGTCTTCTCCTATCGACCCCCAAAGGAAAGAAAAGAAATAAAACTTTTTACACGGGAAAGCTCCCAACAAGCAAAAGAAGAACAAGAAATCTTTTTGGGTTTTCTTTTAATTATTACTACTACAGCATGGAAGTAAACTAGCTAAAAGCTACTACTAATTTTTTTTTGGTTTCGCTTAAAGTTTTTCAAACACACAAGAAGAAGGCATAAAAAGGAAAATAAACTAGCATGGATATTACAATGAAAGAGTATGAGCACCGACAACTAGCATGAGTGTGTGAACATAAATGTAATGTCGGTGAGAAATATGTACTTCCCAAGCTTAGGCTTTTGGCCTAAGTTGGTCTATAATACCAGTGGCTGGCGGATATCCAAAGTTGTAGTTGGGGTCGTCTTGTGATGCAATGGTACATTGCATCGTGGGCTGCAGCTTGGAGGCGAGCTGCCCTCGTCCTCCTCTCGTACTCATTTGCCTCTTCCCTGGTTATAACATATCTCCCTTTTGTCTGAAAGTCAAAGAAAGTAGGAGCAGGGAGAGCGACGTGATAGGTGCGTCGCCTGTCAAAGATTAGTCGGTACTGAAGGAACTGATCGTTCCTCTCAACAAATGATGACGAACCATAGCCTCATAATCTAAATAAATAGGAGGCGACTCAACATCATACTCATGTATGGGTATATCAAGAAAATTAGCTAGACGGGTTGGATAAATTCCACCAAAGAAATCTCCATTAATTCTATTATTATGCAACCTACGTGCAACAATGGCTCCCAAATTATAATGTTTATCTCCTAATACAGCACTCCTGAGAACACTGAGATCAGGCACACACATGTGACATGCTTCATCCTTACCATTTATGCGCCTACCTATGAAGAGAGCAAAATAATGTATAGCAGGCAAATGAATGCTGCCTGTGGTAGCTTGTGTTATATCTCTAGACTCTCCCATAGTTATACTAGAAAGAAAATCTCTAAACTCAGATTTGCGAGGCTCACTAGTGCTACCCCATTGTGGAAGTTTGCAAGCAGTGCTAAAATCCTCTAAGTCCATAGTATAAGAATTTTCACAAAGATCAAAGAGGACAGTTTGAGAATTGCGTGATGATAAAAAATCAAACCTTCTCACAAAGGAATCAGTGAGATAGTGGTACTGATGGCACTTATATGCCTCAAAGCTCTCAAGATCAGCATTACGCACATATGCGTTAATTTCTTCCTTGATTCCTGCTCGATCCATAAAGTCCTCTGACGACCATTCACAAGCCCGCACTTGAGCTTCCCTCGATGGTTCACGGTCCGCATCGCGTATTGCGGGCCTGGGCCCTTGCTTCCTTGAAGGACCACCTCGGTACATCTTCCTAAACATATTTGTTCCTCCGAAAAATTTCTGGAAATTTTAGTAACTTCAAATAAAAGTGTACGAAGCTCAACAAAATTGATAGCAACTACTCCCACAAGTGCCTAGAGACTACACCATGCATTGGAACTACTTGGAACCATATAAATTTGACATGCAAGCTCAAGAACATGGTCACCTAGGCAGCAAAAATTTGCAATAAATAAACCACTAGAACAAAAACTAATTGGACCATTGGAGGAGTCACATACCAAAGAACAATACCCCAAAGCAGTTTTGTGAGAGGGGCTTCGAGCAAGGAGATTGAAAATGGCAGCAAAATGAGCAAGAACTCGTGCTTGAGCTGGTTGGTGATTTTTTTTGGGAGGAAGAAGGAGTGTGTGGTTGCTGGAATAAGTGGAGGGGAGTCACCATGGGCCCACGAGGCAGGGGGCGCGCCCAGGGGGTGGGCACGCCCTGGACCCTCGTGGCCAGGTGCTTGCTCCCCTTGTTGTGTTATCAGTGCCAGATTTTCTCAAATATTCTAGAAAAAAATCATATTTCATTTTCGGGGCATTTGGAGAACTTTTATTTTCGGGGTATTTTTTATTTTTATTTTTTTTGACAGAAAGACTGTAAGGGAACTCCTTACAGTATAATTGGTGCAACAAACCCAAATTGCAAGTACCATGCCTTGAACCTGGGTGGGTGGGAAGGCATCAGCCCCTTCCCACCACTAGGCTATGCCTTAGTCTGCATGGGTTTTTTTTTATTGCACGATAAATCAGAAAACAGACAAAAAATACTATTTTTGCTTTATTTCAACTAAATAACAGAAAGTAAAAGGAGGGTATAGAGAGTTGTGCTCTCTAACTTCATCCATCTCATGCTCATCAAAAGGAATCCACTAACAAGGTTGATCAAGTCTCGTTAACAAACTCATTCCGAATCGCATGAAACCGGAGAATTTTCGAATAGCACTAGGTTACCTCAACGGGGATATGCACGTCCCCAATAATAAGAATATCATATTTCTTCTTGACGGTAGGTAGAGGAAATTCAAAACCTCCAAAAATAATCGATGAAATTTTTCCAATAGAATTGATACTGTGGACTTGAGGTTGTTTCCTCGAAAAGTGTACCGTATGCTCATTGCCATTAACATGAAAAGTGACATTTCCTTTGTTGCAATCAATAACAGCCCCTGCAGTATTCAAAAAGGGTCTTCCCAGAATAATAGACATACTATCGTCCTCGGGAATATCAAGAATAACAAAGTTCGTTAAAATAGTAACGTTTGCAACCACAACAGGCACATCCTCACAAATACCGATGGGTATAGCAGTTGATTTATTGGCAATTTGCAAAGATATTTCAGTAGGTGTCAGCTTATTCAAATCAAGTCTACGATATAAAGAAAGAGGCATAACACTAACACCGGCTCCAAGATCACATAAAGCAGTTCTAACATAATTTCTTTTAATGGAGCATGGTATAGTGGGTACTCCTGGATCTCCAAGTTTGTTTGCTATTCCACCCTTAAAAGTATAATTAGCAAGCATGGTGGAAATTTTAGCTTCCGGTATCTTTCTTTTATTTGTAACAATTTCTTTCATGTACTTAGCATAAGGATTCATTTTGAGCATATTACCAAAGCGATACGCAAAAAAGATAGGTCTAATCATTTCAACAAAGCGCTCAAAATCCTCATCATCCTTTTTCTTGGATGGTTTAGGAGGAAAAGGCATGGGTTTCTGAACCCATGGTTCTCTTTCCTTACAGTGCTTCCTAGCAACAAAGTCTCTCTTATCATAACGTTGATTCTTTGATTGTGGGTTATCAAGATCAACAGCAGGTTCAATTTCGACATCATTATCATTTCTAGGTTGAGCATCAACATGAACATCATCATTAACATTATCACTAGGTTCATGTTCATTACAGATTGTGTTTCAGCAATCAGAAATAGAGATATCATTGGGATTCTCAGGTGTGTCTACAACAGGTTCACTAGAAGCATGCAAAGTCCTATCATTTTTCTTTTTCTTCTTTTTAGAAGGACTAGGTGCATCTAAATTATTTCTCTGAGGGTCCTGCTCAATTCTCTTATGGTGGCCCTCAGGATACAAAGGTTCCTGGGTCACTTTACCCCCTCTAGTTGCAACTCTAATAGCAAAGTCATTATTCTTACTATTCAATTCATTGAGCAAAACATTTTGAGCTTTAAGTACTTATTCTACTTGAGTGAGTGGTAACCATAGAAGCATGTTTACTAATGAGTTTAAGTTCACCTTTAACTCTAGACATATAATCACTCAAGTGTTCAATCATATAAGCATTGGGTTTTAATTCTCTACCAAAATAAGCATTGAAGTTTTCTTGCTTAACAATAAAGTTATCAAACTCATCTAAGCATTGGCTAGCAAATTTAGTAGGCAGGATTTCAGCTTTATCATATCTATAGAGAGAATTTACCTTTACTACCTGTGTCGGGTTATCAAGACCATGTGTTTCTTCAACAGGCGGTAAATTAAGACCATGTATTTCTTCAACAGGAGGTAAATTCTTAACATCTTCAGCTAATACCCTTTTCTTTCATAGATTTCTTTGCCTCTTGCATATCTTCAGGACTGAGAAATAGAACACCCCTTTTCTTAGGAGTTGCCTTAGGAGTTGGTTCAGGAAGTGTCCAATTGTTTTCATTTGTCAACATATTATTCAATAGAATTTCAGCTTGATCAACAGTTCTTTCCCTGAAAACACAACCAGCACAACTATCCAGGAGATCTCTGGAAGTATTGGTTAGTCCATTATAAAAGATATCAAGTATTTCATTTTTCTTAAGAGGATGATCAGGCAAAGCATTAAGTAACTGGAGAAGCCTCCCCCAAGCTTATGGAAGACTCTCTTCTTCAATTTGCGCAAAATTATATATTTCCCTTAAAGCAGTTTATTTCTTATAAGCGGGGAAATATTTAGCAGAGAAGTAATAAATCATATCCTGGGGACTACGCACACAACCAGGATAAAGAGAATTAAACCATATCTTAGCATCACCTTTCAATGAGAACGGAAATAATTTAAGGATATAATAATAGCGAGTTTTCTCATCATTAGTGAACAGGGTAGCTATATCATTTAATTTAGTAAGATGTGCCACAACAGTTTCAGATTCATAACCATAAAAAGGATCAGATTCAACCAAAGTAATTATGTCAGGGTCGACAGAGAATTCATAATCCTTATCGGTGATAAAGACAGGTGAAGTAGCATAAGCGGGGTCATATTTCATTCTAGCATTCAGAGATTTTTCTTTCAGCTTAGCTAATAATTTCTTAAGATCACTCCTATCATTGCAAGCAAGAAAGTCTCTAGCAGTTTCTTCATCCATAACATAACCCTCAGGCACAACAGGCAATTCATATCTAGGGGGAGAATCTTCATCATTGCTTTCATCAATATTATCAGTTTCAATAATTTCATTCTCTCTAGCCCTAGCAAGTTGTTCATCAAGAAATTCACCAAGTGGCACAGTAGTATCAAGCATAGAAGTAGTTTCATCATAAGTATCATGCATAGAAGAAGTGGCATCATCAATAAAATGCGACATATCAGAATTAATAGCAGAAGCAGGTTTAGGTGTCGCAAGCTTACTCAAAACAGAAGGTGAATCAAGTGCAGAGCTAGATCGCAGTTCCTTACCTCCCCTCGTAGTTGAGGGATAAATTTTAGTTTTCTCGTCTTTCAAGTTCTTCATAGTGACCAGCACATATAAATACCAACTGACTCAAAGAATAGAGCTATGCTCCCAACAGCGGCCTTGAAAAATAGTCTTGATAACACACAAGTATAGGGGATACATAGCAGGTTTTCGAGGGCAGAGTATTCAGCCCAAATTTCTGGATTCGACACAAGGGGAGCCAAAGAATATTCTCAAGTATTAGCAGTTGAGTTGTCAATTCAACCACACCTGGATAACTTAGTATCTGCAGCAAAGTATTTAGTAGCAAAGTAATATGAAAGTAATGGTAACAGTGGCAAAAGTAACAGTAGCAGTTTTGTAGTGATTGTCATAGCAGCAACGGAAAAGTAAATAAGGGAAGAGCAATATGTGAAAAGCTCGTAGGCATTGGATCGGTGATGGAGAATTATGCCGGATGCGATTATTCATGCAACAGTTATAACATAGGGTGACACAGAACTAGCTCCAATTCATCAATGTAATGTAGGCATGTATTTCGAATAGAGTCATACGTGCTTATGGAAAAGAACTTGCATGACATCTTTTGTCCTACCCTCCCGTGGCAGCGGGGTCGTATTGGAAACTAAGGGATATTAAGGCCTCCTTTTAATAGAGTACTAGACCAAAGCATTAACACATAGTGAATACGTGAACTCCTCAAACTACGGTCATCACCGGGAGTGGTCCCAATTATTGTCACTTCGGGGTTGCCGGATCATAACACATAGTAGGTGACTATAGACTTGCAAGATAGGGTCAAGAACTCACATATATTCATGAAAACATAATAGGTTTAGATCTGAAATCATGGCACTCGGGCCTTAGTGACAAGCATTAAGCATAGCAAAGTCATAGCAACATCAATCTCAGAACATAGTGGATACTAGGGATCAAACCCTAACAAAACTAACTCGATTACATGATAAATCTCATCCAACCCATCACCGTCCAGCAAGCCTACGATGGAATTACTCACACACGGCGGTGAGCATCATGAAATTGGTGATGGAGGATGGTTGATGATGACGACGGCGACGGATTCCCCTCTCCAAAGCCCAGAACGGACTCCAGATCAGCCCTCCCGAGAGAGTTTAGGGCTTGGCGGCGGCTCCGTATCATAAAACGAGATGAATCCTTCTCTCTGATTTTTTTGTCCCCAGACATGAATATATAGAGTTGGAGTTGAGGTCGGTGGAGCTCCAGGGGGCCCACGAGGAAGGGGGGCGCGCCTGATAACCCACAAGTATAGGGGACCAGTTGTAGCCTCTTTCGATAAGTAAGCGTGTTGAACCCAACGAGGAGCTAAAGGTAGAACAAATATTCCCTCATGTTCTATCGACCACCGATACAACTCTACGCATGCTTAACGTTCGCTTTACCGGAAACAAGTATGAAACTAGAAGTACTTTGTAGGTGTTTTTTGGATAGGTTTGCAAGATAATAAAGAGTGTGTAAATAAAAAGTAGGGGCTGTTTAGATGAAGACACAACTAAGTTAGTTTTAGTAGAGAGCTTTTTGTCACGAGAAAGTTATTTGTCCCTAGGCAATCGATAACTAGAACGGTAATCATTATTGCAATTTTATTTGATGGAGAGGCATAAGCTAACATACTTTCTCTACTTGGATCATATGCACTTATGATTGGAACTCTAGCAAGCATCCGCAACTACTAAAGATCATTAAGGTAAAACCCAACCATAGCATTAAAGCATCAAGTCCCCTTTATCCCATACGCAAACAACCTACTTACTCGGGTCTGTGCTTCTGACACTCACGCCACCCACCATAAGCAAATCATGAACATATTGCAAACCCTACAACAGGAATCCCTCATGCTTGCACGACACGGAGAGCACCATAGGATAACACCAATAATAAAACATGCAACTCAAACCAATCTTGATCATCAAATAGCCCATAGGACAAAACGGATCTACTCAAACATCATAGGATAGCCATACATCATTGGGCAATAATATATAGCGTTGAGCACCATGTTTAAGTAGAGATTACAGCGGGTAAGGGAGAGGTTACACCGCTGCATAGAGGGGGGAAGAGTTGGTGATGATGGCGGTGAAGTTGTTGGTGAAGATTGCGGTGATGATGATGGTGGCCACGGCAGCATTCCGGCGCCTCCGGAAGAGAAGGGGATAGGGGGCCCCTTCGTCTTCTTCTTCCTTGACCTCCTCCCTAGATGGGAGAAGGGTTTCCCCTCTGGTCCTTGGCCTCCATGGCGTGGGAGGGGCGATAGCCCCTTCAAGATTGGATCTGTCTCTCTGTCTCTCTCTGTTTCTGCGTTCTATTCTGCTGCCCTTTCACCATTTCTTTTACATCCGGAGATCCGTAACTCCGATTGGGTTGAATCTTTCGCCCAGATTTTTCTCATAAAATTAGCTTTCTTGCGGCAAAAGAAGAGCTTCAACTGCCTTACAGGGTGCCCACGAGGGTCCAGGGCGCTCCTGCCCCCTGGGGCGCGCCCCCTGCATCGTGGCCCCCTCGGGCACCATCTCGCGTTGATTTTACTTCCCAAAAATCATAAATATTCCAAAATATTTCTCCATCCGTTTTTATCCCGTTTGGACTCTGTTTGATATTGGGTTTCTGCGAAACATAAAACATGCAGCAAGCGAGGAATCGCAGCGGGCAATCGGATCAATATGTTAGTCCCAAAATAATATAAAAAGTTGGCAAAAGTATATGAAAGTTGAATAATATTGGCATGGAACAATCAAAAATTATAGATACGACGAGACGTATCAGCATCCTAAGCTTAATTCCTGCTCGTCCTCGAGTAGGTAAATGATAAAAAAGATAATTTTTGATGTGGAATGCTACCTAGCATAATCTTGATCATGTATCTAATCATGGCATGAATATTAAGACACGAGTGATTCAAAGCAATAGTCTATCATTTGACATAAAAACAATAATACTTCAGTCATACTAATAAAGCAATCATGTCTTTTCAAAATAACATGGCCAAAGAAAGTTATCCCTACAAAATCATATAGTCTGGCTATGCTCCACCTTCACCACACAAAATATTCAAATCATGCACAACCCCGATGACAAGCCAAGCAATTGTTTCATACTTTTGATGTTCTCAAACCTTTTCAACTTTCACGCAATACATGAGCGTGATCCATGGACATAGCACTATAGGTGGAATAGAATATGATGGTGGAGGTTGTGTGGAGAAGGCAAAAAAAGGAGAAAGAATCACATCAACGCGGCTAATCAACGGGCTATGGGGATGCCCATCAATTGATGTCAATGCAAGGAGTAGGGATTGCCATGCAACAGATGCACTAAGAGCTATAAGTATATGAAAGCTCAAACTAGAAACTAAGTGGGTGTGCATCCAACTTGCTTGCTCATGAAGACCTCGGGCATTTGAGGAAGCCCATCATCGGAATATACAAGCCAAGTTCTATAATGAAAATTCCCACTAGTATATGAAAGTGATAACTCAAGAGACTCTCTATATGAAGGATCATGGTGCTACTCTGAAGCACAAGTGGTAAAAGGATAGTAACATTGCCCCTTCTCTCTTTTTCTCTCATTTTTTTATTTTCTCTTTTATTAATATTTTTTTATTTTTTGGTGGGCTTCTTTGGCCTCCTTTTTTTTGTTTGGGCTTCTTTGGCCTCTTTATTTTTTTATAAAGTCCGGAGTCTCATCCCGACTTATGGGGGAATCATAGTCTCCATCATCCTTTCCTCACTGGGGCAATGCTCTAGTAATGATGATCATCACACTTTTATTTACTTACAACTCAATATTACAACTCGATACTAGAACAAAGGTATGACTCTATATGAATGCCTCCGGCGGTGTATCGGGATGTGCAATGATCTAGCGTAGCAAAGATATCAAAAAACAGACAAGCCATGAAAATATCATGCTAGCTATCTTACGATCATGCAAAGCAATATGACAATGAATGATCGAGTCATGCATATGATGATGATGGAAGTTGCATGGCAATATATCTCGGAATGGCTATGGAAAAGCCATAATAGGTAGGTATGGTGGCTGTTTTGAGGAAGAAATAATGAGGCTTATGTGTGATAGAGCGTATCGTATCACAGGGTTTGGATGCACCGGCGAAGTTTGCACCAACTCTCGAGGTGAGAAAGGGCAATGCATGGTAAATCAAGAGGCTAGCAATGATGGAAGGGTGAGAGTGCGTATAATCCATGGACTCAACATTAGTCATAAAGAACTCACATACTTATTGCAAAAATCTATTAGTCATCAAAACAAAGTACTACGCGCATGCTCCTAGGGGATAGATTGGTAGGAAAAGACCATCGCCGTCCCCGACCGCCACTCATAAGGAAGACAATCAATAAATAAATCATGCTCTGACTTCATCACATAACGGTTCACCATACGTGCATGCTACGGGAATCACAAACTTAAACACAAGTATTTCTATAATACACAACTACCCACTAGCATGACTCTAATATCACCATCTTTATATCGCAAAACTATTGCAAGGAATCAAACATATCATATTCAGTGATCTACAAGTTTTATGTAGGATTTTATGACTAGCCATGTGAATGACCAATTCCTGTCAACTCTCTGAATAGATATAAGTGAAGCAAGAGAGTTTTATTCTTTCTACAAAAGATATGCCCACGCTCTAACAAATATAAGTGAAGCAAAATAGCATTCTACAAATGGCGGTTTTCTATGCGAAGAGAAATAGGCAATCCAAACTTCAAATGATATAAGTGAAGCACATGAAGCATTCTATAAAGCCACACTCAAAGAATATAAGTGAAGTGCAAAGAGCATTCTATAAATCAACCAAGGACTATCTCATACCAGCATGGTGCATAAAAGAAAATGAAAACTAAAGCAAAAGACGCTCCAAGATTTGCACATATCGCATGAGCAAACGAATCCGAAAACATACCGATACTTGTTGAAGAAAGAGGGATGCCTTCCGGGCATCCCCAAGCTTAGACGCTTGAGTCTCCTTGAATATTTACTTGGGGTGCCTCGGGCATCCCCAAGCTTGAGCTCTTGCCTCTCTTCCTTCTTCTCACATCGAGACCTTCTCGATCATCGAACACTTCATCCACACAAAACTTCAACAGAAAACTCGGTAAGATCCTTTAGTATAATAAAGCAAATCACTACTCTAAGAACTGTTGCAAACCAATTCATATTTTGTTTTGGCATTGTAGCTACTGTAATATAACTTTTTCATGGTGTCGTGGAATTAACACGTCAGATGTCCTCTTGAAAGGACTTAGTCGTGGAGCCATCGTGACGGGTTAGCTTGAAGGGGTTAAACCGGACAAGGGACACGGGAGTTTTTATACTAGTTCGGCCCCTTTGATGAAGGTAAAAGCCTACGTCTAGTTGTGATGGAATTGATTAGGTTTCGATGACCAGGGAGCAAATACGCTTTGCCTGGGTCTCGAGTTGTTGTTTTCTGCCCTTGAACCGCAGTCGGGTCGTCCCTTTATATACATAGGTTGACGCCCGGCCGGTCTACAGAGTCCCGAGGCCGGCTCATACAAGTGTCCGCCTCGGTCTCCCCTTTCCTATCTTACAACACAAGTTATAAAATCATAGCGGTTTACTACCATGGGCCCTAATCCGCCTTTGGGCTCTGGACCTCTAAGCTTCATCAGTAAAGCGCCATCCTCTGGGTCTTTACAAGCTTCAATGTAGTTGGGGGTGAACCAGCCCCTCCTGGGCGGTTTACCCTTAGTAGTTATATCCCCAACATTAGGCCCCAGGTTGATTTGAACCAGTTCATGTCAATCTCCAATATTTAGAAAAATCATGTAAACATCTTCTTACATTCCTCGTAAACCGCCGCGATGTCTTCTCCTGTAAAATTTTGTTAAACCGTCGTGACGTCATCCACTGGATACAGCAGTGGCTTGTCATGACGTCATCTCTATATAAAAAGATTAAAAAGATTCCTCTAATTAATTGCTCCTGAAGAACGAGGCGACAGCTACGCCCTCTTTTGCCGCTTCAGGCTCCTCGATCCCCGCGCTTGCTTTATCCATTTGCCTTATAAATAGGCTCGGCAGTCCTTTCTTTCATCCCCTTTCGTGCCTCTTCTTCCTCCTCGCGGCGCTCAAGCTCTGAAGCTCCGCCGCCGACCTCAACCTTCGAGCACTGCATCGACAAAGGCCGCTGCATCAACCTGATCGTACCAGAAACATGCGGCTCTTCTCCACTATCCCTGCGCATTTGGTAAGCTTCCTCCTCTCAACCCTAGATCTATATTTAGGGTTTCTGTGTTCATCCGTGTTCATAAGTGTTCATCTTTGCTTGCTGCCTTTTTGCTTACTGTTGAAACTAGATGAACTTGTCATCCTCCTCTTGCGGCCAAAGTTGTAACTTTAGTTTACCTCGCCGTAGTATCTCCTCCAGCCTATATAAATCCCTTACGGATTTATGGTGTTTTGTCGTCGCCAATTTAGGGCTCAGAATAATTTTTCTTACTGAACTACGGTAGATCCAAATTTATACTATCATTTTGTGAAACCTGTTTCTGTCAACACTTAGTAGATTTTCAATTCTGGCCCTTCCACCTAAGGGCGATTTAACCTTTAGTAGTTGATAATCCGCCATATGCCATTAGCCCTCACTTAAACCGCCATCCTGACTTGAATAGCAATTTCCGGTTTACCTCACATGTATGCTTTGATCAAATTCCCGGTTTAACACCGATTAGTACACATGAACCGTCAATTGCAAACCGGCCTTCATTTTTCCTTTACAGTTTTGCCTCTCAAGATGACCAAGCAATTTTCCTCTTGCAACTGGGTTCCATCCCGGATCACGGAAACGCAAATCAACGGATTCGTTGTAACGGGCGCTTTAGCTTCAAAAAATGTCCTTCACTGGTGAGTTCCTGGCCCTGAATGCCCTCCTGAGCCTCAAGATGGAGAAGTGATCGTGTTCATGCAACATCTATCCCGGGGATTCAGCCCTCCCGGATCAAAGTTTTTCTGGGATGTACTTGCCAGCTTCCAACTCCATCCTCAAGATATTGGACCAAATTATGTGCCCAACATATGCAGCTTCCAAGTGTTCTGTGAAGTTTACCTTCAAGAAGAACCAATTGTTGATCTCTTCCGGGATTTCTTCCACTTAAACCGCCAAACTGAGTTCTTTGATGGCCCCAATACTGAACTTGGTGGTGTGTCGATTCAAAAAAGGAAAGAAGTTGATTTTCCTCATGCCAAACTTCACAGCCATCCTAAAGACTGGATCCAAACATGGTTTTATTGTCAGAACACTGCCCCTGTTGGAGAAAATCCTTTGCCGGGCTACCACGCTCACCGGCTTAGCAATGGCCACCCTTTACCTCAACGATTAACTGCCAAAGAACGACAAGCTTATGCACCTCAACTTGCCAAGCTCCGGGCTCTCCTCGCCAACGGTTTGATTGGTGTTAATCTCGTCCACTTGTGGGTTTCGTGGTGTGTCCTACCTTTAAGCCGCCGCCCCGAATTGATGTATGAATATACCGGCAATGCCAAGGATCCTCAACGGTTTAACGAAATAGAACTGACTGATGATGAAGTCACTGAAAGTGTGAAGAAGATGCTTGAAGAACCGATCGCCACATGCACCCAAATTGGTTTGCGCCCTTTTTATGCCTCCAACAAACCGCCAGCGGTAAAAACTTTAACCTTGTACTTTTCTGATCCGTCTCCGCTTTAACACTGATATAATAATCCTTTGTTTAATTTTGCAGGCCAATAGCTCCTTCTGGAAAAGCAAAACTCAAGATAAACCGTCCAGGGCTCCTTGTGCCAAGAGCAAAGTCACCAAGAGAACAGCCAAGAAGAAAACCGCCGAGTCTTCTGATCCGCCAGAAGATATTGACGAATCGGATCAAGAGGTAGAACTTGACTCCCTTGGTTCCTTTTTCATACACCTTATTGACAACGACTATTCCTGTGGATGATACGGAGGCCAGCCGTGCGTACCATGTTGAGGTAATCTCTCTTTCCTCCGATTCAGATCTTGTGCGGTTCAAATATTTCGCCGTGCGATTCGGGAAAGTAAAATACTCTCACCCTCTTGCTTATTTGGATCCAAAACTTTCTTTGAAGACACAACAACCTGAAGGGCGTCGCACAACCCGACACAGTGGCTAGCAAGTCACCTCTTCCGGTTTACCGGATACACCAACCCGGAAGCATTGTCCAGAGGTTGCTTGTTCCCCCGAAAAACTTTATCCTTTGAAGGGTTTCTTCCGATACCCACTCAATCCATCTGATCCGAATTACCAAGTGTCTTCCAATTTGTCTAGCGGTTCATCAACCACTCAGCTGCCTCCCCTAAAAACCGTCCCTGGGTAAGTATACTGTCCATCTTTTTCCTTCATAGTTTGGTTTGCCGTGCTAATCTTTGTTTTGATATCAGTGCCAAAGCCCGTTTGAGCAAAAAAGCCAAGACCAGTGGCACCACTGATGAAGTTGAACCGGAGAAGACTCCAGAAGATGCCGGTAGAAACACTGATGTTGTCATGGATGATTCTGCTCCACATGATCCAGCCACTGACACTAATCCGCCGGGAGCTGACCCGGCTACGCATGTTGATCCATCAAGTCCACATGCTACGCCTCCAAGCCCAGCTGCTGATCCGCCGAGTCCAGCTGCTGATCCGCCAAGCCCAGCTATTAACCCGCCGAGCCCAGCCAGGGATATTGTCAATTCGCCGAGCCCGTCAAAGGGTAACGATAATGTTATTATCACCGGTACTAGTCATACCGCCCCAGGCAATCCGGTTGCCTTATTGAAGCATTCTGCCAAGGAGGAATTTGCTGCAATGGGCAAGGGGAAATGGAAGACAGATTTGTCGTGCTATGCTAATCTTTCTGCCCAGGAACTTCATTCCGGATTCCTGAACCGCGTGTACTCAAACCGAGATTATGAAGCCAGTTTGGTGAATATGATGAAAGAGCACTATGAGGTAATCTTCCAAACACTTTCGTCCTTGTTCTGTATATTCACTGCATTGTAGCCCCCAAGGGCCGGGGTGTCTCTTGAAGACAAACCGGGACTTCTATGTTCCAAACTTGCAGTTTATTAATTCCCTTGCATGTGTACTTTCTGATCAAACACACATTAGCCCCCAAGTGCCAAGATTAAAACTTGTATTGATCCTTGGGACTTCAAATAATCAGTAGTAAAGAAGCAATCCACATTAGCCCCCAAGTGCCAAGTGTATAACTGGTTATATGCTTGGGACTTTTTGATAAAAATATTAACATGCTCCTTCTCTGGCTGTGGCAGGTTGATATAAATCACCAAGGTTCTCAAATTGCTGATCTTCAAGAGAATATAAAGTCCCAAAAGCAGAAACTTCCAAGGCTAAAGAAGAGCTGAAAGGCGCTTTAACAGCTATGGAACAACTGAAGGACAGCTTCAAGACTGAGCGTGCCAACTGGGAAACTGAAAAGACTGCATTGCTGAAGCGGGCTGAAGACGCAGAGTCAGCTGTTAAACCGGTGGCGGAAGAGTTAACTGGGTTAAAGCGCCAAGTAAACGCCATGACTTCTGCAATTTTTGGTAAATACTCTTGCCAAGACTGCTTAAATAACCTTTTTTTAAATTGCCGGTTTAACATCAAAATCTTAAACTGTTATAGGTAGCCGTGTTGTTCATCTGGGCTCTGACATGCGGATGAGGCTGAAGGCAGCATATACGTTGATAGAACAGCTGTATACTGGTGCCCAACGGGTTATCTATGCAGCCTCCTACAACAAACCGGCCCCAACATTGATCAAGGACACTCTATCAAGGTTATCCATGACACCCACGCAGATAGAAGAGCTGAAGCAATCCGCCGCTAGGGCTGGCGCTTTGTTGGCACTTACCCGAGCGAAAGCATGGATATCTGACATGGATCCAGTTGATATTGCCAAGGGCTTTCCTATTGAACAAGAAAACGGGGCAAAATTTGATAATGAAGCCCTCAAAGTCTTGACAAAGGAGATGCGCCCTCTAGCAAGCCAATTGGCGGAAGAGGCTAATTTGACTATTCATCGATCCTTCTATGATGCCAACAACCAACGGATTGACACTGCTATAAAGGAAGTGCAAAATCTTATCCCGCCAATCCGTAAGCACACTTATGCTCCTGACGTTGATCCGTCCGAACTTATAAGTGAAGAAGCTGTCTTTCAAGCTTTAACCCGGATTGACTGGACCACCGTTGACTTCCAGCCACTGGATGGGGAGGAGGCTGAACTGATTCCAGAAGATCCATCAACCTCTCGTCAACCCGGCAATGAGTCTTAATTCGTCAACTGAGCTGATAAGCACAGATTGTGTTCTGTGTAAAAAAACAATTGCTTATTTTGGGCCTTAAAGCACCTTGTAATAGGCTAGTTGAAATACTTTGATCTGCTGCCATCGTGCACTGGGATATAACTGTTTGATCTGCCATGATAATTTCAGTGCTGGCTTATATACCTTCATAATATTATGCAATCCCTGTGTCTGCATAAACAAAATCTGTCCGGGCGGTTTACCGCCGGACGGGTCAAAATGCCCAACACAACATGGTATACAACCATGCTTGCAAAAAATAGCAAAATTAGATCATACCTGTGATATGAAATTATGCTGTTGGTTTACCAACTTTGATTGTAGTAAAGGTGAATACCCAACTTCCACCATGCAGTGCTGGTATGTACGAAGTAGAACAGGGTTGTGATGAACACCGGATGATTATACTGGTAATATGTAATCAAAGCCAGTCCGGGTTGTGAAACACCGGTTTGATGAGAAATATGGTCTGACAACTTATAGTTGAAAGCCAAGCCGGGTTAACAAACACCGGGTTAACATGAATATGATCTGACAACTTGTAGTTGAAAGCCAAGTCGGGTTAACAAACACCACGCTAATAAGATATTACCAAAGAACAAAAACTTGGCAAACAACAAACAAAAACCGTGTAGTCGAGGCTTTTCAAGGGCTGCCAGGCCGCTGAGTTAAACCATTTTTGCAAAGCCTTTTAAGATGGGCCTCCAACTAACCAATCGTCGTTTTAACTTTGACAAGTTCAGGGTCTGTAAAAGATTGACTTGTCAAATGTCCGGCGGGTCATGCCAGGATTACCTGAATAGGAGTGGCTTACTTGATGAAGGCAGGTTAACCCGGGGTTTTAGGTGAATACACCAGGCTTCCAAGCCGTGAGTCGATACCCGAATACAAGGGTCCTTTCAAACTCTTTGTTACTTTGCACAAAGAGCCCCCAAGTAATTTTGTGAGCTGTGATCAATGGGTGCCTATGTTTGAGTCGTGCTTTTAGCAACAGAACTCTCTTTGGCCCCTTGGGTGTGAAGCTCCCAAGCTGTATGATGGCATGATAGCCGGTTTAATGGACAAATCGGGTCATCGCTTTGAAAGCAGAAGCCCCCTTGTAACCAAGAAATATTAGAAGAACGGCAGAGGCCCTGCTTGTAGCAAGGATGCCGGTTTATTGTATTGAAGATAATATATACATTGTCATAATATGTACATAGTGAGAGCCTATGGCTCAGGTGTAGTAAGGTCAAGGAGAGCTATGTTCCGTGGGTCACGGGTCTCCTCCTCGAACTGCGTGAGTCTTCTCGAACGCCAATGAGGTAGTATGATCCGTTGTGCAGATTTTCTTGACCACAAAGGGTCCTTCCCGAGGTGGGGATAACTTGTGCATATCAGTCTGATCCTGGATGAGCCGGAGCACTAAGTCGCCTTCTTGAAAGGTTCTTGTCTTAACCCGGCGGCTGTGATAACGCTGCAGGTCTTGTTGATAAACCGGCGATCGAGCCAAAGCCATGTCCCGTTCTCATCTAACAGGTACAACGCCTCTTGGTGTGCTTGCTCATTGTCCGCTTCAACATAATTTGCAACCCGGGGCGAGTCATGACGAATATCACTTGGGAGGACGGCCTCAACCCCGTAAACCATGAAGAAAGGTGTATAACCTGTAGATCGGTTCGGGGTGGTATTTATACTCCATAACTCAGATGGTAATTCTTCCACCCAACAACTTGGCATCCGCTTCAAAGGAACCATAAGACGGGGCTTGATACCCTTCAGGATCTCTTGATTCACCCTCTCAGCTTGACCATTGGACTGGGGATGAGCCACGGACGCTACATCAAGCCGGATGTGCTCTCGTTGACAAAACTCCTCCATCTCGCCTTTAGAAAGGTTCGTGCCATTATCTCTGATAATGCTGTGTGGAAAGCCAAAACAGAAAATGATCTTTTTAAGAAATTGAACCGCCGTGGCTGCATCACACTTGCTGACGGGCTCCGCTTCAACCCATTTAGTAAACTTGTCAACCGCCACCAACAGGTGGGTCTTCTTATCCTTGGAGCGCTTAAAAGGTCCCACCATATCAAGCCCCCAAGTGGCAAATGGCCAAGTGATAGGAATCATCCGGAGCTCTTGAGCCGGAACATGAGCTCGATGTGAAAACTTCTGACAAACGTCACACCGCTTTACCAGATCCTCCGCATCAGGATGAGTTGTCAACCAATAGAACCCATGACGAAAAGCTTTAGCCACCAGGGATTTTGAACCGGCATGGTGACCACAATCCCCTTCATGTATTTCACGTAGAATCTCTTGTCCTTCTTCAGGAGAAACACAACGTTGGAATACGCCTGAAACACTGCAATAGTGTAACTCGCGCCATTGTGAATAACCATGGACTTGGACCGCCGGATTATCTGCCTGGCGAGGACCTCATCATCTTGTAACTCGCCCCAGTTCATATACGCCAAATATGGAACCGTCCAATCCGGAGTGATATGTAAAGCGGCTACCAATTGGGCCTCTAGATCAGGAACAGCTAAATCCTCCTCTGTAGGTAATTTAACAGACGGGTTATGCAAGATATCTAAAAAGGTATTGGGTGGTACCGGTTTATGCTGAGACCCCAGCCGGCTTAAAGCATCTGCGGCTTCGTTTTTGCGCCCGTCAATGTGCTCAACCTGATAACCCTTAAAGTGACCTGCCACAATATCCACCTCGCGTCTATAAGCCGCCATGAGTGGATCCTTAGAATCCCAAGTACCAGAAACTTGCTGAGCCACCAGATCAGAATCTCCAAAACAGCGAACCCGGCTTAAGTTCATTTCCTTAGCCACGCGGAGACCGTGGAGTAAGGCCTCGTACTCAGCTGCATTGTTAGTACAAGGAAACATTAAGCGGAGAACATAACAAATTTTATCACCTCATGGGGAAGTAAGGACAACTCCAGCCCGCGAGCCTTCCAATTGTCTGGACCCATCAAAGTGAATAGTCCAGTATGTATTGTCCGGCTTGTCCTCTAGTGCCTGTAACTCGGTCCAATCACTGATGAAGTCAACAAGCGCCTGAGATTTGATGGCCGTTCGAGGCATATACTTCAATCCATGTGGACCAAGCTCAATTGCCCACTTGGCAACCCGGCCAATTGCTTCCCTGTTCTGAATTATATCACCCAAAGGAGCAGAACTAACCACTGTGATGGGATGGCCTTGGAAGTATTGCTTGAGCTTTCGACTTGCCATAAAAACTCCATACACCAGCTTCTGCCAATGCGGATATCGTTGTTTTGACTCGATCAACACTTCGCTGATATAGTAAATCGCCGTTGAACCGGATATTCCTTCCCAGCCTCCTTACGCTCAACCACAATTGCCACACTGACCGCACGGGCATTGGCAGCCACGTACAATAACAAGGGCTCTTGATCAACTGGAGCAGCAAGGACCGGCGGTTCAGCCAGCTGCCACTTTAAATCCTCAAATGCCACATTAGCTGCGTCACTCCAAACAAAATCATCTGTCTTCTTCTACATCTGATATAAAGGAATCGCCTTCTCTCCCAAACGGCTGATAAACCGGCTGAGGGCTGCAATTTGACCCGCCAGACGCTGAACATCATTGATGCATTTCGGTTTAGCCAAGGATGTGATCGCTTTGATCTTTTCCGGATTGGCCTCAATACCTCTGCTGGACACAAGAAAACCCAAGAGCTTGCCTGTCGGAACACCAAAAACGCATTTGACCGGGTTGAGCATCATTTTGTAAACCCGGAGATTGTCAAACGTCTCCTTGAGGTCATCTATCAAGGTTTCCTTCTTCCTGGATTTTACCACAATGTCATCCACATAGGCATGAACATTATGCACAATCTGCGTGTGAAGACAATTTTGCATGCAATGCTGATAGGTTGCCTGGGCACTTTTGAGCCCAAAGGGCATAGAAACATAGCAGAAGGCTCCAAAGGGAGTGATGAAGGTTGTCTTCTCCTGGTCCTTAACTGCCATTTTAATCTGATGAAAACCTGAATAAGCATCCAAGAAACTCAGGCGCTCACAACCCACCGTCGCATCAATAATCTGATCAATACGCGGGAGAGCAAAAGGATCTGCCGGACAAGCCTTGTTCAAATTTGTGTAGTCCACACACCACGCCAAGTGTCGTTTTCTTAGGAGCGAGCACCGGATTAGCCAACCACTCGGGATGAAATACTTGACGATAAACCCGGAGCCAACAATTGGGCTACCTCTTCACCAATTGCCATGCGTCTTTCCTCATTAAAGCGACGAAGAAATTGATTGACTGGTTTAAACTTGGGATCAATGTTAAGTGTGTGCTCAATGAGTTCCCTCGGTACACCTGGCATGTCAGAAGGCTTCCATGCAAAAATGTCCCGGTTCTCACGGATGAACTCGATGAGCGCGCTTTCCTATTTCGGATCCAGATTGGTGCTGATGCTAAACTGTTTGGATGAATCGCCAGGAACAAAGTCAACAAGTTTAGTCTCATCAGCCGGTTTGAACGCCAGGGTTGGGTCATGCTCAGTGGTGGGCTTCTTCAGAGGGGTCATGTCTGCCAGATCAACATTGTCTTTATAAAACTTCAGTTCCTCTGTAGCACAAACCGACTCAGCATAGGCCGCATCACCTTCCTCACAATCCAAAGCGATCTTTCGACTTCCGTGTACTGTGATAGTCCCCTTATGACCCGACATTTTGAGCTGTAAATAGATATAACAGGGCCTTGCCATGAATTTTGCGTAAGCCGGCCGTCCAAACAGTGCGTGATATGGGCGCTAGATTTTCACCACTTCAAAGGTCAATGTTTCAGACCTGGAATCATGCTCATCTCCAAACACAACCTCCAAAGCGATCTTGCCAACAGGATATGCCGACTTACCTGGTACTACACCATGAAAAACAGTGTTTGACGGTTTAAGACTCTTGTCTATCAACCCCATGCGACGAAAAGTCTCATAGTACAAGATGTTGATACTGCTCCCTCCATCCATCAGAACTTTGGTAAACTTATAACCTCCCACCTGAGGTGCTACCACCAAAGCTAGCTGACCCGGATTGTCAACCCCGGGCGGATAATCCTTCGCTCCACACAATAGGCTGCTCGGACAACCGCAAATAACGCATTAGCTGTCGGTTCAATAGCATTAATCGCCCTCTTGTGAAGCTTACGATCGCGCTTGCACGGGCTAGTAGTGAACACATGATATCGCCCACCATTCAACCGCTTGGGGTGACTTTGATAACCTTCTGCTGTTGATTCCCTTGATTATTCATTGGCTATTACCACCTTGGTTGTTCTGGTTGCTCGATTATTACGAAATCTAGAGTTTGAACCGCCATCACCATGAAATCCTGGACCTGAACCGCCCGATGGACCCTGATCATACCGGTATAGATCAGAGTTTTTGAACTCCTTCATAATATAACAATCTTTCCAAAGATGTGTGGCAGGGGCCTCCTTGGTCCCGTGCTTTGGGCATGGCTGGTTTAACAGACGCTCCAGATTCATCCCTCCACCGCACTGGGGCGGTTTACCTTTATGACGCTGCATATTGGTGTTAGCCACAAGATCTGAACTATCTGCTTTGCGCTTACCATTATTCCCATGGCCTCCTTGGTTGTGATGTTGTCCTTTTGCACCGCCGTTCTTCTTTCCCTTCTCCGGTTTCTCCTCATCAGAATCGGGATCCTTGGTATTATCAGAATCGGCATATTTGACCAAGGCTGCCATAAGTGTTCCCATGTCATTGCAGTGGCGCTTGAGCCGTCCCAACTTCATCTTTAGTGACTTAAACCGGCAGTTATGCTCCAGCGTTATGATTGCTTGGCCAGCATTAATCCGCTCTGACGAATGCAAAACTTCTGAAACCCGACGCACCCAATGAGTTGTTGACTCGTTCTCCCCTTGAACACAGGCATCCAGATCCACAATGGACATAGGTTGTTTGCATGTGTCTTTGAAATTGGCTATAAACCGGGCCTTCAACTGATCCCATGACTCGATGGAGTTGGCCGGTAGGTTTTTCAACCAAGTACGGTTTGTTCCTTCAAGCATCATGGTGAAGTATTTTGCACACGCCGCTTCATCCACATCTAGCATCTCCATTGCCATCTCATAACTCTCTACCCACGCCTCGGGGGGCTGATCAGCGGTATAGTTAGGCATCTTGCGCGGACCTTTGAAATCTTTGGGCAACCGCACATTCCGGAGGGCCGGGATGAGACACAGTACTCCCCAGGAGCTGAAGGCAAGCCCGGTCCCTCGTTCTACTGACGCCACTGGTTGAGCCGGGGCGGGTCGATGATGACCCGCATGATGTGCCGCCAATGCGGCCTCCCTTCGCACTCTGCCATTATCCACCACGTCCTGAGCATTCAAACCGCCATTCACCGGATTAGGCCCTCGAGGGGCATCACGACGCCGCGCACTGCTAGACACGGCTGGTTCGTCTATGTGCCTGCTGTAACTCTTGCTCGGACGAGGGGTTGAATGTATTCTGTCTCGGCTGTAGGAGTAAGCCTGTTGCTGAACAACGGCGGTTTGAAGAAGATCCCTGGCTCGCTGAGTCTCAATCGCTGCTAATGAATCACCCTCCATCGGAATAGCCGCCAACCGTGATGCTGCCGCAATCATGTTATCCAAGGGGCTGGCAAAGTGACCCGGCGGTATTGCTACATACTGCGGCGGGTTGTCCGTCCGTCGAGGCGGATCCATCGCCCGTGGCTGATCCAGCGTGGCCCCAGGTGCTTCAGTCCGGTTTACTCCCACCGGATTGTTAGGCCCAGCTCCTAGTGTGCCGAAGAGATTCAGACCCTCGTAAATTTGCGGCAGTCTAGACCCGTGCTTCCTTCTCATGACTTTGTTCGAGGCGTTCTGATCCAACATAAGCCGGTAATTCTGCGCCTGGATTTCCTGTGATCGGGCATCTAAAGCGGCCCGTTCTTCATCCATCCTGGCCTCCTCAGCTGCCAAGTCTGCCTTGGCCTGAGCTATCTGATCCCTTAGCTTTGCGACATCCGCATTATGCTGAACTTGAGTCTCCGGAGTCACCGCTGTAGTTAACAATGCCGTCAAAGCGTCCAGTAAACCGGCAAGAACTTGAGCCGGCCGGCGCGCCGGGCCTCCTGCCGCGGCCGTTGATCCGGAATTCATTGCTGTTGTAGATGAAGACTGCAAAGTGGGCTGTGTTCCGGCCATGTAAACAACAACCTGACTTGGCGGTTCAAGGAGGTCCGGAATACTGTTGCCATTGGAATATCCTTCGAACACACCATGAATTTGGTATAGGGACTCGGTTTCACCGGTGGATGACTCGCCGTCGTAATAAACAGCCGTCTCGCCTTCAGACACCGATTCAGATCCGATCCCATGGACACATCCTACGAACGCACGCTTCATGGCGGGCTTAACCCGGCAGGACTTCGACGCCGAGCCGTCTCGACGAGGTCGGTGCAGATGTCCGGCTCAGGGCCCGGTTCGCGGATCTTGCCGATGAAGACATGAATTCCGCCAAAGGGGACCCAATACCCGTACTCGATTGAGCCGGCCTCTGGGCCCCATCCTTCGTCGTCAATGTAGAGCTTGCCGCGACGACTCTTGGTCATAAGGCCAACTGCGTACCCTTTGAGTCCTTCAAAGCTGACCTTCAATAACTCGAAACCATCGTGCGATAGCCCCACGGTGGGCGCCAACTGTCGTGGAATTAACACGTCAGATGTCCTCTTTAAAGGACTTAGTCGTGGAGCCATCGTGACGGGTTAGCTTGAAGGGGTTAAACCGGACAAGGGACACGGGAGTTTTTATACTAGTTCGGCCCCTTCGATGAAGGTAAAATCCTATGTCTAGTTGTGATGGAATTGATTAGGTTTCGATGACCAGGGAGCAAAGACGCTTTGCCTGGGTCTCGAGTTATTGTTTTCTGCCCTTGAACCGCCGCCGGGTCATCCCTTTATATACATAGGTTGACGCCCGGCCGGTCTACAGAGTCCCGAGGCCAGCTCATACAAGTGTCTGTATTGGTCTCCCCTTTCCTATCTTACAACACAAGTTATACAATCATAGCGGTTTACTACCATGGGCCCTAATCCGCCTTTGGGCTCTGGGCCTCTAAGCTTCATCAGTAAAGCGCCATCCTCTGGGTCTTTACGGGCTTCAATGTAGTTGAGGGTGAACCGGCCCCTCCTGGGCGGTTTACCCTTAGTAGTTGTATCCCCAACACATGGCTTAATCCACTGATATAAATCTATAGTTTCATCAAAACAAGCAAACTATGCATCAAAAACAGAATCTGTCTAAAACAGAACAGTCTATAATAATCTGAACATTCACCATACTTATGATACTTGAAAAATTCTTCCAAAATTAGGAAAAATAAACAATTTGTATAGAAAGACAGTGCAAAAAGAATAAGAACCATTTGACGTTCCAGTAAAAAATGTAAAATCACGCACTACATCCAACGTTTCTGTCCTGCACCGTACAAACCAACAAGCATTGTAAACATCCTAAAGGCAAACCTTGGCACATTATTTTTACAATACAATGGAATTGTACAACGGGATAATTATTTTTGTTGAAAATTTTCTGTAATCAAGATTCACAAAGTTTCCGTGAGCATGAACAAAGTTCAAGGCTAGCTCCCACTTCAACAATGCTCGTCTTTCTCACTTTCGCTTTTCTTTTTGAAAAGTTTTGGGTTCCCCTCTTTATTTTTTTTGTTTTTAAACTATATGAAAGCACTCAACAGAAATAAATGACTCTCTAAAACTTCCGGGTTGTCTCCCTGGCAGCGGTTTCTTTAAAGCCATTAAGCTAGGCATATAGTGCTCAAGTAGTGAATCCACCCGGATCCCAAGGTATATCAAAGCCAATTTTAATTAACAATGATTTGACATTTAGTAGTGAGCACGAAGCAACATATATCAAGCAATGACAAAGTCTAACTCTCTTCCTATGCATCGGCATGTCATAAAAGAACAATTCATGCACACCTAGTAAAGGCCAATGCATAGTATAAACAGTTTCTTGCAATTTTGTCATGTGGAAAACATAGAGAGGTGGAGATATAGTTCCTCTCTCATAATAATTGCAAGTAGGAGCAGCAAGCACAAGCATATTATATCTATCAAAATCATCATGTGCAACGGTAAAAAGCAACCCATCAATATAATCCTTAATAAGTGCAAACTTCTCTGATATGGTGTAGTCGGGAGAATTCAAAAAGATAATAGGACTATCATGCGTGGGTGCAATAGCAACAATTTCATTCATAACATAAGGAACTATAGCAAGTTCATCTACATAAGCATAATTCATATTGGCATCTTGGCCATAAGCATAGCAAGCATCATCAAAAAGGATATTTCAAGAGAATCAACGGGATCATAATAGTCATCATAGCAATCATCCTTCGGTAAGCACGAAGGGAAATTAAACAATGTATGAGTTGAAGAGTTACTCTCATTAGAAGGTGGGCACGGGTAGCTAATTCGCTCTTCCTCCTTTTGTTCTTCGCTCTTCTCCTCGTCTTTTTATCCAATGAGCTCACAGTTTCATCAATTTCTTCTTCCATAGATTCCTGCAAAATATTAGTCTCTTCTTGGACAGCGGAGACTTTCTCAATAAATGCATCAATATCGGAATTGAATTCATAATTGGCATAGCAATATTTAAGGATAGCTAAATGTAAAGGTCTATAAACAGCATCATAAAGATTTTCACACTCTTTAAACAAAGATTCAATTTCATAAGCACCCATAAAAGCTACAAATTCTTCTATTTGTTCCACATCATAGTAATCATATATACCTCTAGCATAAGAAGCCAAGGTTTCATTATCATTAAATTTGCACGAAAAGGGAAGGTGTGGAGCCTTCATCCTAGAGCAACAAGTATATTCATATCTCAAGCATAGTTGCCTAGCATACCACTTCAACATATAAATTTGATCCCATAATAGTTTCCCTTTTTGAGTCAAGCGATAATCCCTAAAGTATTCACGTTGATCCAATGTGTCTCCCATTACCAGATTGAATGGAGTTTTCTCAGGATTATCAAAGTAGTACATAATATCTGTCACATAACGAGCATCAAGGGTTTTAGGAGGTTCCGCATCTCCATGAGCAGTAAGTACACCTATTTTTTGGGTATTTCGTGTTCCATATCCATAATTAAAGATAAAGAACAACTAAGAACTGCAAATAAAAATTACTTAGTGATAAAGCAAACAAGCACACACGAGAATATTCACCCCACACTATGGCTCCCCGGCAACGGCGCCAGAAAAAGGTCTTGATAACCCACAAGTATAGGGGATCAATTGTAGCCTCTTTTGATAAGTAAGAGTGTCGAACCCAACGAGAAGCTAAAGGTAGAACAAATATTCCCTCAAGTTCTATCGACCACCGATACAACTCTATGCACGCTTAACGTTCGCTTTACCGGAAACAAGTATGAAACTAGAAGTACTTTGTAGGTGTTTTTGGATAGGTTTGCAAGATAATAAAGAGCGCGTAAATAAAAAGTAGGGGTTGTTTAGGTGAAGACACAACTAAGTTAGTTTTAGTAGAGAGCTTTTTGTCACGAGAAAGTTATTTGTCCCTAGGAAATCGATAACTAGACCGGTAATCATTATTGCAATTTTATTTGATGGAGAGGCATAAGCTAACATACTTTCTCTACTTGGATCATATGCACTTATGATTGGAACTCTAGCAAGCATCCGCAACTACTAAAGATCATTAAGGTAAAACCCAACCATAGCATTAAAGCATCAAGTCCCCTTTATTCCATACGCAAACAACCTACTTACTCGGGTATGTGCTTCTGTCACTCACGCCACCCACCATAAGCAAATCATGAACATATTGCAACGCTACAGTGGGAATCCCTCACGCTTGCGCGACACGGAGATCACCATAGGACAGCACCAATAATAAAACATGCAACTCAAACCAATCTTGATCATCAAATAGCCCGTAGGACAAAACGGATCTACTCAAACATCATAGGATAGCCATACATCATTGGGAAATAATATATAGCGTTGAGCACCATGTTTAAGTAGAGATTACAGCGGGTAAGAGAGAGGTTACACCGCTGCATAGAGGGGGGGAGAGTTGGTGATGATGGCGGTGAAGTTGTTGGTGAAGATTGCGGTGATGATGATGGTGGCCACGGCAGCGTTCTGGCGCCACCGGAAGAGAAGGAGAGAGGGGGCCCCTTCGTCTTCTTCTTCCTTGACCTCCTCCCTAGATGGGAGAAGGGTTTCCCCTCTGATTCTTGGCCTCCATGGCGTGGGAGGGGTGAGAGCCCCTCCAAGATTGGATCTGTCTCTCTGTCTCTCTCTGTTTCTGCGTTCTATTCTGCTGCCCTTTCACCGTTTCTTTTATATCCGGAGATCCGTAACTCCGATTGGGTTGAATCTTTCGCCCATATTTTTTTCATAAAATTAGTTTTCTTGCGGCAAAAGAAGAGCGTCAACCGCCTTACGAGGTGCCCAGGAGGGTCCCAGGCGCGCCTGCCCCCCTAGGGCGCGCCCCCTGCCTCGTGGCCCCCTCGGGCAGCGTCTCGTGTTGATTTTACTTCCCCAAAATCATAAAGATTCCAAAATAATTCTTCATCCGTTTTTATCCGGTTTGGACTCCGTTTGATATTGGGTTTCTGCGAAACTTAAAACATGCAACAAACAGGAACTGACACTGGGCACTGGATCAATATGTTAGTCCTAAAAATAATATAAAAAGTTGCCAAAAGTATATGAAAGTTGAATAATATTTGCATGGAACAATCAAAAATTATAGATACAACGGAGATGTATCAGCGCCCCCCACCCTCGTGGACAGGGTTTGGGCCCCCTGGCCTTGATTCTTTCGCCAGTATTTTTTATATATTCCAAAATAATTCTCGTTTATTTTCAGGACATTCTGAGAACTTTTACTTCTGCACAAAAATAACACCATGGCAATTCTGCTGAAAACAGCGTCAGTCCGGGTTAGTTTCATTCAAATCATGCAAGTTAGAGTCCAAAACAAGGGCAAAAGTGTTTGGAAAAGTAGATACGTTGGAGACGTATCATGTACCGAAGGTAGTTCCACTACTAGGGTTCCCTAGTAGTAGCGCGGGTTTTGAGGCTATCAGCAGCGCGGGCAGCCCCGCTACCAATAAGGTGCTACAGCTAACTGTTAGTAGTAGCGCGGTCTGTACCCGCGCTACTACTATGGACTATATCAGGTAGCGTTCCGAATGCGCCACTATTAATTAGTGTAGCAATTTCACGGCCCGATACGCCTAGAGCTTGCGTTGGTTTTCCCGAAGAGGAGAGGATGATGCAAGCACAAGATGGCGTAAGTATTTCCCTCAGCTTTTGAGAACCAAGGTATCAATCCAAGAGGAGGCCACGCACAAGTCCCTCGTACCTGCACAAAACGATAGCTACTCGCAACCAATGCGATTAGGGGTTGCCAATCCCTTCACGGTCACTTACGAGAGTGAGGTCTGATAGAGATAATATTTTTGGTATTTTTGGTATAAAGATGCAAAGTGAAAAGTAAAAGGCAAAGTAAAAACAAAGCAAGTATAAAAGCGATAGAGATTGATATGATGAGAATAGACCCGGGGGCCATAGGTTTCACTAGTGACTTCTCTCAAGAGCATAAGTATTCTACGGTGGGTGGACAAATTACTGTTGAGCAATTGACAGAATTGAGCATAGTTATGAGGTTATCTAGGTATGATCATGTATATAGGCATCACGTCCGTGACAACTAGATCGAAACGATTCTCGCATCTACTACTATTACTCCACTCATCGACCGCTATCCAAAGATGCATCTAGAGTATTAAGTTAAAACAGAGTAACGCCTTAAGCAAGATGACATGATGTAGAGGAATAAATTCATGCAATATGATAAATACCCCATCTTGTTATCCTCGATGGCAACAATACAATACGTGCCTTGCAACCCCTTCTATCGCTGGGTAAGGATGCCGCAAGATTGAACCCAAAGCCATGCACTTCTCCCATTGCAAGAACTACCAATCTAGTTGGCCAAACCAAACGGATAATTCGAAGAGACTTGCAAAGATAACTCAATCATACATAAAAGAATTCAGAGAAGATTCAAATATTATTCATAGATAAGCTGGATCATAAACCCACAATTCATCGGTGTCAACAAACACACCGCAAAAAGAAGATTACATCGAATAGATCTCCATGAGAGAGGGGGAGAACATTGTATTGAGATCCAAAAAGAGAGAAGGAGCCATCTAGCTACTAGCTATGGATCCGAAGGTCTGAAGTAAACTACTCACACTTCATCGAAGAGGCTATGGTGTTGATGTAGAAGCCCTCCGTGGTGGATGCCCCCTCCGGCGGAGCTCCGGAACAGGCCCCAAGATGGGATCTTGTGGATACAGGAAGTTGCGGCGGTGGAATTAGGTTTTTGGCTCCTGTTCTGATCGTTTGGGGGTACGTAGGTATATATAGGAGGAAGGAGTAAGTCGGTGGAGCTTCGAGGGGCCCACGAGGAAGGGGGGCACGCCCTAGGGGGGGCGCGCCCCCCACCCTCGTGACCGCCTCTCTGGTTCCTTGACGTAGGGTCCAAGTCTCCTGGATCACGTTCGGTGAGAAAATCACGTTTCCGAAGGTTTAATTCCGTTTGGACTCCGGTTGATATTCTGCTTTCTTGAAATCTTGAAAAAGGCAAAAAAATAGCAATTACGGGCTGGGCCTCCGGTTAATAGGTTAGTCCCGTAAGTAATATAAAAGTGGAAAATAAAGCCCATTATAGTCCAAAACAATAGATAAAGTAGCATGGAGCAATCAAAAATTATAGATACGTTGGAGACGTATCGGGCATCCCCAAGCTTAATTCCTGCTCGTCCTCGAGTAGGTAAATGGTAAAAGAGAATTTTTGATCTTGTGAGTGATACTTTGGCATAATTTCAATGGAAATCTTCTTAATCATGGTATGAATATTCAGATCCGAAAGATTCAAGACAAAAGTTCATATTGACATAAAAATAATAATACTTCAAGCATACTAACAAAGCAATTATGTGTTCTCAAAATAACATGGCCATAGAAAGTTATCCCTACATAATCATATAGTCTGGCTATGCTCCATCTTCCCCACACAAAGTATTTAAATCATGCACAACCCCGATGACAAGCCAAGCAATTGTTTCATACTTTAACATTTTCAAAACTTTTTCAATCTTCACGCAATACTTGAGCGTGAGCCATGGATATACCACTATGTGTGGAATAGAATGGTGGTTGTGGAGAAGACAAAAAGAGGGAAGATAGTCTCACATCAACTAGGTGTATCAACGGGCTATGGAGATGCCCATCAATAGATATCAATGTGAGTGAGTAGGGATTTCCATGCAATAGATGCACTAGAGCTATAAGTATATGAAAGCTCAACAAAAGAAACTAAGTGGGTGTTCATCCAACTCGCTTGCTCACGAAGACCTAGGGCATTTTAGGAAGCTCATCATTGGAATATACAAGCCAAGTTCTATAATGAAAAATTCCCACTAGTATATGAAAGTGACAAAATGAGAGACTCTCTATCATGAAGATCATGGTGCTACTTTGAAGCACAAGTGTGGTAAAAGGATAGTAACATTGTCCCTTCTCTCTTTTTCTCTCATTTTTTTATTTTTTTAATTTGGGCCTTTTCTCTTTTTTTTATGGCCCCTTTTTTTCGTCCAGAGTCGCATCCCGACTTGTGGGGGAATCATAGTCTCCATCATCCTTTCCTCACTTGGGACAATGCTCTAATAATGATGATCATCACACTTTTATTTTTCTTACAACTCAACAATTACAAATCGATACTTAGAACAAAATATGACTCTATATGAATGCCTCCGCGGTGTACCGGGATATGCAATGAAACATTAGTGACATGTATGAAAGAATTATGAGTGATGGCTTTGCCACAAATACGATGTCAACTACATGATCATGCTAGCAATATGACAATGATGGAGCGTGTCATAATAAACGGAATGGTGGAAAGTTGCATGGCAATATATTTCGGAATGGCTATGGAAATGCCATGATAGGTAGGTATGGTGGCTGTTTTGAGGAAGGTATATGGTGGGTGTATGATACCGGCGAAAGGTACGCGGTATTAGAGAAGCTAGCAATGGTGGAAGGATGGGAAAAAGTGCGTATAATCCATGGACTCAACATTAGTCATAAAGAACTCATATACTTATTGCAAAAATCTAGAAGTTATCAAAGCAAAGTATTACGCGCATGCTCCTAGGGGGATAGATTGGTAGGAAAAGACCATCGCTCGTCCCCGACCACCACTCATAAGGAAGACAATAAATAAATAAATCATGCTCTGAGTTCATCACATAACGGTTCACCATACGTGCATGCTACGGGAATCACAAACTTCAACACAAGTATTCTTTAAATTCACAACTACTCAACTAACATGACTCTAATATCATCATCTTCATATCTCAAAACAATTATCAAGCATCAAACTTATCTTAGTATTCAACGCACTCAAAAGAAAGTTTCACATATCATGAATACCAAGTATATTAACATTAAGCAAATTACCATGCTATTAATGACTCTCAAAATAATCTAAGTGAAGCATGAGAGATCGAGTTTCTTTAAAACAAATCCATCACTGTGCTCTAAAAGTTCTAAGTGAAGCACTAGAGCAAAAATTATCACGCTCAAAAGATATAAGTGAAGCACTATGAGCAAAACTATCAAGCTCAAAAGATATAAGTGAAGCACATAGAGTATTCTATCAAATTCCAATTCATGTATGGCTCTCTCAAAAGGTGTGTACAGAAAGGATGATTGTGGTAAACTAACAAGCAAATACGCAAATAATACAAGACGCTCCAAGCAAAACACTTATCATGTGGTGAATAAAAATATAGCTCCAAGTAAATTACCGATGGAAGTAGATTTAAAGAGGGATGCCTTCCGGGGCATCCCCAAGCTTTGAACTTTTGGTGTCCTTGGATTATCTTGGGGTGCCATGGGCATCCCCAAGCTTAGGCTCTTGCCACTCCTTGTTCCATAATCCATCAAAAGAATTCACCCAAAACTTGAAAACTTCACAACACAAAACTCAATAAAAATCTCGTGAGTCTGCTAGAGAAAGAAAACAAAAGACTACTTTAAGGTACTGTAATGAACTCATTCTTTATTTATATTCGTGTTAAACCTACTGTATTCCAACTTCTCTATGGATCATAAACTATTTTACTAGCCATAGATTCATCAAAATAAGCAAACAACACACGCAAAACAGAATCGGTCAAAAACAGAACAGTTTTTAGTAATCTGTAACTAACGCAAACTTCTGGAACTCAAAAAATTCTACCAAAATTGGACGACCTGGAATTTTTTTTATTGATCAGCAGCAATTGGAATCAATATTTTATCACGTTCTGGTGATTTTTAACAATTGGGGCACTAAGCACAAAGTTTCTGGAAATTACAGCAAGATCAATTAACTATCTTCCAAGAAGATCCAATAGGTTTAACGTGGCACAAACACTAATTAAAAGATAAAACCATATCTAAACAGAGGCTAGATGGATTATTTATTCCTAAACAGAATCAGAAACAAAAAAATAAAAAATAAAATTGGGTTGCCTCCCAACAAGCGCTATCGTTTAACGCCCCTAGCTAGGCATAAAAGCGAGGATAGGACTAGGTATTGCCATCTTTGGTAGGCAATTCTTCAATGAAGCATCTATCTTTCTTATAGATTTCTTTATTTCTAGTAATTATCAAACTTTTAGGCACAAGATGAAAAATTCATTTGTAGCAAATGGTTCCTTAATGATAGTAAAAAGATCAAGATGAATACTTACAGATTTAAGATCCGCAGTTTCCTTACTAGATGATTCACCCTTATTTTTAGGAACATACATAATCTTAGCAATTTTAGTGGGAGGACTATGAGTATTATTTACGGAAGAAAAAGCGGTTCCCAAGTTGGTAATGATACCCTCAAGTTTATCGATTCGAGTGGAATCTAGATTTATTTTCTCACTAACCATAGGTTCCTTCTCCTTAATATTTTTCAAAGTCATTCCTACCTTAGATCCATATTGAGTAATTTGATTATGGATCTTTTTATCTAGATTTTCAATGGATTCAATGGTAGCAACTTTGTTTTCAATAATTTCAAGCTTTTGCATAACATGCTCCAAAGTTAACATAGTTCCATTAACCAAAAGAGGTGGTGAGCCAAATAAATCTATTAAAGCATTATAAGAATCAAAAGTATGGCTACCCAAGAAATTCCCTCCGGTAATGGTATCAAGGATATATCTATACCAAGCATTAGCACCTACGTAAAAATTACGAAGAAGAATCAAGTAGATTGCTTCTGGTAGATCTATTTTGAGCATTGCAAATTCTATACCAAGCGTCTTTTAGATTTTCTCCCTCCCTTTGCTTAAAATTTAGAACTTCATTCTCGGGAGATAACGGAGAAGATATGAGACTAGTCATGACGGCAAGTAAACAAAGGGACGAGGAAAAGGAAACGGGAAAAAGAGGAGGAGATTGGGAAAGAGAGGGCGAATAAAACGGCAAGGGTGAAGTGGGGGAGAGGAAAACGAGAGGCAAATGGCAAATAATGTAATGCGAGATATAGGGATTGTGATGGGTACTTGGTATGTTGACTTTGCGTAGACTCCCGGCAATGGCGCCGTAAATCCTTCTTGCTACGCCTTGAGCTTATGCGTTGGTTTTCCTCAAGAGGAGAGGATGATGCAGCACAAGATGGCGTAAGTATTTCCCTCGCTTTTTGAGAACCAAGGTATCAATCCAAGAGGAGGCCACGCACAAGTCCCTCGTACATGCACAAAATGATAGCTACCGCAACCAACGCGATTAGGGGTTGTCAATCCCTTCACGGTCACTTACGAGAGTGAGATCCGATAGAGATAATATTTTGGTATTTTGGTATAAAGATGCAAAGTGAAAAGTAAAAGGCAAAGTAAAAACAAAGCAAGTATAAAAGCGATAGAGATTGATATGATGAGAATAGACCCAGGGGCCATAGGTTTCACTAGTGGCTTCTCTGAAGAGCATAAGTATTCTACGGTGGGTGAACAAATTACTGTTGAGCAATTGACAGAATTGAGCATAGTTATGAGGTTATCTAGGTATGATCATGTATATAGGCATCACGTCCGAGACAAGTAGATCGAAATGATCCTGAATCTACTACTATTACTCCACTCATCGACCGCTATCCAGCATGCATCTAGAGTATTAAGTTAAAACAGAGTAATGCCTTAAGCAAGATGACATGATGTAGAGGAATAAATTCATGCAATATGATAAATACCCCATCTTGTTATCCTCGATGGCAACAATACAATACGTGCCTTGCAACCCCTTCTGTCACTGGGTAAGGACACACAAGATTGAACCCAAAGCCATGCACTTCTCCCATTGCAAGAACTACCAATCTAGTTGTCCAAACCAAACGGATAATTCGAA
Source organism: Aegilops bicornis (assembly GCA_021605145.1). NCBI lineage: Eukaryota > Viridiplantae > Streptophyta > Magnoliopsida > Poales > Poaceae > Aegilops > Aegilops bicornis. Next base: position 127,432,574 of record CM038669.1, read on the forward strand.
GAGACCTTTAAAGATAACTCAATCATACATAAAAGAATTCAGAGAAGATTCAAATATTATTCATAGATAAGCTGGGTCATAAACCCACAATTCATCGGTCTCAACAAACACACCGCAAAAAGAAGATTACATCGAATAGATCTCCACGAGAGTGGGGAAGAACATTGTATTGAGATCCAAAAGAGAGAAGAAGCCATCTAGCTATGGACCAAGGTCTCAAGTAAACTACTCACACTTCATCGGAGATGCTATGGTGTTGATGTAGAAGCCCTCCGTGGTGGATGCCCCCTCGTGAGCTCCTAACAGGCCCCAAGATGGGATCTCGTGGATACAGGAAGTTGTGGCGGTGGAATTAGGTTTTTGGCTCCTGTTCTGATCGTTTGGGGGTACGTAGGTATATATAGGAGGAAGGAGTACGTCGGTGGAGCTTCAAGGGGCCCACGAGGCAGGGGGCGCGCCCTAGGGGGGGCACCCTTGTGACCGCCTCTCTGGTTCCTTGGCATAGGGTCCAAGTCTCCTGGATCACGCTCGGTGAGAAAATCACGTTCAAGGTTTCATTCAGTTTGGACTCCGTTTGATATTACATTTCTTGAAATCTTGAAAAGGGCAAAAAGCGCACTGCAGGTTGGGCCTCCGGTTAATAGGTTGGTCCCCAAAGTAATATAAAAGTGGAAAATAAATCCCATTATAGTCCAAAACAATAGATAAAGTAGCATGGAGCAATCAAAAATTATAGATACGTTGGAGACGTATCACCCCGCGCTACTGCTATATCTTTCATCATTTCCTACCCCGTTTCAGCTTAAATAAACTGCAGTTTCCAGATACTAGGTACTACTAGATATCAATTTCATAAAGCATTATAGGTACTAGGTAGTACTTCCTTGGTTCCAAATTACTCGTCGTGGTTTTTTTTAAAATTTGTACTAAAAAAACGACGAGTAATTTGGAACGGAGGGAGTCACTACAAAAAAAAATACACTTCAGTGATGATACGTGTTTGTCACAGTAGGTCGCGTTTTCCGTCATGCATGTACATCCATGACAAATTTATGACAGAATCAAGATAGTCATACTCTTTGTCGTCAGAGAAGTGTTCCATGACATTGCCAAAATTATCATCACGGAAGTGTCCACTTACATGACGATAAATCGCGCGTCACAGAAGTGCTTTCGTCAAGGGTGACCGACACGTGGCATCCACCGTAATGGAACGCCATTAAGCTATTGGGTCGGATTTTGGATCCGATAACCCGTTAATGTACCACGACCAATGCCGATTTTCCACGTGTAAAATTCTCATTGGGTCGACGGATCCACGCGTCATTCCGTGTTGGCACGGTGTCACTCATCCAACGGTCGAGATGGGCCTATGATATGTTGACACGTGGACCGCCCAAAAGTGGCCCACAAAGTTTAAATGGGCCGCCCAACCGAAGGCCCATAAGATTTAGCGGACCATAATGGGCGGCCCGACTAAAGGCCCACAAAATTTAGCGGACCATAATGGGCCGGCCCAACTAAAGGCCCACACGATTTTGCAGACCATAATGGGCCGGCCCAGCTAAAGGCCCACAAGATTTTGCGGACCACAATGGGCCGGCCCAGCTAAAGGCCCACAAGATTCTACCGACCATAATGGGCCGGCCCAGCTAAAGGCCCAACATTCTCTGTCAAATCGGCCCGTCAACGGCCTGTCCTAAACTTGTCATCAACACGGCCCATGGTCACTTCTGGCTCGTTAACAGTCCGCTAAGTAATTGGGCCGAATTACGGCCCAGTGTATTTCCGGCCTGTTAAAGGTCCGGCTTCATTTGGGCCCATTTACAGGCCATCAAAACTTTCGGCCCATAAACGACCGTGAAGGATTTGGGTCATATTCGTCCATGTCTGACATTCGGCCTGTTAGAGTCCCACTATAGCTTTGGGCCACTTTCGGCCTGTTGTCATTTTTGGCCTGTTAACGCCGGACGTAAACCATGGGCCATATGTGGCCCAACGTCATATCGGGCCCATTAACGGCCCATATAAAAATGACGATGATCTAGCCCAACCAAAGTTCCGGCCTGTTAAAGGCCCGTGTATTAGGTCGGCGCATTTACGGCCCGTCCGAATTTAGGCCTGTCAAAGATCCGCATCGTAAATGGGCCACCATTTCGGCCTGCTAAGTCCAGTGGGTTATTTGGCACAATTAGGGCCCAATCTCACTTTCGGTCTATTAAAGGCCCATGTTTTTTATGGGCTCGAGATATTTACACCTGTAAATTGCCTATTTTTACTGAGGGCCCAAATTATGTTTAGGCCTGTTAAAGGCCCACTATGGGCACAGGCCTACCAGAAAAATATGAAAGCTTATGTTGATTTAGGCCCAGATATTTTTAGTGGGCTACATGCCAATTTCGACCCGTAATCATTTTTAGCCCAATTGGAATGGGCCCGACGAATGTTGGCATGTTGGGCTCCTACAAAGCTTTCGGCCGAATACATTACTAAGATAAACCTACACTATACAAAAATAGCGTCGTAATTACTGCAGCTCGAGGCGCATCATAAATGTTGTATCACAACAAAATAAATTCCAACCATACAACAAAAGGCACATTGGCATAAAGTTTATAGTCCTTCTAGATAAAAGCACCATCGGATGTATAGAAGCACGGATCATTTGACACGAGTGCTAATGTTTCAGTGTAGAATCGATGGAGCAAAGACGATCTCCACCTTTTTTCCGCCATTGCTCTTGAACAACGGTTAATGTCTGATAGTCTGGTTTCAAAACCATTCATATCTTGACGACATTTCTCAACCACTATTCTTGTTTCCGAAACAACGTCCATTAGGGATTGGACTTGTGTGTGGAGCACAGATATATCACTCTGTCTAGCAGGAAGATTTTGTTCAGTAGGCGATTCGGACGAGGTTACCTTGACGACCAACCCAGAATTATGCAGGAAGGTGCTTTTTGCACTATTAGTGGAGAGATACTGACTCACTGCAGCAACAGGTGACATTGTGCCTGTAGTAGCCTCGTCACCTTCAGGTGGTTGTGGTTGTTCAATCATTTGTTCCATAGCTTCCTGAAAGTTTGAACTTGTAGATTAGTGTACCAGATAAGTTACTAATGAGACAAAAACAAACAAAGTAGGTTAAACGTTTATACATAACTTATTTTGGTGAACTACTATAATACATTAGCATGTATTGTAGTGGCAACTACATAATAAAATCACTTTGAACATATGTCCATGTAGCATGCCCATTGTATTGTCTATTTCCTCACATTCATTGACATCTAAGGATAAAGAGACATGGTTTAAAGTAGGATGAACATAGTATGACATCATTCATATCATGGGCAAACAGATACAAAACAAACAGGCTATTTTATCATTGTGTGCGCACGCGAACATAACAACTAGATTACAGATCAAGACCAAAAGAATATCCTTCATCTCTTTTAAACCATGTAAGGTGAAATGATACGTTAAGACAACTATGAATAAAAGTGAACAGAGTAACTGACATTGGCTGCAAACCAAGTAGTTAAATGAACACATCACAGTACCAATCATTTCAAGGCAGGAGGAGTAAGGACTTACAACAACGGCTTGAACTAGTGTGCTCATGCCCTTCATCTTGCTGGTGTGGCAATCCTTGAAGATTTGCACTGCATTCGGTTCAGGTTCTTTTTGGTCCGCACGGGATTTCCTCTGTATTTGGAACAAGTCAATATAGATAGGATAATATGGAACAAAAAAAGAAGGAAGTAGCAGCTATTTACAAGAGCCTTGCAGTGTGCAATATAGCTACGAGATCCTGTTGTCTGTTGGAATTTCACTTTAGAATGGTTGGTTTTGTTCTTCAAACAGTTAGCCTAGAAGAAGATACACTTGTAAGGCACATACATAAATACAAGTTCAATATGTGGTCTGATCAAATACATATAGCCTACCTGATACTTTGGATCAGACCAGTGTTTAACGAGGGCTGTCCAGACTTCATCTGTAATATATTCCATTGGAGATGTTTGGCCGATTTCATTGTTAGCCTTGCCTTCAAAGGAAGATTTTCTAAGGTGATACCGATACTTTCGTAGAGCAGACTGAAAAACATGAGTGCATGCTTGTCTAGTTGCATCATCTTTTGGATCCAACTTGAACCTCATCTGTTGAAAAAAGAATGTGAGTCTTATTAGGAGGAAGCTAGAAAGTATGGGACAGAGAGCAAGACAATATTACTAATTGCGATGAATAACATTACTTACGGATAAATGGTCAAGGAAGGTGTTAAACTGGGTATTGTCTTTCTCATTCCTGTACTGGATCCACGTCGGGAGGATACGTGCATGACACCTAACGGCAACGGCTGCCTCTAATACTAACTTGGCTGACTTTGTAGCATCACGTGGCCTTTTTAAACCTGCCTCAAAATGGATCTCCATTCTTCCTCCTTTATATTTTGTTAATCTGTCAAGCATTATCCCTGATGTCTGTTTCCGCTTGCGCCGTGGTGCTAGTTCAACAACGAATATGGAAAGTGTTAGTGTACATCAAACTGTGAGAGTACATATAAAGGAGCATGCAATCGCAACTTGACTCGATCGGTACCGTCTTGGTGTTGATGCTCATGAGGTTCATCTGATCTTGCCAAGTCCTGTTGTGTCGTGATTAGCTTCGGAAGTAGTGTTAGGTGTGAAGGCAGCTTGGGAACCGCCGCCTGGAGCAAACGAACGAGTAACTGGTTGAGATGTCAGGTACAGTTGAAGCGGATCTTTGGTGGTGGAGCGGTGATACTGTGTTTGTAGATTTAGCCGGTGGACTTGGACCTTCATCGCACTATAAGTACCAATGAGAATCTCGGCAATGAGAACCTTTTCCGCTTTCACCCGACGAGTAACAAAGACTCCCTACTATATTATTTTCCTTGCTCTTTTTTGACTTTGCCATGTCAAGCTGTACCCACAACACAAAAGAATAAAATCACTCTTGAGAACTCATTGATGCATGATACAGACAAGCAATACTTTGATGTAAGACAACCGTATGAGGATGGAATATGTAAGAAAAACAGGACGGCATGACATATTCACAGCTACGATGTGCAAACTAAGCAGAAGGATTTTCAAGAAGATAGAAGTAATGCAAGCTAGATACCATATGAAAGATGCAACCAATATTACTCTGCCAAGTTAAAAGTGTCTTGTCATAAGTGGCAATTCAAAAAATTAGAAGCAGTACAACGTAGAAATCAATGCAAGATGCAACCAAACTACCATGTTAAAAACGTCCAATCATGAGTGACTGATGCGGGATACACAACAGCAGTACTTTGATGTAAGAACATGGTATGATAGATAGATGCAGTGTATTCTAGACACAGAAATCCATGTCATATGCACATGTATAACGTATAAACTCAACAGGTGCAATTTAATCAAAATAGAAGAATAGGCTAGACAACATATGCAACATGAAACCAATTACCACACTGTCAACTTAGAGCAAGCACCTGCGATGGTGGAGTACGGGAGATGAACTCATCATGTAGACTTGGGACTTCAACTTCATTAGCAGTAGCAGTGGCAAATCTAGAGAGTCTTTGTTTGCTCGGTGCGGAGGACCACCAACATCCCCTAACTTACTCTTTTCCTTCCTATTTTCTAATATTGCCTTATGAAGTCAAAACCACAAGAAGATGAATAAAATTAGCTCTGCATAACTGGTTGATGCATGATACGCATTTAACACTACTTTGATGTAAGGCAAGCGCAGGATAGGAGGATGGAATATATACAAAAAGACAGCATTTCATATTCACACGCACGATAGGAGGATGGAATATGTATGAAAAACAAGAAGCGGAAGGCATTTCAACAAAATTAGAAGAAATGAAAGCTAGGCACCATATGAACATGCAACCAATATCACTCTATCAGGTAAAAAGTGTCTCGTCGTAAGTGCCACTTCAAGAAATTGGAAGCAGTACAAGCTAGAAGACAATGCAAGATGCAACCTACATCACAGTCCCAAGTTAAATGTGTCTTATGGGTAAGTGATCGTTGCAGGTATAAGTTGTAAGCTACGCAGATGAAATTCAACATAATCAGAAGCAATACAAACTAGACATCATACGGAAAATGCAACCACGTATAACAGTTCCAAGTAAGAGCAAGCACCTGTGATGGTGGAGTAGGGGAGATGTGCTCATCATGTACATGTATGTTCTAGAAACAGGAACACGGGTCATATTCACAGGCATTATGTGTAAAGTAAGAAGATGCAATTCAAGTTAGAAGCAATACAAGCTAGACATGATACGCAACATGCAACCACATATAATAGTGCCAAGTTAGAGCAAGCACCTGTAATGGTGGAGTAGGGGAGATGTGCTCATCATCTACACAGCTACGTTATTTATCCACCTTGTGTTGTCTTGCGAATCTTGTTGGGAGGATGGCGGAGTAGAATCAGAGAGACCCCTGTTTGAGTTGTTCAAGGACCACCATCATCCACCGCCGGACTAATTTCCTTCAGTTGTAATGATTTTGCATTGTGAAGTCAAACCAATAAGAAAAAGGAATACAATTCGCTCTTCGTAACTCATTCATGCATGATCTTGTGAACACTACTCGGATGAAAGGCAAACACATGATGCGAGGATGGAATATGTATGAAAAACAGGATGGTGTGACATATTCACACCTATGATGTGGTAACTAAGGTAAGGCATTTCAACAAATTAGAAGCAATCGCAAGCTAGACACCATATGAAAGATGCAACCAATATCACTCTGCCAAGTTCAAACTGTATGGCGTTTCAACAAATTAGAAGCAGTACATGCTAGAAATCATATGCAAGACACAACCAATATCACAGTGGCGACTTAAAGGTGCCTTATCATAAGATATAGTATGTACCAAAAAACAGGAAAGCGTGTCATATTCACATGTATCATGTGTAAGCTAAGCGAATGCGCTTTACACTAATTAGGAGCAATCTGAGCTAGACACCATATGCAACATGCAACCAGATATCACACCGCCAAGTTAGAGCAAGCACCTTGGATGGTGGAGTAGGGAGTGGAGACTTGGACCTTGTAATGCACTATCAAGACAAGGAGAATCGGTCTGAGATGCTCTGTTTACGCTGTTGCAGAGGACCACCATCATCGCCTTCCTTACTCTTTTCCTTCCTCTTTCTTGATTTTGCCTTGTCAAGTCAAACCCACAAGAAAAAGGAATAAAATTTGCTCTTCAGAACTCATTGATGCATGATACTGACGAACACTACTTTCATGTAAGGCATCCGCATGATTGGAGGATGGAATATGTATGAAAAACAGGACGGCGTGACATATTGACATGTATGATGTATAAACTGTAAACTAAGCACAAGGTGCTTAAACTTATTAGAATCGATGCAAGCTAGAAACCATATGAAAGATGAAACCAATATCACTCTACCAAAATAAAAGGGTGCCCTAACAAATGTATTTGACCAAATTAGAAGCAATACATGGCAACAGGCTAGAAACAATATGCAATATGCAACAAATAAAGGTGACTCATCGTAAGTGATTGATGCAGGATACAGAAGAGAGGTAGTTTCATGTAAGAACAAGGTTAACACATAGATGTAGTGTGTACCAAAAATAGGAAGGAATGTCATATTCACAGGTATAGTGTGTAAACTAAGCAGATGCATTTTACCCTAATTAGAAGCATTACAAGCTAGACACCAGATGCAACATGCAACCACATATCACATCGCGAAGTTAGAGCAAGCAAGCTGTGATAGTGGTGTAGGGGAAGTGCGGTCTTGGTCTGAGCTACGTTCAATATCTTCATTTAGGCTTGTTGTTTCTTGAGAATCATGTGGAGAGGATGAAATTGCATTCTTTATAAGAGTATTGCATCTCATATTAACCAACGCTGCTGGACTGTCTCTCATCATAAGCGATAGACGCAGGATACACAAGAACGATAGTTTGATGTAAGAACATGGTGTGATAGGCGGATGTAGTATGTACCAAAAACAGGAAGGCGTGTCATATTCACATGTATAATGTGTAAGCTAAGGAGATGCAATTTAACAAATTAGGAGCATTGATGAGGGATACACAAGAAAAGTAGTTTGATGTAAGAACTTGATTAATAGAAATACGTAGTATGTACCAAAAACAGGAAGGCATGTCATATTCACAGGTATAATGTGCTAACTAAGCAGATGCAATTTACCCTAAGCATTACAAGGTAGATACCATATGCAACATGCAACCACATATCACACTGCCAAGTAAGAGCAAGCACCTGCGATGGTGGTGTGGGGGAATTGCGGTGATCAACTAGAGAGCTATGTTGACTATCTTCATTTAGCCTTGCCGTTTCTTGAGAATCATGTGGGGAGGATGACACTGCACTCTTTAAACGAGTATGGCGTCTCACAGTAACCCACCCGGGTGACTATCTCTGTTAGGGAACGTTGCAGAAAATTAAAAAAATTTCCTACGGTTTCACCAAGATCCATCTATGAGTTCATCTAAGCAACGAGTCAAGGGAGTGAGTTTGCATCTACATACCACTTGTAGATCGAGTGCGGAAGCGTTCAAGGGAGCGGTGATGATGGAGTGGTACTACTGTGATTCAGATCACCGATGACCAAGTCTTGAACGGACAGCACCTCCGGCGTTCAACACACGTGCAGTGCGGACGACGTCTCCTCCGTCTTGATCCGCAAGGAGGAAGGAGAGGTTGAGGAAGACAGCTCCAACGGCAGACGACGGCGTGGTGTTGTTGGTGCAAAGAAGATCTCGGCAGGCTTCGCCAAGCACGTACGGAGGAGGAGAGGTGTTGGGGAGGGGAGGGGTTGCGCCTTGGCTTGGGTGTTCAGCCCTCCCCTCGCCCCTCTATTTATAGGGGAAGGGGCAAGGGGGGCCCCTCTAGATGGGATCTAGAGGGGGCGGACAGGAGGGGGCTTGCCCCCAAGCAAGGGGGGCGCCCCCTCTAGGCCCCCCCCCAACCCTAGGCGCATGGGCCCAAGGGGGGGCGCGCCCAGGCCTCCAGGGGCTGGCTCCTGCCCCACGCAGCCCATGTGGCCCCCCGGGAGGGGTGGCCCCTCCCGGTGGACCCCCGGAACCCTTCCGGTGGCCCCAGACAATACCGATAAGCCCCGAAACCTTCCGGTGTCCTTATGACAACTTCCCATATATAAATCTTTACCTCCGGACTATTAGGAACTCCTCGTGACGTCCAGGGATCTCATCCGGGACTCAACAACATTCGGTAATCACATACAAGTCTTCCTAATAACCCTAGCGCCACCGAACCTTAAGTGTGTAGACCCTCACGGGTTCGGGAGACATGCAAACATGACCGAAACGGCTCAGGTCAATAACCAACAGCGGATCTGGATACCCATGTTGGCTCCCACATGCTCCTCGATGATGTCATCGGATGAACCACGATGTCGAGGATTCAAGCAACCTGTATAGTATTCCCTTTGTCAATCGATGCGTTACAAGCCCGAGACTCGATCGTCGGTATCCCAATACCTCGTTCAATCTGGCTATCGGCAAGTCACTTTACTCGCACCGTAATGCATGATCCGTGACCAAACACTTGGTCACTTTGAGCTCATTATGATGATGCATTACCGAGTGGGCCCAGAGATACCTCTCCGTCATACGGAGTGACAAATCCCAATCTCGATCCGTGTCAACCCAATAGACACTTTCGGAGATACCTGTAGTGCACCTTTATAGTCACCCAGTTACGTTGTGACATTTGGTACACCCAAAGCACTCCTACGGTATCCGGGAGTTACACGATCTCATGGTCTAAGGAAGAGATACTTGACATTGAAAAAGCTCTAGCAAAACGAACTACATGATCTTGTGCTATGCTTAGGATTGGGTCTTGTCCATCACGTCATTCTCCTAATGACGTGATCCCGTTGTCAATGACATCGATGTCCATAGTCAGAAACCATGACTATCGGTTGACCAACGAGCTAGTCAACTAGATGCTTACTAGGGACGTATTGTGGTCTATGTATTCACACGTGTATTACGATTTCCGGATAATACAATTATAGCATGAATAAAAGACAATTATCATGAACAAGGAAATATAATAATAATCCTTTTATTATTGCCTCTAGGGCATATTTCCAACGATCTCCCACTTGCACTAGAGTCAATAATCTAGTTACATTGTGATGAATTGAACACCCATAGAGTTACGGTGTTGATCATGTTTTGCTCATGGAAGAGGTTTAGTCAGCGGATCTGCGACATTCAGATCCGTATGTACTTTGCAAATTTCTATGTCTCCATCTTGAACATTTTCACGGATGGAGTTGATGCGACGCTTGATGTGCCTGGTCTTCTTGTGAAACACAGGCTCCTTGGCAAGGGCAATAGCTCCGGTGTTGTCATAGAAGAGTTTGATTGGCCCCGACGCATTGGGTATGACTCCTAGGTCGGTGATGAACTCCTTCACCCAAATTGCTTCATGCGCCGCCTCGAGGCTGCCATGTACTCCGCTTCACATGTAGATCCCGCCACGACGCTCTTCTTGCGGTACACCAGCTTCATCGCTTCCACCATTCAACATATACACGTATCCGGTTTGTGACTTAGAGTCATCCAGATCGTGGTCGAAGCTAAGCGTCGATGTAACCCTTCTGACGAGCTCTTCGTCACCTCCATAAACGAGAAACATGTCCTTTGTCCTTTTTAGGTACTTCAGGATATTCTTGACCGCTGTCTAGTGTTCCTTGCTGGGATTACTTTGGTACCTTCCTACCAAACTTACGGCAGGGTTTACATCAGGTCCGGTACACAAGATGGCATACATAATAGATCCTATGGCGAGGCATAGGGGATGACGCTCATCTCTTCTTTATCTTTTGCCGTAGTCGGACATTGAGCCGAGCTCAATCTCACACCTGCAAGATGCAGGCAAGAACCCTTTCTTGGACTGATCCATTTTGAACTTCTTCAAAATCTTATCAAGGTATGTGCTTTGTGAAATACCTATGAGGTGTCTCGATCTTTCTCTATAGATCTTGATGCCTAATATATAAGCAGCTTCTCCAAGGTCCTTCATTGAAAAACTTTTATTCAAGTAGGCCTTAATGCTGTCCAAGAGTTCTATATCATTTCCCATCAAAAGTATGTCATCTACATATAATATGAGAAATGCTACAGAGCTCCCACTCACTTTCTTGTAAACGCAGCTTCTCCATAAGTCTCAAGATAAACCCAAACGCTTTGATCATCTCATCAAAGCGAATGTTCCAACTCCGAGATGCTTGCACCAGCCCATAAATGGATCATTTGGAGCTTGCATACTTTGTTAGCATTCTTAGGATCGACAAAACCTTCCGGCTGCATCATATACAGCTCTTCCTTAAGATAACCGTTAAGGTACGCTGTTTTGACGTCCATCTGCCATATCTCATAATCATAGTATGCGGCAATTGCTAACATGATTCGGACGGACTTAAGCTTCGCTACGGGAGAGAAAGTCTCATCGTAGTCAATCCCTTGAACTTGCCGATAACCCTTAGCGACAAGTCGAGCTTTATAGATGGTGACATTACCATCCGCGTCCGTCTTCTTCTTAATGATCCATTTGTTTTCTATCGCCGCCGATCATCGGGCAAGTCTGTCAAAGTCCATACTTTGTTTTCATACATGGATCCTATCTCGGATTGCATGGATTCAAGCCATTTGTTGGAATCTGGGCCCGCCATCGCATCTTCATAGTTAGAAAGTTCACCGTTGTCTAACAACATGATTTCCAGGACAGGGTTGCCGTACCATTACAGTGCGGGCGTGTCCTTGTGGACCTACGAAGTTCAGTAGCAACTTGATCCGAAGTACCTTGATCATCATCATTAATTTCCTCTTCAGTTGGTGTAGGCATCACAGGAACATTTTCCTGGGCTGCACTTCTATCCCGTTCAAGAGGTAGTACTTCATCGAGTTCTACTTTCCTCCCACTTACTTCTTTCAAGAGAAACTCCTTTTCCAGAAAGGATCCGTTCTTGGCAACAAAGATCTTGCCCTCGAATCTTAAGTAGAAGGTATACCCAATGGTTTCCTTAGGGTATCCTATGAAGACACATTTTTCCGACTTGGGTTCGAGCTTTTCAGGTTGAAGTTTCTTGACATAAGCATCACATCCCCAAACTTTTAGAAGCAGCGACTTAGGTTTCTTTCCAAACCATAATTCATATGGTGTCGTCTCAACGGATTTAGACGGTGCCCTATTTAAAGTGAATGTAGCTGTCTCTAGAGCGTATCCCCAAAATGATAGCGGTAAATCGGTAAGAGACATCATAGACCGCACCATATCCAATAGGGTGCGATTACGACGTTCGGACACACCGTTCTGTTACCGAGGTGTTCCAGCGGCGTGAGTTGTGAAACGATTCCACATTTCCTTAAGTGTGTACCAAATTCGTGACTTAAGTATTCTCCTCCACGATTTGATCGTAAGAATTTTATCTTTTCGGTCACGTTGATTCTCTACCTCATTCTGAAATTCCTTGAACTTTTCAAAGGTCTCAGACTTGTGTTTCATTAAGTAGACATACCCATATCTACTCAAGTCATCGGTGAGAGTTTGAACATAACGATATCCTCCATGAGCCTCAACGCTCATTGGACCGCACACATCGGTATGTATGATTTCCAATAAGTTGGTTGCTCGCTCCATTGTTCCGGAGAACGGAGTCTTGGTCATCTTGCCCATGAGGCATGGTTCGCATGTGTCAAATGATTCATAATCGAGAGACTCCAAAAGTCCATCAAAGATGGAGCTTCTTCATGCACTTGACACCAATGTGACCAAGGCGGCGATTGCCACAAGTATGTGGGACTATCGTTATCAACTTAACATCTTTTGGTATTCACGCTTATGAATATGTGTAACACTACGCCGAGATTCATTAAGAATAAACCATTGACCATAGGGGCATGACCATAAAACATATCTCTCATATAAATAGAACAACCATTATTCTCGGATTTAAATGAGTAGCCATCTCGTATCAAACGAGATCCAGATAAAATGTTCATGCTCAAACATGGCACCAAATAACAATTATAAGGTTTATAACTAATCCCATAGGTAAATGTATAGGTAGCGTGCCGACGGCGATCACATCGACCTTGGAACCATTCCCGACGCGCATCGTCACCTCGTCCTTCGCCAGTCTCTGCTTATTCCGCAGCTCTGCCGTGAGTTACAAATATGAGCAACGGCACGGTATCAAATACCTGGGAGTTACTACGAGTCTTGGTAAGGTACACATCAATTACATGTATATCAAATATACCTTTGGTGTTGCCGGCCTTCTTATCCGCTAAGTATTTGGGGCGGTTCCGCTTCCGGTGACCCTTCCCTTGCAATAAAAGCACTCGGTCTCGGGCTTGGGTCCATTCTTTGACTTCTTCCGGCAACTTGCTTACCGGGCGGCAACCTCCTTGCCGTCCTTCTTGAAGTTCTTCTTGCCCTTGCCCTTCTTGAACTTAGTGGTTTTATTGACCATCAACACTTGATGTTCTTTCTTGATTTCAACCTCTGCGACTTCAAAGATTGAGAATACTTCGGAATGGTCTTCACCATCCCCTGCATATTGTAGTTCATCACAAAGCTCTTGTAGCTTGGTGGGAGGGACTGAAGGATTCTGTCAATGACCGCCTCGTCCGGGAGGTTTATGTCCAGCTGGGACAGGCGGTTGTACAACCCAGACATTTTGAGTATGTGCTCACTGACAGAACTGTTTTCCTCCATCTTACAACTATAGAACTTGTCGGAGACTTCATATCTCTCGACCCGGGCATGAGCTTGAAAGACTAGTTTCAGCTCCTCGAACATCTCATATGCTCCGTGTTGCTCAAAACGCTTTTGGAGCCCGGTTCTAAGCTGTAAAGCATGCCGCACCGAACGAGGGAGTAATCATCAAGACGAGACTGCCAAGCATTCATAATGTCTTGGTTCTGCAGGACGGAGCGTCACCTAGCGGTCCTTCTAGGACATATTGTTTCTGGCAGCTATGAGGATGATCTCGGGTTCCGGACCCAGTCCGTATAGTTGCTGCCATCATCTTTCAGCTTGGTTTTCTCTAGGAACGCGTTGAAGTTCAAGTTGACATGAGCGTTGGCCATTTGATCTACAAGACATATTTGCAAAAGTTTTAGACTAAGTTCATTAAGTTCATCTAATCAAAATTATTTTAATGAACTTCCACTCAGATTAGACATCCCTCTAGTCATCTAAGTGTTACACGATCCGAGTCGACTAGGCCGTGTCCGATCATCACGTGAGACGGACTAGTCATCGTCGGTGAACATTCTCATGTTGATCGTATCTTCCATACGACTCGTGTTCGACCTTTCGGTCTCCGTGTTCCGAGGCCATGTCTGTACATGCTAGGCTCGTCAAGTTAACCCTAAGTGTTTTTTGCATGTGTAAAACTGTCTTACACCCGTTGTATGTGAACGTAAGGATCTATCACACCCGATCATCACGTGGTGCTTCGAAACGACGAACTCTAGCAACGGTGCACAGTTAGGGGAGAACACTTCTTGAAATTGTTGTAAGGGATCATCTTATTTACTACCGTCGTTCTAAGTAAACAAGATGTATAAACATAATAAACATCACATGCAATTATATAGTAGTGACATGATATGGCCAATATCATATAGCTCCATTGATCTCCATCTTCGGGCTCCATGATCATCTTGTCACCGGCATGACACCATGATCTCCATCATCATGATCTCCATCATCGTGTCTTCATGAAGTTGTCACGCCATAGCGACTACTTCTACTTCTATGGCTAACGCGTTTAGCAATAAAGTAAAGTAATTTACATGGCGTTCTTCAATGACACGCAGGTCATACAAAATATAGACAACTCCTATGGCTCCTGTCGGTTGTCATACTCATCGACATGCAAGTCGTGATTCCTATTACAAGAACATGATCTCATACATCACAATATGTCATTCATCATTGCATCACAACTTCTTGCCATATCACGTCACATGACAATTGCTGCAAAAACAAGTTAAACGTCCTCTAATTGTTGTTGCATCTTTTACGTGGCTGCAATTGGGTTCTAGCAAGAACGTTTTCTTACCTGCGAATAACCACAACGTGATTTTGTCAACTTCTATTTACCCTTCATAAGGACCCTTTTCATCGAATCCGCTCCAACTAAAGTGGGAGACAGACACCCGCCACCACCTTATGCAACTAGTGCATGTCACCGGTGGAACCGGTCTCACGTAAGCGTCGTGTAAGGTTGGTCCGGCCGCTTCATCCCACAATACCGCTGAAGCAAGATACGACTAGACGCGGCAAGCAAGTTGACAAGATCTACGCCCACAACCAAATTGTGTTCTACTCGTGCAATAGAGAACTAGGCATAGACCTAGCTCATGATGCCACTGTTGGTGAACGTTGCGGAAAATTAAAAAAAATTCCTACGGTTTCACCAAGATCCATCTATGAGTTCATCTAAGCAACTAGTCAAGGGAGTGAGTTTGCATCTACATACCACTTGTAGATCGAGTGCGGAAGCGTTCAAGGGGATGGTGATGATGGAGTCGTACTCGCCGTGATTCAGATCACCGATGACCAAGTGCTGAACGGGCAGCACCTCCGCTGTTCAACACACGTGACGCAGACGGACGACGTCTCCTCCGTCTTGATCCAGCAAGGAGGAAGGAGAGGTTGAGGAAGACAGCTCCAACGGCAAAGACGACGGGCGTGGTGTTGTTGGTGCAAGAAGATCTCGGCAGGCTTCGCCAAGCACGTGCGGAGGAGGCGAGGTGTTGGGAGGGAGGGCTGCGCCTTGGCTTTGGTGTTCCGCCCTCCCCTCACCCCTCTATTTATC
The DNA here is from genome assembly GCA_021605145.1 of Aegilops bicornis. Lineage (NCBI taxonomy): Eukaryota > Viridiplantae > Streptophyta > Magnoliopsida > Poales > Poaceae > Aegilops > Aegilops bicornis. The sequence continues at coordinate 127,448,492 of CM038669.1, forward strand.
GGGGATGGGGCACGGGGGGCCGGCCCCTCTAGATGGGATCTAGAGGGGGGGCGGCGGCCAGGGAGGGGGGACTTGCCCCCCAAGCAAGGGGGGCGCCCCCTCTAGGGTTCCCCCCTCAACCCTAGGCGCATGGGCCCAAGGGGGGAGCGCCCAGCCCTCCAGGGGCTGGCTCCCACATGCTCCTCGATGATGTCATCGGATGAACCACGATGTCGAGGATTCAAGCAACCCTGTATACTATTCCCTTTGTCAATCGGTACGTTACAAGCCCGAGACTCGATCGTCGGTATCCCAATACCTCGTTCAATCTCGTTACCGGCAAGTCACTTTACTGCATCGTAATGCATGATCCCGTGACCAAACACTTGGTCACTTTGAGCTCATTATGATGATGCATTACCGAGTGGGCCCAAAGATACCTCTAGTCATACGGAATGACAAATCCAGTCTCGATCCGTGTCAACCCAATGACACTTTCGGAGATACCGTAGTGCACCTTTATAGTCACCCGATTACGTTGTGACGTTTGGTACACCCAAAGCACTCCTACGGTATCCGGAGTTACACGATCTCATGGTCTAAGGAAGAGATACTTGACATTGAAAAAGCTCTAGCAAAACGAACTACACGATCTTGTGCTATGCTTAGGATTGGGTCTTGTCCATCACGTCATTCTCCTAATGACGTGATCCCGTTGTCAATGACATTCGATGTCCATAGTCGAAACCATGACTATCGGTTGACCAACGAGCTAGTCAACTAGAGGCTTACTAGGGACGTATTGTGGTCTATGTATTCACACGTGTATTACGATTTCCGGATAATACAATTATAGCATGAATAAAAGACAATTATCATGAACAAGGAAATATAATAATAATCCTTTTATTATTGCTTCTAAGGCATATTTCCAACAGTCTCATCATAAGTGATTGACGAGGGGTACAAAAGAGCATTAGTTTGATGTACGAACATGGTTAATAGACATATGTAGTATGTATCAAAAACAGGAAGGCATATCATTATCAAAGGTATAATGTGTAAAGTAAGAAGATGCAATTCAACCAAATTGGAAGCAATACAAGCTAGACACCATATGCAACATGAAACCACATTTGACAGCGCGAAGTTAAAGCAAGCACCTGGGATGGTTGCGTGTGGCAATTGAGATCATCAACTCGCAGAGTTATTGCCATCGCTCTCCAATCGCCGACATTGCACCCGTTAGAGCTACTGAACGCTTAGTGCTTATCTTTGAATTACACCGAGCGACTTACATCTTTACATTACGCATTCATAAACACTGCGTCAGAGTCTGAAATACCCATGCATAAAAAAACAATAGTGTGTGTATGGGTGAAGTGTGTGCACAATTAGTACAGTGTAAAGGTAGCAGATAGCAGGTCGGTGAGAAATAAATGACTGGAGACATATGATAGCTCTACAACATGCATGGCACACTAAATTACTACAAGATTCTATGAAAATAACAGTCGATTGAAAGCAAATAGGTCAGTCCATTTTTTCTGCACCGTCCGATGTACAAAGAACGGGCAGATCGCCTTCATCTACCTCCAGCCCGATCGGTGTTGATGATCTTCCTCGAACGCCAGCGACCACCGCCCAAAGATTCCTCCCCACTGCGCCCTCCCCTCGACCTCACCGCACCGCCGTGCTTGGCACCCCCCCCGGCCATCCATTCAAGCCCCGCCGACCACCAGATCGGGCACAAGCAGCTCCTGCGCCCACACCCCTATGATAGACACTGATGCGCCGCTTCCCTGGGGAACAGGCGGACTAGGTGCTCCGCGCACCTAAGCGGGTGCTGCTTCTTTTAATTGCGGTTCGACTGACCCTGAATTGAAATCTAGGCGGGCTGCTGACCTCTAGCAAAGGTGAAATAGTAAAAGGGAGGAAACCTTGTGCATTTAGTATCACGAAGAAGATGCAGTAAAGAAGCGCTCAACTAGTTTCTTTCGTGGGATGAATACGGTCTGAGCGGAGACGTAAGATTTGCACGAATAAGGGAAGAGGAGTAACTCTTTCTGCTGGTAGTGTTGTGTCCTCCTTCTGTTTTTCCGATGATCTTCTTGTTGTTCGCCGGAAACCAGAAGTTGTGGAGGACGGTGCAGCCTTGGACGAACCCATGGCCAAGTTGTTGAGTGTGGTGCGGTGGCCGTCTGTCGGCGGCGGGGAAGCAGATCCGAGGCGGCGAACGACGGCATAGCGGGAACAGCTTCGGTGCAGTGGACGGTTGCGATAGTGGAGCCGCAGCAGTGACGCGCAGGACGGCGTGGTCGGAGTGGTTCTGCACGGCGACGCCGGCGTCGGTGTCGTGGAGGCAACTCGCCTCGGCTTCACCTGCTAAGTCCATCAGGGCGTCGCGGTTGCGGTTGCTGTGGACGACGACGTCGGGGTACCGGCTCCGGCATGATGGAGGAGGGCGACGGTGTATTGGCCGCTATGGGGTGGAGGACGGAGGAGGCTGGGTTTTGGTGGTGGAGAGGGCGTTTTCGCCACGGAGTATGAATGGGGAAAGCGGATGGAGGCGGGGAACTAAGGGGAACAATGTTTCGGTTTGAGACGCGCTTGTTTGAAATTTGGGGAAAGTTACAAACTTTGCCCCCATCTAAAATTTCGGACATATTGCGGGTTGGGGGTAGGACAGTCATGTCATGTGACCCAAATGTGGGCGGGATAGATTTCGGCCGAGCGCATGGGTAGGTGCCCACGGCGTATGAATGCTTCTCTAGCGTCTTGGTGAAGTTACAAACCTACCCCGGTTTAGACCTTTGGACATCGGGCCGATAGGCTACACGGGCCAGAGTCAGGACAGTAATTTCCTACCACCAAACATTAGTCTCGCATGGTTTCGGGTGACTAGAGGCCTATTTTGCGCTTCGTTCAATATTTGGGAGCAGAAGCATTAACGTTTTCGGTTCTCTTGAATTGAACTTTCAGGATTTGTCAAACTTCACAAATCTTTACTCCTGAAAATCCTAAAGGTACGATTATTTTGGAATGGAGGGGGTACATTTGAATATACATTGTACACGAGTATATATTAAAAAATATGCAACTTACCTCAGTTCATGCATGGTTCCAGATATAATCTCCTTGGTTGCAAAAAAAGTTAGATATGCGTATGAATATATATAGCATGTTCAAACTCACAACAAAGATTGATGCCCCCTTTTACATCTGATTTACAAATGCCATTATCTCGGGTTCAAATAGATGAATGCACTTCCTATGAATTCGAATCATCGAAACCCCCTTTATGTTCAATTCGACATGTATTCTATTTCGTAGCTAGCAATTTGGAATGTATCCATGCAAGTGACAAATGTATAAAGTGCTTCACACTAACAACATGGAGTGCACTAATTAATATTTATATATGAATTGCAAAAGCATCCATTGCCTGTATTTCAAACCGCTCTCACTCTATGGATCGATAATATGAAATAAACACATGCACATGCTAGAATTCAATTGCGTTGAAGAAAGAGCCTACTCCCCGATATTGTATATTAGTGATAGGGGTGTGTACAAAGTACACGTGAATACCGTGCATTGTGCGTGTGTATACTATCGATGAACTAGCCCCAAGCTTGTATAACATACTAAGGGCCTAGGGTTACAAATCATATATAGTCGGCTTATCACGGTGGGGATAGAGTCCTCCGCGACTCTGGTAGCTTCGTGTTGTACGCCGAGTCCTCCACATGGGTCTTCGTATAACACGTCTCAGTCCAACCTATATGTGGCGCGGGATGGAACCGACCCATGAGTCTTCATGTTGACCCACCACAACTAGAAATTATGTGCCCACCACACCACACATGCAATCGGCCACTAAGAAAATAAGCATATACAATAGTACAACGGTATCTAGCTCACGATACGTCTCCATATTTTGTTGATGACACTGACGGACTTTGCATTTGATGCGTGCTCCGTATTTTGTTGACGACACTTACGATCATTGTATTTGAAGCGAAAGCACGATATGGTCACTGGACTTGAGAATAAGCTCATCACGGTCACCACATACATTTTGTCGTGCTAACCAACATGTGGTTGGATGGTTAGAGGACAGTGGTTTCTCGAGCCCACCAAGGTTAAAGTCCCGGTGCTCGCATTTATCTTGTGTTAATTTCAGTATTTTCCGACGATGTACGTTCAGTGGGAGGAGACGTTCCACTCGACTATGAGGCACCTATGGTGACTTCGTAAAATCTCAAGATCATATATGTTGGCCCACTCTCTCGAAGGTGCTCATAGGGGTAGGGTTCGCGTGTGTGCGCTTATAGCGGTGAGTGCTTGCGCGTATATATGAGCCCTTGCGTCTATACCGTGTTAAACAAATACATATCATGATTATACGGTCACTGGCTCACCCGTACAACTCCGTATTTTGTTGATGACACAATCAATTGACGGTCAACGTTTCCACGCGGCGCAACTAGTGTTGCACCATCGGGCGCCAGAATCGCGTGGGGGGCCCACCACAGCCCGTATATGAAAGAAAGAAATGGTAGTTTGAGTCTGTCTTGTGTTAATAAAATAGAAGTACATCTTAGGGTGATCATACGGTCACCGGCTCACCATACAGCTCCGTAATTTGTTGATAACACGATCAATTGACTACCAAACGGTCCACATTCAGCAACAAGACATTACCATAGGGCCCACCCATCGGTAGCGTATATGAAGGATGAAATGGTAATAAATTAGTGGTCGGTGGGTATTCGAAGTCGTGAGACCTCTGGTTGGTAGTCACCGGCGGTTGGGGGGCGTTCATTGGGCGGTGGGGTGGGGATGCCCGGAGAAAAAGCTCGGCGGGGGGGGGGGGGGGGTGGCTAGAGGGATGGCCGGTGAGGCGGAGGACCGGCGGTGGGGAGTGGTTTCGGGGAGGGCGGGCCGGCCACGGGCGGCGGGGGCTGGCGGTTCGGCCGATGGTGGCTGGCGGCTCAGGGGGGGTGGAGTTTGATGATAAACTAGAGGCCCTTGATTTCGTATCCAACGGCTGGAAAATCTAATGACCAGAGATGAAAAAGTCCGTCGACTGACGTGTAGCCTCACCCTGCACGTACACATGCACGCACGCATGTAGGCGTGCAACACTGACACGTACTCACGCACGCATGCTGGCGTGCAACACTGACATGTACACATGCACTCACGAACACTCGCACGTACGCACCCATGCATGCAACATCAAACGCACTTTGCACGCACGCAACACTCGCACGCCTGCATGCACACAGCACACAATGCAAGACACACGCTCAACCTATATGTGCATGCAACCTTTGTTAAGGACATGGATTTTACGGGTATTAATCAATCTTATCTGTGATAAGCAGAACATTGATGTTTGCAGCGGTCTTTATGAATCACAAGTATCAAACGGGCTATCAACATAGTAGGCTTATCTACATGAAAAAGATGACATCACACTCAATGAACAATCATCGGTTTATGAAATGCCCGCTTCTGACCGCCCTGGCCCACCAAAGGTTCATCTGATGTGCGCTGCCTGCGTTGGGTCACTGACATGCAGGCCATGCACCCAAAGAGCCCACACGTCAGTGGAAGAACGGTGTGGTGTCCTAGGTCAGAGTCGAGGGCGCCACTCATGCACGCCCGGTGAACACGCCCGTGCCGCATTCAAACGCCTCCATGAAACCCGCCGTGTGGAAGCCGAGAAACCCACTGGACACACGTCCGCTCATGACCGGGCGGCGTTAAGCATAACGCCCGGCCGAGCTCCCCCCGTCCGCCATCTATTTAATCTCCTATTTAAACGAGGCCAAACGCCGGCCAAGAATCGCACACCTCTGCCGCTCCCCTATCTCCTCCACCATTTTGTCCACTCTTACAATGGCTTACGAAGAGTAGTTATTCCGCATCCAAGCCGGCTGGGTAGCCTGCCGGATACGAGCTATGCAGCTCGCTGATCCACCTCCCTCCCCTCGCCTGACGGAGCGCTTGCCGCCCCAAGCCGGGCGCTGTTCAACAACTTCGCCGCTCGAGCCAGCTCGATGAGGAGCGGCGCAGACGGGCATTGTTGCGGCCGTCCACGCCGCCGCCTGCACTGCGCGTCTCCCGTTTACGTGGCCGAGACTCCCATGCCGGGCGCGCCGCCATGCAAGCAGCGAAGCGAGGTGCGCGGAGAGCGACGAAGTCGGTGCCCAGCGCCTCGCGTCCGCCGCCATCATCAAGGAGAAGTAGAACACGGAGGCCGCCGCTTGGGTCCCATGAAGGCCACCTCGGAGGCGACGCCAACATACAGCAGGTGTCTTGCCGGATCCTTTTGTTGCGAGGACCTTCGTCGACCCCGCATGGGCTCCACAGAAGAGGGGAATGTTAGGATGAACTCGAGCCAGTGCCGGCCATGGCGAAGTAGTCGCCAATATTTTGGCTATCCCGGGCAAGATCCAAACAGCCCCTCCCAACAGATTCAAATCCCTCGTTCACCTTGGAATTTTGCCATGTGTTGTTTTCATGGACTAGCAAGATGCCCGTGCATTGCACGGAACATCAAGATGCATTTTTTTACAAACTCCCGCATGCATGCAAGGGATAATTAATGTCCTCCTTTGCTAGTACCACGAGGCAAACACCATTAATATTGCATCGATTAGTGTTATTGGCCTTGTATATCTGCAAATTGTAATTTTGATAGTGGCCCCTTGTATATAAAAATGGAGGCAGAAAGATGAGAGATAAGGTGAGGAGGAGTGGGGCGTGGTGGTGACTAGTGGTCGGACTGGGCGGAGGCATGGGGATGGACGGCGCATTATGTCTAGGTTTGTATCTCTCTCACACACACCCACGTAGGTGGGGGACGTGCACGAAGAGAAGAGGTGCACGCACGGCACACGTTCTCCCATCTCTTTCCCAACCACACCCGCGCGGGTACACGGTGGAGCTCATTTCTGTACAAAAAGGCAGCCCACGTGGTAATTTGGCACGTGTACTGGTTGTCCACTTGGTGGAGGGAGGATCGTCTACCACGGGTCAACAAACAAATTGCGACTTGACGCATTATCTTAAATTAAAAAAGAGGCAAACCATGTGGGGCCTACCTTAGAGGCAAGGCTCTATACACTGGAGTACTTTTGATGTGTCCCGTCAACTCATGAACGAGGAGAAGCTTGCTTAGTACGCCGTCTCCCCCGCCCACGGGCGCGGTGGCTCGCAGGATGAGGTGAAGCTTGCTTACGAGTAGTAGTAGTAGTAATAGTAGTAGTAGTACTATTGTACGCCTTTACGCCCACTCCCTCGCCCACGCGCGCGGTGGCTCGCAGCACGAGGAGAAAATTTTACTACTCCCTCCATTTACTCCTCGTCCCTACTACGTACTTTGGTTAGTACTCCATCCATTTACTTATACAAAGCCACTATAAAAAATACATTTTGCATCTATACAAGGCCACAAATAGTAATCGAGACAAAAGTTACTACTCCCTCCTTTCCAGTTTATGGCTCAATTTCAAAATGTCTCCAACCAAGATAGACGGTGAGTGGTCAAATTAATTTCGTAGTTTGCACAAGTAATTAGTACGCTCGTTTTTCTCAAGAAGTTAAGTTTATCGAGGCATTAATTAGAAGGAATGCATGAATGACCACTAAATTTCCATGAACTTGTACATGCATTGGTTAGTTTCCTCTTGACCTTTGCTATGCGTCGGGTGATCTAACGCACCTCGAAATCCAACATGTAATGGTACTACTACTAGTATAGTAGAATTGAGACTTATCAAACGGAAAACGAATGTTTTTAGATGAGCCCTATAAACCCTAGTGGGTACGCATTACTCCGTAAAACAGACTTTTCCAAAACTAAGTCGCTCCCTTTCATGAATTACGTAGTATACTCCTCCGTCGACGCTCCCTTTCATGAATTTCAGCACTTCGTCGCCGACATGTGGAACATATAGCAATCGGGGTCGACGTGTCAAGCACCAAATAACAAGCAGTAATAGGGGACGCACCCCACTGCATCGCCCAAAGAGTAGTAATGAGCAATGAGACGTCAAATCACAATGCCGCACCTTCCCAGACGGCCGAAGCAACCACTATTTCACACTTCGGTTCGCCATCATCTCAAACCACGTACTAGTATTGCTTCTTCCTCAAGAGGGACACGCGCATCGCCTTGGTACATCATGACACGTGGGACCACATGACAGGCCATGCTCCCCCGCCGATCGCTCGGTAAAATCACCTCATTTTTACTATACTTCCTCCGTATCGGTTTACTACATGGCATGCACGGCGTTCTAGGTTGAGAATTTAACTGTCTATATATGTGATGAACAGTACTCTAGCCTTTTAAAAAATGTATACTTTTGTACAGTAGTACTATCGATTGATTGCGCCATGGAGCAAAAATTGAAATTAAAAAAAAGGTGGTACATATAGAGAGCGCTCGTCGCCAAATTATGCATATAGTACTATAAAAAAAGCTAGTACGTGCTTAATTGGGGTGCTAAATTCTATTAAAGAAATACTAGTAGTCTGTACATACTGAAGAGTTAAAGTAACAAGAAGAAACATAACATAGTTCTGCTGGGGCTCAAAGACAACACACCCTCAAATTAAACTAAGCACACCTGAAATTAAACTATGCAACTAATCTGGTAGACACTGCATTAGAAGTTTAGAACCACCATGAGCAACGACACTGCCACCTTACTCGGAGTCCTCGTCCACGTCCTCGACTTCGTCCTTGTCCCTATTCCTCTTGGCCGATACTTCTTTGCTTGAACCGCACACTTGGCTGTTGCTCTTCATCCAACCCTTGTAGATATTGAAACAAAGGTAGCCATCCATTGCAGCGTAGTGGATGTGGTCTATATCTAGTACATTCCGCTGCCATGCATGACGATGAAACGTGTAATGAGGTTTCTCCGGTTTACTGATGCGAAGGATGAACCATGGCTCTGCCAGGTCAGCATTGAAGGTCGACGAGAGGGCACCAGCCGATTCTTCTGGAGGTCGAAGGGGTTGCCTACAATGAGGCCGATCTGACCCAGGACTTCTTCGTCATTCTTAAAGTCTACAGTAACTAATTTCACTGTTTTGTCCTTGAGGAAGTTCTTAAAACCTGGCACTCAATGTCGACATGGCATATGTGGTAGACCAAGCAAACGTTATGTACGCAAACCTGGATCACGGCGGGCTTCTTCCTCTCTTCCTCATTTAGATCTTTCTCTCGTCCCAAGACTGTGGTGTACTCAACATCTAGCCCAGTGACCCACTCATCATCTGAGTTTTCGAACATGCGTCTGAAGCGAGAAAGGCATCCTTTCACCGTCGCAGAAGAACGGGTGTAGATGACGTTGAACTCATCGCCGGTGATGGTTCTAACCTTGTACTCACCGCCGATCGTGGAGATTTGGGAGGCCATGGATTTGGGAGGAGGGTTAGGATTAGTGGAACTGCCGTAATGCGAATGGACGGGACGACTAGGAGCGAACCGCCATAGTATTGAAGGACGTGCGGGGACGAGTAGGAGCGAACTGCCAGCGTCACGAGCAGCGAGGGTAGTGGCTTTCCATTCTCCCATGATACGGGCTTCGAGAGCCCTTGGATCTGAGATCGAACGGTTGCATGGCGTGGTTCTAGACCTATGGGTGAATATCCTATCCTAGAGGGTTATTACGCAAATTTTCAAAGAACTTCGCATGCGACCGCTTGATCTCAGATCTAAGGGCTGCCAAAGAGTCGTGCATCGTGGTCGCTTACCACTTACCACCCACGCTGTCGTCAGGCGGTCGCGCCCTTGGAGATTTAACACGGTGCGTTAGGCTATCCGATGTTGGCATGTCATACATAGTCATCACTTAGTCACTCATACTACAACAAGGTTTTGGCTATAAGGTTGGCTATAAGTGTATTTTTTTACTTCTCTCTATCTCTTTCTTCGTACTCCCTCCATCCCATAATATAAGAACGTTTTTTACACTAGTGTAGTGCCAAAAACGTTCTTATATTATGGGACATAGGGAGTACTAGTATTTATTGCATTTGCCAAGGAGTGACCTCTTCCAATGAAATGGTGTTGGTAAGTTTGCTTCATTTAATTAGCTATAGACTCAAAATTGTCTTTTCACCTAGGTACACGCGCTTAGCAACTTTTCTTCCTTGGGTCACCAAACTATTCTATCTCTTCTTGATTAACTTGCCACATCAGACTTTATGCCTATGTGGCAAGCTTAAGCACCTGTAGGAGCAAGTAAAAGTAAGTACAATAGTGCGCTTTACATGGCATTTTGCATATGTGGAGGAAAGAGAGGCAAGGAAAAAGTGGAGAAGTGGGCTCTCATGCAAGAGCCAGCCTCTACTACATGGTGGAGCATTGGGAGAGGCACCAGTATGGAGGTGGTCGAATCTGGGAGACTCACGCCGGTCGTGGCGCCATGATAAAAATGATAATGGCAAGTCAAATCACGGGGCCCACCTGTCCAAAGATAACTTCATTGTCAAATCATACAGCCCTACGTTTGCAGCAGCCTACTCCCTCGTCTTCTCGCGTCTCTGTCCGAACCGACTAGGCGAATCGCCCGCCTACCAAGGCAGAAAAGCCCCACCCTCGACTTTTGAATACAACTATATCCGCTTAAGAATCCAATGATATACTTTTTGTGACATAGTAACTCATATTTAGTTAGTCAAATGGATGACCTAGAACTACGTGCAGGCCCTATAAACCGAGACGCCTAAAAATAAAAAAACCGAGACGGAGAGGGTAGTTCAAAGACGTATCTTTTAGATCAATATAGTCGAGGATTCACCAAGGAGCAAAACCAAGTGGTAGGCTACTCCCGTCGTGTTGGCGTAGCAACTCAAGCAGGTCGATCCGCACACTAAACGGCGACACACTTAACAGACCCCTTTGGCCGACATGTGGCTCATCCACCGTCTTGTTCCACGTGCGATGCACCAAATTACGATTCGAGCAGCGATTGGAATTGGAGGCACCCGGTCAGAAGGCTTGCGATGAGTAGAAAATGAGCGATGAGGGGTCAAATCACAAAGCCCCACCTTTCCTGCATTAAGCTGGACGGACGAAGCAACCATCATTTCACTCTAGGGCGCAAGAGCATAAAGAAAAGAGAAAACAATGATGCGTGCGGCAGCTACCTAGGGCACCCTAGGTTAGGGGTCTCCACTACAAACCCTTTTTTTTTGAAAGCGCCTCCACTACAAATCGGCTTCTCCCTCGTCGTCTTGAAGAAAATCGATGATGAGTGCGGCGGTAGGGTTTGTAGGAGTACTACGGTGTGCGGGGCCACGTCGTAGTAAACGGGTTCGAGTCGACGCCTTAAATATGTGTGGGCCGCTTGGTTTTACGGGAATGAGGCAGCATTTTGGGTTCGGGGACCAAGTGGAGATATAGTACGCATACAAAAATTGTGGATGTAGGTTCAACCGAAAGGCAATGATGCATGGGCCCTGCATTTTGATATACCCGGGGCCGCGTGAAATTTGCTACTCTACTCAAAACTAGTAAGGTACACATGTATTGAATGCATGAGATTCGAAACCAAATTATGAATAAATACACACTATAGCATGTAAAGCTTTGAGTCATATATGCATGATGTAGATGTTCGTTTAGTTCTTATAGTTCATCTCATTCAAAATCAATTAGTTTTATAAAATGTTAAGATTCATGGGGTTGTGCATTGTACTCCCTCCGTTCCAAAATAGGTGACTCAACTTTGTACTAACTTTAGTACAAAGTTAGTGCAAAGTTGGGTCATCTATTTTGGAGCGGAGGGAGTAAATCATAAAGTAAAAAGCGAATAATGGAAATTCATTTAGAAAAATAATCAATTATGATACGTAAGATTATAGAACAAAGGATAAGTGGTTGTGTTTTGATGTTTGTGCATTATGATTAAGTTCAACCTTGGATTCTTCTAAATTGTACATGAGGTAGATCTGGTGGAATGTTGATGATATCCAACGGCCAGTAGTGCTCAGATTTGCCTATCTCTACACTGTCGGATTAGCTTCATCCAGCGACCATCTTTCCAAGTTATTGGCACACTATATAGTTCTTGTGCCATAGTTGCATGTTTAGGAAAAAAGCTACTAGTGGGTTGTACTATCTATTTAGGAATAGAAGATGTATACATGGAAGTTGTAGGGAAAGAGATGACATGGAGCATCTCAATTCCTATGAGTAGGGATTGGAAAAGAGATGTCATTTGGTTCACATCATAGGAACTTTTCTATTGAATCTAGAGATGACATGTATCTCAATTACTATGAGGAGGGATTAGAAAAGAGATGTAATTTGGTTCATATCATAGGAACTTTTCTATTGAATATACGCTAATGTTTATTTTCCTTTGAAATTAAGGGAGTATAGGAATCCACTCATATGAACCAAGTGGCTCTAAAGCCATAGAAATGATATCATGTTTATTTCCTTTGAAATGTGGAGTATATGAGTCTATTCCTATGAACCAATTGGCTCTAAAGGAAAAAAAATCCTAAAAAATCATATCATATAGAGTTCCTATGATATTCCTCGACACTAAAGGATGCTTGAAATTTCTACGGGTGATACGATGGTCTTTCTTTGTATACTCCTCACCCAACTTTATAGTTACCTCTCAAAGATGAATGAAATGATATATACATGGTATTCTACATGTGCAATTTGGTACACGAAAACTCGGTAAAAGTTTGCGAGGTTCGAATTTTCAATAAAGCTATATGCACTGCATTTGAACGGAGGAGCATACGGCAGTTGCTAACACTAACGTGGAAGATTTGTGTGTAGGAGGAGTGACTGCTACGTTAAATGACATGGCAAACCCGACAATCGCTTGGATGCCGATCTAATGGTTCTTACTGGCGTTAAATCGGGGAAAAGGCTTGTGGCGAACATTTGTCAGATAATGATTTACGGACACATGCATTGCATTGATACGTGCCCCTCTCTCTCTCATGCACACGCACCCTCACGAGTCACGACTCTCCCGAGTCCTCTCGCAGACTCGCACGTCGCACCCACCGTCTATCTGCAGGTAGACGTCACGCACATATGTGCTCTTCACACCCTACCCTCAGAACTTCTAAAAAACAAAAGACGGCGCGCACATTTTATTTTAGCTCACACGTCACACACTTATACTGTCGTTTCAAAAAGAAAACACACTTATACTATTACTCTTGCGGCGAACGTTCTTTGGGCATAGTATATTGTACTCTCACGAAGAGAAGCGGTGCACGCACGCACTAGTTCTCTCACAAGCACTTTCATGGTACACGTGAGGCGCATTTTTTTGAACCTGGTACAACAAAATCACTCCACTATATATAAAAGCAGGAGCCTTAGCGCTTGCTTTACTAGGGTTCCTCTCGTTCACTCTCTCATGCTCTCCAGATCTAAGCAACACATAGGTGGCCACACTCTCTCTCGACTCACGGTGGTCACAAATCCTAGGACAACCTCGACCGGGGCAGGGGTGTAGGTGCATCGTTCACACTGTCATCGGCGGGAGGGAGGAGACCAACGGCTGCTCGCGCGTCCCGATCGGCGGCCATGCCGTTCTCTTCGAGAGAGCGCCAGCTCGGGAGGGTCTCCAACCCCTTCTTCCTCCCTGCGGTATTGTGGCCAAGATGCGGCCTCCCGACGCCGTCTTTGCCACATGCCGACGGCCCTCAGGTATATATTCCTTCGAAACATGCCTTGCTCTACTGCCCCAGCTCCCTTCGTATGGATCCTTTTCTACTTCCGTCCGCTGCTCCAAAGCCACCTAGACTTCTACTATTATTAGAAGTAAAGCTAGTTCATACAGTCGACTCAAAGCATTGGTTCAAACAGGGAAGAAAGTGGGAAAGCTGTAGCATGAATCTAGGACTTGATTCTAAGAGGAAATGGGGGAAAGTAGTAATATCTGTCACTGTTTAAATAATTGTATTTCCTATTTGCGCAAACAGGGATGTCTGCCTCCATATCGTTTCGGGATGTCTGTCTCCGTATCGTTTCTATCCGCGCAATCAAAAGCACACACCTCAATTTTAGTACAACTGCGCAAAATGAGATGGCTATCCTCATTGTAAATGCCTAACCTCCCGTCTTCAAGGTATCCCTACATTGGTAGTAACTAAGGTAGAATGACCAACGCATAATCTAAAAGAAGCTGATTCAGACGTTTTATTTCACGATTACGGCAGGGACGAGCGAAAACAACTGCATCCTAGTCCGGAATGCACTTCTACCAGTTCATCCATGGACCAAGGACTAGCTGGCACGGCTGCACGGTGGTTTTTTGGACAGGTGTGCGGACAAGAGGCATTGTGGTCTGCTTATTTCTGCAAATAGCAGTGCTTAAATTTAGTGGAATGCACAAGACTTTCAGCTAGTCAAGATAATCAAGGTGGAGTTCGCTTTAGCATTCCAAATTTGAGACCACAATTATAATTGGTTATTCGGAATGAGAAAACCTAACCACGAGTGGTGGCAACAAGAAAAACCAGAGTGAACTCCGGAAATTTAAGCTCGCCGGGAGGAATCTTTTGCTCAGAGAGAAGCCTTGCTTGTTTTTTCCTGATTTGTAAACCTTCTCACAACTTTGTCTTTTCTTTGTGAACTAGTATATGTTTGTTATGTTCTATGAGTCATTGAGATGTATAAAATTGCTTAACTTATGCCTTTCAAGTTTTTTATGAAGACGAGTTTAATGTGAGTGTTCCACATGAGCGCTGGACTAGCGTGTGAACATTTGGAATTTATTATATTGTGGCCTCAATTAACTGCATGAACCCTTTGTAACAAGATACATAGTTGCTTATATGTCAGACAGCAGATTGTTGATTGTTAGCTGGTCGATAGCCTAGTGTTGAAGCGAGTCGAGCCAATGTGTCGTGTTTTGCACAACTGCTTACAAGTGAGGTAGCACCAACAGTGTTTACAAATACTTATGTATACGTCGGCGCACGGTTCTTGAACGAGTGCTCTATTTCATCAAAACACACACTGCTCGTATGATAAACCGTGATAACTTATGTCTTACCATGCCATATTCATGAAAAAACTAGTGAGGACGCATTTGTTTCGGCAACAATTACGATTGGTCTCACATGATTCACGGGCACACAAAAGTAGCAGCAGTTCCCATAGACGGATTCAAAAAGAGTACTAGCCCCAGAGGGGTCGATATGAGCAAGGTTCAGATAATTAGACACAATCCAAACTACTATTAAACACTAGTTGGGGCAACTATTTCATGCCTCGATCTAATTTGGGTTGGACACAAGACGGACCTTGCCATGAACATCATCGAGGACGTCCCGCGGCAGCTCAATCCTGTGAACCTTCATGAAGACAACCTTGTGGCCTTGCCACTGATAAACTTGTTTGTGGAGGCATGCCACGTCATCTTCCTGCGTAAGCTTGACAAGAACAATATTCCTCACAAACGAAGGAGTAGCTTTGAACTTCTTGTGCTTCAGTACACCCTGGACAACACGCCTGACAACAGTGAGGCTGGAATACAACTCTTCATTGGTATAACCGTAAATGGCTTCCAGGATCCAACAGCCTAAGAACTCTATTTTCCCAGTGCGTATATTCATGTCATCTGACTCATAGCGAGTGACATGTACAACCACACAATCCTTGTCTACATCAGGGCTCTAATTGAAACAGAAACAAATTCTGAATTACTTTTCAGTATAAGAAACACAAGTTATTTGAACCACTATGTATAGCATGGCATCAAAGCTAATACAATTTTGCATTATTAATCACCACGTACTTCCTTTTCTAAAAAAAATCACCACATACTTAGATGAAAAACCACAATCAAGATCAGCAAAGAAGGAAATCACCTTGGGCAGCTCGGTGAGGGGGGACACAGCCTCGACGGGGGAAAACTGCTCCTGCAGTGCCACGGGGCTGTAACCTCAAACGGGGCGTTGACCATCTCAGTATCTGGGGTCGCCTCGGTGGTTGCCTCCATCTTCTTGGAGCTCTCTGTCTCGTGGGGATCAGCCTCCCGCGTCTGCCCCAATATCGGCAGATCTTTGCCTGATTCTCCTTGGTCCATCATGAAACTAACGAATACTAGGAGACCACTGAAAGGAAAACACAACTGCAATGACAATGAAACAAAAAAGAGAGTGAGGATCGGTTACTGCTTTGCAAAAGTTCTTTTTTCCTCACGAACAAAAATATACCAACATCACGGATCCGCTTACCTTCCCTTTGTTCGGAGAGAAGAACGGTGGCGAGATGCAAGTGTTGCCTTTCTTGAAGACGGTGAGGGAGAAGGGATTCAATTGAAGAGTGAAATGATGGTTGCTTTGTCCGTCAAACTTAGACTGCGGGGAGGTGGGGTTTTGTGATCTGACGACTCATTCTGCGGCGCTTCGACCGGGGTGACTTCTCACTTTGCATCTTGCCTTCTAATTTGGTGGATGGCATTTGGGCTCAGCGCCTTTGCATGGCCCGCATGTCGGTGAACAAAAGTATAACGACATTCAAGAGAGGGAGACGTTTCAATGACCTAGGAGGATCGAGAAGCGGTAGAGTGTCTCCACTGTACTAGTAGTAATTCTTTTTACGGGTAGTCAGAGAGTGTCTCCACTTTGTGCTAGTAGTAATTGTTTCTCGGGGCCCAAGACAAAACAGCCCATCCACACTAGTAAATAGTAAAATCAATTCAAAAGCCCATATATTTCTTGAATGAGAGGCGCTACCCACACCCAAAGACACCGCCCCTAAAAAACCTGGGTGCTCTTCTTCCTCCTCGCTCCCACCCACCTCACGTCGGCTCGCTCCATTCGCACCCCCAAATTCCTCACCTCACTCCCTCTGAAAACCCCAGCTCCCCTTCTTCCTCACTCCTCTGAAAACCCCATCTCCCTTCTTCTTCGCTTCCTTTTCTACAACTAGGCTCGTCATTCGTTACTCTGCTCAAATCCGTGAGCGCGACGCGACGCCCTCTAGGAAAATGGAGTCGGCTGACCCCAGCGCCAAGAAGATGAAGCTCCCTCCAGCGGCGATGCCTGTTGTAGATCCCGCACCCGGCAGCGCGGGGAGAAGCGGCGACCCCGCCCCCACCGGATTCCAGGAACCCATAGAATCTCGGGTGGACAGCATCAGCGATCTCCCGGACGCCATCCTTGGGGAGATCATCTCGCTTCTCCCCACTAAGGATTGCTGCCGCACCCAAGTCCTCTCAATTCATTGGCTCCCTCTATGGTGTGTCGTTCCCCTTAATCTCGACTGTCGTCAGCTATATCTCTTCAGTGATTTTGAAATCCCCAGAGCCATCATCTCCTCCCACCAGGGCTCCGTTCAAAGCCTCTGCATCCCGTCATGCTACCTGAGCAAGCATACCATGCCTGCAGGTGGACGCCTTTGGTGGAATCCCTTGAATTCACGTAACTACGGCTGCTTGAGTTCTACTATTCCCACGAAATCATATACCACATACCGAACGCCATGAACTTGTGCCCTCAAAGACCGATGTCCATCTCGCGGTTTCGTCCTCTCTCCACACCGCCACCTTTGCAGTGCTACCTACCGGACAATGCGGTACTAAACCTTCGACTCCCATTTCTCAAGAAACTTTCACTTGTGCGGGTTCGTATCTCGGAGGCCTCATTGCACAACATCATCCACTCCGATTGCCTGCTATTTGGAGTGCTTGGTGCTTGTTTTCACAGTTAGAATCGCTTGTCTCCAAATAAAGTCACCTAACCTGGTAAGAATTGGAATTTCTTTTGACGGAAGGTAGCTCATCATCCAAGATGCCCCTTCACTTCAAAGGTTGATCCTTGATTCTAGTTATTCACCATTGCAAATAACCGTCCTCTCTGCGCCTAAACTGGAGACCTTGGGTGTAATACATGATCTATGTGCTCATTTCAATATGGTGTTTGGCTCCACAGTTCTTGTGTACTTTATATTATCATCTACACTTGTAACCATAAGCTGCATTTTAAATTTCTGCACATAATTTATATATCATCTTGGAGTACACATTTTGTACTAATATTATGTTCTATGCTCAATGAAGAGTTTCTCCATGGATGGCCTATCAATGGTGCCAGATTACATCAAGATCTTATATATCCAAATGAATAGTTTTGATCTGAACAAGATTATTGGCTTGCTGCAATGCTTTCCATGTCCGGAGAAGTTGTATATAAAGGTGATAATTTCACGCACATTGGAAGCCCGCATATAGTGTACTAGAATTAACTGCTCAAATTGTTTCTCTTTCGACACTCTTCTTTTAGACCTTAACTGTTTTCAATCTTCATGTCTATTTAGGCAATAGGACGGGGTAAGAAAGTTATAGCCAATCGGTGGATTCGTAAGCATCGGGATTTTCTCACTTCTCATGAGATTCGATTGAAGACAATAACGCTTAGAACGATATGTAGCCAACCGTGCAAACACAAGATTTGTCACATTCTTCTGCTTTGAATGCGAGGTTACTATTGTCCATCGGGCTTAAGTTTATCGTGAGCATGGTTTTGACGGATGGGTATGTCGAAGAGCAAAAAAAGGAGTTTCGTGGGCAAAAGAGCTTACGAGCGTCTTGGGGCTTCTATTTACAACATATTGTGGTCATAATCTAGTAAAGTTTACGACCTAGGATGTTCATTCTATGGACTGACCGATCCATTTGATCAGAATCGCCGAAAAACAAGATCGAGTTAGATGTTGTTGCCCTTTTCAATCTGGTTTTTTGTAAACACGATGAACAATTAACCCTCGTGCTTTTGTATGCTTTGTAAGCTGGAGTTAGATGTTCCTGCCCTTTTCAACTCGGCTGTGACTATCATATTTTCTTTGAAACAAGGCAAATGGCTTGCCATTCATTTAATCTAGAGTGAAATATTGTAACAAATCCAAACCAAGGGAAATAACATCACTCTCGCCGGCTGCTTGAGCTCACTGTGTGCATTCTGAAGCCAAGTGATTAGCCCCCACCACCACCCACAAACTTATTTCGAACTAGCACATCAAATGGGCTATAAATTTTCATAGGAAAGGCTGAATGACCGTGACAGATTTGGATTCTGACATTTGGGACCCGCGAGGAAATAGCCTATCCAAGGTGGTGTTGACTTACTAGACAGTCAACAAATGATTCTGCCTACCAGCCGTTGGATTGACATCCAACATCTGTCGTGTATCTTCTATCTCTTGTCTTCTTCTTCCTCCAGCCACCCAAACCAAACCACCCCGTCGGCACTGCCTGCTCCCGCCTCCCATGGCTGCCAGCGCCTCCGCCGCCCTACCGTACGTACCCTCCAACGTTGGCCAGTCCCTCCCTCTATTCCCCCACACGTCTTGTTATTCTCCGGCGATGTCAGCCCCAACACGCACCCGCGCCCAAACTAGTCAACCCTCGTACTCCCCTCGCTGCTTGTTGGACGGCGCATCTTCAACGGCTCTGTTCGTTCCTGGCCCAAGGCCTCGTCGTCGTCCTCCGCCTTGCGGCCTTGGTTCGCTTCGCCGTCTTGTCGCGCCCGCCCTCTTGCGTTGTCAACGTCGTCAACAACCGAGAGGAACAAGGAGATGAATGTGCGTGGAGAGGATGACGATGAGGACCCACCGACTTCATGGCGATGCAAGCAAGTGCCTCTATAATACAAGCCCAAAAATATGGTTCCTCCTAATGGTTGGACATCTGGGTCTCACGCCATTGTCAACATAGTCAATAAACGAGAGAATTACACTATGAGCGGCTGACACAAGGGACCCAGCAAGTCGTGCAGTTTTTTTTGAGGAACAAGCAGTTGTTATTTATACTAGTTTTAGCGACGGATCAGGGTAACAATGGGGTTGTGCGGGGTGTGTGGTCTGCCTAGCCGTAGTTTTATTTATGTTTACCACATCATGAGCCCAGCTTGTGTTTTTTCTTGCTGAAAATGGCTAGCCCAGTTCTATTTTTTTAAAGAAATACCCAAACAAGGCCTACTTGCTTTATCGGCCTATTTGGCTGCAAATCTTTCAAGACAAGGAGAGTTTCATTCGGTTTGCCCAAAGAATGGCTGTACATTTTAAAACACATCAAACCGGGAATTAGTTTCAATTTTTTTTTCATTACAAGATCTTAAATTCCATTGATTTTTATGCGTGGACAATTATTTGGATTTTATATTTATATAAATTATTTTTCAAAATAGTTTGAACGTGAATCGATATTTCTAGATTAAAAACAGTTGACCGCACCGAAATATGCAAAATTTCGTATACTTTTTAACTGTGGCCACAATATGGGGTGTGATGCTAACGAAAAGAAGATGGGCTCCAAAAAAATTCTTAAGAATTAGCAAATGGGTTGTACATTATTAGAAATAATGGCAGATGGGATGTATGCTGTTTTCCACATATTTGAGGCTAACTTGTGCGCCTACTACAGGTTGACATGTATGCTTTCATAAAAAAGAGGTTGACACACACGCAACACCCTGTCAACTTAGTCAACACACGAGAGCAGTGACTGTTGGATGTCCATCCAACGGCTGTCGTGCTTCTTCAATCTCTGCTCTTCATGCTCAAGCCGCTCAAACAAGCGCCGGCGAGACTGCCTGCTCCCTCCTCCTGCGGCCGGCTATGCTGCCGCGCAGGCCTCACGACCCCACCGTACTTCCATCCTGGCCTAGCCATCCCTCTACTCACCCACACATGTTGTTATTCTCCGGCGACGGCAGACGAACCAGTAAACCCTCGTACTCCTCGCGTGGGGAAACAAGCTGCCGAGTATTCCTCGGCTCCGTGTCGTCCCTTCCTAGGCCTCGCCCGTCGTCCACCGCCTGGTGCTCTCGGCCTGGTCAACGTGGTCAATGAACGACATCCATCGGAAGTGGACTGTACGTGGAGAGGCTGACAGCTGGGTCCATGGCCGCACGCAAGGAAATGCCTCCTTATTACGCGCAAAATAATGATTTCTCCACCTGACAGCTAGGACCCACAGGAAGGGCCTCTGTATTTCATGAAAAAAACGTTGCCCCCGCTGACAGGTCGGACCCACCAGCTATATCTTCACACGCAAGGAAGTGCCTCCTTATTAAGCCCAAAAAAAATGAATACCCCTGCTAGCTGGGACCCGCCATATTGTTGGGCTGACTTGTGGGCCTATTAAGTTGACGGGACGGAGAGCTTTGTCAACTTAGTCAATACTCGATGACCGTATGATGTCCATCCAACGGCCATAGTGCTTCTTCAACCTCTGGTCTTCTTGCTCCGGCCGCCCAAAGCGGCCCGGTCGTGCTGCTTTGCCTCCTGCCTCCGTGGCGGGCTGCTACATGGAGGCCTCACCGCCCCATACTACTCCCACCTTGGCGAGCCATCCCTCCACTCACCCACACGCCCTGTTATTCTGCGGCGACGACAGCCTCACACCGCAGCCGAACCAGTGAACGCTCGTACTCCTCTCCGTGTGGGCATCCACTGCCGCGTCTTGCACGGCTCCGCGCCGTCCCCTTCCTAGGCCTCGCCGTTGTCCACCGCCGTGGTGCTCTCGGCGCGGCGTGGTCAATGTGGTCAACGACCGACTTCCACAGGAAGAGTATTGTACGTGGAGAGGCTGACAGCTGGGTCCACGGCACCCGCAAGGAAGTGTCTCCTTATTACGCAGAAAATAATTATTCCTCCACCTGACAACGGGGACCCACCGGACGGGCCACCAGTATTTTGCAAAAAAATCGTTTTCCCCTGACTGCTGGGACCCACCGGACGGGCCACCGTATTTCGTGAAAAAAACGTCCCCCTGTTGTCAGCTCGGACCCACCGGAAGTGCCTCCTTATTACGCACAAAAAAAATGAATACTCCCTCGGCTAGCTGGGACCCACCTTGGTGGGAGGATGACTTGTGGGCCTACTAAGTTAGCGAGGGACGAAGGGCTTTGTCAACTTAGTCAATATGAACGATTCTAGCTCCGGTGGACCGTGACGATGTCCATCCAACGACCGTAGTGCTTCTTCAACCTCTGGTCTTCTTGCTCCGGCCGCCCAAAGCAAAGACCGGGTCGTGCCGCATGCTCCTCGCCTCCTGTGGCCGGGTGTGCTACCGCAGAGGCCTCACCGCCTACTATTCCCACGTGGCGAGCCTGCGGCGATGGCGACCTCACTGCGCAGCCGAACCGGTGAACCCTCGTAGTCCTCTCATGGCGGGCTTCCTTTGTAGCGTCGTCCCCTTCCTAGGCCTCGCCGTGCGTCCACCGCCGTGCTACTCTCCACGCCGGCGTGGTCAACGTGGTCAAGGAACGACTTCCATCGGAAGAAATCTTGTACATGGAGAGGCCGATACCGGGTCCACGGCCACAGCCCAGCTTTTTTGTGATTTGCAGTAAGTCGCTTTGTTAGGCCTGTTGGGCTGCAAATCTTTCAAGACAAGGAGAGCTTTCATTAAATTTGGTAGAAAATGGCCCATCAGTAATGAGAAATGGGCTGTACATTTTTAAAACACATCAAACCGGCAATTAGTTTCAAATATCTTTTTTTTTCATTTCAAGATTTTAAGTAACATAAATTATGCGTGGAGAATTTGTTGGATTTTATATTGATATACATTTATTTTTAAAATCAGTTTGAATGTGAGTCGAAATTTCGGGATTAAAAACAGTTCAGACCGCACCGAAATATGCAAAATTTCGTATAATTTTTTAACCGTGGCCACAATATGGGCTGTAATGCTAACAAAAAGAATATGGGCTCCAAAAAACCTTAAGAATTAGCAAATGGGCTGTAAATTATTAAAAATAATGGCAGATGGGTTGTATGCTGTTTTCCATAGATTTGAGGCTTTCCTAAAAAAAGGTTGGCCTTTAAGCACCATTTGTTGGATGTCCATCCAACGGCCGTCGTCTTCTTAAATCTCTGCTCTTCTGCTTCCATTTGCTCAAACAAACGCCGGTGGACTGCTGCTCCCTCCTCCCATGACGGTGTCTTTGCCTTGTGATCCTCACCGCTTGACCAGTACTCCCATCGCTGGCCTAGCCATCCCTCTACTCACCCACACCGCTGTTATTCTTGGCTGACGGCACACGAACCAGTAAACCCTCGTACAGTCGTACTCCCCTCCACGTGGGAAACAACTGCCGAGTCTTCCCTGCCTCCGTGTCGTCCCCTTCCTAGGCCTCGCCGTCGTCCACCGCCCTGGTGCTCTCGGTGCGGCGTGGTCAACGTGGTCAAGGAACGGCTTCCATCGGACATGGATCAGACGTGGAGAGGCTGACACCGGGTCCACGGGCCGCGCAAGGAAGTGCCTCCTTATTACGTGCAAAATAATTATTCCTCCACCGACAATGGGGACCCACCGGACGGGCCACCGTATTTCGCAAAAATGTTTGCCCCTAAGCTGCTGGGACCCACCAGCTACATCTTCGCATGCAAGGAAGTGCTCGGCGGTCGGGACCCACCTGGTCGAAGCGTACGTAGCGTTGTCATTCTGGTCGCGAACGTGTACGTATATATATACTGGTCGATGTAGAGGCGCGCACGAGTCATAGTAGAGGCGCGCACGTAGCATATACACGTACGTACAGCGGCCAGGGTGCAAGAAAGAAAATACGACCACGTATGTGTACATACGGGTGGGGTCTCGAACGCCTACTCGCGCATACGTACAGCCAGGGCTCGTGTACATGGCTGGGTTGGAACGGAGAAACAGCGCCGTCGTCGTGTTCATGGGGAGGCAACGAAATGCGTCGTGTTTATGGGGAGGCAACGGAATGCGTCGTGTTCATCGGGAGGGCTTGGACGGAACATGCGATGGAAACGAGACATGGCGTACCGCAGAACGGAGGAAACGGCCTTGTGTTCGACCGGCCACGTTCGAAACGGGATCCTGTTCATCGGGAGGGGTCTGGCGTGCCGCAAAACGGAGGAAACAGACCTCCCTACGGTCAAAGCAGGGGTTACATTGATCGGGAGGGTGTGGCGTCTTGCAAAGCAGACGAAACGGACCTCCTATGGTCGAAACGGGGTCTGTTGATCGGGAGGGTGTGGCATCCGCAAAAGCGGATTTAAACGGACCTCCTACGGTCGAAACGAGGGTCCTGTTCATCGGGAGGGGTGTGGCGTACCGCAAAACGGGACTCCACGGGATACTGTTCATCTCCACCGTCGACCTCCTCCAGCCTCCACGGGCTCCTGTTCATCCAGCCTCCACGGGCTCCTGTTCATCCAGCCTCCACGGGCTCCTGTTCATCCAGCCTCCACCGCGCGCTACTCCACCGGCTACTGTTCAACCACCCCTCCACGTCTACTGTTCATCCAGCCCTCCACACCACAGGGTCCAGTTCAACCACCCCTCCACGGGCACCCCTCCACCGTCTACTGTTCATCCTGCCCTCCACACCACGGGTCTGTTCAACCACCCCTCCACAGGCACCCCTCCACCGCTCTCTGTTCATCTAGCCCTCCACCACACCACGGGTCCTGTTCATCCAGAGGCAACGCCACCGCTCCTTTATTCATCCAACCCCCGCAACGCCACCGTTCATCCAATCGATTGGCTTTAGTTAGCGGCAGATGGCGAAGAATCGCTCGATCGGGTTGATTAACGACCATCGATCGATCGCTTCGGGTTCGATAGCAGCGTAACTGCGGTCTGTCGCTTCGGGTTCGATTAGAGCCCAACGCCTCTCTCGGGTTGATTAGAGCTAACGCCTACGCACACGCAGCAGCGTCGTGTACGAGTGAAAGCAGCGCATCGCCGGCCCCGACCTCCCACCGTAACCGGGAACTCCCCGAAATTTTCCTCCCCCTCGCTTCTACCACGGTTTTTGTCCGTCATGGACGGCCCAAGGAATGTCATGCAGCTGCGTCTCCGCCCAGCCCAGGACGAAAAGCCCATTTTCTGTCATGATTTTTTGTCATAGAAGTAGGAGCCCACCACATCTATGATGATACCGGGTTTTGTCACAATTATCGTCATAGAAGTGTCATATGTATGACATAATTTTTTTTTCGTTCTGCCCAAAATGTCACGGATGTGTCTTTTTTTTATAGTGAGTACTAGATAACAATTTCATATATACTGAACATGCATCCTCAAGCAGTACAAGGTGATATCGACGACGATCATCATATGTAGTTCTAGATGATATCGACCACGATCATCATATGTAGTTCTACATGATATCGACGACGATCATCATATGTAGTTCTAGATGATATAGCCACACACACACACACACACACACATGTAGTTCTAGATGATATCGACGACGATCATCATCCTCAAGCCTGAGCGGTGGGTGTTCCTAATAGTAATTGGGATGTCCTGTCCAACACGAAGATTCTTGCCAACGAGGAATCTCTTCCACCCAATCGAGTTTAAGTGTGTGCGACCGTCTGTGTCCATGCGGTAAGTACAGGTGGTGACGGAGCCCTTTGCGGTAAGGCGTAGTCCAGCTGAGCCTTCTTCATCAGGCTCGATACCACAACTCACAGATAGGTTCTTCGGCAATTTCTGAATAAGAAAAAACATATCAAATAATAATTAGCCTCGCACATACTCTTGCAAATATATTTTTATTAAGTCTAGATTTCTACACTATCAAAAGACACAGTACTACGCATTTGTACTAACTAATCATGAATTCTACTAATAAGTATATATGGATTATCTACACTATTAATAGTTCCTTGGATTCTACACTAATAAGAGCATGTGATCAGACTCTACACTAAAGCATATCATCGACTAGATTCCATAAAGCATATCATTGGACTCTACACTAAGCATATCATCGGATTCACTAAGCATATCATCGAATAATTTGCATTTGCAAGTATAACAAAGCATATATATATATATATATATATATATATATATATATATATATATATATATATATCATCAAATTACTACAGGCAGTACGTATAACATACCATTTCATGCCGATCGACCATGGTACTTGTCAGGCG
This sequence comes from Aegilops bicornis, assembly GCA_021605145.1. Classification (NCBI taxonomy): domain Eukaryota; kingdom Viridiplantae; phylum Streptophyta; class Magnoliopsida; order Poales; family Poaceae; genus Aegilops; species Aegilops bicornis. Next base: position 127,474,434 of record CM038669.1, read on the forward strand.
GGTCACGAATGGCACCCCGACAAAGTCATCACGTGGCGGAATTATGTGGTTGCACACTTCCTCCTCGCTCAGCCTCATTCTTTGTGCTACGATGGCTTCATGAAGTGGGTTCTCATCATCTTCATCGAGTGGGTCCTCATTATCTTCATCATCTTCGTCATCTTCATCATCTTCATCATCTTCCACCAGGTTGAGATAAATGACAATCAGCTTGGGTCTTTCTGCTCTGAAGGAGAAGCTGATCAACTCACCACCAGTAAGATGCATGTGGGCAAGGAAACATGCCCATCCATCTCCTCCAATCTGTGACATATTGCGTCCTTTCTCGACCTCCATAGTGTACGACCCCCCAGGAGCCTCAAATGTCACAGTGTCTCCTGTCAGCTTGTTGAATTTCAACCTCACATTGCATGGGATGATTTGTGTAAAAAAGCAAAATGACACAATGCAGTAATGCCAACACCAAAAATAAAATAGTTGTTACATTTCATCTAATTTCTTACCGCCACATGACGAAAACTCGGCTGGAAGTAGATGTCGAACAGCTTGCCAGCTGCAAGGCTGCTGGCACACCTTGACTTGCACAGTCGACATAGTGGTGGTGGTGGCGCCATTTTCCTAAAGCAATATGAGCAAAGGATTAACGATTCACTTCACAGGAAAGAAAAACAGTAGCATGTGATATTTTTGGTTCTTCCTCGAGAAGCAATTTTATGGACTAAGCATTTCGGTGGCACCTATTGCCAAAAAAACTTTTTACAAATATCTACCAAATAAGGGTACCACCTGCCAAGACATTTCATCTCATTTGGCCCCTATTGCCTAAGCTAATTGATTAAAAAAACAAGTGGCAAATTTAACTAAATTGGCACCTATATTTTGCCAAAAAAACTTATTACAAAAAAACAAAAGCATCTACCTATCCATGTACAGAAAAAATAACAATAAAATGGTGCATACTAAATCAACTAAATCAACTAGCCTACTAAATCCACTAGCATACTAAATCAACTAAATCAAAATGTTCTAAATCAAGTAAATCAACTAGCCTACTAAATCAACTAGCCTACTGAATCAACTAAATCAAAATGTTCTAAATCAACTAAATCAACTAGCATACTAAATCAACTAAATCAAAATGTTCTAAATCAACTGGCCTACTAAATCAAAATGTAGCAGGGAGGAGGGAGGAGGGAGAAGGAGGGGCGTCTCGAGGAGGGAGAAGAGAGTAGGACGGAGGAGGAAGGCGGAGCGAGGAGGGGCCAGCCAGCGGCGAGTGGAGGGAGGACGGAGGAGGAAGGCGGAGCAAGGAGGGGCCGGCCAGTGGCGACTAGAGGGAGGACGGAGGAGGAGGCCGATACCGAGTCTAGCGAGGAGGAGGAGGTGGCGGCGGCGCAAATCGTGTTGGGGAACGTAGTAATTTCAAAAAAAATCCTACGGACACGCAAGATCATGGTGATGCATAGCAACGAGAGGGGAGAGTGTTGTCCACGTACCCTCGTAGACCGAAAGCGGAAGCCTTAGCACAACGCGGTTGATGTAGTCGTACGTCTTCATGATCCGACCGATCCAAGTACCGAGCGTACGGCACCTCCGAGTTCAGCACACTTCAGCTGATGACGTCCCGCGAACTCCGATCCAGCAGAGCTTCACGGGAGAGTTCCGTCAGCACGACGGCGTGATGACGGTGATGATGTTGCTACCGACGCAGGCTTCGCCTAAGCACCGCTACGATATGATCGAGGTGGAATATAGTGGAGGGGGCACTGCACACGGCTGGGAGAGATCAATACATGTGTGGATACATAGACAACACCATGTCCCTAGCAAGCCTCTATTGGCTAGCTCGTTGATCAATAGATGGTTACGGTTTCCTAACCATGGACATTGGATGTCATTGATAACGGGATCACATCATTAGTAGAATGATGTGATGGACAAGACCCAATCCTAAGCCTAGCACAAAGATCGTAGTTCGTATGCTAAAGCTTTTCTAATGTCAAGTATCATTTCCTTAGACCATGAGATTGTGCAACTCCGGATACCGTAGGGAATGCTTTGGGTGTACCAAAGCGTCACAACGTAACTGGGTGACTATAAAGGTGCACTACGGTATCTCCGAAAGTGTCTGCATTGGGTTGGTACGAATCGAGATCGATTTGTCACTCCGTAAAGCGGAGAGGTATCTCTGGGCCCACTCGGTAGGACATCATCACAATGTGCACAATGTGACCAAGGGGTTGATCACGGGATGATGTGTTACGGAACGAGTAAAGAGACTTGCCGGTAACGAGATTGAACAAGGTATCGGGATACCGACGATCGAATCTCGGGCAAGTACAATACCGTTAGACAAAGGGAATTGTACACGGGATCGATTGAGTCCTTGACATCATGGTTCATCCGATGAGATCATCGTGGAACATGTGGGAGCCAACATGGGTATCCAGATCCCGCTGTTGGTTATTGACCGGAGAACGCCTCGGTCATGTCTCAAGATGGTTCCCGAACCCGTAGGGTCTACACACTTAAGGTTCGATGACGCTAGGGTTATAAAGGAAGTTTGTATGTGGTTACCGAATGTTGTTCGAGTCCCGGATGAGATCCCGGACGTCACGAGGAGTTAGGAATGGTCCGGAGGTAAAGATTTATATATGGGAAGTCCTATTTTGGTCGTAGGAAAAGTTTACGCACTTTATCGGTATTGTACCGGAGTGCCGAAAGGGGTCCGGGGTCCACCGGGGTCCACCTGCCCGGGGGCCACATGGGCTGTAGGGGTGCGCCTTGGCCTATATGGGCCAAGGGCACCAGCCCCAAGAGGCCCATGCGCCAAGGAAACTTGGGGAGGAAGAGTCCTCAAGGGGAAGGCACCTCCGAGGTGCCTTGGGGAGGATGGACTCCTCCCCTCTTGGCCGCACCCTTCCTTGGAGGAAGGGGCAAGGCTGCGCCTTCCCCTCTCCCTTGCCCCTATATATAGTGGAGGGGAGGAGGGCATCCACACTGAGCCCTGGCGCCTCCCTCCCTCCCGTGACACCTCCTCCTCTCCCGTAGGTGCTTGGCGAAGCCTGCAGATTGCCACGCTCCTCCACCACCACCACGCCGTTGTGCTGCTGTTGGATGGAGTCTTCCTCAACCTCTCCCTCTCTCCTTGCTGGATCAAGGCATGGGAGACGCCACCGGGCTGTACGTGTGTTGAACAGCGGAGGTGCCGTCAGATTCGGCACTCGGATCTCCGGTGATTTGGATCACGACGAGCAATGACTCCTTCAACCCCGTTCTCATGAACGCTTCCGCTTAGCGATCTACAAGGGTATGTAGATGCACTCTCCTTCCTCTTGTTGCTAGAATCTCCATAGATTGATCTTGGTGATGCGAGAAAATTTTGAATTTCTGCCACGTTCCTCAACAAAGTGGCATCATGAGCTAGGTCTATTGCGTAGATTCTTTGCGCGAGTAGAACACAAAGTAGTTGTGGGCGTTGATTTTGTTCAATATGCTTACCGTTACTAGTCCAATCTTGTTTCGATGGTATTGTGGGATGAAGCGGCGGACCGACCTTACACGCATTTCCACGTGAGACAGGTTCCACCGGTGACATGCACTTGGTGCATAAGGTGGCTAGCGGGTGCCGATCTCTCCCACTTTAGTCGGAACGGATTCGATGAAAAGGGTCCTTATGAAGGGTAAATAGCAATTGGCATATCACGTTGTGGTTTTGCGTAGGTAAGAAACGTTCTTGCTAGAAACCCATAGCAGCCACGTAAAACATGCAAACAACAATTAGAGGGCGTCTAACTTGTTTTTGCAGGGTATGCCATGTGATGTGATATAGCCAAGAAGAATGTGATGAATGATATGTGATGTATGAGATTGATCATGTTCTTGTAATAGGATTCACGACTTGCATGTCGATGAGTACGACAACCGGCGAGCCATAGGAGTTGTCTTTATTTATTGTATGACCTGCGTGTCATTAAACAACGCCATGTAATTACTTTACTTTATTGCTAACGGTAGCCATAGTAGTAGAAGTAATAGTTGGCGAGACAACTTCATGAAGACACGATGATGGAGATCATGATGATGGAGATCATGGTGTCATGCCGGTGACAATGATGATCATGGAGCCTCAAGATGGAGATCAATGGAGCTATATGATATTGGCCATATCATGTCACTACTATATAATTGCATGTGATGTTTATTATGTTTATGCATCTTGTTTACTTAGAACGACGGTAGTAAATAAGATGATCCCTTACACAAATTTCAAGAAGTGTTCTCCCCGACTGTGCACCGTTGCTACAGTTCGTCAGCTTCTAAGCACCACGTGATGATCGGGTGTGATGGATTCTTACGTTCACATACAACGGGTGTAAGAAAGATTTACACAGGAAAAAACACTTGGGGTTAACTTGACGAGCCTAGCATGTACAGACATGGCCTCGGGAACACAGAGACCGAAAGGTCGAGCATGAGTCGTATGGTAGATACGATCAACATGAAGATGTTCACCGATGTTGACTAGTCCGTCTCACGTGATGATCGGACACGGCTTAGTTGACTCGGATCATGTAATCACTTAGATGACCAGAGGGATGTCTATCTCGAGTGGGAGTTCATAAGATGAACTTAATTATCTTGAACATAGTCAAAAGACCTTTTGCAAATTATGTAAATAGCTCGGCGCTTTAGTTCCACTTTGTTTAGATATGTTCCTAGAGAAAATATAGTTTAAAGTTGAAAGTAGCAATTATGCGATCAGTAGAAAGCTTATGTCCTTAATGCACCGCTCAGTGAGCTGAACCCCAAAACATCGTTTGTGGATGTTGCGAACATCGGACATACACGCTTTTGATAACTACGTGATAGTTCGGTTAAACGGTTTAGAGTTGAGGCACCAAAGGCGTTTTTCGAAACGTCACGGAACATGAGATGTTTTGAGGGATGAAATTGGATTTCAGGCTCATGCCCACGTCAAGAGGTATGAGACCTCCGACGATTTTCTTAGCCTACAAACTAAGGGAGAAAAGCTCAATCGTTGAGCTTGTGCTCAGATTGCCAGAGTACAACAATCACTTGAATCGAGTGGGAGTTGATCTTCCAGATGAGATAGTGATGTTTCTCCAAAGTCATTGCCACCAAGCTGCTAGAGCTTCGTGATGAATCGTAACATATCAAGGATAGAGATGATCCTTGAGGTATTCGCGTTGTTTGACATCACGAAAGTAGAAGTCAAGAAGGAGCATCAATTGTTGATGGTTGGTGAAACCACTAGTTTCAAGAAGGGCAAGGGCAAGAAGGGATACTTCATGAAACGGCAAATCAAGCTGCTGCTCTAGTGAAGAAACCCAAGGTTGAACCCAAACCCGAGATCGAGCTTACGTAATAAGGGGAACAGCCATCGGAGCAAAGATTACCCTAGATACTTGGTAGATAAGAAGGTCGGCAAGGTCGATAGAAGTATATTGGATATACATTATGTTAATGTGTACTTTACTAGTACTCCTAGTAGCACCAGGGTATTAAGATACCGGTTCGGTTGCTAAGTGTTAGTAACTTCGAAATAAAAGGCTACGGAATAAGCGGAGACTAGCTAAAGGTGAGTGACGATATGTGTTGGAAGTGTTTTCCAAGGTTGATGTGATCAAGCATCGCGCTCCCTCTACCATCGAGATTGGTGTTAAACCTAAATAATTGTTATTTGGTGTTTGCGTTGAGCATATACATGATTGGATTATGTCTATCGCAATACGGTTTATTCATTTAAGGAGAATAATGGTTACTCTATTTATTTGAATAACACCTTCAATGGTCTTGCACCTAAAGAAATGGTTTATTGAATCTCGATCGTAGTGATACACATTTTCATGCCAAAAGATATAAGATAGTAATGATAGTACCACTTACTTGTGACACTGCCATGTAAGTCATATTGGTGTAAAAGCATGAAGAAGCTCCATGTTGATGGATCTTTGGACTCACTCGTTTTGAAAAGTTTGAGACATGCTGAACAATGTCTATTGGTGTATACGCATGAAGAAACTCCATCTTGAGATGGATCGTTTGGACTCACTTGATTTTGAATCACTTGAGATATGCAAAACATACCACATGGGCAAGATGGTGAAAAGCCTCGGTTTCAAAGAAGATGGAACTAGATAGCAACTTGTTGGAAGTAACACATTTTGATGTGTGCAGTCCAATAAGTGCCGAGGCATCTTGATGAATATCGTTATGTTCTTACTTCACGGATGATTCGTAGATGTTGAGTATATTTACTTGATGAAACACAAGTCTGAATTATTGAATGGTTCAAGTAATTTCAGAGTGAAGTTTAAGATCTTCGTGACAAGAGGATAGAATGTCTATGATATGATCATAGAGATGAATATCTGAGTTACGAGTTTTGGCACCTAATTAAGACATTGTGCAAATTGTTTCACAATTAATACCGCCGAACACCATAGTGTGATGGTGTGTCCGAACATCATAGTTGCACCTTATTGGATATGGTGCGTACCATGATGTCTCTTATCGAATTACCACTATCGTTCATGGGTTAGGCATTAGAGACAACCGCACTCACTTTAATGGGGCACCACGTAATTCCGTTGAGACGACACCGTTTGGAGAAACCTAAGTTGTCGTTTCTTAAAGGTTTGGGCATGACGCTTATGTGAAAAAGTTTCAGGTTGATAAGCTCGAACCCAAAACGGATAAAATGCATCTTCATAGGACACCCAAAAACAGTTGGGTATACCTCCTAATTCAGATCCGAAAGCAATAGGGATTGTTTCTTGAAACGGGTCCTTTCTCGAGGAAAAGTTCGTCTCGAAAAGTTGAGTGGGAGGATGATGGAGACTTGATGAGGTTATTGAACCGTCACTTCAACTAGTGTGTAGCAGGGCACGAGGAAGTTGTTCCGTGGCACCTACACCAATTGAAGTAGAAGCTTATGACAGTAATCATGAAGTTTCGGATCAAGTCACTACCGAACCTCGTAGGACGACAAGGACGCGTACTGCTTCAGAGTGGTACGGTGATCCTGTCTTGATAAACCTACGAGCTATGGGGAAGCAATGGTGGGCCCAAATTCCGACAAATGGTTAGAAGCCATGAAATCCGAGATAGTATCCATATATCAGAACAAAGCATGGACTTTGGTGGACTTTCCCGATGATCGGCAAGCCATTGAGATGAATGGATCTTTAAGAAGAAGACGGATGTGGACGGTAATATCACCGTCTATGAAGCTCGACTTGTGGCGAAGAGTTTTTCACAAGTTCAAGGAGTTGACTACGATGAGATTTTCTCATCCGTAGCGATGCTTAAGTCCGTCGGAATCATGTTAGCATAAACTGCATTTATGAAATCTGGCAGATGGATGTCAAAATGAGTTTCCTTACCAGTTTAAATGAGGAAAGGTTGTATGTGATACAATCGAAAGTTTTTGTCGATCCTAAGGATGCTAAAAGGTATCTTGGCTCCAAATGATCCTTCTAAGGACCGGAGTAAGCATCTACGAGTTGGAATGTGCGCTTTGATGAGATGATCAAAGATTTTGGGTTTATACAAAGTTTATGAGAAACTTGTATTTCCAAAGAAGTGAGTGGGAGCACTATAGAATTTCGATGAGTATATGTTGTTGACATATTGATGATCGTAAATGATGTAGAATTTCTGGAAAGCATATAGGGTTATTTGAAAGATGTTTTTCAATAGAAAACCTGGATTAGGCTACTTGAACAATAAGCATCAAGATCTATAAGATAGATCAAAATGTTTAATAATACTTTCAAATGAGCATGTACCTTGACATGATCTTGAAGGTGTTCAAGATGGATCGGTCAAAGAAGGAGTTCTTGCCGGAGATGTAAGGTATGAAGTTAAGACTTAAAGCTCGACCACGGCGAGCAGAGAGAAAGGGCGAAGATCGTCCCCTATGCCTTAGACATAGGCTCTACAGTATGCTATCTTTGGTACCGCATCGGAAGTGTGCCATGCCATGAGTCGGTCGAGGGTACAAGAATGATCCAGAATGGATCATTGGACAATGTAAAAATTGTCCTTGGAGTAAATAAGGACATGTTTCTCGATTATGGAGGTGATAAAGAGTTGGCGTAAAGGGTTACGTCGATGCAAGCTTTAACACCTATCCGAGTGACTCGAGTAGCAAACCGGATACGTATAGTGGAGCAACCATTTGGAATAGCTTCAAGTGGAGCGTGGAAGCAGCATTTATAATATGACCTAGAAATTTGCAAAGCACACACGGATCTGAAAGGTTCGGACCCGTTGACTAAAACCCGTTGACTAAAACCTCTCTCACAAGCAAAACATGATCAAACCTCGGAACTCATTGAGTCTAAATCACATGATGATGTGAACTAGTTTACGACACTAGTAAACTCTTTGGGTGTTAGTCACATGGCGATGTGACATATCGCTGTTAATCACATGACGATGCGAACTAGATTATTGACTCTAGTGCAAGTGGGAGACTGTTGGAAATATGCCCTAGAGGCAATAATAAATTAGTTATTATTATTATATTTCCTTGTTCATGATAATCGTTTATTATCCATGCTATAATTGTATTGATAGGAAACTCAAATACATGTGTGGATACATAGACAACACCATGTCCCTAGCAAGCCTCTATTGGCTAGCTCGTTGACCAATAGATGGTTACGGTTTCCTAACCATGGACATTGGATGTCATTGATAACGGGATCACATCATTAGTAGAATGATGTGATGGACAAGACCCAATCCTAAGCCTAGCACAAAGATCGTAGTTCGTATGCTAAAGCTTTTCTAATGTCAAGTATCATTTCCTTAGACCATGAGATTGTGCAACTCCGGATACCGTAGGAATGCTTTGGGTGTACCAAAGCGTCACAACGTGGCTGGGTGACTATAAAGGTGCACTACGGTATCTCCGAAAGTGTCTGTTGGGTTGTACGAATCGAGACTGGATTTGTCACTCCGATGTAAACGGAGAGGTATCTCTGGGCCCACTTTCGGTAGGACATCATCACAATGTGCACAATGTGACCAAGGGGTTGATCACGGGATGATGTGTTACGGAATGAGTAAAGAGACTTGCCGGTAACGAGATTGAACAAGGTATCGGGATACCGACGATCGAATCTCGGGCAAGTACAATACCGTTAGACAAAGGGAATTGTATACGGGATCGATTGAGTCCTTGACATCATGGTTCATCCGATGAGATCATCGTGGAACATGTGGGAGCCAACATGGGTATCCAGATCCCGCTGTTGGTTATTGACCGGAGAACGTCTCGGTCATGCGTGATGGTTCCCGAACCCGTAGGGTCTACACACTTAAGGTTCGATGGCGCTAGGGTTATAAAGGAAGTTTGTATGTGGTTACCGAATGTTGTTCGAGTCCCAGATGAGATCCCGGACGTCACGAGGAGTTAGGAATGGTCCGGAGGTAAAGATTTATATATGGGAAGTCCTATTTTGGTCGCATGAAAAGTTTAGCACTTTATCGGTATTGTCGGGAGTGCCGAAGGGGTCCGGGGTCCACTGGGGGTCCACCTGCCTGGGGCCACATGGGCTGTAGGGGGTGCGCCTTGGCCTATATGGGCCAAGGGCACCAGCCCCAAGAGGCCCATGCGCCAAGGAAACTTGGGAGGGAAGAGTCCTCAAGGGGAAGGCACCTCAGGGTGCCTTGGGGAGGATGGACTCCTCCCCCTCTTGGCCGCACCCCTTCCTTGGAGGAAGGGGCAAGGCTGCGCCTTCCCCTCTCCCTTGCCCCTATATATAGTGGAGGGAGGGAGGGCATCCACACCGAGCCTCGGCGCCTCCCTCCCTCCGTGACACCTCCTCCTCTCCCGTAGGTGCTTGGCGAAGCCTGCAGATTGCCACGCTCCTCCACCACCACCACGCCGTTGTGCTGCTGTTGGATGGAGTCTTCCTCAACCTCTCCCTCTCTCCTTGCTGGATCAAGGCATGGGAGACGTCACCGGGCTGTCACGTGTGTTGAACGCGGAGGTGCCGTCCGCTCGCACTCGGATCTCCGGTGATTTGGATCACGACAATCGACTCCTTCAACCCCGTTCTCATGAACGTTCCGCTTAGCGATCTACAAGGGTATGTAGATGCACTCTCCTTCCTCTTGTTGCTAGAATCTCCATAGATTGATCTTGGTGATGCGTAGAAAATTTTGAATTTCTGCTACGTTCCCCAACACTCTCTTCCACCACTTGGCCCATGAGGCCCATTACTTCTTCCTCGTATTCCCGTAACTCCCCGGTACCACGAAAAATACCTGAATCACTCGGAATCTTTCCGATGTCCGAATATAGTCGTCCAATATATCGATCTTTACGTCTCGACCATTTCAAGACTCCTCGTCATGTGCCCGATCTTATCCGGGACTCCGAACTACATTCGATACATCAAATCACATAAACTCATAATACCGATCGTCACAGAACTTTAAGCGTGCGGACCCTACGGGTTCGAGAACTATGTAGACATGACTGAGACACGTCTCCGGTCAATAACCAACAGCGGAACCTGGATGCTCATATTGGCTCCCACATATTCTACGAAGATCTTTATCGGTCAAACCGCATAACAATATACGTTGTTCGCTTCGGTATTTTACTTGCCCGAGATTCGATCGTTGGTATCTCAATACCTAGCTCAATCTCGTTACCGGCAAGTCTCTTTACTCGTTCCGTAATACATCATCCCACAACTAACTCATTAGTTACAATGCTTGCAAGGCTTATAGTGATGTGTATTACCGAGTGGGCCCAGAGATACCTCTCTGGCAATCAGAGTGACAAATCCTAATCCCGAAATACGCCAACTCAACAAGTACCTTCGGAGACACCTGTAGAGCACTTTTATAATCACCCAGTTATGTTGTGATGTTTGGTAGCACACAAAGTGTTCCTCCGGTAAGCGGGAGTTGCATAATCTCATAGTCATAGGAACATGTATAAGTCACGAAGAAAGCAATAGCAACATACTAAACGATCAAGTGCTAAGCTAACGGAATGGGTCAAGTCAATCACATCATTCTCCTAATGATGTGATCCCATTAATCAAATGACAACTCATGTCTATGGCTAGGAAACATAACCATCTTTGATCAACGAGCTAGTCAAGTAGAGGCATACTAGTGACACTCGGTTTGTCTATGTATTCACACATGTATCATGTTTCCGGTTAATACAATTCTAGCATGAATAATAAACATTTATCATAATATAAGAAAATAAATAATAACTTTATTATTGCCTATAGGGCATATTTCCTTCAGATCGCGGGAGGGGCAATGGGGGAGGACCGGCGTGGGGGGTTGAGGGGGAGATCGAGTGAGTGTGAGTGTGTGAGTGGATCAGATAGATCAGAGAGGGGAGGGAGATGGAATGGCTTAGCAGTAGCGCGCTATAGCAGATGGTGCTACTGCTAAACGACCTAGCAGTAGCGCCTTTCACAAAGAGCGCGCTACTGCTATGTGTCAGCATGTAAAAATAGACATCAAAAATACATTGATCATCAATGATCTTTTTGTGTACAATCTGATTTGTCAATATGAGTCCTCACCAGTTTAGGAACTGATGAAGACTCATATTGCGGCCACAAATTCTACACATAGAGTTTAATGAAGACCAAGTGGTTGTGAAAGTTTGAGAAGTAACATATTTAAGGTGGTACAAACTCTCTTCACGAAGCGAGGTGGGACTAAACTTTTTAGTAAACTTATCAGTAGCGGTTATTGTGTAAATGCGCTGCTGCTATGGCCCGTAGCAGTAGCGCTCTTCATATTAGCGCGCTGCTGCTAGAACTAGCCTCGCGGCGGCGTCGTGGCAATTGTAGCAGTAGCGCGTCTTAGAGAGGGCGCGCTACTGATACATTTATTTCAGCAACGTGTTTTGTGCGCGCGCTACTGCTAGTTAGCACCAGCGCCTTATTTTAAAGCGCGCTACTACAAAGATTCTGTGTGTAGGATTTTCCCTAGTAGTGTTCGGAGTCCCAGATGTGATCACGGACATGACGAGGAGTTTTGAAATGGTCGACATAAAGATTGATATATTGAACCATGTTATTCGGACACCGGAAGTGTTCCGGGAGGTTTCAGATAAAAGCGAAGGGCCGGAATGTTACCCGAACCCCCCTCCCCCACCCGGGAAGTTATTGGGCCCTTAGTGGGCTTTAGGGGAGAGAGAGGGCAGCAGCCAGGAGGTGGCGCCTCCCCCCAAGGGAGTCCGGGTGGACTAGGGAAGGCGCGGCCCTCTTTCCCCCCCTCCCTCTCCTTCGCCGGGAGGCTGATCGCACCCACGGGACACCTATGGGGCCGGGCGGACCAGGCCCTTGTGGTTCGGAGGGGGCGGAGATCGCCTGAAGAGCGGATCGAGGCGAGGCACACGAGCTTTACCCAGCCTTGAGCTCTCAGGAGAGATAAAACTCCTCTGCTGCTTGTTTGATGTATTGTGTTCTTGCTAGGGAGCAATGCAAGCTACAAAACCTAGCGTGAGTGTCTCTGGTCTCGAGTGAGTCGAATGAACCGAACCCTTTCTACGTTGCACATGGGCCTCCTTTTATATGCTCAAGGGTCTCCGGCTGTGGCAACATAGGCGGGGTACAAATGTAAAAACAGGAGTTGGTACACCTACTCGAGCAGACAAGGTGCAAAATACCTAACTCGACGGCAAGGGACAAAAGCAATAAATGCTCGTCGGTGTCGCTCAAACAAAGGCAACAGAGACCGTCAGTGCGCCTCCGCTTCGCCACGATGGCAAGCTTGTCGGCGCCGCTTATCGCCGCTCTCCGCTGGCTACCTGACCTCTCGACACGCCGCAGCGCATGGAGCGGTCCCATGGCGACACGTCCTGGATGAGCTGGAGCGGAGATGGAGAGGTGTTGCTTGTCAGCGGCGAATCCTTGTTGCGTCCGGAGGCTTGTCGCGCTCGGGCCTTCGGCAAGCTCCTCTTGCCGGGGCCTTGTCTTCTGCATGCTCGAGGTGGCCTTCCCGACAAGTTCCTCTTGCCGGGCCTTGTCTTCTGCATGCTCGAGAGTGGCCTTCCCGACAAGTTCCTCTTGCCGGGCCTTGTCTTCTTAATCAAATACTTTGTTCTTGAATGGCTCCAAAGGAGCCACGGAGGATCTTGGCGGCGACGAGGCAAACCTCGCCGCTGGAAGTCAGAATCGTCTGCAGATGCACGGGATACTAGGGTACCCTACTCTAGTACACCGACAGAGCCCCGGGCTGGGCGTGCATTACTGCCGAAGCGCTTGTCGGGCCAGGCCCAAAACTGCACGGACACACGCTGCCTCGCCACGCCGCAACTCGCCCGGACCCACCCCGATCCCCACTAACGGCACGCACCGTACGTGGCGTCGTGCGAGAGATCGTGGGCGCGGTCGTGGGGGGTTTCTTTATTACTATAAGCGGAACGTCCGCCCCCTCCCCCTCTTTATAAGCGGAGGAAACAGGGCAGGCCGTCCACTCTGCCATCGCTGTCTTGTCAAGAAAACCACCGCTCCCTCTTCTTCTCCGGTCTTGAAGAGAGCGGCGCCCCTTGCCTTCGCCACAAGCGCGCTCACCGCCGTCGGCCTCCTCCGCCACCCTCGCCATGGCTCCAAAGCCGACAAGGAGAAAGGTGTCAAGTCGGCCGAGGCGCAGCTGGCCATGGGCGCGCAAGGAGTGGGCCATCTTCCCCGCAGCTCAGCGCCAAGGGGAGCTGCGGACGTCTTCTACCTCTTACGTCGACGGAGACGCCAGGCGCATCCGCGACGAGGGTACTCCCGCCTCCGCCTCTGATTTGGCCCCAACAGGGTACCCTTTTTCGCTTCTTTTTCTATTGCGGGCTTTGCCTTTTTTCCGAGTTCTTTTGCGACATCATGAACATGTTTAGCCTCCGCCTCCTTGATTTCACCCCCAACGCCGTCTTGACGATGGCAGTTTTCGCGCATTTGTGTGAAAACTTTGTCGGAGTCCACCCAAATGTGGCACTCTTCCGCCATTTCTTTGTGCCCCGCGTTGAGAGAGGAGAGCCACTTGCCGGAGGGATAGCCTGGGTCTCTAGGATCGGCAAGAAAGAGGCCTACCTAGAAGGAGAGTTCCGCAACAAGTGGGAGGAGTGGAGAGCCAATTGGTGTTGGGTCGTAGAGGAGAACCCGCAGCCCTTCACCACCGTGCGCCAAACCCCAATAGTTGTGGCAGAGATTGGAGTAACTTGGCGCCGGAGGATGCGGTTGAAGATAGTTGTGACCAATTTTGCGCCTCGGGCTTGCCGGGTTAACTGTGAGGCGCAGCTTGGCGAGATTTCCTTCGCCGCCAGACGCTTCCCTTGCAGGAGAGGAGGAGGCCTGCTTGGGAGTTCGAATCGCGGCACATCATGAGGTTGCGCCCGGTCCGAATCGGAACTTCACCGCCCCGAGCTTGACGCGATGTCGCTCGAGCTGTTCAAGAACGACCCGACCACCTCGAGTGGTTTAGGTTGCCGCTGGGGTCGTCCCATTGTGCAACAACTTCGGCGCTCGACCGCATCCAGCGCCATGATGCCAAGCAGCGATTCCCATGGGATCGTTCCAACCGGCAGAGCCCCGACGAGGTCGTGGCAGCAGTTCTTCGACGACTTAGAAGAAGTGCCAATCCGCCCGACGAAAGCGTAAGAAGCTCACCCGCGACACCACCGACGAGGAGATGGCGCGGATTGCCACCGAGTGGAGGAGGCGGCAGAGCGCCGCTACCGGAGCCTTCGGGTTCACCGTGGAGGAGGCGGACGCCAAGGCGGCAAGCCTTGCCGAAAGCGAGGAGAGGTCATCGGCGAGGACGAGCTTGTCGAGCCCGAGGCCGGGTCGAGTGGACCCGCCGAGGGCGCTTTCTCTCCACCACCAGCCGACTTGCCGCCAGCCGAGCTCCCGGCCTCCGCCGAAGAGGCGTCTCCGCAAGGCCGAGACGAGTCGGGCGGCAGATCTGACAAGAAGAATGTTGCCAGGCGACGCTCCCACCGCATGCAAGCGAGGTTGCAGCAGGAGCGCCCCACACCGCTGCGACAACCGGGCGGGATCTTCTCGAGCCACCGCTGACGCCTCGCTAAGCGGCCAAGAGAGCCCACTCCCAGCCTCGTCGCACCGTGGGCGAGCCGGAGTTTGACTTCTCCGCGCCAGCCCGAGGAGGAAGGCGAAGAGTAAGCTCTTGAGATTTGTGCTTGTATTTCTTCAACTTTATTGCTTCATCTCGAATCTGATTTGCTTTGTTACGGACTCTTTCCTTTTCGTGACGCCGCCCGAAGAGCGTCGAAGAGGGCCAAGATCCCGACGGTGGTCGTTGAGGACGATTCTCCCGTGGCTGACAGGGGACGCGTCTGAGACCCCCTTGCCGGACCTGCAACCCCTTCCTCAGGCGGCCCCAAAGACAGCCCCCAGAGTAAGTGTGCAGTTTCTCCTTACTATTAGGTATGCAGGGGTGCCCTTTCTTCGTTGATACCGATCGCTTGCTTGTGTAGGAGAAGAGCAGCCTCATCGGGGAGGCTCGGAAGCCGCCTCGAGATCCTGCCCACGCCACCACGCCGCCAAGGGAGGATTCTCCGGCAAGGGAGCGCCCTCAGACAAGGGAGGCCACTCCGGCAAGGGAGGCTACCCGGCAAGGGAGGCTACCCGGCAAGGGACGGCCAAGTGACCCTCCGGTGGTCGAGGCCATGGTTGCGGATCCGTTGCAGGTGTAATCGCCTTATACGAAAATTTCTCTTGGGCTTGCTTTCTTTTGTTTTTCTTTTTGAACATTCGCTTGACTGCTCTTTCTTCGTCTGACGCAGAGCCGATGGAGGTCGAGGCCGCCGGCGAGGAGGAAGCGCGCAGCAACACCGACGAGGCCGCCGTCGAGGAAGAAGAGGTCGTGGTCGTAGACGAAGAGGTTGCCGCCGATGAGCTCATGGGCGAGGACGCCACCGAGGTCACGCCGACGCAGAGGCCGGGCGAGGGTCGGGCGATGACTGCCCCGAGGCCCGAGGAGCGCCAAAGCGCCACACCAACAGCCGATTTCGCCACAGAAGGGCGGCAGTTCGAGGAGCTCCCAAATGCCGCTTACCTCAAGGCCGGCCAAGGCGTTTTCATCAAGCTCCCTGGGAACCGAACTCCTGTGGCACCGATCGAGGGAGAGACCTTCGATGGCGAAGCTACTTGCCTCTGCTGGCCGACGTGGTGGACGCCAAGCGGCAACGTAGCGAAGTCCGAGGAGGAGCATTCTTGAAGAAAACTCTTGTCGCTCTACGCCCGGCAGCCAAGTTGGAGACCCGGAAGCGCTTGTCGCGAGGCGGAGCGGACATGGAGAAGCGCTGCAGAGGAGCTCCGAGCGCCAACCAAGAGGCTCTCCGCGACGAAAGGTGAGCGCTGGGGCAACTTGCGAGGAGCGCACGGCCTTCATCCTTGAGAAGGCCGCAATCGAGGAGGAGCAGCGGCCGGCTGCCGAGAAGCTCTCCGCGCAGAAAGGAAATGGGCGCAATGGAAGGTCAACCTGGACAGCCACGAAGAAGACCTTGCCGCCGCGAGGAGTCACTTGGCGGGCGCTCAGAAGCGAAGGATGCCGCCGCAGCCGCCGAGGCCGCCAAGGAAGAGTCAAGGCGAAGGTGGCATACCGGAGGCCACCTCAAGAAGAGCGGCGAAGAGCTTGCCGTGCTCAAGCGTGAACGCGAGAAGGACGCCTACACTCTTGGCGAGCTGCAGAGTCGTCTGTTGATAGGGGCAAGGAGCTCGACGCCGCCAAGGATTCCAAGGCGGATCTTGAGCTGGTGACCACTCGACGCAGACGTTGGACGGCGCCAGAGAGCGGGAGGTGGGCTTGTTGGAGGCGATCAAGGCCAAGGAGGAGCTGGCGAATGCTGCCTCCATCCAGAGCACCTTGAGGGAGAGCGTGGAGCACCGGATGAAGGTCTTGTGGACACCGCCACGACATCCTAGCAGTGATGGAGCTGGGGATGGCGGACCTTGCATACTCCTCCGACGAGCATCTCCAACCCAGCGCCAAACTCAGCTTATTCTTCAAAGGCGCAGGACGGGTCTCCAGCCGACTCGAGAAGAGGTCCTCAAGTACCGGGCCGAGGAATCACGCCAGATCTGTGCAGAGAGCCCTCGAGAAGGTGTTGATAAAGGTGGCCTTCCGCAATCCGGGCCTCAACCTTAACGGCGTCCTCGGATCCTTGCCGCCAGACGCCAACGTGGAGGAGCTCAAAGCCCTTGTCGCACCCATTGTGGACAAGGTGAACAAGATCAAGCGGATCGATGGCGGCCGCGTAGAGACTAGGCCGCCAACTTTATCTTTCCCTTGTCGGCTGGCGATCATGTTTAGAACACTTTGTTAGATCAATGACAAGTTATTTTGTAATATACTCTATCTTAGGCGATCAATGCAACGTTATTTCCTCTACTTGATTCCTTCCTTTATGCGTTTTACGCCTTACGTTTGGGGGACTTGTCGGTGCGGGCACTTTTTTCATGAATGAGTGCGAACGTCAAGACTTCCTGGCAAGGTCTGCCGCCCGACAAGCAACCTTGTCGCGACTAGCCGCAGCTCACTTAAGTTGTTGAGCGGACTCGAAACAAAGTAAGGGCGCGACTAGCCCGAAGTTGGTTCCTCTGTACATCGTGTTTTTCCATACAAAGTACTATCGCTCGAGGAAGATAACCTAAAATTTAAAAATTGATTGCTCAAACTTTGGCAACTTAGCTTTTCTCGTCTCTTGCTTCCCGATGGGGTGAAACTTCCTCGAGTGGTGCCCGGTCCATAGTATTATCTCCTCCTTCCCCTGGTTAACTTGTGCGCGAGGGAGCCTTCCTTTCTTTGAGAAAAGAAAAGAAGGGAAATAACGTTATGGAGCCCAAATGACTCGATTACGCTTACCGGGTGTGGTTCTTTGCACAAAGTGTTAGCCAAAACATGCAATAAAATGATGAAAGCATGAGTTTGACAAGTTGTGCGCAACACATGAGCTTTACTGATGCACGGGGTCTGCGCCCGGCTTTGTACAAAGGATTACATGCAACAGCGGCAAGACTTGTACAAAAGGTGGTTGCCGGAACGGGTTCCGGCAACTGCGCCCTATGGGTAAAACTTACGAAGATGCTCAATGTTCCAGGAGTTGCTCACCGGAATGCCATCTTCGGTCTCAAGGCGAAGACGGCGCTTGAGCCTAGTGACTCGTTTCACCCGATAAGGGCCTTCCCACTTGGTGTCAACTTGTTTGAATTCTTGGCGGATCAACGCGCCAAGAACAAGGTCGCCTTCCTCGAGACTTCCGCATTAACTTTCTGCGGCTATGGTAGCGACGCAAAGCTTGTTGGTAGCGGCGGCTCGCCGCAATGACTTTGAAAGACGATCCTCCTCAAGGAGCAGCGTCATCTTGTCGCAGCTGCTCTTGCTCAAGCTTCATCGTAAGCGAGCACTCGAGGCGATCCGTATCACGAGTTCCGTGGGGAGAACCGCCTCTGCTCCATAGACTAGAGCAAAGGGTGTCCGCCGGTGGCTCGATTTGGCGTCGTCTGATCGACCAAAGAACCACCGGTAGCTCCTCGATCCGATTTCTTCCGCACTTGTGCAGCCCGTCGAAAGTTACGGTCTTGAGCCCGCAACACTTCAGCATTTGCCCTCTCTGCTTGACCGTTGCTTCTCGGGTGAGCCACGGAAGCAAAGCGGACCTTGGCGCCAAGATCTTGGACGTCTTGCATGAAGGTGCGACTCAGAAATTGTGTGTCGTTGTCGGTGATGATCCCGTTAGGGATTCCAAAGCGGTAAACAATCGACCGAAGAACTCGACCGTTGACTATCTTTGTCACCTTCCTCATCGCTTCCACTTCCGCCACTTTGTGAACTTGTCGATGGCGACGCATAAGTACTCAAAGCCCCCGACAGCTCGGGGAAGGGGCCGAGGATGTCGAGCCCAGGCAACGAAAATGGCCGGGATAAAGGGATCGTCTGGAGAGCTTGAGCTGGCCGGTGTATCTGCTTGGAATGGAACCGCACGCTTCACACTTGGTTACTTGTGCGGTTGCATCACGGAGGCTGTCGGCCGGAAGAAACCTTGCCGGAAAGCTTTGCCGGCAAGTGCTCTTGGCGCCAATGTGGTGACCACATATGCCCCCTGTATCTCTCGCCAACAGCTTACGGCCCATCTTCCCCCGGGAATACACTTCAATTTCACACCGTTGAGTCTTCTTACATACAGTATGTTGTCGATAAACTGGTACATACCGACCGCCGAGCTACTCTTTCCGCTTCTTCCCGCTCTTGGGAAGTTCTCTGTCTGAAGGAAATGGACAATCTGCTGCGCCCATCTTTGGAGCTTAGCGGCTCGACAACAAGGACCAAAGGCACATCTTGGTTGCGGAACATCAGCTTCTACGGCAAGAACACTGCGGCTCTGCCGGAGCTTGATGCTCCCCGACAAGCTGCTTAGGAGCAAGACTTGTCGGGAGCGTCTGCTTCAACGAAACAAACCATGAGGCTTGTCGGAGCGGCATCGCCCTCGGCATTGTTGGTGTTGAGCTTGGGGACCTTTTGCAACGACGGCTTGGGAAGCTCATGGGAAAGTAGTCACCAGAGGTCAACTTCCTCTTCTTGCTTTGTCCAGTTGATGGTGTTACGGTTGGTTGAGTCGACTGAGCACGAAAATCCCCGGTTCCACGAGCAACTTAAGTGCGGCGCACTTTGACAGCCGTCGGCAATATCATTCTCGAGCTCTTGGAACATGTTCCATTTGTAGGCCGTCAAAGTGCTCTTCTAGCTTCCTCACTTCATCAACGTAGGCTTCCATCAACGGACTCGGTAATCTTTGTTCACTTGGCGGACGACAAGTCATGCGAGTCACCCCTGACAATAAGCTTTTTGATCCCAAGGTCCACTGCGATCCTGAGACCGGCAAGCAAACCTTCATACTCTGCAGTATTGTTGGTCGCTTGCTCCTTGGGAAAGTGCATCTGGACTACGTACTTGAGGTGTTCTCCGGTGGGTGCGATAAGTAGCACGCCGGCACCGGCGCCTTGCAGCGAGAAGGCACCATCAAAGTACATCAGCCACTCTTTGCTTGCTTCCTTGACGGGAATGCTTGTCTCCTAATCTCTTCATCCGGTGTTGGCGTCCATTACGCTATGAATTTTGCCAACGCTACGCTGGATAGTTGATATGCTTTCAAACTTGAGACCAAAACTTGACAGCTCAATGCCCACTCGACAATCCCGCTTGCGTTGCTTCGGATTCTGCAAGATCCTCTTCACCGGAAAGCGGTGACAAGCTGTGATCTCATGTGCTTGGAAGTAATGGCGCAGCTTTCTCGAGGCCATGAGGAGGCCGAAAAGCAATTTCGCACACCGTAGTACCTTGACCTAGCCCCTCGCAGGAGGGAACCGACAAAGTAGACCGGGCGCCGCACCATCCTTTTCGCACCTCGGTCATGCGTCTGCGGATTCGTCCTTGTCGGGACGAGAGCTTGTCGTGAAAGCCCCGCTTGTCGCCGGATGTGCTTGCCGTGGTTGCCGGCTCGTCATCCGCCTCCCTCTCCGCTACTAACGCAGCACTAACCACTTGATTGGTTGCCGCTATATATAGCGACAACTTTTCTTGTGGCTTAGGTGCGACAAGTGTTGGAGTGGAGGATAGGTATCTCTTCAAGTCTGCAGTAGCAGCCTCCGCTTCGAGTCCATTTCATTGGACTGCCTTTTTCAAGATTTTGAAAAAGCGGCAGGCGCTCAGCAGAACCTAGAAATAAACTTCTTGAGAGCAGCTGACGCAACCGCAAGTCTTCGTACATCCTTGACTCGCTTTGGTGCTTCAATCTGCTCAATGGCCTTTGATCTTGTCGGGATTGGCTTCAATCCCTCGCCGAGACATTTAAGAACCCGAGAAGCTTGCGGAAGGGACTCCAAACACGCACTTCTCGGGGTTGAGCTTGAGGTTGATCTTGGCGCAGATTTGCAAAGGTCTCTGGCCCAAATCTTGAACCAGAGTTGCTTTGTCCTTGCTTTTGACCACTATGTCATCCATGTAGGCTTCTACATTTACGTGCATTTGTGGCTCAAAAGCGTCATGGACTACCCTTGCAAATGTTGAACCAGCATTCTTCAAACCGAAAGGCATCCGTATGAAATAGTATGTGCCACATGGTGTGATGAATGCGGTCTTCTCTTCATCTTCTTGACCATGAAGATCCGATGGTATCTCGAGTATGCATCAAGAAGCGAAAGCAAATCACATCCGGTAGTGGAGTCAACAATCCGGTCAATGCGCCGCAAGGGAAATGGATCTTTGGGACAAGCTTTATTAACATCCGTGAAGTCAATACAAAGTCTCCATTTTCCGCTTTGCTTTGGCGACGACTACGTGGATTGGCCAACCACGTAGGATGGAGCACTCCTCGACAAGGCCTCGCCGCTTCCAGCTTCTTGATTTCTTGGCTATGAATTCTTGGCGCCCACCGCTTGCTTCCCGACTTTTTGCTTCGACGGGCCGCGCAGATGAGGACAAGCGGCCAGCGGTGCTCAATCACTTTCAGGAACACCGGGGATGTCGACGGTTGCCATGCAAACACGTCGACATTCGCCCATGAGGAAAGCAACGAGCGCCTTCCTATTTAGGGTCGAGAGAGGCAGCGATGGTAAAGGTACCACCAAAGGTCGTCCTCCTTGGCGGCACCTTCTTGGTCTTTGGCGGAGCTACCATCTTCTTGCACTTGCCGGTGGAGCTCGATGGTGCGTCCTCGACGGTAGCGCAAAGCACTCAGAAGAGGTGCGCTTGCCGGAGTAAGCATCGAGTTCTTGCCGGACTTGGACTTTGTCTTCTTCCCGGGGAGCTTCTGGCAAGTGTTTGGCGGTCTGTCGCGGCTGCGCATCGGTAGATCTTCGGCACAGATAAGGGCATCCTTCTTGTCGCCATGGGCGGAGATGACGCTTATCGGGCCCGGCATCTTGAGTAAGTTGTAGGCGTAGTGAGAGGCTGCCATGAACTTGGCGAAGGCCGATCGCCAAGTATCCCATTGTAGGCAACGGGAAATCGGCAACGTCGAATGTGACCCTCTCGGTCCTAAAGTTCAGCTCACGCCAAATATTACCGGCAACGTAATCTTCCCTTCGCTTGCTCCTTCCGGATTGATTCCTTGGAAAGTGCGGTCTCTTGAGCTCATTGTCGAGGATTTGAAGCTTGGAGCACCTTGGAGGAGATCGAGCTCAAGCCGGCCCGCCGTCAACTAGCATTTTGGTGACCTTGAGGTTGCGGATGGTTGAGTGAGACCAACATCGGCAAGCACCCGACCGCAGATTATGCGATCGTGGTGGTCCTCAATATCGAAAATGATAGGCGTCTGGACCACTTGAGAGGCTTGCGTGACTCTACGGAAGGTTCCGCTGCATTGACCTCCCGCATCCATTGCTTGAGTTGGCGGTGGGAGGTATGCAGGAAGCTTACCTCCGTCAGCCGCAGAGGACCTCTGCGGCTTTACGAAACTCCCGCTCATCGGGCGTCGCTGCCTTCCATATCTTCGCTGCCGTCATCATCTTCATCCTTATCGGCGGCGGGGAGGTCTGTCTCCTTCTTGCATTGCTTGGCCTTGCCTGGCGTCCTCCCGGCCGGGGCGTTTCTTGCTTGCTCCTCGGCACCTTCTGGGCCTTCTCCTTGTCGCGCCGCTCGTACTTCAGCCCTCTGTTTGTCGACAAGCTATTCGACCTTCTTGCAGCTCACGGAGGTCGTGGCCCTTTGGTGCGGTGGATCTTGCAAGATCGCTTGCTTGGAGGCCGTCCGCTTGTCGGCGGCCGCCACCGGACCGTGGTTGGCGTCGTGACAACCTCCTTGCCGGAGCCACCTGACCTTGGTGTTCTTGTCGCCACCTCCATTGCCGGACCGCTCAACAGCTAGCACTTCTCTACCTTTCTTCTTCCTGTTGCCTTCGCCGGCCCTTCTTCGCCGGGCGGTGTCCTCCTTGTCACGATCCTGCTTCCGCATTCTCTCCTGGGAGTCTCCTCCCTTCCTCGGCGTGCACACTTGTCGGCCAAGGCGTCTGACTTCTTGGCGTCCTTGACTTTGCACATCGCCATCTCCTCCTCATCCTACGGTTCCGCACATTCTCGATGAAATGCGCCGATCACCTTGGCGGGGTGGACGTCTGCAGGATGTTGTAGTGCACACGGTGAATCTCTGAATGAACTTGGCGCAGGACTCTCCTTCCTTCCGGGCGGCAGATGAAGGTCACTCTCTTGGCTATGAGGCTTGTGGCCACCGTGAAGGCGCCAACAAACCGATGGCATGATTCGCCCAAGAGGATATGGAGCTGTCCGCAAGTGCATGAGCCAAGATCGGACGTTGGAGGCTTGAGCACGAGCGGGGAAGTAGTTGGCGAGGATCTTGTCGTCCCGTCCCCGCAGCCTGCACCGCGATGGTGTAGATCTTTGAGGAACTCCGACGGATGCGCCCCGCCATCATACTTCTCCGCACGTCTGGGTTTGAAGTTTTTCTGGGCCACTTTGGACTTGCCGCATGACTCACGAGTGAACGCAGGGCAACCTCATCACAGACGGCAAGTCGCCTCGCTCCTCCGTGGCGCGCATGTCAACAGAAGGCCCAACGCGCTTTGTCGGACCGACGTCGCGCTTCTCTCCGGGCGCCGATGCGAAGTTCGAGCGTCCTCTTGTTGTCGCTCATGAAGAACTTGGCGCTGATCGCGGCGAGCTCATGGATCCGGCGACGCGGTGGAGTCGGCTGCCGAGGTGGATCCGGTGAGTCGGCGATCTTGGCCTTCGTGGCGGAGAGTGCACGGTGGTTGCACCTCCGAAGCGATCTCGCCGCCACCGGCTCGTGCCTTGTCGTCTCGCCAGCGGCAACGATGGCGTTGGTTGCCGCGGGCGCCGTTGGCAAAGCCGATGAGGCTCTGGATAGTGGCCCTCCACTCGTCGACCTTGTCGGCCGTTGGAGGGTAGTCGAGGAGCAGCTGAGCTCTCGCCAGAGCTTCTCCTGGAGTAGTGGGTGGCATTGGTGAACGGTGTGAGGAGCGGGATATGCTCGGACTTCTAACTATGTTAGAAGGAGCAGGACCCCGTCCGGGCGACCGTATCTCACTCGATGCCCGACATGTTGGCGCCGCATCTTTGGTCTTGAGGGTCTCGATCCAACGAACGTATGGCATTATGAACGCCATGACGTTGTTGGTCCCGCATCTCTGAGATGGGCGCTGGGGATGCGCTGGACGCCGAGGTTTGCGGGGCCTTGTCCTTGGACTTGGCAACGTCGCGAGCACCTTCGTCGGCGCTTCCTCACTTCCGTCCGCCCCACCACCCGCTTCTTTGCGGTGAGGGTGGGCACGACGCGACGGTTTCTGCCGCCAAGCCTTCTTCTTCGGTGGCATGTTGAGGAAGATGTTGATGACGTTGCTCGTGTGAACGCCGGATCAGATTCACACGGCCTCGACGCCCCCTACCTGGCGCGCCAAAGATGTCGGGGAGGCTGATCGTACCCACGGACACCTATGGGGCCGGCGGACCCGGCCCCTTTGTGGTTCGGAGGGGGCGGAGATCGCACGAAGAGCGGATCGAGGCGAGGCACACGAAAGCAGCTTACCCAGCCTTGAGCTTTCTCGAGAGATAAAACTCCTACTGCTGCTTGTTTGATGTATTGTGTTCTTGCTAGGGAGCAATGCAAGCTACAAAACCTAGCGTGAGTGTCTCTGGTCTCGAGTGAGTCGAATGAACCGAACCCTTTCTACGTTGCACATGGGCCTCCTTTTATATGCTCAAGGGGTCTCCATGGTGTGGCAACATAGGCGGGGTACAAATGTAAAACAGGAGTTGGTACACCTACCGAGCAAAGGTCTGATGCAAAATACCTAACTCGACGGCAAGGGACAAAAGCAATAAATGCTCGTCGATTGTCGCTCAAATAAGGCAAACAGAGACCGTCAAAAGGCCCGCCGCCACGATGGCAAGCTTGTCACCGCCACTTATCGTCACGCTTCTCCGCCGGCTGCCTGACCTCTCGACACGCCGCGCATGGAACGGTCCCATGGCGACACGTCGCTGGATGAGCTGGAGCGGAGATGGAGAGGTGTTGCTTGCCGCGGCAAGCGCCTTGCCGCGGCCGAATCCTTGTCGCGTCCGGAGGCTTGTCGCGCTCCAGGCCTTCCCGACAAGCTCCTCTTGCCGGGGCCTTGTCTTCTGCATGCCTGGAGTGGCCTTCCCGACAAGTTCCTCTTCTTGCCGGGCCTTGTCTTCTTAATCAAATACTTTGTTCTTGAATGGCTCCAAAGGAGCCACGGAGGATCTTGGCGGCGACAGGCAAACCTGCCATTGGTGTCAGAATCGTCTGCAGGCACGAGTGCACGGGATACTAGGGCACCCCTACTATAGTACACCGACACCTTCCTTCTCCTCCTAGTTGAACTAGGAAAGGAGGAATCCTACTCCTACTAGGAGGAGGATTCCTCCCCCCTTGGCGCGCCCATGATGGCCGACCGGCCTCCCCCTTCCTCCTTTATATACGTGGGGAGGGGGGCACCCTAGAAGACATGAAAGTTGTTCTTAGCTGTGTGAGGTGCCCTCCTCCATATATTTCCACCTTGGTTATATCGTTGTAGTGCTTAGGCGAAGCCCTGCGTCGGTAACTTCATCATCATCGTCATCACGCCGACGTGCTGACAAAACTCTCCCTCGGCCTCAGCTGGATCAAGAGTACGAGGGGCGTCACCTAGCTGAACGTGTGCTGATCACGGAGGTGCCGTGCGTTCGGTACTTGATCGGTTGGATCGCGAAGACGTTCCACTACATCAACCGCGTTATAGCAGCTTAACGCTTTCGGTCTCACGAGATGCGTGGACAGACTCTCCCGCTCGTTGCTATGCATCACATAGATAGATCTTGCGTGATCGTAGGTAAATTTTTTGAAATACTACGTTCCCCAACATCCTTATCTATACCTATATCTACTAGCAAAGGAAGAAAAACTTCTGCCCGTCTGTTACACATTTTTACATAAACCCACTACCTTTTTTAATTAAACCACAGTTCATCTTTAAGTGACAGAAAATGGTTCGTTTATATTTTCATAGAAAACCCTTGCCGTTTCTCGTAATTAACACACAGCCCACCTTTAAGTGACACAAAACAATTTTTTTGCATTTCCTTATAGAACCCTCTACCTTTTTCTAGTAATTAATCCACGGTCCACCTTTAAGTGACAGAAACTAGAAAGAAAACCCTTTGATATCTAGGTTAATCAACTCATAGTCCATCTAGAAGAAAAGCTTTTCAGAAGTATCCGTATTTTCTAAACCCTAACTTCAATTGTAACATGTTATATATGTAATTTAATTAGAAAAAATTGTAAATTTGAATATGATGTTATTTTTACCTCTTAAGCATTAAAAAAATATATTTAGGGTGCAATCTTAGTCAATGGCGTATGATTCTTCTTTCTCATATTGGCGTCAATCCAGATTGCAAATAAACACCTCAGTAAAATCGGATCGGAGACGAAAGAAACCATCGATAACCACGAATACACGCCTCGGCAAAACCTCGTAGAAAAAGAGCAGATTTCTCACCTTTTGCCAAGAAAGAGATGTCTAAGAATTGACCACATTCAAACGCATTATGATTGTGTGAGCATCAAGCCCACCGTTAGCGAGGGTGAGAAAAAGGATAAGCAACAACATAAATGTGATGCCACGTTAAAATAAAGGGCGTGGACCTATCGGGGTCTTGAGTCATGGTTACCTGGTTTGGGGCGTGTGGTATTTTCCCCCCTCCTGTTGCAACGCATGTGGTCTTGAGTCACATTCTCTCCTTCTTCCCCCCTCCATCTTCCTAACCATCCCTCTGAGCCTCCCCCTTCTCTAGTGTCGATGACAACCCCCCCCCCCTCCCCGACCCACACCAGTCAACCCTCTTCCTTGCCTCTGCATCAGAAAAGTCGCAACTCGGTGCCGCTCACAGCATTGTCCTCGTCTTCATCAAGGTCCCGGTTCGGCCTCGCTGGGGTCGACACTCCTCGCTAGCGCTCGTCACACTGCCCCGTCTTCGGCCTTGTTCAGAATCGGCAGACACAAGTAAAAATTTCAGGCACATAATATTTAGCAAAGCTGTTTTCAAATTCATGGACTTCATTCCCTCCAAATTTACAAACAACGTTACATTTTATTACTCATCAGTGATCATACCCAAAAAGGAAAAAGAAAGAAAGAAAAGAAAACACATACAACGGGCCCAAACGCAAGCGCCCATTCCACCCTGACCCCGAAAGGCTAAAACCCTAGACAAAAGCTCAGCGGCGCAGCACAGCCCAGCCGCCGCGCACCACGCTCTTCCCCCCTCCCCCTCCCTCTCCCCCGCCCTCCTCCGACCACCTTCTCCCGAAAGCACGGAGATGCTCTCCGCTGCCTTCGCTGTTCACCCCGCCGCCGTCGCGTCGCAACGGCATTCGGTCCGTCAGCGCCAGCAATTCTGCGCTCCAATCGGGACGGCGACGCCAAGGCGGCGGTTGCCAGTGGCGATGCTTTCGGTCACTAACGCCGTCGCCACCCAGAGCCGCGAGAGCGCCCCCGCGGCGCCTCGCAAGCTCTCTTTCCCGATACTGGTATGATTGCGGATTTGAGATTTAAGCCGTGTTTCATCACTGTTCAGTTTTATTGTTATTTAGGTTCATGTGGAACTGTATATTTGGATATCTTTTGTTGCTTCAGTTTTAAATCAATATGCGTTGGTGGTTGCAGGACTGTTTCAGTTTGGTATACTTATTTAGTGAATCCACAAAATAAAAATAAAAATGATTGTTTAGCATACGGGTATGGCGATATACGAACCTGACTAACGTGAGCCTCACGGTTTAGGCATACAGCATCATACATTTTGACGCGATGTTGGCAATGAGCTGACATGGACTAATCGTGAACCATACCGTTCATTTATTCCTGTGCAGAGTGACATTGCAAACACTTTTAGCGCTCCGATGGAGAAGGATAGGATCTGCCCGCTTGAAATCTTGAATTCATCAAGAACTTTGTTCTTTTAAAATTATTAAACTTGCGTCTATTGATTGCTATGTATGTTAGACTTGTGATTGTTTGCTTATATGACACCGCACCTGTTATATTCTAGTATTTTGAAATGGGCATGATCACCGTTGTATTCATTCTGCAACAGTCACTTTAGCAAATTTAACCGAGGTTATATAGGTGTGGTCGGAGTTCCATGGGTACTCCAGGATAACAACACTGAGTTGATACCTGATATTCAGTTAGTGGTACAGTTATTGAAAGCAGAAGAGACCAGTGTTTTAGCTGCAAAAAAAAGGAAAACCAGAATCAAGGCTTGGTGGGCTCCAGTTATACAATTGGACTTCCATTTTGAGCCAGTGAAAGTGTAGTCTCTCTGCCAGGTCTCTCGTGGAACTATTGAAAGGCAAGCTCGATAAAGCTGGTCAGCCCCTGCCTTCTTAGATATTACTTTGCAAACAAGAGCCTGAAGAACTATTCATACATGGACATGTCTTTAGGGGCTAGCCACTTCACTGAAGTTGTCTGCTATGTACTACCTTCATTCCAAATTGGTTGAAGTTCTATGTTGACCTAAGTCAACATTTTTTAAGTTTGACCAAGTTTATAGAAAACTACATTAACACTTACAACACCAAAATAATTTCATTAGATTAGCCATGAACTATTTTCATACTATATATATATATGATTTTGTAAATGTCAGCATATTTTTCCATATAGTTGTTCAACTTAAAAAGTTTGACTTAAGTCAAAGCTAGAAATTAAGGCCTCCTTTGGTTTAGATGAATTTTGTAGGAAAAATCCCTTTGGAGCCCTTTGGTTTGTAGGAATGGATTCCTATTCCTATATAGGATAGGAACAAATCCTTCACATTTCAAAGGAAAAAAAAAACATTAGGCCTCCTTTGGTTCATAGGAATATTGTAGGAATTGTAAAGGATAGGAACTTTGTAGGAAAAATTCCTTTGAAGCCCTTTGGTTTGTAGGAATGGATTCCTATTCCTATATAGGACAGGAATCAATCCTTCACATTTCAAAGGAAAAAAAACATTAGCCTAGTCTCAATGGAAAAATTCCTATCCCATGCATCAAATGATACCTCTTTATTTATAGGAATTGAGATGCATGTCATCCCACTTCCTATGATTTTCCTATTCCTATACTATTCCTATCCTATGAACCAAAGGAGGCCTAGCCTAGACCCATTGAAAAAGTTCCTCTCCTATGAATCAAGTGACATCTCTTTCCCTATAGGAGTTGAGATACATGTCATCTCATTTCCTATTTTTTTCCTATTCCTATCCTATGAACCAAAGGAGGCCTAAAGTAATTAGGAACGGAGGAAGTATAGTATAGAAATAACATCCCGTTAACTAATTTCATAGTATAGCTCTATGTAAAGATGTGGACAAGTGAAACCACGAACAGAAGTATGACCTGGTCGACGTTCAATTACTATGGTCAATGGATTGCATTAAGATCTTGTGGTTGCTGTTTTAACTTTTGTTGTTGCTTTCAACTTTTCATATTCAATATCCTAAATTATGTCTGCTTACCGAAATTCTCTTCCTTGATTAGAATCTTCTCTACTGACTCTAAGCTCTGGCATTATTGAGTTTATCCATTCATCATATCCCAATTACCTCCAGCATTTCAGTAAAGCAAAGTTGAATTGCTAATACGATCCACATGGCAGCAGAAAGCATATATTATATTTGACCCAGTGCACTTATATTTATAGGTGAACAGTTGCACCGGAAAAATGGGGAAGTCTGTTGCTGAAGCAGCTGTGTCTGCTGGTCTTCAGTTAGTTCCGGTGTCATTCAGTGCAATAGAGGTTCGTGATGGAAAGCTCAACATCTGTGACAGAGATATTCATATTCATGATCCATCTGAAAGTGAACGTATTCTCCGTTCCATTGCTAAGGACTACCCAGATATGATAGTTGTTGACTACACTGTGCCTGATGCTGTTAATGGTAAGCATATTAGTATTTTCTACTGGACAACTGAGTGTTTTTTTCCTTTAGATACAAATATAATACTGTAGACAATAGTTTATATTCCACTCGTACTATTGTGAATTCATATACTTGATCCCTTGTGATATCTAAAACGGTGTCTATTTACAAGCAGTGATGGTCAAAGTTGCCTATTAGAGACCATGCCCATATCTAAAAAACCGTCTATTTACGAACTGAGGGATTATTTATTCATGGTTAGGCAAGCAATTTGTCTGCAATTCTGCCGATTGCTTGGATGTTCTTTGTTTGTACATTATTTGCTCCATGTTTTTGCTGCTATTGATCATGACTTGGCTTGCAGCCAATGCTGAACTTTACTGCAAACTTGGCTTGCCATTTGTAATGGGCACAACTGGTGGAAATAGGCAACTGTTGAACAAAACTGTGCAGGATGCGAATGTTTATGCTGTGATATCTCCACAAATGGGGAAGCAGGTATAATTATTTTCATCACCTGGTTAATGCATTGATCGTTCCCTTATTGACACTGTAACTTCTTATTAGGTTGTTGCTTTCCTTGCTGCCATGGAAATCATGGCAGAGAAATTCCCTGGTGCATTTGCAGGTTACAAACTAGAGGTATCCATTAATCTTTACAATAAAAAATCATGATTTCGTTCTGTATTCTCTGTTTTAACAAATTCTTGGTGTCGTCCTTGATTGCCATGGGTTGTGTTCATTATGGGCTCAGTACTTGTCATGATATGCAGAGTTTTCCTTTTAACTTAAAGTTAGTTACATTTAAGGAGTCGTGAGATGGTGCAGAGATGTTAACTTGACGTAGCAACTAGTAAAATATCTACAAGCCAATGTGGTGGAATATATATGAAAAGCTATTCTAAGAAGACAACAGCTGATCAGCTGACATGCCACAGTAATAAGGAGGGAAATTAGGTACTGGATTGTCACTGGAAATTCGGAGCTAGGAGCAGGGGTATCTTTTATTAATTGGAAACAGTTTATATCCAGTATGTTAACAAATTTATCTGCTGACGCATGGTAAATATGTCGACATTGTAAGTTGAAACACCTTGGGTATGTATACCTAGTATCTATCCGTTCTTGCTTCATCTAAAAGGGTTATTAACATTGATGGGGACAGGATTGCAAGCCTGCGAGATGCAAATGCACATAGACACAACTTCAGAACTGTTCTTCAAATTTTTATTAGATTTTGAACCACTTATCTATATTATTTATATGCACGAGTTTTGAAAGACCCATGGGTTCTGTGATAGGTTCTCTTGTGTTTAAAACTTTGATGCAAGTTGAACTGTGTCGGGGAAAATGACACCTACGGGACCACGCGGATCACTTCTACGGTTTGGCAGGGAAGAGGGGTAGAGCAAAGAGCGGATCTAATAATCAACACGATGGATTTTTACCCAGGTTCGGGCCGGTCGGAAGCGTAAAACCCCAGTCCTGCTTGAGTGTATATTCTGTGTTCTTGAGCTTCGGCTAGCTGCTATGCATGCAAGCTGGGCCGAGAGGTTCAAAAGTCTGAATCCTTCTTCAGTACGCCTTGGGCCTCCTTTTATATGTCCAAGGAGTCGCCACAGCGGCATACAGGAGGTGGAAAGTAGCTACAGTGCATATGCTTATCACTGACATCTTAGGACAAACACATTAAATGCGCTTGTTATGTGTCCTCTAACTTTATCAGGGACGGAAATAGAGCCCGTCCCGTCCGTCGCCGCCTCTCCCCGTCTTGACACGCATCCAGGCCGACGAGGCATGCAATGCCAGTTGGTCAAGAAGTTGTCAGGCCGAACGGTGGCTGGATCTTCACTAAGATTTGCATGCCACCACGCAGGTGCTTGCTAGGTTGGCAGGCCAATTCCCGCGCTGGAGTGGTGGCGGGGTGGTGGAGCCTTGTACTCCCCCCCCGGCAAGGACCTTGCCGGGGGCTTAGCAATTCATCCCGGCAAGGATCTTGCCGGGGCTTCGTGAGCCATCCTGGCAAGGATCTTGCCGGGGCCTCAGCTTCTGGTCTTCACAAAGATCTGCATGCCACCACGCATGCGCCTCTGGGTCTTGGCTGCCTCTCTAGTGATCTTGTTTTTATCCTTGATCGCCCTCTTCAGGCCTTGCCGCAGGTGTGGCTACAACTGCCCGTGCACAAGTATGGGGTGCTAAAGGCCTAGACTTTAGTACACCGACAGGAGCCCCCGGGCCTGGGCCACACACGGGTGCGGGGCGGTGTTGGGCTAGGCCCAAACAGGGCACGGGCATGCATGGCAGCGATCGATTGCTGTAATCTTCTCGTCTGTCGTGCTTGCAGCGGCCCGTGAATGACCTTTATTCACGGGATGGTAATCGCCGTTCCACGCTCCCACTACGCCCGCCTTTTTTGCCACGTACGCCGCATGCATGGCACGGGGTAGGTGGCGGACGCGCGGGATATGGAAAGGCGTGCCATGGCAGATACCCATGCGCCTTTGATTGGCGCGGGGAGGGCGGTCGACGACTCCGCTCGTTGCCAATGGCCTTAATGAGCTGGACTCGAAAGGGCCCTTCAGAGAAGGTATAGAGCCAGCCCCCAGCCCTTCCTGCTTGGCTATAAAAGGAGGATCGGGAGGAGGGGCATCCCTTTGCGTCTTCTTTTCTTCTCCGTTCTTCATCCACCGTCATGCCGAGAGGGCGTGGTCGCGGCCGCCCTCCTGCGGAGGCGACTAGATCTTCCTCTCGCCAGAGGGCCGTGGCGGTTAAGGAAGAGCCAAGCGCTCAAGGCGGAGGTGTCGGATGGGGTCGCGGTCGGCGAGGTGGTCGAGGTAGAAGTGGACGTGGAAGTGGAGCACTTGCAGCGCCGCCGTCCCCTCCCGCTCCGTCAAGTGGCCATGCCGGGGACACGGTGCTGGAGTTCATCTCGCAGCTGCGCGAACCGGCCCGCAGCCGTCTCCGCCTTCCCGAGCCGTTCGCGAGGGTGCTGGAGGTCGACCAGCCGCCAAGTTTGAGGCTTCATATGAGGGGTTGTTGCAATGGCGACATGTGGGTGAACGTAGAGTTCCCTGCCCCTCATGTAATGCTTCTTCGTCATGTTGGAAAACCTTCAGACGCACTCCACCGCTCGATGAAGGGGCACATCCTCCGTTTCAAATTAGTGGAGGCTGACTTGCTCTCCGTCAAGGTTTTTGGGCGCTCCGGAATCCGGTTAGGGTACTGCGCGGAGAGCTCTACCGATGACGAAAGCTCCTCCTTGAGCGATAGTGACGAGGAGACCGATGGGGAGGACGAGGGGGACGGGTCCGACTAGACGTCGGGCGCACCGTCACCAGGCGACACCGGCAGCACCATCATTTGCACATGGTCTTCTCCTCGGCAGAGCGATTTGCCGGGGGGCAGTTCTTGGCGGTGGCTTCTCAAGCCAGCTCCTTGAACTTCTCGGGGCCGCCGCTCCTGGCGGCTGGCACTGAAAGGCCTGAGAAGACGAAGAAGGCGGGTGGCGGGCCATCAAGTCGTAGTACGATGGCATCGACGCCTTCGTCTCGTATTGCCGGCCCACTGCCTCATCTTTCGGCTCCTCCCCCGGCACCATCATCACCAGCCCTCTTCTGGATGGCCGCCGGGATGTTTTGTTGGTGTTTTCTGCCGCGCGCACCTCGCCTAGGTGCCCTTTTTGCCCTCCCGCCATCTTGATCCGCCTTCTGAGAAGGACAAGAAAGGGATTACAGGCATCTTATCTTTTTTTAGATCTTAAGCCTACGCGCACTTGTTGAATTTAGACTTTGTAACCCCTTGCTCATGCTTACATTCCGTATGAATTGTACTCATTAATCAACGTATTAATAAAGAAAAGGGTGTTTGCCGGGTTCTTTTGTGCGTGAGCGAGGCCCACACCAAGGAACGAGTCCTTGTTATCTAGGTAAACAACGTCACCCGGCAATGGCCCACACCAAGGAACGAGTCCTTGTTATCTAGGTAAACAACGTCACCCGACAATAGACCTTGCCGTCCTCCTGCTCCATAGCATCACTATGCTCACGCCCTTGGCGGTGGTAGGGGCCAAGTAGGATTAGGCCCTTCGTCCGTCCTCCTTCCACCGCAACTACAACCAAATTCCAGCCCAAAAGGGACTTTGGGCATAGGAAGGAGGGAGCACGGTGGCATGGGATCGAGCGAAGTTTCGTATGTTCAAGTTTCATACGGAAGTACGCAGCGGGGGAAAAAGATGACTTATCTGAATCTGCTGCCCACGGTAGCCTTGGCCTGCCGGGATCGGGGTGTTCGTTCGTCTCCTTTCCTCCAAAAAGTTCCGCTGAAGCGCCCGTGCAGCCTGCGAACCAAAAAGGATTGAAGAGACAAAAAGACACACTCGACCTCTATGCTAGGTTTAGTTACCGCTAAGCACTAGCAACCCCACCAGAGAGAGAAGCTCAACCTAACATGCATGCTAATTCTTAGGGCGCCCGGTAACCCGCTTATTCATCTGCCGCTTTCGTGGTTTGCGCTGGCTTTGTAATACGAGGTTACATGCCTTGCAGACAAGGCTTGTACAAAAGGTGATATGCCGAAAGGCCCGGCAACCGCGCCTTACGGGTTAAACTTACGAAGATGTTCGATGTTCCAGGAGTTGTTCACTGAGATACCATCTTCGGTCTCCAGGCAAACTGCGCCGGGCCTGGTGACTCGTATTACCCGATAAGGGCCTTCGCACTTCGGCGTCAACTTGTTGGAATTCTTGGCCGACTGAACGCGCCAAAGAACAAGGTCGCCTTCCTCAAAGCTTCGAGTGTGAACCTTGCAGCTATGGTAGCGGCGCAAGGCTTGTCAGAAGGCAGCCGCATAAAGAGCTCAAGACGACCTTCCTCAAGGAGCGTAGCATCGTCTTGCCGCAACTGCTCTTGCTCAAACTCATCATAAGCGAGCACTCGAGGTGATCCGTATGTGAGTTCTGTGGGGAGAACTGCATCCGCCCCGTACACGAGGGAGAAGGGCGTCTGGCCGGTGGCTCGATTTGGCATTGTCCTGATTGACCAAAGAACCGCCGGCAACTCGTCAATCCAGCGTCTTCCGCACTTGTGCAGCCTGTCAAAAGTCCTCGTCCTGAGGCCCCGCAACACTTCAGCATTTGCCCTTTCCGCCTGGCCGTTGCTTCGTGGGTGCGCAACAGAAGCAAAACAGATCTTGCTGCCGAGGTCTTGGATGTATTGTATGAAGGTCCGGCTTGTGAATTGCGTGCTGTCGTCGGTGATGACTCTGTTTGGCACACCAAAACAGCAAACTAGTCCCTTGAAGAACTCGATGGCTGATTGTGCTGTTACCTTTCTCACTGCTTCCACTTCTGACCACTTTGTGAACTTGTCGATCGCAACGTACAAGTACCCAAAGCCCCCGACAACACGGGGAAAGGGGCCCAGTATGTCGAGCCCCCAGACCAAAAATGGCCAGGAAAGAGGGATTTTCTGAAGAGCTTGGGCTGCTTGATGGAGTTTCTTCGAATGGAACTGACATGCTTCACACTGAGTTACTAGTACAGTTGCATCCTGGAGAGCACTGGGCCAAAAGAAACCCTGTCGGAATGCTTTGCCGGCAAGGGCTCTTGATCCTTGTGAGAGCCACATATGCCTCCATGTATCTCTGCCAACAGCTCCAGTCCGTCCTCCCGGGGAATGCACTTCAATTTCATGCCGTTTGGACTTTTCTTGTATAGGACATTGTGCACAAACTGGTACATGCCAGATCGACGGGCTACTTTCTCCGCTTCTTCTTGTTCCTCAGGGAGTTCCCCTGTTTGGAGGAACTGAACAGTGTGCTGCGCCCATGCCGGAGCCTGAGGCTCGACGGCAAGGACTAGAGGCGCGTCTTCTGCCATGGGAGCAGTTGTCTCCACGGCAAGGGCTTGTGGCCCTGCCGGAGCCTGTTGCTCCCCGACAAGTTTGGCATTCCCGGCAACATCCTTGCCGGCGGCTCCTGGGAGCTCGGCGGAAAGTACTTGCCGGGGCTTGATTTCCTTCGCTTGTTTTGTCCTGCCGACGGTTCAATGGATGGCTGAGTTAATTGGAGCACAAAGGTCCCTGATTCCACAGGTAACTTGAGGGCAACACGTTTTGACAGGTCATTAGCAATGCTGTTCTCTGCTCGAGGAACATGCTCTGCTTGTAGACCGTCAAAACGCTCTTCCAATTTCCTCACTTCATCTACATAAGCTTCCATCAGCTGGCTCTGATAATCCTTGTTCACTTGCTTCACTACGAGTTGCGAATCCCCACGGACGATCAACTTTCTGATCCCCAAGGTCTGCCGCGTTCCTGAGACCGGCAAGCAGCCCCTCATACTCCGCGGTGTTGTTCGTCGATCTTTCCCGGGGAAAGTGCGTTTGGACTACGTACTTGAGGTGTTCTTCGGTGGGTGCGACAAGCAGCACACCGGCACCGACGCCTTGTAGCGAGAAAGCCCCATCAAAGTACATAATCCAGTTACGGCTTGTCTCCTTGCCGGGGAGAGCGGTCTCTTGAATTTCTTCGTCAGGCGTTGAGGTCCATTCTGCAATGAACTCTGCCAAGACCCTGCTCTGGATTGTCGAAGTGCTTTCAAACCTGAGAACAAAGCTTGACAGTTCCAACGCCCATTCCACAATCCTTCCGATTGCATCGGGGTTGTGCAAAGATCCGTTGCAACGTGAAGCGAGTGATGACGATGATCTCATGTGCTTGAAAATAATGACGCAGCTTCCTTGAGGCCATAAGGAGGTCGAAGAGCAACTTCCGCATACCAGAGTATCTTGATCTAGCCCTGTGCAAGAGGGAGTTGACAAAGTAAATTGGGTGTTGCATCATCTTCTTCCTCTCAGACATTGCTTTACTTGTGCATATCACGCTTGCCGGGCGCCAGATTTCTGCCGTGGGTACCGCCTTCTTTGGCACGGACCTGCTGGCGGGGGGGCTCGGCTCGTCGCGGCGATCCTGCCATCGGTACCGCCTCTTCATCAACTTCCCTCTGCGCCACTAGCGCAGCACTGACCACTTGATTCGTTGCCGCTAGATATAGCAGCAATGACTCTTGCAGTTTAGGCGCAACTAGTATTGGCGTAGAGGAGATGTACCTCTTCAAATCTTGCAGCACTACCTCGGCCTCCGGGGTCCATTTCATTGGCCCTGCCTTTTCCAAAATCTTGAAAAAGGGAAGGGCGCGCTCAGCAGATTTGGAGATGAGACTACTCAAAGCAGCAACGCAGCCAGCAAGCCGACGCACATCTTTGACTCGTCTTGGTGCTTCAATCTGCTCAATTGCCTTGATCTTGTCAGGGTTCGCCTCGATCCCTCGTTGAGACACAAAGAACCCGAGGAATTTGCCGGATGGGACACCGGACACATTTCTCAGGGTTGAGCTTGAGGTTGATCTTGCGTAAATTTGCAAATGTTTCCTCCAAATCTTGCACTAGTGTTGCCCTGTCCTTGGTTTTGACCACTATGTCATCCATGTAAGCTTCGATATTTCTATAGAGCCGGGGCTCAAAACCAATCTGAACAGCTCTTGCAAATGTCAAACCAGCACTTTTCAACCTGAAAGGCATTCGTATAAAACAATACGTACCACATGGGGTGATAAAGGCGGTCTTCTCTTCGTCTTCCTTCGTCATAAAGATTTGATGGTATCCTGAATAGGCGTCAAGGAACGACAGCAGGTCGCACCCGGCAGTGGAGTCCATGATCTGGTCAATGCGCGGCAAAGGGAAGGGATCCTTTGGGCAGGCTTTATTGATATCTGTATAATCAATGCACAACCTCCATTTCCCATTTGCCTTGCGTACCACTACCGGATTGGCCAACCATGTCGGGTGGAGCACTCCTCTGACCAAGCCTGTAGCTTCCAACTTCGTAATCTCCTCGATGATGAACTCGTGCCGCTCCAAAGCTTGCTTTCTGACCTTTTGCTTGACGGGCCGTGCATGAGGACAGACAACAAGGTGGTGCCCAATCACCTCCCTGGGAATGCCGGGGATGTCAGATGCTTGCCATGCAAATACATTGACATTCGCCCG
Organism: Aegilops bicornis; assembly: GCA_021605145.1. Lineage (NCBI taxonomy): Eukaryota > Viridiplantae > Streptophyta > Magnoliopsida > Poales > Poaceae > Aegilops > Aegilops bicornis. Next base: position 127,512,456 of record CM038669.1, read on the forward strand.
CAGGAAGGCGACGAGAGCGCTTTTCTATTTGCTGTCGAGGGTGGAGCTTATAGTGAAAGCTCCGCCCATGCCGTCCTCCTTGACGGACACCTTCTTGGTCTCTGGTGGTGCAGCCCTGGATTTCTTGCTCTTGCCGGTGGAGCTCTCTGGCACGTCCTCAACGGGAGCGCAACACTCCGAGGAGGCGCGTTTGCCGGAGTGGGCGCTTCTGTGGCCTTTTAAAATTCTTCTCCAGTACGCCTTGGGTCTCCTTTTATATGTCCAAGGGGTCGCCACAACGGCATACAGAGGTGGAAAGTAGCTACAGTGGGTATGCTTACCACTGACATCTTAGGACAAACGCATTAAATGCACACTTTACGTGTCCTCTAGCTTTATCGGGGACGGAAATAGAGCCCGTCCCGTCCGTTGCCGCCTCTCCCCGTCTTGACACGCATCTAGGCCGACAAGGCATGCAATGCCAGGCTGGCTTGCTAGTTGCTGTGCTGGAACGGTGGCCGGATCTTCACGAAGATCTGCATGCCACCACGCAGGTGCTTGCCAGGTTGGCAGGCCAGTTGCCGTGCTGGAGTGGTGGCGGGGTAGCTACAGTGCGTATGCTTAGCAATTCATCCCGGCAAGGATCTTGCCGGGGGCTTCGTGAGCCATCCTGGCAAGGATCTTGCTGGGGCCTCAGCTTCTGGTCTTCACAAAGATCTGCATGCCACCACGCATGCGCCCCTGGGTCTTGGCTGCCTCTCTAGTGATCTTGTTTTTATCCTTGATCGCCCTCTTCAGGCCTTGCCGCAGGTGTGGCTACGACTGCCCGTGCACAAGTATGGGGTGCTAAAGGCCCAGACTTTAGTCGACAAACTGAACATGTGAGCATGCAGGACTAATCCCACTGCCCACCATCATATCCCAGACACATACATCACAACTATTCTTCTCTGCTGGGAATAAATTAATGGACATCACACAGCTTTGCTGTCGTTTATTTAAATGACCAAAGTGCTCTGTCAGTTCTGCTGTTTCTACTTTTTTATTATGATTCCATCGCCGCTACATATGTTCTTAATGTCATTCACATAGATTTTACCAGCTTGTATGAATAAAGATATCCAATCCAATCGTTTGTTCCAAAAGTGGCACAAATCATTACTCTTGTGAATATGTGATTCGATGATGTCGGTCCGTTCATCATTGGACAATCACCTGTTGGATTTGGCACAAAAAGTTGGAATGAGAACTAATACTTGTCTGTGGTCCAATTTGGCACAAGCATCTCTTATAAAGATGTGAATAGGTGATGGCGGCCCAATTCATCTTTGGACCATCATTGGATTTGGCACAAAGAATTGGGATGAGAACTACTCCCTCCGTTCCCAAATAATTGTCTTTCTAGCCATCTCAAATGGACTACAACATACGGATGTATGTAGACATGTTTTAGAGTGTAGATTCACTCATTTTGCTCCGTATGTAGTCACTTGTTGAAATCTCTAGAAAGACAATTATTTAGGAACGGAGGGAGTAATAATTATCTGTGGTCTGATCTGGCCCAACTAATAGCATAATGTTCTTAAACATGCGCGTTATTTGTTTTTACTCCGTAGCGACGCAGGGAGTTGTGCTAATATATAATAACATACTTATATGAATTAGAGAATATGATACTTTTCATTTAGTCCAAATGTCCTGTGTGGTGGTTTAATATTGTTCAGCCAACAAGTATAACTCAGATGATTAGAGATTTTCTTATTTGCCTCCATATATGAATACTGCTGTTCTTTCTTCTGAATGCCTAATTACATCATTTTTTGTTTCGTATCAGTGCTGACACCAAGGACCCTTTTTTAAATATCAAACTAACACACTTCCATAGGTAATGGAGTCTCATCAAGCGACAAAATTGGACGTTTCTGGCACTGCCAAAGCTGTAATCTCTTGCTTTCAGAAGTTGGGTGTCTCATTCGACTTAAACGAGGTACCATCAAGAACTTAAGAGAACTTTTCAATTCAGCAAACCATCACCCTGCACTCCTTTTCAAGAAATCTTATCTCTGACTTTATTGATTTATGATTAGTTTTGAAGGGTTGCAATTTATGATCTATAAAATAGTTAAGATTTATGTATGCATCTCAAGCAACGTTTACGAGTCGATGAGTCATTCGAAGGTTGAGACTCATAGACTAATCGTGACTAGTCTAGACTACTGTTGGACTAGTCGACATGGTACTGTAGTTCACAACTGCAGTAGTCAATTACCAAAACCTAGTATTAATATGTAATATATACTATAGGAAGTGCATTGGAGCGTCAATTTGTCCTGCAGATTAGGCCAGTAAGCATATTTCCATGTTGGGTCCTTGCTCCTAGTTGGCTTCTTGCAGGATCCTTCGATGGATCATATTGCTCATTGGCCTGAGCTGCAGCTGCTGAAACAATACTTAGAGATATTTCCGGCGTAGACATTGCACTCCAGACCTAAGGATCTTGAAACTGAAGCAAACAAAACGAAATAAGGAAGAGGGCAGGGGGTAAAAATCGAATCAAAGAAGGGAAGAAGAGAAGGGAGAAATTACTTTGCTAGTATGCTTGCTTGCTTACTGCAACCTGAGGGACGAGCGGATCCAGTAGCCAGAAGGCAGCAGAGGGAGGGAGACCGTAGGGGCAGATCTAGGGAGAGCAGAAGCAGTGGAGGGAGAGGGCCAGAGCAGAGGAGTGCAGATCCATGGAGAGCAGAAGCAATGGAGGGGAAGGGGCAGGGTAGCCGGCTCACTTATCCCCTCCCAATCCCTATTTTTTTTTTGAGTCGAACGACTCAAGGCGCACGACTAGTCTAGACTAGTCCTTCGACTCCTCGACTCGGCAAACTAGTCTACACGAGATTTCTAGTCGACACCCAGAATGCGACTCATAGACTAGTCTAGCGACTAGTCTCGACTAGTCCCTCGACTCGTAATCAATGATCTCAAGTGCCATTTCAAGAGCCATCTGCTTGGACATTTTGATCTAATTTACCAGTTACCTGTCCCAGTGTCCCAGTTGGAACTTTACACACCACGTAATGCAAATTTCAGTCATAGATTATCATACAACAACCTGTTAACCTCCTAAGAAGTTTGGTGCTTTATTTAGACTTCATGTCACATTAAGTTCCAATTTGCCTGAAAGTATCTTAGTTTGATTTAAGCCATGTCACATTGAGTTCCAATTGGCAAACCTGAAAGTATCTTAGTTTGATTTGGATTTAGTTCAGTATATGAATTGTAGTTTTTGTCCAGTAGTCTTGAATGCGGTTGTTCATAAGCATACTTGGGTCTTTTGTTTCTAAAGCAGCACAGCCATCTGAGCGAATGTGGAGAAAGGTATGCTGTTTTGTATGGTTTTCTCACACTGGTTTGATGTTGTTGGTGTAGGTAAACTTGGTTAGGGACCCCGAAGAGCAGCTTGCCATTGTTGGTGTCCCAGAAGAACATCTTGGAGGGCATGCATTTCACAATTACCATCTCACTTCGCCTGATGAAACGTGAGTTCTCTTTCAGAAGATGCGATTATGTTTTGACTTTGGGGACCTTGTCTAGTTCGATGAACTGAGGTAATTACTATTATGTACGGAAGTACATGGACCTATCCTGGCAGCTCCCAGTCATGGGATAAGATCCCCATTCTCTCGGTTAGGTAGTTTATCCTTTAAATTGGTAATATCTCTTTATCTCGGGCCTTGAGCAAATTAGAGTATGCTTTCCTGGGTTGTTTAACCCTCTATAGGAAGATGACCCCTTGTGATGAAAAGCAAGCAAGAATTGGAAGAATAGTTTTTCTGTCTTGCCTTCAGGGCCTGAGAGCCCTTCCCCTACCTCCCTTCAACCCTACCTAGTACACAGCAGCTTTGGTCTTCCGGTACATAACAATTGTCCCTGTTACTAATGCAGAGTGTCATTTGAGTTCCAGCACAATGTGTGTGGCCGTTCAATATACGCAGAGGGAACTGTTGATGCCGCCATGTTTCTCCACACAAAGGTCAGGATCGTTAATATGTGATTGTTTGAAAATTTTCTCCCTGGCGCTTTCTCAAGTCAGCTTGATGTCGACTGCTGCTTTGCTACTGCAGATACGATCTGGGGCGGACAAGAAATTATATGATATGATTGATGTCCTGAGAGAAGGCAACATGAGATGAGCAGGGGCATTTGTAGGGTTAGGAGAGCTTATGCAGCAAAATTAGGTCACTGTCCGGATGCAGCATCTTTGCGTTGTAATTGGATCTTAGATTTGTTTTACTAGTTATATTAACTCTTATTTACTTCTCGGCGGAAAAAGGAGTCATTTGGACGAGATAAGGATGTTAACTTGGGCTTGGGCCTCTGTTTGAGGCCAGAGTTAACTGTTGTTGTGGCATGAATGATGGAAGGCGAATGCAGTACGAATAATATATTGTGGAAGTTGAAATAGTTTGCTAATTATGGGTTGCGTGACATCGATGTGCAATTTTTTTTGAACGGAGCTTAACCCCTTTTCATTAAAGAATAACGGAAATAAAGGTGATCCAAAAGTTCAGGAGACGGGGAAAGAACGAAATCACTAGTTGAGGCGCGCTTCCCACAAAGGTTAGTCGGGAAGGGCTCTGTGTGCGACAAGTGTCAAGTGCAGAGCGCTCCTAAGACTTTCGAGCGGAGGGGCACCCCCATGATTTTCGGTTTCTGGTTTTTCCTTTTTCACTTTAGTCCTTGAACATTTAGCGTTTTGTAATATAGTTTTGATCTGTTTTTAAGATTTGTTTCTTGTGTCGCCGACCCGTTGTCGCCGTCTGGCTTTTTTTGCTCTATTTCCTTTTTTTTGCTTTCATTGTCGTCCTCGCTGCGCGTCGCCGCCGCCGCTGTTATCGCCTGCTTACAGTGGCCCTTCTTTGCCGCCCACGGCTGCTTCGCCGTTTGCGCCATCGTCATTGCCTATTGCCTGCCTACTGGCCGCCTTCGTTGGTTCCTTTCCGGCTTGTTTTCCTTTAATTTCATTATATTTTTGGGCAATGGAGATTTATGGGGTGAGTATGGGTGAGGGCTTCCAACACTATTAAATGTCAACTTTCAACTCGGTTTGTGCAATCAGTTCTTAATAATCACGGTGTTCTTTGTAGCTACGGCTTGTCCTTTCCTCTTTTGATTCTTCTGTTGATTTGTTTGAGGCGTGTTGTAAGAATAACATTTTATATTTGTTCAATACTTGGTGTTAAAAATTGTGGTGGCACATACTTATTTCTTTTGGTGCTGCTGATGCTGTTTTGAATGGAAAGTATTAGGTCTTGTTTTTCTGATTATGATGATTGTTTTGATTCGTTTTGCAGTATGTTCCGTGCAGTGTTAGAGCTAATCTTGCTCGTTACGTTGAGGAGCATCGAGCTTTAGCCATAAGGAGGGGTGACAAAGATACTAATCTTGCTCTTCACTCTAGTGAGGGTGAATTGTATGGTGTTCTGTTTAGCCATGGTTGGATGAGCAGTAAATTCCGTGGTTCTTCCTGCGAACGATTGATCATTGATTATGGTCTTCGTCATCATGATATAATGACCGTTAGGCTTGAGCACTATGGAATGTTGATTGGTGTTGATTTTTATCTGGTGGAGATATGTTGTCCCCTTTACCTTGTGTTGGCAAGGTTTATTTTTAAGGAAGTATTTTAGCTTGTTTCATGTCACATGATTTGATGTTCCCTTGAACCTGTGAAAATTGATTTTGTAGCACTTGGGGATCTGAACTTGTTGGCACTTATTTTACACTCGTGGTGTCGATCTCAATTATCAGTAAATGTATTTCATGTCGCGACGACTCTTTGATGACAACTACATACTCTGTTGTCCTTTTGTTCACAGGATTAATTCCATGAATGTTAATCGTCATCACATGGTCAGATTTTTTTCTTTTTTTTCTTAGTTTTATATTTATTTATTATTTATTCTTTTTATAGTTTTTTAATTTTGTTTATTTCTAATAGCTTGATGTTTTCGTCAGGTTATTCCTAGCATGGTTGTGAGGAGTTTGAAAGAGTTTGTGTCATTTCCTAGGTTTGCTGTTTAAACTCTTGAATTTACTTTGGATTCTCACAATGATGATATATATATGAGCATTCCTTCTTCCTACTTCATTGGCTTGGGTGGTAGAATGGTGTTCAAGAAGCAAGTGTTCAATGATTTTCTTCAGGCATAAGTCTATTAAAGTAAACAACTTGGTGCTCATAAGCTTCAAAGAGCGTGATGAGAGGCTTGTTGTTATCTTCAGTCTTCTACCGCAATGATGTTTTTTATAGGCTGTGAAGTAGACAAATGTTATTTAAAAATCTGTGGAATATAATGTTGTTTAGATATATAAAACCATATGAACCTACCTGTTCATTGTTGTACTATGGATGTAGAAGAGGCAGTCCTGTGCATCTCTGTTTTAGATGTTTTTTGGGACAGATGCCAATTTATGAGAGGAACTATTATATATAGGTTAGAGGCACGGGCGTGTCTTTGTCTTCTCTATGTTTCCTCTGACATGAACAGTCAGAGATGCACAGGCGTGTAGGTAATGGAGGCACGGTTATACATAAATTAGAATCATCGGTGTGCTTGTTTGTTTCAAATGTTTTCGTTTGGTACGTACAGACTCAAAATCAGGGTCATGAAGATACTAGAGGCACGTTTATTCATAAATTCGAGGCACGGTCATGCTTTTGTGTTTGAAAATGTATATGCTGAGTATTTTGTTTAGTGTTGCTGCTTATCTCTTACCTCTGTGTTTTGAATGTTTTTTCTGTCAACATCTCTATCGAGAGAGGCACTGTTGTGATGCTAGAGGAGGCACGCTGCTATACTATAAAGAGTCATGCTCGTGTGTTTGTCGTCCCAATGTTTGTGTGCCAACAGGTTTAGTCGAAGAGGCACGGTTCGTCAACCTAGTGGATGCACGGTGCTATATTACCAAGAGCCACGGTTGTGCCTATGTGTTTCCGTTATTTCAGTTGACACATTTATTGAGAGAGGCATGGCCCTGAACCTAGTCGAGCCCGGTGGTAGATGCAGCAGAGTAGCAGTCGTGGATGCAGTATAGTCACGGTGGTAGTTTCAGTAGAGTCACGGTTTTAGATGCAGCAGAGTCACAGTGGTAGACGCAGAAGAGTCACGGTCGTGCTTCTGTGTTGTAGTTGAGGCGCGCTCCTATATTTAGACAGTGTTTGATGTCAAATGGTGTCTGTGTGATTTATTTTATTTTCAATGCGCTAAGACTCTGAAAATGCTCTCGGTGTTTTCTGCAATGGAATATCAGATTTGTGTAAGTGCTCATACTGTTTCCAAAAAGCCAGACATGGATATATTGAAGTTCCTCAGAAATATTTCTGAAAGTGCTCATGCCAATCTTGAATAAGCATTTTACAAAAAGTTAACAATGATACAATCACATATTTTTACATAGCACCGCATTTTGTATAATAAGTATGATAAGTATAATATAATAACATGCGGCATCTCTGACCTAGTATAATCATAGTTACAACATATGTCCGCTCAATAGAAGTTAACTTATTAATTGCATTTAGACATCTAAAGGTACGGTGCATTTGTACATCAGCACACCACTATGTTCAACGTTAACAATTAATATAGTACACGCTGCATCTTTGAGCAATAACAATCATAGTTACAACATATGTTCACTCAGTCTAAATTAACATACTACTAGATACTACTAGTTGAATGTACACATCCAATTTCTAGCAATTCATCACCCGTTGTTTCCCTTTCGACACTTCCAGCCGCTCGAAGATCCTCGTCTTTGTTCTTATGAGGGCGGAGGCGTTCCCTCAATGATGGTTGGAGAAGGTGACGTAGACCGTCCTTGATGATTAGGATCCTACGATACAACTCGTAGCTAACATACCCGTCTTTTGCTGCGTACTCAAGGTGTAGCGGGAAAAGCGGCTTCCACTCCGAGTACTGGTTTCTCCTTTGGGAATGATTTCTTCATGTTCTTGTAGGAGGGGTCGATGATGGCCGCTGCAAGGTCACCCATGGAGTCCCTTTCTACACCACCCTTGATACAGAACTGCCTCTACATGTCGACGTGGTACTCGTCTGGAATTCTGATCCATGCACGAGCAAGCATGATCTTGTCGCTCCTGGTGTCGACGCCGGCGAAAGTTATCGATTTGCGTTGCAGGAATTCAATCAACTCCTGGAAGCGCTCGGACCTGCAGTAGTGGTACACGAGGACATGCTCGTGCATTGCAAGTTGCATGACGGCGACCCCTTGGCGTCTATAACTACTCTTACATGTGTACTCGAGGTCGAGGCCGACGAACTTGTTCTTTTCCTCCTTTAGCCATTCCTCGTACATTTTAATGATTCGCTCCACAGTGTTTGGGTCGTTGGTGTACACCACCTCCAGCACGGTTGTGCCATGGGTAGTGACGTGTTTGGTGTCTATTGTTAGTTTCTCATCGTCCATGGCTGCAGGGAGGCGGTGGTGGTTTGTGGCGGCCTACGAGGAACGATTGAGGAAGAAGAGGGATATGGATTCGGTAAAATGAATGGGATCGTTACTTCGTCGTGCAAAAAAGGTAACTAACAAAGAGCTGTCGCGACGTCATCCGACGGTTCCAGGAGTCACGAGAAACAGGAGTCTGTTAGATCATTTCTTTAGGTTTTCGAGTAACATATATTTTACTGTAAGTACATCACTCGCTCGGCGTGCCGGTTTGTGCGTGGTCTTAGTATTTCATGTTCCACTTATTTTGTTGAATGAAATGTTTTATTCATCACGTGTTGCCTGTGTATTCCAGCTGTTTAGAATGATGCGCTTTCTTGACCTGTGAAGGTAGTCGAGTCACGGTGGAACACGCAGCAGAGTCACAGTCGTGCCTTTGTGGTCGAAACGTTTTTCTGGTTAACAATATCCCTTATTGAATGAGGCAGTATGTTATTTGGTGCAGCTTGTATATTTAAAAATAGTCGCTGAAGAAAACATAATACACATTTCTAACGTGGAGTTCTGTTTGGTGATTAATTAGGACTTCTTTGAATAGATAGTTTGGAGAACTTTAATAACACACTCTGTTATAGTTTTTGATGCAAAAATTGTTTCTCCATTTGTTTGATTTTTGACTCACAATTGAAGAAAAAATGTTTTCTTTGTCTTCTGAATTTTGGAATTCTAAAAATTCAAAAAGGATCATTTTCAAAAGATCATTCCCATACTTCAAACAACAGTTGGTCCATAACAGCTACATTAGTACCATTCTAATAACCAAATAATAGCAACCTGCCATTTGCGCTGGAGAGTCATTGTCACGAAACGACCACTAAACATCCTAGGAGAGGCAACGTTGCTTCCATTTTAAGTGCTGGTACAAACAGAATCCACGAACACGCTGAATGATGATGGACACAGAACGATCATTGTGCTCTTTGAATGTGATTAGAACAACGTTCTCTTCAACAAAGGATGCAACTGATAGGAACTCTCCCAAAGAAGACTTTTCAATTACCATCCTGCCGTCTTTTTTGCAGACGGAGTATGATGAAGGACTGATGACATGAGTAGGTTCATCAGCAGCTTCAAGGGTCACCCTGGAATTGGTTGGCACATCCACCCATCTTTTCAGGGTCGAGACAACACTCTTTGGAATTATATAAAAGAAACAGAAATAAAAAGAGAAATGAAAAGTGTTGGTGGGAACGACACCTATGGGATCACTGGGATCCCTTCTACGGTCATCGGGCGCATGGTTGTGAGAAGAGCAGGTCCAGGAGCTAGCACAAGGATCGTTTACCCAGGTTTGGGCCGCGAGGATGCGTAAAACCCTAGTCCTGCTTTGGTGGATGTATTGAGTGTTCTTGAGCTTTCGAACTAGCTACCATGGCCGTGTAGTTCAAAAAAGCCGAATCCCTCTCCTGGTCGCCTCGGGCCTCCTTTTATAGGGAAAAGGGGTTGCCAAGTGGCACACAGGAGGTGGAAAGGCCTATAGTGCGCGAGCTTATCGCACGACATTACGGGAAAAAGTGCATTAAATGCACTACTTAGGTGTCCATTAGCTTTATCGGGGACGGGAACGAGGCCTGTCCCGTCCGTCGCCGCTCCTCCTTGTTTCGACACGCGCCCAGGCCAGCGATGCATGCAGTGCCATGTAGACAAGCAGGCTGCTGAGGTGGCGCGGTGGCAGGATCTTCACGAAGATCTGCATGCGACCACGCAGGTGCTTGCTGATTGGCTCGAAGTCGCATGTTGCCACGTGTGCCCGCCCAAATTGGTTGGGCCGGCAAATCGCATGCGTAATGATGGTGGAGTCTTGGTTGGTGCGGGCCTGACAGTGGCCCCGCTGACGCTCTCGGCAAGGGCCTTGCCGGGGGGCCTGGCAAGGGCCTTGCCGTGGCGTCGCAGTCGTCCCCGACAAGACGCTTGCCGGGGGTCTTGTGGATTCCCTCGGCTGGGATCCCGCCGAGGATCGCCGTCTTCTAGTCCTCATCTGATCTCATATATCTATGGTCTTGACAAAGATCTGCATGCCACCACGGAGGTGCCTCCCGAGCCCTGGTCCCAACGTAGTTGGTTGGGTTGGAACCCGTGGGCTCAAGGGTGGCTCGCTCTTTTGGTGTTGGGCAAGCTGCCCCAGCAAGGCTCTTGCCGGGGCCGCGGAGGCAAGGGTCTTGCCGAGGGAGTCCACCTTGCCCCCTTTGCTCTTTGTGTTTCTGGTCTTGGCGTTGCCTCTGATCGCCTTGCGCCTTTGGCTTCTCTCCGGCTTCCCTCCCCTGCCCTGCTTAGTGTGGCCGTGGGCGCGGCTCCGACTGTCCGTGCACAAGTAAAGGGGTAAAAAAGGAGTGCCCCTACTTTTATACACCGACAGGAGCCCCCGGGCCTGGGCTACACATAAGCGCGACACGTTGTTGGGCCAGGCCCAAAACGGTGCGCAGGCAGTCGGGGCGGGATTTTACCGCAGTAATTTTTCGTCCGCCGCGCTTCCCCACGACCTGCATTGAACGCGAGACATGGAGGGGCGTGCGTGACGTGGGGGTCATGCGTGGGGCGGTTCCCGCACGCTTGCGTCACATCACAGTTAATGGGAAAAGAGGCAGCCCGCACCTTCCCCGTAAAAAGGAATAACCGCGGGTGCGCTGCTCATTTACCCCTGCATCTTCTTCAATCTCGGAACCACCGTCCCCTTCTCCTTCCTTTCCAAGCTTTCGCCTTTGCTCGCCGCTACTGCGCCTTCGCTTTCCTTCGCCCCTCTCTTCTCGCAGCCGCCATGGCTCCCAAATCCACCAAGGGCAAGGGAGTGGCCAAAGATGACAAGGCGACGAAGCCGCCGGATAGTGAGCAGGCGGCACGACGGACGCATCTCGCCTACTTCCCCTTGACGGTCGACGGGGTCAAACTGCGGGACTACTTCAAGCCCCTGTGGGGGTGCAAGACGGGGGGAGGGGGGGGGGGGGGGAGACGACGGTGCATCCAGCCACGCGTGTCATCCCCGCCAACTGCGCCGAGGCCGCCCCAAATCGGTATCCATTCTTCGTCGACTACTTCTCTTGCGGCCTCTACCCCCCTTCTCTGATTTCTTCAACGGTGTCATGCACACCTACGACTTCCACCTTCTGGATTTTACTCCAAATGCCATGGCGTGCATGGCTCTCTTTGCGCACCTCTGCGAGGGTTCCGTCGGGGTGCATCCCAACACGGCGCTCTTCCGCCACTACTTCTTCCCTCAGATCCAACCGGGGGGCGCCATTTCCGGTTGCGTCGCCTGGATCCCACGGTCCAAGGGGGCATACCCAGAGGGCGCTCAGAAGGATAGGTGGGAAGAATGGCGGGGCAAGTGGTGCTGGATTGAGGAGGATGATCCACAAGATTTCTGCCAGGTTCGTCAGGCGCCGCCGGTCCGGCAGAGCGACTGGAGCGATGTTGATGCCGACGATGCGAAGCTCACGGTCGCCACCACCAGGATTCTTCGCCTCACCGAGGCCGGACTCACCCTTGAGATGATCAAGGTGGATTTCATCCGCCATCGAATCACTCCGCTGCACAACAAGGGGAGCCTGACCTGGCTTTTCACGAACGCCGCCGACATCATGAGGCTCCGCCCCGGCCTCGACCACAACCTCACGATGATGAGGCACGCCCATCTCTGCCAACGGCTCTTTCAGCTCGATGTGAACCGCGATGGCGAGGTCGAGCGGTCTGGCAAGGCCGCGAGGGCCACCGTGAAGGCCGGCAAGGTCGCCAAGGGGCCCTTGTTTAAGTTGCTGGAGGGAGTGGTCCCGCTGAGCAACAACTCTCGCCGTACCGACATCATCGCCATGATGCCGGACTTCAACGCGCATGGTCTTGACCCAAGCTGGGTCGAGCCGGAGGAAATTCAAGTGCAGGAGTTCTTCGACACCTTGCATGAGGGGTACGTCACGCCGAGCCGCGGCTCGTCCAGGACACCACCCAGGCAGAGCTGGACTACATCGCCGCCTCGCCGCCAGGGCGGCGGAGGCGGAGCTCGCCAAGGAGGCTGGCAACGCCGGTGGCGTGGAGGACAAGGCCGCGACGAAAGCAGAGGAGAAGGAGCTCGCCCAGTGGGCGGAGGCCACTGGGAGGCCAGCAGCGCCGACGCCGGGTCTCCTCTCGTCGAAGACGTGGTCGGTGAGTCATCGTCGGAGGAGGCCGAGGAGGAGGAGGCCGTGGCCGTCGACCCTCCAGCCACGGGGAGAGGACGGGTTTTGTGGTGGGCCACCTCCGGCGAGCCGGGCCGGCACGGCAGGGCCGCGCAACTGCGGCAGGCCCAGGAGATGTCCGCACGCCAGACGAGGGCCGCGGCGGTGAAGAAAGTGGTGAAGGCCGCGGTGGCGAAGAAGAAGGCATCCACTTCTTCCTCGTCCAAGCGCGTTTAGACGCCACCTCCTTCCCCTCCTCCGGTAGACGTTGACGCGGAGGTCACCTTTGACTTCGGATCCCTCAGCCCAAGGAGGAAGAGTAAGGCAACAGAGGAGGAGGAGGAGGAGGAGGAGGAGGAGGAGGAGGAGGAGGAGGAGGAGGAGGAGGAGGAGTAAGCTTTTTATTCCCCCTTTTGTCATCTCCGTTTCCTCAAATAGTGCCGCTTATCTTGAATTATTTTCATTTTGCAGGGACGTGGAGACGCTGGCCCAGAGGGTGAAGAGGACCAGGACCTCGACGAGCGGCCAGCCCCCGGCAGGCGCCTCCGGCACACCACTGGTGGTGTTGAGCAGTCCGGACAGCAGCCCCCGGCCCGACCCCCAGCGTGAGTCCACCACTTGCCCTCCGCCAACGTGTGTTGGGGGTACGATCAGTTGGCGCTGACCTTGCCGTTGTTACAGGAGGAAAACAACAGCAGGAGGATCCACAGAGGGCTACCCCCAACACGCCGCCCCCATCGACCACGCCGCCCCGAGGGGCGTCCCCGGCAAGGGCGCCAAGCACCGAGCCCATGAACACGGAGGAGGAGGAGGCGAACTCGGGCGCTGGCGGCTTTGCCTCGGCGCCAAATGATGGCGGGGAAGGGACCTCTGCTTCCCAGCCCGGCACTGGTAAGCCACTCGCCTTCCGTTCCTGTTTGCTTTTTCTTCTTTTTGACCCCTGGTCTTGGCCTCGCCTCATCCCCTTCTCGGTATCTAGATCCCCCTTCAGCGAACCCAGAGGACATCGACAGCGCGATCGAGGATGTCGCCAAGGATGCCGCAGCAGAGGTCGAGAAGATCACCGCCGAGGAGGCCGCCAAGGGCGCTGCTGAGGACGCCGCCAAGGGGTCCGCCGGGGAGGCCGGCAAGGGGCCTGCCGGGGAGGCCGGCAGGTCCGCCGCCGAGGAGGAGGTGGTCGATGACCAACCTTCTTCTTTTGCTGCCTCTGGCTCCGGCAGGTATCTGAAGGTGAGCGACGACCTTTTCGTCCACCTCCTAGGAACGTCGAGCTCCAGGGCGCCCGTTGAGGGCGAGGTGTTCGACGAGGAGGTGCTTGCCGCCGCCGGGCTCGAGGTTGTCGAAGAGCCGAGCGCCAATGGCGATGGTTCCACGGAGGAGCGGCTTCTCCAGGCCATGGGCGCCAACTTTCGGAAGCTCCAGGCGCTCCACCGCGCCCGCCTGGACAAGGCCAAGTCTGTATGCAACGGTGGACAAGGCGGAGGCGGACCTCAAGGTGCGCGTCACCGAGACACAGACTTGGTTCCGCCAAGCTTGCGAGGAGCTGAAGGCCGCCCAGGGCGAGCTGGCCAAGCGTGAGGTGGAGCTCACCATGAAGCGGGCTGACATTGAGAAGGCCCAGGAGATGGTGGAGAACTTGGCCGCCGCAGCCGAGGCCACTCGAGCCCAGCACCAGGCCGCGCTAAACTCCCAGGAGGAGGACCTTACCGTGTGTGAGGAGAAGCTTGCCGCAATGCTCCGCGGCAAGGATGAGGAGGTGGAGAAGCTCGTCATGCAGCGAACCCAAGAGCTGGAGCAGAGGCACATGGAGGCGCTCGATGCCCAGGCTCTGGTTCACGCTGGCAGGGTGAAGGAGCTGGAGGTGGAGCGGGTCGAGCTGAAGGAGCAGGCCCTGAAGCTGTCCAAGGAGAAGGACACGCTCAACGGTGCCCTGACGGAGGCGTAGGGCGCAGCCGTCAGCAGGGCCGTGGAGCTCTCCGAAGCCAACAACTCCATCAGAGACGTCAAGCTGAAGCTGGAGGGTCTCGAGGGGATGCTGTCGGAGGCCAAGGCCCGGGAGGGGACCCTGACCAAGAATCTGGAGGCCGAGAAGCAGCTGCGGAAGGACGACACCCTCGCCCACAAGGAGCACGTGGAGGGTGAGAACCGCTGGCTCAATCGCCTCGCCGCCGTTGCCGACAAGGCCACCACACAGCTGGCTACCATGGGGATACCGGATGTGAGGTACGCCTCGGAGCCGAACTTGAGCGCCAACTGCAGCCTGACCCTATTCTTTCAGAGGGTTATCGGTGCCTTGGAGCAGCTTCACGCCAACCGGGCGGCCTCGCTGGCCGATGAGGCCCGGAGGCTTTGCCAGGGTGCCATGACCAAGGTTCTCACCAAGATGGCATACTGGAACCCCAACCTCGACTTCGATGCCGCGCTGGACAGCTTGCCGGCGGGTGTGGACCTCACGGCGCTCAAGGAGCGTATGAAGCCCATCATCAGCCGCATCGGTGGAATCGAGAGGATAAAGGGCCAGCGCCGAGATTAGGCACCCCGTCTCCCACTATCGCTGCAGGTTCATGACCAAGACATTTTTTATCTTTAGTTAGAACCGCAACAACAATTGATGTGATATAGCTCTGCAACACTTTTGATACAATGCATGTTATTTTCCTGTTCGATTTTCCTTTGTATGTCCACCCTACGTTAACTGGGTAGTCTTGCCGTAGCCAGTAAACCTGTGGCGCGCGTCTTGAGGACGGATCCCCAATGGCCTGCCGGGTGTGCTTGCTACCGGGCGAACCACCTTACCGCCCTTAGCGCGGCCGCTCGAACTTTCGAGCTTGACTCGAGTCAGAATCAAGAGCGTTGCCAATTGCGGAAGGCTACCCTGCCACTCTCGACGCGGCCGCTTGAGCTGTTGAGCGGACTCGAAACAGAACAAGGGCGTTGCCAATCGCGGAAGGGCCCCTTTGCGTGCAGGCTTTCATACATAGTGCAGGACCTTCGAGGACAATAACCTCATATATAAAAAGGAGATTGCTTAAGGTTTCGTATGAGTTAGCTTTCCTGTCGCTGCACTGGCGCCCTTCGTGCTTGCAGGCAGCCCCATCCCCCTGGCCGTCCTCTTCTGCAGAAACCATGGCCACGAGGAACTGCTAGGCTGGCTGCTAGACCATATTCTCACAACGGTGCCCCCTACCTGGCGCGCCAAAGATGTCGGTGGGAATGATACCTATGGGATCATTGGGACCCCTTCTACGGTCGACGCAAGTAGGTTGTGAGAAGAGCAGTCCAGGAGCCAAAGACAAGGATCGCTTACCTGTGTTCGGGCTGCAAGGATGCGTAAAACCCTAGTCCTTCTTTGGTGGATGTATTGAGTGTTCTTGAGCTTTCGAACTAGCTACCGTGGCTGTGTAGTTCAAAAAAGCCGAATCCCTCTCCTGGTCGCCTCGGGCCTCCTTTTATAGGGAAAAAGGGTTGCCACAGTGGCACACAGGAGGTGGAAAGGCCTACAGTGCGTGAGCTTATCGCACGACATTACGGGACAAAGTGCATTAAAAGCACTACTTAGGTGTCCATTAGCTTTATCAGGGACGGAAACGAGGCCTGTCCCGTTCGTCGCTGCTCCTCCTTGCTACGACACACACCTAGGCCAGCGATGCATGCAGTACTATGTAGGCAGGCAGGCTGCTGAGGTGGCGCGGTGGCAGGATCTTCACGAAGATCTGCATGCCACCACGCAGGTGCTTGCTGATTTGGCTCGAAGTCGCATGTTGCCGCAGGTGCCAGCCTGGTTGGGCTGGCAGCTGCATGCGAATGGTGGCGGAGTCTTGGTTGGTGCAGGCCTGACAGTGGCCCCGCTGACGCTCTCGGCAAGGGCCTTGCCGGGGGGCCTGACAAGGGCCTTGCCGTGGCGTCGCAGTCGTCCCCGGCAAGACGCTTGCCGGGGGTCTTGTGGATTCCCTCGGCTAGGATCCTGCTGAGGGTCGCCGTCTTCTAGTCCTCATCTGATCTCATATATCTATGGTCTTGACAAAGATTTGCATGCCACCACGGAGGTGCCTCCCGATCCCTGGTCCCAACGTAGTTGGTTGGGTTGTGATAACCCACAAGTATAGGGGATCGCAACAGTTTCGAGGGTAGAGTATTCAACCCAAATTTATCGATTCGACACAAGGGGAGCCAAAGAATATTCTCAAGTATTGGCAGTTGAGTTGTCAATTCAACCACACCTGGATAACTTAGTATCTGCAACAAAGTATTTAGTAGGAAAGTAGTATGGAAGTAACGGTAACGGTAGAAAAAGTAATATTTTTGGGTTTTGTAGTGATTATAACAGTAGCAACAGAAAAGTAAATAAGCAAAGAACAATATGTGAAAAGCTCGTAGGCATTGGATCGGTGATGGAGAATTATGCCGGATGTGGTTCATCATGTAATAGTCATAACATAGGGTGACACAGAAATAGCTCCAATTCATCAATGTAATGTAGGCATGCATTCCGAATATAGTCATACGTGCTTATGGAAAAGAACTTGCATGACATCTTTTGTCCTACCCTCCCGTGGCAGCGGGGTCCTACCGGAAACTAAGGGATATTAAGGCCTCATTTTAATAGTGTACCGGATCAAAGCATTAACACATAGTGAATACATGAACTCCTCAAAATATGGTCATCACCGGGAGTAATCCCGACTATTGTCACTTCGGGGTTGCCGGATCATAACACATAGTAGGTGACTATAGACTTGCAAGATAGGATCAAGAATTCACATATATTCATGAAAACATAATAGGTTCAGATCTGAAATCATGGCACTCGGGCCCTAGTGACAAGCATTAAGCATAGCAAAGTCATAACAACATCAATCTTAGAACATAGTGGATACTAGGGATCAAACCCTCACGAATCTAACTCGATTACATGATAAATCTCATCCAACCCATCACCGTCCAGCAAGCCTACGATGGAATTACTCACGCACGGCGGTGAGCATCATGAAATTGGTGATGGAGGATGGTTGATGATGACGATGGCGACGGATTCTCTCTCCGAGCCCCGAACGGACTCCAGATCGGCCCTCCCGAGAGAGTTTAGGGCTTGGCGGCGGCTCCAGATCGTAAAACGCGATGAATCTTTCTCTCGATTTTTTCTCCCGAACGTGAATATATGGAGTTGGAGTTGAGGTCGGTGGAGCTCGTGGGGCCCAGGAGGGGGCGCCCCACCCTCGTGGAAAGGGTGTGGGCCCCGGCCTTGATTTCTCGCCAAGATTTTTTATATTTTCCAAAAATAATATCCGTTGATTTTCGTGTCATTCCGAGAACTTCGCTTCTGCCCAAAAATAACACCATGGCAATTCTCAACGAAAACAAATACCAAATCCGGGTTAGTTCCATTCAAATCATGCAAGTTAGAGTCCAAAACAAGGGCAAAAGTGTTTGGAAAAGTAGATACGACGGAGACGTATCAACTCCCCCAAGCTTAAACCTTTGCTTGTCCTCAAGCCAGTTGATAAACTGAAAGTGATAAAGAAGAACTTTTACAAACTCTGTTTGCTCTTGTTGTTGTAAATATGTAAAGCCAGCATTCAAGTTTTCAGCAAAGATTATGACTAACCATATTCACCATAACATTTGGGTCTCATGTTTACTCATGTCAATGACATAATCAATTAGCGAGCAATAATAATAAACCTCGGATGACAACACTTTCTCAAAACAATCATGATATGATATAACAAGATGGTATCTCGCTAGCCCTTTCTAAGACCGCAAAACATAAATGCAGAGCACCTTTAAAGATCAAGGACTGACTAAACATTGTAATTCATGGTAAAAGAGATCCAGTCATAGTCATACCCAATATAAATTAACAATAATGAAAGCATAAAAAGGAAATAAACTAGCATGGATAGTACAATGAAAAAGTATGAGCACCGACATCTAGCAATGAGTGTGTGAACATGAATATAATGTCGGTGAGAAATACGTACTCCCCCAAGCTTAGGCTTTTGGCCTAAGTTGGTCTATTGCCACGGTTGGCCTGGCAGATATCCATAGTTGTAGTTGGGGTCGTACTGAGAAGAAGCCTCGAATTGCCACCGGTTGGCAATCGCCTCCGGATCCCACTGGTAATTAGACTGTCGTGGAGGATCAAATTGTGGTTCCGGCCTGCTCAGAGCTGATGTAGGGTTCCGTAGGCGTGGATGGCCGCCAATGAACGAGATACTTGCCTGCAGACAAATCAAACAAGGAAGGAGCAGGCAAGGTAATAATCTCAGGGTGATTCTTATCAAATAACAGTTTGTATTTAAGCGCCCTTTCCCTATTCTTAACAATATCATGTGCTACCATACTCTTATAGTCTAGAAAAATAGTAGGCAGCAATTTTTCTTCTTTCTCATAGTGCCAAATAGGTATGTTATAGTATGCAGCGAGGCGCGAGGCGAAGATGCCTCCCAAGATGGGGCCCTTAGTACGGTTAAGATTTAACCGCTTTGCAACAATAGCGCCCATACTAAATGTGTCATCCCGAAACAAGGCATGGAACAAAACAATAATATCGGGGACACTCAGTTTCCAGAGTTTCCGCGACCAATTAAGCATATACTAGCAAATATAGCAAAGTAACGTAGAACAGGAAAATGTATGCTAGTGATTCGCAAGGCCTAAACCTTCCTCATTTCCCTACAACAATTGTATCAAGAAACCCCTCCACATCGTTACTATGTGGTCCCTCTATGATACCGGAAAAGGTAACTTGCAAACCTCACGTAATTCACTAAGGGTCATATCCTTATACTCATCATATAAATAGAAATCCACCGTAGGTGGTGACCTCCTAGAATGGAAATGAAAATTTTGCACAAAGGTATTGGTGAGTAAGAGATACTGTTCGCGTTGGTCCCGGAGGAAGTCGGTGAGGCCTGCATTCTCAGCCAACTCATAAAAATCATCATAAATCCTACTGCTCTCAAGAAATCATCGCAAGGCCATTCACACGGCCGAACCTCCGCGGTGCGAGGTAGATTATATTTGGGCCTCTCTGCTTCTTCACTTTGTTTTTCCTTCGAGCTTCGGCTCGATAAGCCCCTCAAAAATCTCTTCATCATTTTCTGAAAATTTCTGAAATTTAACATCCCAAATTTTCAATTTGGAATGTTATACATTATGTCATCATTGCATATCATATTTTATTGCATTTTGGCTTGATCCTAGAAATTCTACGCAACTCAAGGACCCACGGAGAGAGTTGGGAATTTCATTATTTTCATATTTGAGTTTTTTCAAATTTTGAAAAGAGGATCGTTTGATTTTAATTATTTTCTCTTCGAATATTCCTTTTATGAAAATAAAAGAGAGAGGATAAAATGACTTCCTCAAAATAAAGATATATTGGAGATTTAATATTAAAATCAAATAAGAATTTTATACGGAGTTTTATCGCTATTTTATTTGAATTAGGAAAAATATGCATTTTTCGAAATTGCATTAGAGTCCCAAATAAATGTTCACCTTGTCCGGTAGATTTTTGGAGGACAAGGAAAATTTATTTCAGGATTTTTTGTGTCCGTTTAGTATTTCTTTTCTTCATTTTTCTGCACGGAATTGTTTTAAAAAAAGTGAAACGACTTAGGCGGGCTGTACTGACCGGACTCGTCTCGCCAAATTGACCTCTTATAAGGCCACTTGGGACCCATGACCAGTCACGAACCCTAGCCTCACGCTCGAGCCGCCACCGCCAGCCCGCCCGCCGCCGCCGCCTCGCCTGCCGCCACGGAGTTGCGCCGCCCTCACGGATCTCGTCGAGGTAGCCGCCGCCGGTTTTCTCGAAAAACCGATCATTTTTTAAACCCTAGATCTGTTTTTTCAGATCTGGTTCTGTTTTTTTCGGTTTAGTTATTTAGCGGACGTTCGTCCGTACATTCGTTTTATCGAACGGTTTTCACCTTTTAGCCGCAGACAGCGAATGTTCGTTCGTTAGCCTGTTCGTCAGTTTTTCTTTTTCTCGGATTTTTCATGATTATTTTCAATCGCGATTTCTGACTCAATTTTCGTTTTAGTTTAACTTTCCGCTCTTTATCGGAATCAGGCGATTCAAGTGCCTAGAGTTTCATCTCGAAACCCTCTTTCTGTTTAATCAACTTAAACAAGTTTTTGCCACTGTAAAATTTGACTTTAGTCCAGATTAGTAATCGAAGCTTGTTTCTTTCGTAGTTTGAGTTTCGTTGCTTCGTTTGATTTGATTTTTTTTGCAAACCAGAGTTCTTAAGTTGAACTTTCTGGTTAGATCTTCTTATTTGAGTTTTACCCGTGCATCTTTGCTTGATTGCTTATTGTATGCTTGTTTGTTTGCGATAGAGTACCCGGAGTGTGCATCTTGCTACTACGAGTCTATAGGCGGATCATCAGCAAGGCAAGTAACACTTTGATCATACCTCTTTACTACCCAGTTTTATTGCATTAGATCAATCCTCAAACAATTGCATGGTTAGGATCTGATTAAATTGTGGGTTTGGGAAGTAGATGAGGTAGTACCTATTCACTTGTTTATTATCAAACCTATGGGAGTTACTTCTACGTTGCTTATATTGCTATGCTATGCTCGTAGACGTGCTTTGGGTTGAGTGTATTCTTGACAGATGTGAGTATTTTTAATTAATGCTTAACTTAAGGTGGCAACTTTAATACACATCTGGGTGGATTGAGGCACCTGGGGAACCTAGTGTTGCCTGTATTTTTGGTAATCCCGGGGTACCGTGTGATTCTCCTATGGACTGCCACCCAAGCTCAAAGGGATCATAAGATTATTCATGCTAGAAACTTCCGTGTGCAGCCACATGCCATTATCGGCTCTGGCATAGTTGAGTAAGTTGTGGTAAACCTTTCCATGATGGGCTAGCAGATGTAGGAGATTGTAGGTGTACCGACCTATCTATCGGTTAAGGGGACCTCTTCGGAAAGACTGTGTCTCGGTCATCCGTTTCTCAAACATTATGTAGTGTGAGAAATCCAACGGAGGAGATCGAGTCTTGTGGGGAAAAGTGCGCAAACCTCTGCAGAGTGTACAAACTAATCATGGTTAGCCGTGTCCCTGGTTATGGACATCTTGAGTATCTAGTTCTTGGATTATCATGTGGATCTCATCCTCTTAATTTAATTTGATTGGGTTTAATGATGATGCTTAATTGGGATTGAGTTGGGTGAACCTTCTCAATGTTTAACAACCACCATGATAGTTAAATAAAATTTATTCCTTTGTTGTAGGAAAAAATTGGCTTTTCGCAAAACATATTAACCATACAGCCTCCACCAGCCATATATGCATGTAGCGATAGCATTCTTATGTTCATTACTCTCTTGTGTTACATTGCCAAAGATATTCCATGTGTCAATTCGCTTTGGCCGCAACGTATCATGTTGCAGACTTTTCAGACGACGAGTTAGGAGCCATAGGTCGTTGTCTTTCACTCAGTGATGCCGTTGGAGTTGTTGGACTCACTTTATCTTCCAAGTCTTCTGCTGTTATCGTATTAGATGACCTTAAGCCATATTTATTGTAATAAGTTCTCTTTTGAGACATTCGATGTAATAAGTGTGTGATTGCCACTCTGTTATAAATCCTCAAGTACTGTGCGTGTCAGCATTATCGATCCAGGGATGACACTGATGCACAGAGATCAGACTGTTTGAGGTCTGGTCGCTATAAGATGGTATCAGAGCACACGCTGACTGTAGGACATGACCACTAAGGTAAAGACCTAGATCACTACTCTCTTCTCATTTCTGACTCCTCTCCATTTTCTACTCTTTAGGATGGCAGATGCAAGGATCAAGTTCACGCAACCGGATGAATACACCCCCTTTGGATGACACTTGAAGGAAGTCACTAGATACCTGAACATTGGAATACCAAGCTTCACCAGGACTTACAATGCCACTTTACCAGAAGAGGAGCGCTGGATGATTCAAGTTCAAGTTCTAGGAAGGACATTCACGCCAGTCACTGAGCCCATAGAGTTTTCATTTGATGCACTAACCTGGAGTCTAGGAAAGAGTATGGCAGCCCACATCACCATGGGACGCATTGGAGAAGTTTACCACAAGGATCTCAAGGATACTATCTACCAGATTTGCGGGTGCGGAGATGAGCAATGGGAGATGATCAGCACTAGGAAGGATAGATCGATTGCAGCTTTCATCCAGGAGTTAAACCAGCACATTCGACGCCAGAGAACCGGATGTCAGCGCAGTACGACAGATTTGAAGAAGGCGATGACAAGGATCACGGAGCTGGAGGAAGAACTTAAGTATACACGCGATGGATATGAGGAGGAAATGACGATACTCGTGGAGAAGAATGATGATCTGAAGAAGAGGCTAGGAGTGTTCATGGGAGACCCCACGCCAGGAGGAGAAGACGACGATTCAACTTGCCCGGAACTACATCATCATCGACGACACCGACTCGGACCCCGACGATAGCGATGGTGACTATGTTGATGAAGCTGGAGCGGATATCATGGAGACTTCGACCGATCAATTTTTCTAGTCGACCACCATATCAGTAGTAGTATTCCACCATGTATATAGTATAGTCCGAGCACTTTTGTAACGATAGTTCTGGACCGATTGTATGCCCTTGCTTGGTTGATTGAGTGATATGATTGTGTTTGTCTCATGTGCATATGGGTAGTGTTTTCCCCCTAGACCTCATTCTACTGCTTTTCTCATCTTTTCTAAACCCAGCAGATGCCTCCGAGACGCCGACAATGGATTTTCTTTCCCACCGGAGCTCACTCAGCTTGATCCAAAGAAAGAAATGCATTGATGCGATACTAGTCCATAATCGTAATCAGGGAACAACAACAACAACCCACCACCACCACCAATTGCTGATCACTTAGCCCATTTTCATAAGGCTGAATCCGCGGTGTTCTCCAAAGAGCACCGAGCCGATAGTTGCAGATGATTGGATCCGCAAGATTGAAAGGGAGTTGACCACTGCAGGATGCACAGATGCGGATAGAGTGTGTTTTGCCGCACATCAGCTTGATGGACCCGCAGCATCATGGTGGGATAATTTCACAGCCACTTACCCCATCAACACCGTTACATGGGACCAGTTCCAACAGGCTTTTCGCACTGCCCATGTATCAACAGGAGCTATGGCATTGAAGAAGCGTGAGTTCCGCAACTTACCCAAGGAGGACACACAGTTGGCCAGTATGTGGATGACTTTAGTAAGCTAGCACGTTATGCCCCGTGATGACGCCGCCATGATGCGCTAAGGTGAGAAGTTTCTGGAAGGACTGAATGATGAGCTGAGCATGCAGTTGATGGTGGCAAATTTCAATAACTACCAGGAGTTGGTAGATAGAGCTCTCATGATTGAAGGGAAGCAGCAGCAGATTGACAACCGCAATTGGAAGTATGGACAAGGTAAGTATAATTCTGGAGCTCAGCAGAGACCCTGTTTTACCCCGAACTCGGGAGGACCCCTTCAACATAACCATGGAGGTCACTATCACACTAGAGGAAGTTCGCACAACCATAGTGGCTCCAAGAACGGGAATGGTAATGGAGGAAGCAACGAACATAACCGTTCCAACCCAGCAACGCCCGCCAAGAAAGATCTAAGCCACGTTACTTGCTACAAGTGCCGTAAGATCGACATTACGCCAATGAATGTCCTGAAGCTAAGAATGGAAACGACAATGGAAGCTCTGGGAAGAAGCCCAACCCTTTCAACAGGGGACAAGTGAACCACGTTAACGTGGAGGAGGTTGAAGCCCAGCTAGATGCAGTAATAGGTAAGTTTTTGGTTAAGTCATTTACTGCAGTCGTTCTTTTTGATACTGGTGTATCGCATTCATACATATCAAGGGGATTTGTGGATAAGTATAAACTGCCCACCAAAGTTCTTAGTAGACCTTGTTAGTGATCTCACCAGGAGCAGAGTATATGGCAAGCCAAGGATGTTTTCAGATGCCATTGACCATAGGTAGGCATGTTTTCCCCTCAGATCTGATAATTTTGGAGTCGCAAGGTTTGGATGTGATTCTAGGTATGGATTGGCTATCGATGTATGGAGGAAACATCGATTGTGCTAGTAAGTCGATTTTGCTCACCACCCTAGAAGGAAGAAGGATCAAATATGTATCCCAGCATGTGCCAAATAGGACTCAAGTAAATTCCTTATCAGGAGTTGTACAGGAGGAAGTACCAGTGGTGAAGGATTTCCCGGATGTATTTCCAGAAGAGTTGCCAGGCATGCCACCGGATAGAGACATTGAGTTTTTGACTGAGCTTTTGCTAGGCACAGGGCCAATATCTAAGAGACCGTACAGAATGTCCGCAAAGGATTTGGATGAAATTAAGAAGCAGATTAAGGAGTTACCGGATAAAGGTTATATTCGCCCAGGTTCGTCACCTTGGGGATCACCGGCTTCTAGTGTAGAAGAAGGATGGATCGTTCAGGATGGTTGTTGATTATCAAGGATTGAATGAGGTGACGATCAAGAACAAGTACCCACTGCCGATGATCAATGATTTGTTTGATCAGCTGCAAGGAGCTAAAGTGTTCTCCAATATCGTTTTGCGATCAGGGTACCACCAGCTGAAGATTCGAGAGCAGGATATACCTAAGACAGCTTTTACCACGAGGTACGGGCTATATGAGTATACCTTTATGTCATTTGGCCTGACTAACGCACCTGCCTACTTTATGAACATGATGAACAAGGTGTTTATGGAGTTTTTGGATAAGTTTGTTGTGGTGTTCATTGATGATATTCTGGTCTACTCGAAGAATGAAGAGGAGCATAAAGAGCATTTGTGTTTAGTACTTGGAAGCTCAGAGAACATCAGCTATACGCCAAGTTCAGCAAGTGTGAGTTTTGGTTGAAGGAAGTTGGATTCCTTGGACATGTTATATCCGGAGAAGGAATAGCAGTAGACCCCACCAAAGTTGTCACTGTGAAAAATTGGGAGGCACCCACGTCAGTTGGAGAGATCCGGAGTTTCCTTGGACTCGCAGGATACTACCGGAGGTTCATTGAGAATTTCTCGAAGATTGCAAAGCCTATGACGGAGTTGTTAAAGGAGGACACCAAGTTCAAATGGACTGAGGAATGTGAGACCAGTTTTCAGGAGTTGAAGAAACACTTGGTTACATCACCAATGTTGATTCTGCCAGATCAACGCAAGGATTATGAAGTGTATTGCGACGCTTCTCGTCGAGGACTTGGAGCCGTACTTATGCAGGAGGGAAGAGTTGTTTCATATGCCTCCCGACAGCTTAAACCCCATGAGTTGAATTACGCTACCCATGATTTGGAATTAGCAGCCGTAGTGCATGCGTGGAAGACTTGGAGACATTTTCTCATTGGAAACCATTATGAGGTATACACGGATCACAAGAGTTTGAAGTATATCTTCACGCAGAAGGAGTTGAATCTCAGACAGAGGAGATGGTTGGAACTCATTAAGGATTATGATATGAAGTTGCATTATCATCCCGGAAAGGCTAACGTAGTAGCTGTTGCGTTGAGCCGCAAGAGTCATGCCAATGCACTCATGACCGGAGAGTTACCCAAGGAGTTAGCAGAGGATCTTCGCGAGCTATGTTTGGAGATAGTTCCGAGAGGCTATGTAGCAGCTTTGGAGATTCAATCTACTTTGATGGATAAGATCAGAGAAGCTTAGAAGACGGACAAGGAGATTGCCGAGATAAAGGAAATGATGAGCAAAGGAAAAGCTAAAGGATTTCATGAGGATGAGCACGATACCTTATGGTTTGAGGACCGCGTATATGTGCCAAATGATCAGGAGATCAGGAAGTTGATTTTGCAGGAGGCCCATGATTCTCCATATTCGATTCACCCAGGAAATACCAAGATGTATCTGGATTTGAAAGATAGCTTCTGGTGGACCGGAATGAAGAAGGATATTGCGGAGTATGTTGCAGTTTGTGATGTATGTCAAAGAGTGAAGGCAGAGCATCAAAAGCCAGCAGGATTGCTACAACCATTGCCGATACCCAAATGGAAGTGGGACAAGCTAGGCATGGATTTGATCACGGGATTGCCCAGGACTCGTTCAGGCTATGACTCGATATGGGTTGTAGTCGATCGTTTGACGAAAGTAGCTCATTTCATCCCAGTGAAGACCACTTACACTAGTGCTAAGTTGGCAAATATATACATGACCAGGATCGTATGTTTGCATGGAGTTCCGAGGACCATTGTATCGGATAGAGGAACCTGGGCTTTACCTCAAAGCTTTGGAATCAGTTGAATGAAACTTTGGGAACCAGGCTAGAGTTCAGTACAACTTTTCACCCGCAGACAGATGGACAGACTGAGAGAGTCAATCAGATTTTGGAGGACATGTTGAGAGCTTGTGCGCTAGATTATGGATCTAGTTGGGACGACAATTTTCCCTACGCAGAGTTCTCTTACAACAACAACTATCAAGCCAGTTTGAAGATGGCCCCTTTTGAAGCACTGTACGGAAGGAGGTGCAGGACACCATTGTTGTGGGATGAAGTTGGAGACCGACAGTTGTTTGGACCAGGTTTGATTAAAGAGTCTGAAGAGAAGGTTAAGTTGATTCACAATAGACTCAAGGTAGCCCTGTCCAGGCAGAAGAGTTATGCGGATTCTAAACGCAAGGAGACAGTTTACGAAGTTGGAGATAGAGTGTACCTTCGTGTATCACCACTTTGAGGAGTGAAGCGCTTTGGAGTTAAGGGAAGTTACCACCACGTTTTTTGGGACCATACAAACACTACAAAAAAAGACACATCCGTGACATTTTGGGCCGAACGAATTTTTTTTTCTGTCATACATATGACACTTCTATGACGATAATTGTGACAAAACCCGGTATCATCACTCCTACTTCCATGACAAAAAATCATGACAGAAAATGGGCTTTTTCATTCCGGCGGGTCAAGACGCAGCTGCATGACATTCTTTGGGCCGTCCATGACGGAAAAAACCGTGGTAGAAGCGAGGGCGAGGAAAATTTTGGGAGTTCCCGTTACGGTGGGAGGTTGGGGGCCGAAGCGATGCGCATTTCTCTCGTATACACGACGCTGTGTGCGTAGGCGTTGGCTATCAGAATCGAACCCGAGCAAGGCGTTGGGCTCTAATCGAACCCGGCGACAGACTGCGAGTTACGCTACATCGAACCCGAGCGATCGATCGATGGCTCTTAATCAAACCGATAGAGCGATTCTTCGCCATCGCTGCTAATGTAAGCCGATCGATGCCGCCTGGGATGAACAAAGTGATCGCTATGGGGGGTGGATGAACAAGGAGCGGTGGCGTTGCCTCTGGATGAACAGGACCCCGTGGTGTGGTGGAGGGCTGGATGGACAGTAGACGGTGGAGGGGGTGCCCGTGGAGGGGTTGTTGAACAGGACCCCGTGGTGTGGAGGGCTGGATGAACAGTAGACGATGGAGGGGTGCCCGTGGAGGGGTGGTTGAACAGGACCCCGTGGTGTGGAGGGCTGGATGAACAATAAACGGGGGAGGGGTGGTTGAATAGTAGCCGGTGGAGTAGCGCGCGGTGGAGGCTGGATGAACAGGAGCCCGTGGAGGCTGGAAGAGGTCGACGGTAGCCCATGGAGGTTGGAGGAGGTCGACGGTGGAGATGAACAGTATCCCGTGGAGTCCCGTTTTGCGGTACGCCACACCCCTCCCGATGAACAGGACCCTGCTTCGACCGTAGGGAGGTCCGTTTCGTCCGCTTTTGCGGACGCCACACCCTCCCGATCAACAGGACCCCGTTTCGACCAGTGGCGCTCCAACACAAGTCCGCTTCTCCGCTTTATGCGGCACGCCACACCTTTCTCGATCAACAGGACCCCTGCTTTCGACCGTAGGGAGGTCCGTTTCGTCCCGCTTTATAAGACGCTGCACTTCTCCCGATGAACAGGATCCTGCTTGAACTTGGCCGGGTCGAACACAAGGCCGCTTTCTCCGCTTCTGCGGCAGACGCCAGCCTTGTTTCCATCGCCTATTCCGTCCCAAGCCTCCCCGGCGAACACGACCACATATTCCGTTCCGACCCAGCGGTTGGCCGCCACGCTGCCTGCTGCCTTTTCCGATGAACACGACGCATTCCGTTGCCTCCCCATGAACACGACGCATTCCGCTGCCTCCCCATGAACACGACGACGACCCGCTTTTCTGTTCGACCCAGCCATGGCGTCAATGAGCCCTCGCCAGACGTATGCGCCGAGTAGGCGTCGAGACCCGCCCAGTATGTACACATACGTGGTCAGATTTTCTTTCTTGCACCGTCGGCTGCACGACGCGTGTACATACTACGTGCGGCGCTTTCTACTACGACACGCGTGCGGCGCCTCTACTACGACACACGCGTAACGACTCTACATCGACCCGGTATGTACGCACACGTCAGCGACTGTAATGACAACGCTACGTACGCTTCAACCAGGTGGGTCCCGACTGTCAGGCACTTCCTTGCGTGCGAAGATGTAGCTGGTGGGTCCCAGCAGTCAGGGGGAAACGTTTTTTTTTTCGCGAAATATGGTGGCCCGTCCGGTGGATCCCCGCTGTCAGGTGGAGGAATAATTGTTTTGCACGTAATAAGGAGGCACTTCCTTGTCGCGGCCGTGGACCCACTGTCACCTCTCCACGCACGATCCATGTCCGATGGAAGCCGTTCCTTGACCACGTTGACCACGCCACGGCCGAGAGCACCAGGCGGTGGACGGCGGTGAGGCCTAGGAAGGGGACGACGCGAGCCGGGAAGACACGACAGTGGATGCCCACGCGTAGAGGTGTACGAGGGTTCACTGGTTCGCTGCGATGTGAGGCTGCCGTCGCCGCAGAATAACAGGGGGTGTGGGTGAGAGAGGGATGGACTGGCCAGTGGTGGGAGTAGTAGGGGGCGGTGAGGCCTCCGCCGCATCGCAGCCGGCCACGGGAGGATGGAGCATGAGACACGACCGGCGCTGGTTTGGGCGGCTGGAACAAGAAGACCAGAGGTTGAAGAAGCACTACGGCCGTTGGATGGACATCGACGCACATCGGAGCTAGAATCGTGCATATTGACTAAGTTGACAAAGCCCTCCGTCCCCGTTAACTTAGTAGTCCCACAAGTCAGCCTGCCACTATACTGGGTCCCAGCTAACCGGGGGAGTATTCATTTTTTTGTGCGTAATAAGGAGGCACTTCCTTGCGTGTGAAGATATAGCTGGTGGGTCCGAGCCGCTGGCCGGTAATGATAACGTTTTTTTATGCGAAATACAGAGGCCCTTTCGGTGGGTCCCCGATGTCGTGGAGGAATCATTATTTTGCACGTAATAAGGAGGCATTTCCTTGCGTGCGACCGTGGACCCAGCTGTCGGCCTCTCCATGTACAATCCACTTCAGATGCATGTCGGTCGTTGACCATGTTGACCAGGCCGCACCGAGAGCACTGTATGCGGGCTGACGATGAGGCCTAGGAAGGAATCTACGAAGGCGTGGGAAGACTCGGCAGCTTATTTCCCACGCGGGAGGAGTTCGACTGTATGAGGGTTTATCGTTCGTCTCACTGTCACGGAGAACAACAACAGGTGTGGTTGAGTAGAGGGATGGCTAGGCCGGTGATGGGAGTACGGTGGGCGGTGAGGCTCAAGGCAGTAGCAGAGCCGACCGCGGGGAGGAGGGAGCAGGCAGTCCCGCCGACGCTTGTTTGAGCGGCTGGAGCAGGAAGAGCAGAGATTGAAGAAGCACGACGGAAGTTGGATGGCCATCCAACAGTCACTGCTTGTGTGTCAACCTTTTTCTAGGAAAGCCTCAAATCTGTGGAAAATAGCATACATCCCATCTGCCATTATTTCTAATAATTTACAGCCCATTTGCTAATTATTAAGGTTTTTTTTGGAGCCCATATTATTTTTGTTAGCATTACAGCCCATATTGTGGCCACGGTTAAAAAATTATACGAATTTTTGCATATTTCGGTGCACTTCGAACTGTTTTTAATCCCGAAATTTCGACTCACATTCAAACTGATTTTAAAAATAAATGTATATCAATATAAAATCCAACAAATTCTCCATGCATAAAAATTAATGTAATTTAAAATCTCAAAATGAAAAAAAGATATTTGAAAACTAATTGCGGTTTGATGTGTTTTAAAAATGTACATCCCATTTCTCATTATCGATGGGCCATTTTCGGCCAAATTAATGAAAGCTCTCCTCCTCTTGAAAGATTTGCAGCCCAACAGGCCTGACAAAGCGACTTACTTGGCAAATCACAAAAAAAACTGGGCTGTGGCCATGGACCGAGCTGTAAGCCTCTCCACGTACAGTACTCTTCCCATGGAATGTCGTTGACCATGTTGACCACGCCGCGCCGAGAGCACCAAGGCGGTGGACGATGACGAGGCCTAGGAAGGGGACGACGCGGAGCCGGGGAAGACGCGGCAGCGGATGCCCATGCGGAGAGGAGTACGAGGGTTCACTGGTTCGGCTATGGTGTGAGGTTGCCGTCGCCGCAGGGCCTGGTTAGCGGTGGGAGTAGTAGGGGGCGATGAGGCCTCAACGGCAAGACCTGATCCGGCCCTTGGAGGCGAGATCAGGCGTCTCCCGGCGCTGGTTTGGGCTCTTTGGTGCAAGAAGGGCAGCGATTGAAGAAGTAACAGGACCTTTCGATTCAAATCCAACGGTTATCGCTGCTAGAATCGTTTGTTGACTAAGTTGACAAGCTTCCACAGACGTCTGGCCAACTTAGTAGGCCTGACAGTCAGCCTCCCAACCGGTGCGCCCAGATGTCGATGGGAGGAATCATTTTTTTCGCGTAATAAGGAGGCAGTTGATTGCGTATGCCAAAGCCAATGGAGGGAGTAGGGTGGGTCGGGGAAGCTCAAGCGGCATCAATGGCCAGCCACAAGAGGAGGGACAGGCAGTCCCTTGGCGCTTAGTTTAGGCTACCGGAGCAGGAAGATCGAAATTGAAGAAGACGTCACCGTTGGATGGACATCCAACAATCACTGCTGCTAGAATCGTGTGTTCACTAACAAAGCATTGCGTAAACAAGCCAGCCTCGAAATCTGTGGCGTGCACAACCTATTTGCTATTATTTTTATAACTTTTACTCATTTTATAATTCATATGGAATTTATTGCAGCCCGTTTTCCATTTCTAGAATTGCTGGTCATTTTCTGGTTAGTACCAGGGTTAAAAAATTAACTAAATATGTGGGAAAATTTTGAAAATTCACAAATTTTTGCTGGGGAACGAAATATTCTTAATCCAAAAATTAATATCCATACTAAAACAAATATAAAAATAAATTAGTATTATGTCATGTTAAATCCAATGAAATACGTATAAGATATCAGTGAAGAACAAAAACAAAAAAAGAAACTTATATTCCATTTGCTATATTTTTTTGGAATTTTCAACTCCTTCTGATATTACTTTTAACAGACATTGACCATACTCTTAAGCCAGGCCGGAATGCATCCCTCCTCGTCTTGAAAGATTTGCAGCCCAAGAATTGGAGAAAACAAATAGGCCTAGCTTGGGTATTCTTCAAAAAGAAATCTTGGGCTACCTATTTTCCCAAAGAACTGGTGCATGAGCATTTAGCTTTATTTATTTATTTACTTATTTATGTTTAGGGGACCATGAGCATGTACAGGCGGATTCATGTGAGAGCCTCCCTTCCAGTTAATTATGGGCTTCTCTATTGGGCCTTCATCAGTGGGTTGCATGTTATCAACAAGTGGAAAATGTGCTCCGTTCGAAAAATAGTATGCGCTACGTACAATACGGGGCACTAAAGGATCGAACCGTGCAACGACTTCCAAAATATTGTGTTTGTCGTTCTAACAACACATTTATTCAACCAACAGATGAAATATACTACTGATTGTACATTGAAAACAAAGAAAGCGGCAAGAATCAGGGCGGGGTGCAATGTATAAAGAAGGTGCCGTAAGAGTGAAGACGCACTCTCTCTTCCAAACCAAACATCAGCCATCATTACAAAAGGGCTACCAAAAAAGAACAAGTGTATGCATCAAACTAAATAAAGATCCTACTACACCAAGTGTACGCATCTAACTAATCGGCTCGATTAGATGTTACTATTTATTAAGCTGTGGAGATTGGTCGACGGCTTGAACTGTAAGGGTGCCCGACGGGAAACTCCAAACAAGAAGTCAAAGTCCGATACTTGCGACCCTCTTTTCCTACTTTGGGCTACAGAGCGTATGGCACATATCAGGGTATGGTGCATGCAGAGACGCATGGTACATCGTGGTACACACAGTTTTGCACGATGAACGAAACCGCTACCGCCATCATGATCCTTGCCGTCGGTTATCTCACGGTTAATCGGATAATTCAGTCCGACAAACAGAGAGCGTGTACCAAGGCTACTTACCAGCCTCCACCAAAATTCCTGAAGGCCTAGAGAAGCTGGGATCCTGCTCAAAGACCTTGCGATGGATTGTGATTCTATTCCGTGAAACAACACATCCCAAGACGCGCGAACGATCATCAATCTTTTCGCCGTCAGTTCGATCGAGCCAGGAACCACCGCAATCGCCATGCCGCTTTTCTTTGAAAGGTTCTGGGATTAGGAACGGTAGGGACACTAGGCGGCCTACAACATCATATCAAGTTGGAGTCAAATAAAAAAGGGCTCTTGATTTAGTCAATCTTAAGAACAACATGTTATGAGCATGAATATTTTTTAAGCAAATGTTGACAGTAATATAAGCAAGCCATCATGATATCATAGGAAAGTAACATACTGCTGTAACAACCATTTGTAGCGATCACTGGAGTAGGCCAGCAATACGTCCAGCCATAGAAGGAGTTGACAGCGTAAATGAAGCCCTTGTGTTCAATGGCATCAAAGAACCATGGAGGATGTATGATCCTGCGATGGACGTGCAGATTTATCAACTTACCGCAGTGACCTGTCAGATAGGCGAGACCGTGGTTGAAGAACGCAATTAGCCTCAAGTCTTTATAATTCATAGATCTTGTGGGCACTTGGCAGATTACAACCTTGAGCAAATCAAACTTGGTATCATGTTGGCTACTGTAAGATTCCGTGTATTCTGGGCCACGTTGCCAAAGCAGTGTTAATCGAAGGAAGGGGGATCAATCGCCGGGTGTAGACCTCCACGAGCATCCAGCTACCGCGACCGTCGACGAGCACCATCCAATACGTGTTCATGCCGACCCAGTACATACCGTTAATGTAGTTGAGGCTGACGGGCATCGGGTCACAGTCAAGGGGGTTGATGCTCGCCACCCTACGATCGTTATGCTGCGTGACACGCCGTTTCTAAAGATCAGGCGGCATCAGCAAGCAAGGAGCCGTCTTAAAAAGCTTCGGCCTGAGGGCTTTGAGTAAACGGTACAGCCCCGACGAGCACGCGGCGAGCGGCATGGTACTGAGATTGTCCACACGCGAAACAATGAGCTTGATTACCTCTGTGGGGAGCGAATTCCAGCCACTCTTTCGGGGGACGTTGCTCGATTCTGCCATTGTTAGTGCTTGGGTTTCGGACGAGGGAGGAGGCGCCTTAGCGGGGATGGAAGATTGGACGAGATTATGTGCGGACAAAGATGCGAAGCCAATATGTCTTTGCGGGAAGTGGACGGTGATGATGATCTGACACGCCGCTTGACTTACGAGACACATACCGCCAGCGAGGGTCATATCAAAGTCGAGACAACTTGATTGAGTGATCACAAGATCGGTACTCCCTACATTACACTGCTACTATGCCCTAACTTGCTTGAGTAGAGTAGTAGTGGAGTAGGACTACGCTCTACTACTAGCACCGGAGGAGTAGTATGTTCTACTCTAAAATAGTTACAAACTTCAATGCCCGAGCGTGGAACGACTCACGAACCGCCGTCATTTGCTAACTCCAATCCTGCAAGTCATGGATTTGTTTCTTTTTAACTTTCTGTACGAATCTGTAGCCAGCCTGCAAGTCATGTACACTGTACTTACAGTGGAACCCACAGAGTACTTAGAATACAAGATTAAGGATGCAATTAACTTTTTATAGAGGGAGAATCATACATGCAATTAACTCAAATGGATTGGACGTGACTCTATTATTCTCCAACGGCAACCAGCAAATTTCCTCCCTTGGGCGGAGTAGGTTTCTCGGTTTACATGCGGGTTTAACGGGGGGTTGATGGAGGCGAGGAGGCGTGTTCAGCCAAGGCGTGATTTGGCGCAGTGATTATTTGATTTGACAACTACAACTAGTATATTATAAAAAAAGAAGAGTAGTAGAGATAGAGACAAGAATAGAGACTAGGGAGGAGCACCATTTACTGCTTCGTGCGCTACTCCTGCGCTCCATTCGACGGCCGCAACGTCCCCTACAGCCACTCCCTCCTGCACTCCATTCGGTGAGCGCTGTTGGAATTTGGGGAGCGCACTCTCGCGGCTGCTAGCAGCGACGACTTCACCGACGACGACTTCTTCCCCGACCTCGGTAACCTCTTCCTCAACGACATTGGCGACAACCTCAACGCCAACGGTGCTGCTCCCGTTGCACCGTATGTGTTTCTGTCCTTCCTGTTCGAAATCGTGGTAGAATTCATGTTTCTACTCTGTATCCTACTACTATGCTAGTCCACATGATTAGTTTCATCTCTGTTATAGCCGTCATGATTTATTTTGTGCTTATTCAGATTAAATCTCGTAGTAACGTGCTCATATATTCAACTGACGCAACGTCCCCTACAGCCACTCCTGTTTCATGGACAGCCTGGTCGATGCCTCCAAGGAGCCCTTCATCCACTGCTATGAGTGCCCGATGCCGTTTTGTGGCTTGCCGGCGGACATGGTGCATCACCTCACGGATGCGTGCAGCGGTCACTGCTGGCCCTTAGCGGAGAACATCAAGTACCAGACGTGCTACCCGTTCACCATGCCGGAGTCGCTGGAGGATCACCGCCGCCTGCTAGTCTCGGAGGAGGACGTCAGCGTCTTCCTCTTGATCGTGGGCACCGGCGAGGCCCGCGCAGGCCGCCTCCCCGTCTCTGTAATATGCGTCAGTGGCGACGCCGCTGACGCTGACACTAACACGAGGCCGATGTACGGGTGCGTGGTCAGTGTTACTACCCCTCCGCGTCGCGTGGGCGGCGACATCGGCCTCATTGAACGGACTTGGACTCTGGGGAGCTGGGACTATCCAGCCAATGTGGACTTGGAAAACGCATGGCATCCTTTACCCGCCGACACGGTGCACGGGGACTCCAAGGAGGTTCACCTGGACATACACATTATCAAGTTAAATGTTGATCATTAGTCTTCGCTCAATGTAATCCGCTGTCTAAGCATGTGGAGACTTCCATGCAGGATCTTGCTCTATTGGAGTATCGCACATGAATAAAAGTGTATCTGTTTATGGTTTAGTCTAGAATCTTCCATGTATGAATTTTTACTACAGTACTAGTGAAAGACTTACGATGAACCATTTCTTACATCTCCTCTGCCCGCTTGCAATTTATCCTGATTTAATCCTTCCGTCTAGGTGTATAAGGGCATGGTTATATTACTTAATAGTATAGCCAATTGTTGACTAAAATAAAGTGCCATGTCATCTGTAGCCAACATGTATAACAATCGATACTCAAAAACTAATTCTTAAAGATCATTTCTTGCAAAGCACAATAAGTGTTATTTCTTCACAAGTTTTGGATGCAGGTTGAGCAGTTGAACGCTTTTGTTTGCAAAAGATACCTTTTTATCTATTTCACCCGGATGTTTGTGAGCTCTAGAGGTGAAATAATATCCGAAGAAACCTATCGATACCCGTTACACATGAGATGACCCCTACATCCTTTGTCAAATAAACAACTCCCCAATCAATGCATTTCACTCTTCGGTGCAACGCACGGGCACCATACTACTATAGATTAGTACGACCAAAAATTGAACTAACATTATATATAGTACGATAAATGCTGATGCATGTCACCTAAAATTATATCATTCAAAACTATGTTCAAATACGAATCCAACGATATAGTTTTTGTTGACATGCACTAACATTTTGTCGATTAAATCTTGATCAAATTCAATGGGGGACTAATAATCCACGACCGATGTAGTACAAGTGTAGAGGGCGGCGCTGCGAGTCTCACCTCTCACCTGCTCGTGGCGCCGTAAAAGCCGTCATATCACAAAACCCAACCACTCCCGGTAATAAGTGGCACGGTAAAATAAGCGGACAAGCAACCATCACATCCCTCCGTCTTTTTTCCATTTCATCTCTTGCATTTACTTTCTCGGTTCATCTCACACTCGATCCCTAGCTACTACTCCAGGGCCAGTTCTTTTGGCGGCTTCCCAGCTTTTCCACAAGACTAGTCACGGTGGAGAGTAACAATAAGGCGCCTCACTCATTTATTTGGGCTTCTAAACTACTACTCCGTCCTGGTTTATTCCTCACCATTGTAATTTGTGCTAAATTTTGACCAAAGATTTAACTGGTTTATTCCTCACCATTGTAATCTCTCTGTCTTACGAAAACCAAATAATCCCAAAACACTTAGGCGCGATGCATTAACTTCTACCTCGTTTCTTGTTTCTTGACATATCAACCAATAAGAGATAAAGAGTGTGCATGCTTTTAATGACTTGAGATATGCAGTGGTTAGTTCATTGCATGCAATACTATTAATTAGCAAATAAACATTAACATTTCTTGTTTTATCCTCCTCCTTGGTCACGGTGCACAGCCTAAGATGACTTACTCACCTAGATGGATGGAGTAGTGCATGTGACATGCACTAACATTTCATTAGTTAAATTTATGATCAAAATTTGACACAGATTACAATGGGGACCAATAAACTAGGACATAGGTAGTAGTTATGGGATTACTAATCTAGAAGCCTAAAAGAACTGGCCCCTTGTACTCCTACTAGTAGTAGTACTCAAGTTGGAATTCCAATTGCACGACACAACTTGTTAGGCAAAAAATTCGATACAGGGTGTAGGAAGCGGTTTGGGAATTTGCATGCCTTTCCAACGATGAGATACTCCGTACAAAAGTCTGACGGAGAAATAACCACAGAGAAGGAAGCTAAAAGTAAACAATCAAACGAGCATTTTTGCATTTGTTTTGCATTGAATCGTTTCACAAGCTTGACTAGTG
Organism: Aegilops bicornis; assembly: GCA_021605145.1. Taxonomy (NCBI): domain Eukaryota; kingdom Viridiplantae; phylum Streptophyta; class Magnoliopsida; order Poales; family Poaceae; genus Aegilops; species Aegilops bicornis. Next base: position 127,550,276 of record CM038669.1, read on the forward strand.
CTGTTTTTCTACTTTTACAAAACCGCATCGTAATGTTAAAACGTGCATTTGCACGCATTACATAAGTAATAGTAGTACTCCTCCGCCTAGGTGTATAAGTCTTCCCTCCTTCTTGGTCACGGTGCACAACCAAAGATGACTTATTGACCGGACGGAGGGAGTAGCAATCTGCAAGCATATATCGAGAGAGGCGTGTAGTGCGATAGTATATAGTAAAGTTTGTGCTATATGCACGCATTTGCAAAATGCGTCACGAATACACAAGGTTTCCAAACTTTCCCTTTACATACTTAATTAAGGACGCTAAAAATTCAGAATGTTCGGGATTTATCATTTGCGTCCCAAAACTAATGAGATCGCTTTACGAAACAAAAATTATACTCCTCCTAAAGCCAAGGCCGCGGGGAGGCGCTTGCGCAGCCACGAAAGTGCCACAGTGCGCGGCCGTTTCCCAGCGCGCCGACACAACGCCTCTTCCTCAGCCTCGCAACTCGCGAGGTGCTGATTGAAGCTTGCCGGCGGGCGAGCGCGATCTCACCGGTGTGGTGATCCGGCGCCATCAGGTACTCCTCCTTGCTGGAAGCGTGCACCCGGTCCACGTACCGCCAAGAGTAGATGAGGCGCTTGGGCCCGACTACACTCAGGGCGTCGGCACGGGCATCCTCCGCCACCCTCACGGCCCTCGCACGAGCCTTCTGCCAAAGAGCCAATTGCACGACTCTCTCGGACGCGACATAGGCCTCCCGGGCAGCTTGTTCCATGATGCGCTTCTCTTCCTCGGCCTTCTTCTCTGCCTCTATTTTGGCGCGCTCTGCTGGAGGCAAAGCCTCCCACAAGGCGACATCCATTTCTTTCCAAAGCTCCTCAAGGCTGGGGGGCTCGACGGGCGGCGGGGCGTTCTCCTTGTAGCAGGGAGCTGACGCGTCCTCCGACGCGCGTGCTAGCAAGATTGGGAACGCCGACGCGTCCACCTCAACGTGTCGCGGCGAGGAGCGGAACGCCGACGCGTCCTCCTCGACTAGTGGTGGCGAGGAACAGAACGGCGACGCGTCGCGTCACAGCGAGGAGCGGGACGCCGACGCGTCCTCCTCAACTAGTGGCGGCGAGGAGCGAAACGGCGACGCGTCGCGTAGCGGCGAGGAGCGAAACACCGACGCGTCGTCCTCGACTAGTGGCGGTGAGGAACGGAACAACGACGCGTGACCGTCCGCGCGGTGCATCGAGGGGCTCCTAGGGCTTGGGAGGGGCGATGCCATGGTGGTCAACATGGGAGGGAGGGGTAGGAGATAGCGATGAACGTGAACGTGAGGGGGAGGAGATAGCGATGTCGTGGGAGTCGCGGTATTTATAGCGAGCAATGGCACACCTACGTAAGATATGGATCGAGTTGCATCGACTTTAATCGTAGGTCCACTTGCGCCACCGACATGTGGGCGGACCCTGTTGGGCCCATATGTCAGTGACCCAATGCACCTGCAGTTAAGTAACAGCTACATGGGCATATTTGTTGGAGTAAATTACGAGGGAGCAAAGGGGTGGAAATATTGTTGGTCACAACGGATTGGACGAGCGTGGGGGGAGGAGAGTCATGCATGTAGATTTTTTCACACGGGGTGGAGTGGTGGGACCACCAGAGGGAGAAGGACAGTTTGGCAGGCATATTGTTTCCACACATGGAGAGGAAAAGATTTGGAGACGAATGGGCTTCCTGCAGGTATGGGGAACGGTGCATAACAAGTCATCTTGCATGCCGGGCTAGGTATAGTCTCAAGTCATTAAAAACATACACGCCCCACACATGTTCATATTTCAAGGTGCACTAAATTATTGCATGCGATGATGAAGGCAGGCCATAATGGTGGTATCTTAGCTGGTATCATGCACACGGGAATAGCAAACATGCTGATGTGGCAAACAATTAAAGAAGAGAGGGGGTTAGAGTAACTAGTGTTCATGCATGCATTGGTAAACACATTTTTTTGTGAATAACGACATCACTAGTTGAGTACTTTTGCAGACTTCAAAAACAATTTCACCGCCTCTACTATCTTGCTAAGACTAGGTGAAAATTTTGAATCGAGCCCTTTAAACTAGAAGGGAGGTAGTGGTACTCTAATAGCTAACCTTGTTGTGATGACAAGATAGGACATGGCACGCACCGGACGGAGGAACTAGTCTGCATTGTGCATTTAAGTTTTGTCTGAAGTCAATGTACCTCTACTTTCACCAGACTTATAGAAAAATGTGTCAACATTCAAAATGTCAAATCAATATTTTTACACTCATTATAAAACGTAGTTCTTATACTCATTGTAATCAGTATTGTAGATATTGATATTTTTAGTATAAATTTGGTCCTGGGATTTCATTGATGCCTGTCAAAGCATGGAGGAAGTGGAGCTTAGGGCTTGCATTGCCGGTCTCTACATAGGTATTTCTCTTCATAATCCTGTAATTTTAGAGACTGATTGCGCTTTTGTGGTAGCGTCTCTTGCATCGGGGGACTATGACAGGTCTGCTATGCGTGACCTGACGATGAAAGCGTTGAGCATCTCGAAGTTGATCAACAATCTTCAATTGTCAAAGATTAGCCGTTCGGCCAATAAGGTGGCACACCTAATTGCTAAGTATAGCTTTGACAATAGATTAGATGGTATTCTTGTAAATAATGTACCGCCCTGTGTGGTGAATATTGTATCAAATGAGTGTACTGGTGTGGCTGGTTAATTAATATAAGGTGGTGTTAAAAAAGTATAAATTTGGTCAAACACTTTGCAAACGGTTGACGGGAGTAAAAAGGACCAGAGGGAGTATCATGCATGCGGAGTAGGCAAAAAATTGCTTGTCTAAAAAAAGGCAAAAAAATTGCTCATTTATAGCCGGTCGAAGTCTCAAAGGGCGCGACCGCGCGAGGGAGGCGAAGGTCGTGGGAGGCGCGACGTTTGACGGAATTAAGTGAAGTTACATCCATGCGCCGGCATGGCGTGCGAATAGGCAGAAGCTATACCGTCAGGCCTATGATATGGGTCTAGTAGACATGACATCTAGTGGGTCCCGCATAGTTCTCGAGAACTCTCTGGGGGCTTCCAGCCGTTTATCCACCGGGCAAGCCAGCAATCCCACGTTCGCGACGCCCTACTCGTCCCGTCTTCTACCTTACAACAGTTCGCTCCTAGTCGTCCCGTCCTTTCACATTAGTTCGCTCCCAGTTTTTTTTTGCGGGGTACAGCAGTTCAACTTCTCCTAACCCTCCTCCAAAATCCATGGCCTCCCAAATCTCCATGGTCGCGCTGAGTACCAGGTTAGAGCCATCACCGGCGATCAGTTCATCGTCATCTACACACGTGGATCCGAGACGGTGAAAGCATGGCTTGCTCGCTTCCTACGCATGTTCAACAGTTCAACGGATGAGTGGGTCGCTAGGCTAATTGTTGAGTACACCACAGTCCTGGGATGAGAGAAGGATCTAAAGGACGAAGAGAGGAAGAAGCCCGCCGTGATCCAGGTTTGCGTACATAACGTTTGCTTGGTCTACCACATATGCCATGCCGACGTTGAGTGCCAGGATTTTAAGAACTTCCTCAAGGACAAAAGAGTGAAATTCGTTACTGTACGCTTTAAGAACGACAGGGATGTCCTGCGTCGGATAGGTATTGTTGTAGGCCAGCCCTTCGATCTCTAGAAGGCAAGCCTGGTGTCCTCCTCTCAACCTTCAATGTTGACCCTGGTAGCAGCCATGATTGATCCTTCGTACGCTAAACTGAAGAAACCTCATCACGAGTTTCATCATGCATGGGAGTCAAAGACATTAGATGAAGATCACATCACCAGACGCAGCAATGGATGCCTACCTTTGTTTAAATATCTACAAGGGTTGGATGAAGAAGCGAGCCCTGTAATGCGGTTCAAGCAAAGAAAGCGTCGGCGAAGAGGAAGAGGAAGGGGGCGAGGGGCGAAGTCGAGGACGTGGACTCGGACTCGAGTAGGTGGCGATGCCGTCGCTCATGCTGGTTCTCTGCCAGTGTCAAGCGGACTAGTTGCTTAGTTTATTTTCAAGGGTGTGTTGTGCTGAGGCCCCAGCAGAACTATGTTTATGTTCTTTCTCGTTATTTGAACTCTTTAGTACGTATAGTAGTACTAGTACTATGTCTTACTACTGTTCTTCTTGCAGTTGGTACTACTGCTTTCGTATCTTCGTGTTCCTCTTGTACTTAATACGTTCGTACTAGTAGTATAATTTGGGTCAGTCGATTTGTGAAAGAAGTTCGACGGAGCGAAGGAAGAAGACGATAGCAGAGGTGGAAGAAGCCCTTCTAGCCATCCATGTTGCATCAAACGACTCACATGAGTCGACTGACCCAAATTGCTCCTTCAGATTGCAGGATCCACGTGGCATTCAAGGTCTCGAAGGTAGATTCCGCGTCCGCACCCGGTTTGCGGGCTCGACGCACGCGCGACCGGGTTCCGCCGCGATAGCCACCATGCGCGCCTCCTCCGCGCGGGCGGAGACGACAATGACATGCTAGTTCCTCCTCGCCGGCAAGCTGGAGCATGCGCTCGTCCTCCTCTTCGTACACTGCATGCATAGACGCGGCTCCACCAGCTGCTCGCATGCTTGGCAGCGCGGCGACATCGCGAGGAGGGACTGCAGACAATGTGAGCGGGCGAGCCTTCGACTTCATGGCACAGGGATGGCGGCGACACGGCGGTGATGGGCGAGAAATTGTTGGCCGGAGCAGGCAGGCGCCGGCATGCGCAACGGCGGCGGCGACTTATTGATTAGTGCGCGTGTGGGAGCTTACTTTAGTTTTATATATAAGGTTGGTCAAACTTAAAAGAAAACCGTACTAGTACACGTAAACATTAGACTTAGGCAACGCTTTTATTAGTTAGTACCATAGCCACGATACGGAATCCTGTGCAAGCACGTGAACCGCGGCCGCGCGGTCGATCGAACGGTGCGTCACCGTGTCGCGCTCGAAGGACATCCACCGAACCTTTTTGTATGTGTGAAAACAATCCTCGAATATTGCTCAACTTTTTTTTCCTGTGAAATTTCTTGACGCTGCAATATTTCCATATATTTGAATTTAGCTCCAGTTCATGTTTATTTGGATTTGGACGTTTTAGGTGTGCCCTAGTTTTTTTAATACTGATTTTGTGTGTGTGACTGAGAGAGAACGTGTGTATGTGTCCATAGGTGTGTTGTGGCGGAAGGGCAATGTGGAGATGGTGTGCGTGTGATCTGAGACATAGAGAGGTGTGAATGTGCAAATGATCATGCATGAGTGAGACATAGACAGATGCCGATACGTTATGTATACATGAGAGAACGGTCTTCTAGTTTACTTGTGTGTGTGTGTGTGTGTGAGAGAGAGAGAGAGAGAGAGAGGAGCATCCGTAACGCAACAACCATCTCTCTTGATTCGTCCGTCCCTCGCACGGTCGCATGCAACACATGCATCAACGCGCACATTTTGACACCCTCACCCGGCCCCTGCCCACCTCAAGGCCCGCACAATCTCTTCGTGAATACCCATTTCTCTCCTTAGGTTTGTTTTCTCTCAATATCTGACACACACACACACACACACACACACACACACACACACACACACACTCCCCCGAGCACACAATTCATCCCCATCCAAGGTTATACGGCGACCACTCTCGCTTGTGCTTCTTTGCACCCCAACATGCACAACACATCAATCTTCAAAGAGGGCATTGAGTAGATCGAAGACGGTGACCACACCGCTAGAGAATCTTGAGGGTCATTTGGAAGCAGGGTGATGTGACGACGGCTGACTGACTCCTCCCCCACCCTCTCTCTCTCTTGCACAAAATTACCAATCCCTCTCTCCCCCGCACAAAATTGTCAATCCCTCAACCCACGAGATCCTTTCCCTTTCGTCCATGTTTTTCCAGCTCTCTCATCAAACATGTTGTCTCTTCTCCTTCCACGTATACAGAACCCAGATGCACACGCATCTCATGTATATTACATGTATCCATCTTTCTCACAGACCTAACTTCTTCCTCTCTCTTTCTCTCTCTCTCTCTGTCTCGTTAGGTTTGTCTCCTACTCTCTCGTCCACATACATACAATCTTTCCCGCCCTATCTTCTCCATCTTCAAAAGCTCTCTCTGCACGTTTCATTCACACATTGGGATATGTCAAAATGTTGCTTCTATAATGGCTGATGTAGAGTTATGGTTGTTTTTGTTGCATCCTACAAAGTAATAACTATGAAATGCATTTAGATTCTCATTTGACTGGGATTATGTTGAGCATGTTGTTAAGTACTATAGACCTTGTATACATCTTCGGATTCGACAATGATTGTAACTATTGAATTGTATAGACCATTACATTCGAAGTCAATAGCCTAATATATTTATTTCACAATTTCAACAAATGATTAGTTCACTACAAACTAAGAAAACAAATGTGTACTCCCTCCGTTTTTATTTAAGTCCGCATATTAGCATTGGTCAAAGTCAAGTTTTGTAAACTCTCAGAAAGCTTATAACAAAAATATTAACATATACAATAACAAATAAATACCATTAGATTCATTATTGAATGTACTTTCACATCATACATATTTGTTATGGTAAATGTTTATATTTTTCTATAAACTTGGTCAAACTTTAGGAAGTTTGACTTTGGTTAAACCTAATATGCAGAGTTTACTACTACTACTCGCTAGTTGCTTAGCCGAATCACTCAACACGCCACACGGGGAGTCCAGTGTCACAAAATTTTGAGGTCGGCAGGAAAATCTCCCGCGACCCTGATTCGAGCAGTGGGAAGTTACCATCATAGCCTTCGGAACAGGCCTACGGATGACGCTTGGTAGGGGGCTGTTTTCGTAACTTCAGGTTCACCCTACCCAGCCAACCCCACCCGGCACCCAGAGTAGTACACCTGAATACTCCCCATTTTCTATCCCCACCGCAAAATAGACTTCTCCACGGCACCGCAGCCTTCGTGCTCCTCCCCTTTACATCACAAGATTTCGTCCACCGCAGCCAAGATCTGCCTCATCGACGACCTCGTGACGCTTGAGCCGGTCCACCATCGTCGTCAGACACGGAGCCTCTTCCCGGCATCGTCTTCCACGGTCTTGGATCTGCCTCCGGAAGCCGAGCACCAAGCCTTGAAGTACCACCATCATGGACAATGAACCCGACTCCGTTGCCGACCATGACTCACGAGAGGCCGCCCGCGACCATCGTCCTCCTCCTCGATTGCTAATGTGTGTATTGAATCACTTAGCGGTACATGTGCAGTTCAATTTTGTTCATACCTACCCCTTCAAATTTTAAGGTGCTATTGTTCCGTAAAAGTAATTGGTTATAGCCTCCATTGTCCAACAGAATATCAGCTTGTAATTAAAGGCCGCTTCCTCGTATCGCTACTGTGCTTGCGTAGGTTTTTCATCTACAACCAGTAGTGTGGCAAATGATGGAAAGGTTTTTAGAACTAGCAAGATTCCCATGCGTTGCACGCATCAAGATGCATTTGTATGAGTAGTTTATCTTGTGGGAGAAAATGATGAATGAGGGAAGACCTTATTTGCAAATCTGGAGAGGGGTATGGGTATCTTTTTGCAAAATTCCCACTTGTTTCCTTCCTATCTGTCAGATATAAATCGGACGGCCTATATTGCAAGAAAAAAAAGTATAGAGAAAAAAGTAGACAGTAAAGGAAGTAGAGATAAATATTAAATATAAAATAAATATAACAATATAGAAGAGAGTAGAGATAGCAGAGACGTCGGGAAAGGATCGTGCGCGCGCGGGAAAAAGCGGCCGGGCGGGCGCTAGTTTTGGCGCGCGGCGTCCGACGCGCTTTATAAAATCCAACGCCCTCCCACCGCTCTCTCCTTGCTCTGTGCCTCGCCACCGCTCTCTCCCCGCTCTTTTCCGCCTCGCTGCCGCCGCGCCACCATGCCGTCGTGTCGCCGAGAAACTTGGGGATACCGCGGCGCCCGCGCGCGCCCCTCCGGTGGCTTCTCCGCCGAGATCCGGTTCCGCGGGATGCGCCTCGGCCTCGACAATTTCAACACCACCAACGAGGCCGCCCGCCCGTACCACGCGGCGGCGTGGCGCCTCCGGTGGACTCATAGAACATTGAACTTCCCCAACATGCCGACGCGGGAGCGGGCGCAGGAGCTCGCGCCTCTGCCGCGGCTTAGCACCGACAAGGATCGTCGCAACAACTGGAGGCGGGAGCACCGTCTCGGCATCACCGAGATGGACGAGGAAGCCATGGCGCTGTGGCGCCAACAGTTCCCGCAGGATACCATCAACGAGTGCGAGTTCTATGCACAAAGGAGGGCGGAGAGGGATAAGAGGAGGGCGGAGCGAGCCGCCTATCGCGAGGACAAGCGTGGCGGCCGGACGCTCAATTCAACATGAGGCTAGGAGCAGCGTGGCCACAGGAATCCAATGACGATCGGTATCTTCACGCCTCTGATCGGGGCGTCGAGGAGGAGGACATCACCGAGGAGGAGTCGGACGACGAGGAGTAGTTGAATTATCTTTTTTATCTATCTATGCTGAGAACTATCCTCTACTCTCTAGTATCTACTTCTCGATCTCAACCTTTGTAAATGCTTTTTAAAGCGCCAGCGTTGCGATTCTGTTGGAGATGCTCTAACATGGCAGGCGAGTGCTTTAATGTTGCCCACAAGATCTTGAGTATTACTAGTAGTATATTTTTCTTGCCATGTTTAGATTTTAAAACCACGAGTGCGAACATCCAGAGGAGCAATGAAGACCAAACACGGGATATTCGGGACATCTTCAAGGAGCGTGGCAAGTAACACCCTTTCAATTACTTTCATGTAGCCTCGTGTTCTTCGATGTGTATATGTTGTAGTTTCTGTTTCTCTTAAGCGTGGTGTTCTTTGATGTGTAATAAGAAGAGTCTTAATTGTCCTAATGATTTCTTATTTATCTTGATGTAGGAAGTGGGTGTTCTCACCTTGTAGTCTGTTTTATATTTTTTCCTTTTGAATTCACTTCTCCGAGTTCGCTTTATCTCGGCTTCTACTAAATGGATCTAGGTTTCTCTGAGTATTGATCTAAAAAGAAGTAACTTCATGTCGGGATGCAGTTCTGCGAGGAGGGAAGTATGGTCAACCTCGAGATCATGTTTCCAAAATGAGGCTGGATTACACACAAGGTGCAGTTCCCTAATGATCTTTTGGATTAGACACAAGGTGCAAACTCCCGAGATGATGCGGATTACACACAAGCCGGTGGAGTCGTCACTGTTCGTGTCCTCGTGGCATTAGTAATGGCTGAAAGAAAGCGTGCAACAGCCCTTGAGAATGTAGCTGAGTTCCTGAAGAAGCGAAAAGAGTAATCAGATGCTCTCTTCACCCAAGCCAAAGAAGAGATGGAAGAAGCGAGAAATAAGCTAGCAGAGGCGAGCAGGCTAGGCGTCTCCTGCTATCTAAAACTGTTGTCAATAGAAAATTTCCTTCATAATAGCTAGGTTCAAATGTTTATCCGGTCGGCATGCACATTGTGATGTCCGTGCATCTACTGATGTGGCACAAAATGTTTTTTCGGTCATGTAATAACAACAATTACTTTCCAAACAATAATGCATGAAGCATTGGACATGGTATAGTTCACGCGCAAGCCCGACATTCCAAGTTCAACTTCCACATCAAACTCATCTTCGTAGCTATCTGCACATTCATACATAATGTCCACAACCATGATTCACTTCAAAGCCAAAAAAAATGTGAGGAGATTTATAAATAAAGAAAATCCTCTACTAGTTCCTGCTACCAGTGCGAGCACAACAAGTCAAGACCATGCGTAAATTAATTATATTTTAGTCATTTTTTGTGTTCTAAAATGCCTGCCGGCTCGCAGAAGGACGTGTTGCCGGCACACGCGCGGATTCAATGAAGGCAGGCGGGGCAGTCTTAAGCTGGTTGCACGCGGCGAGGAGGCGTGCTCAGCCGGGCCTGCAGCGAGTGCGACCCTCTTGGCCGACGCGCTGGTTCAATGCCTGCGCTATGAGAGGCCACGCCCGTGTCAGAGCAATCACTCCCTCCAATCCTTTTTTGTTTGGGTATAACAAAATCTCATTTTCCATTCACATTTTACAAGTAAAATCCGTGGACAAACTTTGACCCAAAGTACGATGGGGACTAGTAAATCAGAATGGAGGTAGTAGTTTTTTAATCAAAGAAGGGTTTCCCCTTCCGATTTTCATTACTGAAAACCAGCATCTAAATCTAAACCATAGTATTTGCCCTAGAACTACCAGGTTCAACATCTCACAACATAAACCCATACAACCTCCATCACAAAAAAAACCATACAACCATACGCCAAGGAGGTACGTAGTACTATGAATTCCATTTTTGCTCCATACCAATCGTTCTAAAAACTACTTACTACTTATAACACGCCATTGAAAATCGGAACTCTTAACCCCGCTAAAATAACAATATTTTAAACGTGGCTACTCGATCTGTGGCAACTGGCGAGGCACCGTGCTCCAAGTCGTTCACCTGTGGTCCCGACCATCAACTCCTATGGATCAAATTATCACGCGAGCTGACTATTCCTACAAAGGTGCTCCACCACGTGCGGTACCATGAATGCAGCAATCGTGCACCTAGGGTTTTAGGGTTTATTTGTTAACGCCGCCTTTACGTAACACTCATGTGTGCGAGACAGCGAGAGGCCGACTGCGTGCGTGCGCCTCTTCTCTTCGTATATGTACTCCACCGTTTGTCTGGTGTCCAAAAAATTATAATAACTACTAACAATGTGCCAATGCATTGACACACAATCAAAGTAGATTAATACATATTCACCGATTTGATAGAAAAGAAAGTCTAGTTTTGAAATACGTATATCACTAAAATATGTTATGTTTCACTCAAAATATATTCCTTTGGCGGTTTCGATGAGATAAGGGAGGAATGGTGTTGGTTTCAAGATTTGAGAAGTGGTATATGTCTAATTTCTACTCTTACTAGCAAGATGCCCGTATGCTGTACGGAACATCAAGATCTTGTGGGAGAAAAGGATGAATGAGGGAAGGCCTTATCTGCAAATGTGGTGAAGAGTGCGGAGTAAATTGCCATATTTTCCTTCCTATCCATCGGATATAAATTGACGACCTACATTGCAGGATGGCAGGCCCACCATCATCACCAACTCTATTTTTATCCCTACTATTATAAAAAGCATTGTCGGTGATGATCGTGTGCCTGCCATCCTGCAATATAGGCCGTCCGATCTATATCTGATGGATAGGAAGGAAACTATGGCAATTTTGCTAAAAGATACCCACACCCCTCTCCACATTTGCAAATAAGGCCTTCCCTCGTTCATCCTTTTCCTCCACAAGATAAACTACTCATACAAATGCATCTTGATGTTCCGTGCAACACATGGGCATCTTGCTAGTTGTTGCAAAAAGCCCATGTGTGTGTGAGAGAGAGGGAGAGTGGAGGAGGGCCAGTGCATGTGTGACAAAGACACAAGGAGTGTGTGTGCGATAGGTATCAGCTTAAAATGAGGCGATAGTGTGTGTGTGCACGATCGAGAGGGCGTGCTTCAAGAAGGGAAGAAAAATCTACATAGATACAAGTAGCGGGAGAGAGACATGTATGCGATGGTGGAAGCACGAGTGTGCGGGTGTATAAACCTATCTAGAGGCTTGCTAGTCGATAAATGTTTGTGAGAGAAATACGAGTCGGGGTGTGAAAGCGAGAGTTTTTTGTGTGTGAGAGAGAGACGGTAGTCGGGAAGGGGAGTGGAAGCAGGAGTTGTGTGTGTGTGTGTCTGTGAGAGAGAGAGAGAGGAGACGGTAGTCGGGGTTGTTTGATCGGTAAACAAATGAATAATGTCGATGCGGGATGGAGCGAAAAGGAGACCGCAACAAATGTTGTGTCTACAGGAGAGAGAGAGAGAGAGAGAGTAATTTTAGTGGTATGAGTCATATGTAGAGACATATAGGGTGTGTGAGAGAATCCCATAGGGAGAAAGACAAAGTGAAAGACGAGTGGAGACTGTGTGTGTGGTGGTGAAAAAGAAAGCTTAGTACCGAGTGATACCAGAGAACAGTAGAGACGTGAGAGATAATGAAAACCGTGTAATGTATAATGATAGGGAGAGTGTGACACTTCTCAAGGGAGACGTCGAGAGACCATGTTTGCGAGGATAGGAGAAACATGAAGTGAGCGTCTTGGTGAGCTGGAGAAAAGAGAGTGATAGCTACGAAGGAGCATGCATGCGAGAGAGATGGGCGTGAAAGGAGTGAACAAAAAAGGGATTCAAAGATTTGAATTCAAGATGATGATACATGTAATCCATACTCGAACCAAAATTGATCTATCAAACATGCATACTCATATGAATTCACTCACATATATGTTATTTAATATGTAGATATTACTGATCCATACATTTTAGTAGAACATAATTTGGTTAAATTTTTTTGAATTCAACCTTAAGATTTCAAGATCGTTGTATTTGTAAATCATATTATACATATAAAGGAGCAGAATTCTTTGTTGTGCTTTTGAAAGTATATATATAAAAATGATGTATATAGAATGTAATTCCAATTGAAAATGGATCCCGCCTGAAAAAAAATAGAATACAAACGGGATTCGAATTGAGTTGGCACGGTAAACGTGCACTCTGCAAAATTTGAACGAAGCGGGGAAAGTCGCAGTAACCGCCCGAAACCAAAATCTGCGAGATGGAAATCACTACTGCCTATCCCTGCCACGCAAAGCCTATCTGTTGGATTTCTATAGGTTTCGATAGGGGTAGGTTTGTAATTTCACCCAAACGTGACGTAACCGCCTCTCACCCGGATTCATACACGGTGGGCGCCAAAACACAGTGTGTTCTTGGCCGAAATCGACTCCCTCCCCGATTCATATTCATACACGATGGGCGCAAAAAAAAACTCTCGTCGGCAAATATTCGGTGTATGCGAGATTACCGTCCTATGCCCAACCGACTAATTAATGTTGCTGTGATGTAGTAGAAATTTGAAACGGGGGCTAAGTTTGTAAATTTCCTTGCATTTGAGACAAGCGCGCCCTGAATACATGGTTCCCCCTTCCTCTCTACCTCCCTTTTCCCCATTAGGTACTCTGTGGGCGCCAAAACACCCTCTCCACCTTCCTTAAATGCCTTCGCCGTCCGTCACCCCATCCACAACCGTCCTCCTCCACCATGCCGGAGCTGATACCCCGACGCTGCCGTCCATTACAAGAGATCGACCTCTCTCATCCACGGCTTCGGACCGAGATCCTTGCATCCCGTCCTCTCGCTTCATCCCCGCCGTCGTCCACCTAGCCGGCGCTGCTCCTACGACCGTCTCGTCCACCGCGCCCTGCCGCCACCGTCTACCCTCCTAGATCTGCTTCCACGCCGCCGACAGCCATCGCTACCGCAACCGTCAAATCCTCGGCAGAATCGTGCAGCGCCCGCAGGCGGTACTCTTTTCGTGTCTGCTCAACTTATTTATCACGAAGAAAATAGATCGCCCTTTGCTTTACTCGATTTCTTGTCTTGATTATGGTTGCCTTTTGTCCAGCTTTGCACCTTCAGATCCGCCATGGCACGCTCAACACTATACTCCCAATGCTTATGGTTTTCCCCTTTTATATTCCACACTAGTTAAATCACGATGACTAAATTTCAAAATTGGGTCGATCGATTTTTCATAGTTTGCGAAGTTCGCGGTCTTGATCGAAGGGGCTGGTGGTTGTGGGGCCTCACCGAACGAAGAAAACTTCGGCGGATGGGGGTTGGGGCGGGGGTGGGGGGTGGGGGTGGCGGAGGAACACATGCGGTGGGGGCCGGTGGTCCGGTCGGCGGCCCGTGCGGTGTTCTGTATGGGAAGAGTCAGAGACGAGGAAGAAGAAGGGTTAGGCGACGTAGGATCTTCATCCAACACTTTGAAATGGTCGAGAGACAGCTGGGAGTTGCATTCTTAATGCGCCTGGTTCATCATGTGTGGGCCTTGCGCAACCAACATTTTATTATCCAAAATCTGCTTGCTCTTCTTTACCACGTTCCTCTTCCGTTCTTCTTTAATATGTACTCTCCGTTCCTAAATACAAGTCTTTGTATAGATTCCACCATGGACTACATATGGAGCAAAATGAGTGAATCTACACTCTAAAATGTATCTGGATACATCTGTATGTGATCCATAGTGGAAATCTCTACCAAGACTTATATTTTGGAACGGAGGGAGTATGATAGTAGTACGTATGTTCCTTGTACTGAAGATGAGCAGGGACATTTGCAGTGTAGAGGTCTATACGGTCGGTTGTGATGGACACTTTGAGCCCCTTTGATTCGTAGGATCTTGTAAACATAGGAATATGATTTGTAGTGGCTTGCCCACTTGAATCCTATAAAAATAGCAAGGAAATGCGGCGAGCTGTGTCGCCTTTGAGAGTTACACTGATATTAACAGTACCGCACCTTCACTTGAAGAGAGCTGGTATCTGAAGCCTTTATAGCCGTACCGGCAATACTAGCACAAATATTCCAGCAAGTTCCACTTTGCTGATTTTACTCTGATGCTTAAGGTTTTCCCGTTATATCTACACTATGATGCATGTAGCTGCTTTGTGTCGCACTAGCAGCAGTCCACTCTTGAAGCTAAACACCGCAATGACTTACAAAATTGGCACCAAGGCATTGAGTGCCATTCTGGATGCAATGAAACTCATACGCTCCCCACCTGTTGACTCTTGTTCAGAATATGATCCTAATGTCTCTTGTTCAAAATTTCCACATATAGAGAGACAACATGGAATTGCATTTCTTTGGGCGCTGTGATTCATCATGAGTGGGCAACCAACATTGTATGCAATTAAGCAGAACCTCAAGAATATGCTTCCTCTTTTGTTCTTTAACAAGTTCCTCTTTTGTTATTCTGTATTTAGTATCGCATTATGTTCCTTGTCAGGAAGGGGAGCAGGGACATCTGCAGTCAACAACTGATAGAGCTGGCATGTACTTGATTGATAGGCTTTCAATTACTAGCGGCAATACAACACCGTATTTTCAAGCCAGTTCCACTTTCCAGATTTATATATCGTGGTTATGGTGTACCCCTTTTATGTACACTATGATCTGCCTAGCCGTTGTGTGCTCTTGTTATCATGGTTTGGCAATAAACTCTCTATACAGTATATTTTGAACCTATCATCTGCCAACTATCCTTACTTCTGGAGCCTATTTTTTGTGTACTTGTGCCAGATTATATAAATGCACGCACCATATTACAGCACACATGAGCTCTCTCATCGAATCCGGTGATAGCACACAAGTGTTTCTGGGCGCCCTATATTAGAATATCCTATGCATTACAAAGATAATCTCACAACTATTTATGTTTTCATGGTTCTCGGATATTATACGTAATTACGGTGAATATCGGAACCAGCGCATCGAAGAATATTGTGGAACACCGCAATGACTTACAAAATTGGCACCAAGGCATTGGGTGCCATTCAGATGCAATGAAACTCATACGCTCCCCACCTGTAGATTCTTGTTCAGAATATGATCCTAATGACTATTCTAACCTCGAGGAGTCAAAGGCAGATGGCCTATCATGTTCACCCATCAAGGTGCTTGCTCTAATTTGGCAAGGTTTTATTGATTGCGCGTATATTGCATATGTTGTCTTGCATTTCTTCTACTTTGTTGCACTGCCATCTGCTTAGTTTACTCATCATATATGTCGAGATGCCATGCCCATCCATTATCAATACATATTCCATCTGTCATCATACCATGTTTTTCCACTCAAATGCTGTTCTTGTGCATCGGACATCAAAAAGGAAGAGGCTGATTGCGAACACGAAGGAGCACCAACAAAGTCCTTGAAAAGCGTGGTGGTGCCGGAGAAATCAGACAACACCCCACTTATATTGGCTGTACAACGGTGACACAAAGCGTAGGGACCGACTCCAGCAGATTGTACCCATAATTCCTTGGCCACACCACTAGCCCTACCACACAGGATCTGCACTCCGACCAAAAGGTATACCGATTTCATTTGCCATAGCACCGGCTGTACCACAGAAAAATCCCACTCCAAAGAAAAGTACAACAAGTCCACCGGCCGAAGACCTATCCCAACTGCAGAGACGACCAATTCCTGCAGATTGGGACCCCATTCCATTTATTCCTAGTTTAAAAGACAATGCTTTCAATGTTGTTAGGGACTACGTGCATATATTCCCATCATGGGAAGATTATTGTGAAGACAAACACCATTTTCACATCTTCCTGTCCAACTTACGTGTAAGTGCTATTATTCATGGTTATTATTTTCCTATTTTCTGCTGATTGAACACATCAATGATTTACATTACATTGTTATAACTAGGCGAGGGTCAATCTGGATAGTCATGACGAGCAAAGCTTGCTTGTGCTTTTCCAGGAAGCATTGCAGCAGTATCGGTGTTACCTGCGGAAATCACACTTTGATGGCAAGTCTATAAACGAATTTCTGGTGAAGTCTCCTGTGCTAAATTTAGAAGACATTGAATGGAGAAACCTTGTTATACCTTTGGTCTCGTTCGGTGATGAGGTACTATCTATGAAATCACATGACAATTTGAACTTCTACTTTTCCGCATGTGCCTTACGGATCTTTTTTGCAGAAATCTGCTCGAAGAAGAATTCGGTTTGACAAGAACGACGGATATCGCAAATATGCTGCCCTGCTTTGCTCTTGTTAGTACCCGTTGTCTGTATCATCGTACTTGCATACATACCTGGTTCGTTATGTGACAACGGTATGCATGATAGCTTGCTTATCAATTTTTAAGCTCCAAATTATCGATCTGTATGAATGGTTACATTAGTGTAGAATATATCCAATGCCAATGTTTTTTAGCTCTGCATTGTTCTTGTAAGTACATGCTGTCCTTTATCGATGTACTTATAATGACAGGTAGTTGTTCATGTACCATCACTCTGCAGCTTATTTTCCTTTGCCCTCCATTTTCTACACATCAGATCTATATTTACTCTTACCATAAGGTTGGTACTGAAGAAGTTTAGATGTGCATTGCTCTTGGATTTACCTTTTGCCTGTATCGCTGCACTTACATTTATAGCTACTTGGTTATGTAGCATCACTCTTCATCTTATCTTAAATATTCTCCATTTTTTCGTATATTATCTCATCTATATTTACTCTTAACAAAATGTAGAATAAAGGCAATGCTTTTGAAGAAGATTCTGTGGTAAACTTCTTGAATTGCCCCCCCCCATCATCATGGACAAGGCCTTTATAGAGCCTGTCTTCACCAATAATGTAAGTTTGTCCATCTCAAGCCTTCAAACTTTGTTGTATATAGTTTTGGTGTTTGCATCAAATTGCTTGTTTAAAGTTTATTATGTAGTTCATAAACAAAAGTTTGTCCTTTCTCAATTTAAGTTTTCAGTTGTACAACCAAGTTCCTTCTTCATACCATGTAAATTAAACTATACATAGCAAGTGATCTTCTTTTGCACTGCATGTATGCTTCCGTTCTTCATCCGCAATCCAGTGGTGTGGTGAAGCTACCCACTACATCACAATGTAATATTCTGCAATGTCTTAACTATGAACAATGTCATATCATTCTACTATTATTTAAACCGTCTCTTTATTTGCCAATCTGAAATGGTATAAATTGATAGCACACTAACCATTGATACTTATGAGTTCTTGATCTGTAATCCAGTGGTGTCGTGAAGCTGCCAACTCCTTCACAATGTCATTTCCTGCCATGTCTTGACCTGAACAATACCATATTGTGTTAATGCAATTTTAAAATGTGTCACTTTTATTCGTCAGTAAGAAATGTGATGAATTATCAGCACTAATACTTTTATGTGCAAAACCTGTCATCTGTCTGCTTGTTTATCTTTCAGAGTGAGGAAGATGTAAGTGTTGAACAAGCGCAGTCTCATCATCTTGCTCAGCTGCTTGCGCCGCAGCTCCACAGCAGGGCTAACCTTTCTTGAACTCTATTGAAGTGCTGTCCGTTTTGTATATTATTGTGTCAGCGTGTTTATTTGCATTGGTGGCGATCTTTGATGCCCAGTGTATGTAATCTGCTGTCTGCTTGTACTTTATTATCATAGTGGCGAACTTTGATGCCCAGTGGATGTAATATGCCGTAATTTATTTATTGTATAGTCTAGGTTTTTCCTTATTCACGGTGCTGCAGTTATTTTACTGTATATATATCCTGTCTTCGCAGTAAACCGGCCAAACCATAAAATTATGGTACATAATCGGGCCATCATGCAATCACGATGTAGGTTGGGCCTGAAACGTGCCGAACAGCTCATGGGCCGGCAGCAGCCCGAAATGAACCCCGGTCCATGATTGTGTGAATCAAGTCATGGGCTTTTAACAGGCCAAAATTGTCTCGGTCCTTGTTTGGCCCAATCAGATATCGGCTGCGAGCAGGCCGGATGCAAACCGGGCCGTAGTTAGGCCCAACTATATGACGAGCTTTTAACAGGCCAAAATTAATATAGGGCCGAAATGTTAAACAGGACCTTAATAGGTGAAAACTAATATCAGGCCAAATTACTAGGTGGGGTTTTAGCAAGTGGGCCCAAAAGCATAGTGTCCAGTTGACGGGCCGAATCTGATATGGGCCATAATTGAGCCCAAAGCCTCTTAAAGGGCCGGACCTGATCTGGGCCGTAATTTGGCCCTGAACGTGGTAGGCTTTTAACGGGACGGGTCTCATATGGGCCACTATTAGGCCCGGAGCGTGGCAGGCCATTAATGGACCGGATCAAATATGGGTCGGCATTTGGCCCAAAACATGGCAACCAGTTAATGGGCCGGCCTACTAGGGTCCTCAAAATCTTGTGGGCCTATAGCTGGGCCAGCCCATTAATGTCGGCGAAATCTCGTGGGCCTTTTGCTGGGCCATCCCATTATGATCCGCAAGAATCTTGTGGGCCTTTACCTGGGCCGGCCCATTATGGCACACAAAAATCTTATGGGCCTTTACCTGGGCCATCCCATTATGGCCCGCAAAATCTTGTGGGCCTTTAGCTGGGCCAGCCCATTATGGTCCGCAAAATCTCGTGGGCCTTTAGCTGGGCCGGCCCATTATGGTCCGCAAAATCTTGTGGGCCTTGGTTGGGCCGCCCATTTAAACTTGATGGGCGGTCCACGTGTCAACATATCATAGGCGCGTCTCGCCCATTGGATGAGTGACACCGTGCCAATGATGATTTTACACGTGGAAAATCCCCATTGGTCGGGCTGATTAACGGTTATCGGATCCAAAACACGACCCGATAGCTTAACGGCGTTCCATTACGGTTGATGCCACGTGTCGACCACGCTTGACGAAAGCACCATCAGGACGCTGCGTGATTTATCGTCATGGAAGTGGACACTTCCGTGATGATAATTTTGGTAATGTCATGGAACACTTCTACGACAGCACACGTATGACTATCTTGATTCTATCATAAATTTTTCATGGATGTACATGCATGACAAAAAACGCGACCTACTGTGACAAACACGTATCATCACAGAAGTGTATTTTTTTTGTAGTGAAAGTTTTGGAACGTATGGGAGAAGTTGCTTACAAGTTGGAATTGCCCGAAGGATTGTCAGGAGTTCAAGATGTGTTCCACGTTTCTCAGTTGAAGAAGTGCCATGCAGAGATGGCTGATATCCCTCTGAGAGATACAGTGCCACTGGAAGCGATATAGTTGGAAAGCGATTTGACCTACGAGGAGAAGCCAGTCAAGATTCTCGAGGTTGCCAGCCGAGTTACACGCAACAAAGTTTTCAAGTTTTGCAAGGTTCAGTGGAGCCACCATACCAAAGATGAAGCCACCTGGGAACGAGAGGAAGACCTACGGAAGGATTACCCTCAACTATTTTCTAGCCAACCCGAATCTCGAGGGCGAGATTCATCTTAAGGGGGGTAGGTTTGTAACATCCCAAATTTTCAATTTGGAATGTTATACATTAGGTCATCATTGCATATCATATTTTATTGCATTTTGGCTTGATCCTAGAAATTGTACGCAACTCAAGGACCCACGGAGAGAGTTGGGAATTTCATTATTTTCATATTTGAGTTTTTTTAATTTTGAAAAGAGCATCATTTTATTTTAATTATTTTCTCTTCAATATTCCTTTTATGAAAATAAAAGAGAGAGGATAAAATGACTTCCTCAAAATAAAGAAATATTGGAGATTTAATATTAAAATCAAATAAGAATTTTATTCGGAGTTTTATCGCTATTTTATTTGAATTAGGAAAAATATGCATTTTTCAAAATTGCATTATAGTCCAAAATAAATGTTTACCTTGTCCTGTAGATTTTTAGAGGACGGGGAAAATTTATTTCAGGATTTTTGGAGGCCGTTAGTATTTCTTTTCTTCGTTTTTCTGCATGGAATTGTTTTAAAAAAAGTGAACCGACTTAGCCGGGCCGTACCCGACCCAGACTCGTTTGTCCAGCCACTTATAAGGCCCGCCCGGGACCCTCCCCCCTAGCCCAGCCGAACCCTAGCCCAGCCCTTGAGCCATTGCCGCCCGCCCGTCGCCGCCCGCCCACGCCTTGCCGAATCTTCGCCGCCCTCGCCGGATCTCGTCGAGGTAGCCGCCGCCGGTTTTCTCGAAAAACCTACCATTTTTTTAAACCCTAGATCTGTTTTTTTTTCAGATCTGGTTCGGTTTTTTTTTCGGTTTAGTTATCTAGCGGACGTTCGTCCGTACATTCGTTTTAACGAACGGTTTTCACCGTTTAGCCGCAGACAGCGAACGTTCGTTCGTTAGCCTGTTCGTCAGTTTTTCTTTTGCTCAGATTTTTCACGATTATTTTCGATCGCGATTTCTGACCTGATTTTCGTTTTAGTTTAACTTTTCGCTCGTTTATCGGAATCAGGCGATTTAAGCGCCTAGAGTTTCGTCTCGAAACCCTCTTTCTGTTTAATCAACTTAAACAAGCTTTTGCCACTGTAAAATTTGACTTTAGTCCAGATTAGTAATCGAAGCTTGTTTCTTTCGCAGTTTGAGTTTCCTTGCTTCGTTTGATTTGATTCTTTTTGCAAACCAGAGTTCTTAAGTTGAACTTTCTGGTTAGATCTTATTATTTGAGTTTTACCCGTGCATCTTTGCTTGATTGCTTATTGTATGCTTGTTTGTTTGCGATAGAGTACCCGGAGTGCGCATCGTGCTACTACGAGTCTCTAGGTTTCACGGATCATCAACAAGGCAAGTAACACTTTGATCATACCTCTTTACTACCTAGTTTTATTGCATTAGATCAATCCTCAGACAATTGCATGGTTAGGATCTGATTAAATTGTGGGTTTGGGAAGTAGATGAGGTAGTACCTATTCACCTTTTATAATCGAACCTATGTGAGTTACTTCTACGTTGCTTATATTGCTATGCTATGCTCATAGACATGGTTTGGGTTGAGTGTATTCATGACAGGTGTGAGTATTGTTAATTAATGGTTAACTTAAGGTGGCAACTTTAATACACATCTGGTGGATTGAGGCACACAGGGAACCCAGTGTTACTGTATTTTTGGAAATCGAGGTACCGTGTGATTCTCCTATGGACTGCCACCCAGGCTCAAAGGGATCATAAGATTATTCATGCTAGAAACTTCCGTGTGCAGCCACATGCCATTATGGGCTCTGGCATAGTTCAGTAAGTTGTGGGAAATCTTTCCATGATGGGCTAGCAGATGTAGGGGATTGTAGGTGTACCGGCCTATCTATCGGTTAAGGGGACCTCTTCGGAAAGACTGTGTCTCGGTCATCCGTTTCTCAAACATTATGTAGTGCGAGAAATCCAACGGAGGAGATCGAGTCTTGTGGGGAAAAGTGCGCAAACCTCTGCAGAGTGTACAAACTAATCATGGTTAGCCGTGTCCTCGGTTATGGACATCTTGAGTATCTAGCTCTTGGATTATCATGCGGATCTCATCACACTTAATTTAATTTGATTGGGTTTAATGATGATGCTTAATTGGGATTGAGTTGGGTGAACCTTCTTAATGTTTAACAACCACCATGATAGTTAAATAAAATTTATTCCTTTGTTGTAGGAAAAAATTGGCTTTTCGCAAAACATATTAACCATACAGCCTCCACCAGCCATATATGCATGTAGTGATAGAATTATTCTGTTCATTACTCTCTTGTGTTACATTGCCAGCATATTCCATGTGTTGACCCGTTTCGGGCTGCAACGTATCATGTTGCAGACTTTTCAGACGACGAGTAAGGAGCCATAGGTCATTGTCTTTCACTCAGTGATGCCGTTGAAGTTGTTGGACTCACTTTATCTTCCAAGCCTTCCGCTGTTATCGTATTAGATGGCCTTAAGCCATATTTATTGTAATAAGTTCTCTTTTGAGACATTCGATGTAATAAGTGTGTCATTGCTACTCTGTTATAAATCCTAAAGTACTGTGCGTGTCAGCATTACCGATCTAGCGATGACACTGATGCACAGAGATCAGACAGTTTGAGGTCTGGTCGCTACATGAAATTTTTAGTAACTTCAAATAAAAGTGAACCAAGCTCAACAAAATTCATAGCAACTACTCCTACAAGTGCCTAGGTCCTATATCATACATTAGAACTACTTGGAACCATATAAATTTGACATGCAAGCTCAAGAACATGGTCACCTAGGCAGCAAAAATTTGCAATGAATAAAGCACTAGAACAAAAACTAATTGGACCAATGGAGGAGTCACATACCAAGGAACAATCCCCCAAACCAGTTTTGTGAGAGGTGCTTTGAGCTAGGAGATCGAAAATTGCAGCAAAATGAGCTAGAACTCGTGCTTGAGCTGGTTGGTGATTTTTTGGGAGGAAGAAGAAGTGTGTGGGTGCAGGAATAAGTGGAGGGAGCCACCATGGGCCCACGAGGCGGGGCGCATACAGGTGGAGTGGGCGCCACGGACCTCGTGCCTGTGTGCTTGTTCCCGTTGATGTGTTCTCAGTGCCAAATATTCTCAAATATTTCAGAAAAATCATATTAAATTGGCAGGGCATTTGGAGAACTTTTATTTTCAGGGTATTTTTATATTGCACGGATAATTCAGAAAACAGACAGAAAAATACTATTTTTACTTTATTTCAACTAAATAAAAGAATGTAGAAGGACGGTACAGAAGGTTGTGTCTTCTAACTTCATCCATCTCATGCTCATCAAAAGGAATCCACTAACAAGGTTGATCAGGTCTTGTTAACAAACTAATTTCGAATCGCATGAAACCGAAGAAATTTCGAATAATACTATGTTACCTCAACGGGGATATGCACATCCCCAATAATAAGAATATCATGTTTCTTCTTGACAGTAGGTAGAGGAAATTCAAAACCTCCAAAAATAATAGATGGAATTTTTCCAATAGAGTTTATACTATGAACTTGAGGTTGTTTCCTCGGAAAGTGTACCGTATGCTCATTGCCATTAACATGAAAAGTGACATTGCCTTTGTTGCAATCAATAACAGTCCCTGCAGTATTCAAGAAGGGTCTTCCAAGAATAATAGACATACTATCGTCCTCGGGAATATCAAGAATAACAAAGTCCATTAAAATAGTAACGTTTGCAACCACAACAGGCACATCCTCGCAGATACTGACAGGTATAGCAGTTGATTTATCGGCCATTTGCAAAGATATTTCAGTAGGTGTCAACTTATTCAAATCAAGTCTACGATATAAAGAGAGAGGCATAACACTAACACCGGCTCCAAGATCACATAAAGCAGTTCTAACATAGTTTCTTTTAATGGAGCATGGTATAGTGGGTACTCCTGGATATCAAAGTTTCTTAGGTATTCCACCCTTAAAAGTATAATTAGCAATCATGGTGGAGATTTCAGCTCCCGGTATCTTTCTTTTATTAGTAACAATTTCTTTCATGTACTTAGCATAAGGATTCATTTTGAGCATATCAGTTAATCACATACGCAAAAAGATAGGTCTAATCATTTCAGCAAAGCGCTCAAAATCCTCATCATCCTTTTTCTTGGATGGTTTGGGAGGAAAAGGCATGGGTTTCTGAACCCAAGGTTTTCTTTCTTTACCATGTTTCTTAGCAACAAAGTCTCTCTTATCATAACGTTGATTCTTTGATTGTGGGTTATCGAGATCAACAACAGGTTCAATTTCTACATCATTATCATTGCTAGGTTGAGCATCATCATGAACATTATCATTAGCATTATCACTAGGTTCATGTTCATTACCAGATTGTGTTTCAAAGATCGAAATAGAAATATCATTTGGATTCTCGTGTGGTTCCCAATAGGTTCGCTAGAAGCATGCAAAGTCCTATCATTTTTCTTTTTCTTCTTTTTAGAAGGATAGGTGCATCTATATTATTTCTCTGAGAATCTTGCTCAATTCTCTTAGGATGGCCTTCAGGATATAAAGGTTCCCGAGTCATTTTACCAGTTCTAGTAGCCACTCTAACAACAAAATCATTGTTCTTACTATTCAATTCATTGAGCAAATCATTCTGAGCTTTAAGTACTTGTTCTACTTGAGTGGTAACCATAGAAGCATGTTTACTAATGAGTTTAAGTTCACCTTTAACTCTAGACATATAATCACCCAAGTGTTCAATCATATAAGCATTTTTTAATTGTCTACCAAAATAAGCATTAAAATCTTCTTGTTTGACAATAAAATTATCAAACTCATCCAAACATTGGCTAGAAAACTTAGTAGGGGGATTTCAGCTTTATCATATCTATAGAGAGAATTTACCTTTACTACCTGTGTCGGGTGTAACACCCCAAAAATTTAACCATGTTTTGTTTATTAAAATTTTGCCAGGAAATTAAAATTTTATTTTCTGGATTTATCTTTGATTTCAGAACCTTTCTTTTCTTTGATATTGTGGACTTTTTGCCCCAAGTTAAAAAATTTTCACAAATATTATTTGGACTTGTATACCCTCTCTTGAAACATTTCTTTTATCAGTGGAATTATTTATATAATTATTTTCCCTGAGCTCTATTTCTCTAAAAATGATCCTTTTCATAAGATTTAGGGTTCCTTTTGCACTGCAACCCTTTGATAAATTCATTTAAAAATCCCACCAAAATTTGGGGATGACATGTGATGTCTCTAAATCACTTTTGTGCAAAAATATTACTTAGTCATTTGGAGATATTGAGTTTTACCACAAGTTTTTAAATCTGATCCAGATGCACTTTTGCACTACAACCTATTTAAATATTTCTTTAAAACTTCCACCAAAATTAGGGGATGTTAGTAGGAGTATATTATTCAACTTTATGCAAAAATCCACTGGTCTTATTTGAAAAATTTGAGCAAAACATCCTCTTTAGCTCTCTAGTCCAGTTTGGCTTTTTCTGACAACTCTAATTTTGTTGCTCTAATGCCCATGATCTTCCTCCTGCTTATTAACCACCTGCAAAACCCTTGAGTCCAGGAGAGTGGACCCATTGGAGTAGTTTTGGTCCATGAAACTATGCCCTTTCTTTCTGGCCAGAAATGGTTTTCTCAAAAATTTGCACTAGCAAGTTTTTGTGTTTGACAAACTAACCTTGACACCCTCTTATTCATCCAAAGAGACACTAGTCTGGAGTTTTTGGCCACCCCAAGAATTGCCTAGATGCCCTTGGCATTCTGTCAAACACCTTGAGTGCATGAACAGATTTGGCATGATGTTTAGCTTGCATTGTGAACTTGATCTCATCGCCTAACCAGCATGTCCCATGGCTTTACCCTAGCCTATAGCCCCACCCTGCTAACCCTCATGTTATTTGGAGCCTCCGGTCAAGCATTGGCATTTTGCCGAACACCTCGCGTGCATGCTCTGGGCGTGCCCAGGCCAGCTGCGTTTGCGTCGTGCACCCGAGCCGCCCGCGTTCGCCGCCCGTGCCCTGGCCTTTGCTGCGCCACGAGCCGCGCCGCCCTCATCCGGCCGCAGAACCATCCAAGCCCCTCCTGGCGCCCTCTGCTTGCCGTCGAATTCGACCCCCAGCGGCTAGCGGCCACCTGATGGGCTCTTGCCGGACGGCGCCGCCGAAACCACCCAGTAGCGCGGTGCCCTCTGAGCAGCTCGAGCTCATCCATGAGCCGTCTGCTAGCGCCCGTCGCCGCCACGTCGCCTGCAAGCTTCTGAAGCGGCGATTCGCCGTTCTTATCCATGGCGGCGTCGGAACCGACCTCGTCCACCTATAAATAGGACCCCGAAGCTGCGCTTAGGCCCTCGTGCAACCTTCAAGCCAACCCCCTGGAGCTCCCCTGGCCAGCAATCGACTGCGGGAAGCTTTCTTCCCCATCTCCGGCCAGCTCGGCCGCCGCCACGTTTCGGTCCCGCTCGTTGCAAACAGAGCCTTCCCCATCCTTCTAGCGCCACCGTTCGACTCCCCATGACTTTGCGGAGCCGCCCAACCCCTTAGCCTCGCTCGAGGACCACCGTAGCGCGAAGCTCCAACTCTCCCGAAGCCGCCGGCGACTCCCTCCATCCCCGCCACCTCCTCGACCACCGGGAGGACCGCCCTGGCCTGGCGGATCCATCCCCGCCATCAGAACCCCGCGAGGAGCCGCCGTTTGCCGGCGTTGATCACCGGAACCCCGCCTCTGTTCGGCCAGAGGAGGAAGGAGGCGGGGGCGACCGGTCAAACCTGACCAGTGGGCCCCCCTGGACCCACTGTCAGCGACCCCGAGCCGGTCCATGCTGGCTAAGTGGAAACATAAAGCGCAGAGTACGCTTTCCCCTCGAACCGTTTTTCTTTTCTGTTTCTTTTATTTAATTTTTTAAACAGAAATTTGACTAAACTTTGACCAGCTATAACTTTTTAAATATAACTCCAAATGAGTTGATTCTTTCTCCTACCCCTCTCAATTATTGTCTAGTTTATTTTCAGATTTATTTGAAAAAAATTTCAGACAACTTTTTTGTACTGTTTTGAAACTATGTGCTAAGTTGAATATTTTCAAAAATAGGATTTGTTGGAGAGAGAAGAAAACTTTCAAAAAGTTTTGGAATGCCCCTGCCTCTCCACAACTTGAAGGCAAGCATTCTGAACCCTGGCATAATATTGTTGTGTGTTGTTTGATACGGTTACAACACCCCTTGTTTCGGAGTTTTCGTTATTTATGTGATATGAACATACTCATAAGTGCATATTGAAGATTTCGTGCTTGTTGGAATTTGATACGTTGTGATAGTAATCACCATCGTATGCCTTCTTGCATACCGGAAGGAATCCGGGAAAGCCTCTGTCTTGGGTAGACACGGGCTTGTCTCTAGTCCTCCGTCGAGACGGTTGAGTCCGGTACGGCATGATGAGGTATGACGGGTGGTGATTACATGCGTCAGGTTGAAGTATAAATTGGTATGCTAATCATGCAGGGAATACTTAAACCTCTGAGTCGACCGTAGATCGAGTCTTGTTCCGTAACCCCCATACTTGTTTCAGTACTACCACGTGTCCTCGCCATAGGTAGGATGCAGTTCAGTAAGTTGTCAACCCCTTCCTAGCACACACCGTACAGAGAGGCCATGGTGGAAGATACCGGCTGCATCCGGTAAGCATGCCACCTGGTCCGGGGGCATGGGTGTTTCCGGTTGGGACCGAGAGAGGGGCACCCCTTAGAGCGCGCGATATAAATTTGATCCCATGCTACGCGCGGTTGTAGCCTCCCCACTTAGAGTTTCGCTTAACAGGTGCCGTGGGTGATTCCAGACACCGGTAAGTTAAGGTGTGTCTTGGTCGGTGTGTTTTCAATTAAAAGACCGTAGATGAAATTAGTCGATGGGCTAAAGGAATCCGTTACTCGTGGGTAAAGAGTACACCCTTTGCGTAGATTATATCTATTTGAATAGCCGTGTCCATGGTTAAGGACTACTGATGCAGGATGGGTCAAGTGTCGGTCTTAGTGTCGGTCTTCGGAGGAGAAACTGCTAAACCAGAACATGGATCATGACTTGTGACTTATGATGATTATGATTATTATTATATTGGACTAATCCTTTTTATTACTTGAATTATTGAGTATCCCTAGGACGGCTCTACCTCCTGGATATTCATTGTGATTATTTTCTTATAAGCCCTTTATGTGGTGTCGCTCAGACACCTGACTGTGGCATGCTTGTTATTTTTTACCTTATAAGCCCTTTATGTGGTGTCGCCCAGACGCCCGACTGTGGCATGCTTGTTATTTGTTTACCTTATAAGCCCTTTATGTGGTGTCGCACAGACGCCCGACTGTGGCATGCTTGTTACTTATTTCATTTATAAGCCCTTTATGTGGTGTCGCTCAGACGCCCGACTGAGGCACGCTTTTTGTTGTTGTCCTTTCGAGGCGTCGCTTCAGACACCCGATCGGTGCATTTTATTCCTATTCTCTGATTGCATATTCATGTTTTATATGAACAACCTGCTTGCGTGCATCATGGGTTTTGATTTCATGACTGACATTGTGATCATAGAATATTTCAGAGCATGAATATCATTTTTTATATTATACCCGTGTTCATAATGTTTGCGAGTACATTCAAAGTACTCACTGGCTTGTCCCTGGCTATTGTTTTGGCCAGATTTCTTGCTTGGAGAGGAGCGTTGCGATGACAGCCCCGGAACCTAAGCAATGGTGGTAGCAGCCTCGCGAAGATAGGAGTTATCCAGGTCAACTGTTCCTGTGGGAAATGGAGTCCCATAGATGCTGATGATCCAGAAACCGCTTCCGACTTCAACCACTAGAAACCATTTGTTGTACTCATAGGCCAGAATGGTCTTGTACTGCATATTATGTACTTTTCTTGGAATTTCTGTATCGAGTTGGTGCCTCATCAGCTAACAGTAATCCTGGGGCTGATGAGCACAAGGGCCATTTTCTGGGAAATTAATATCCCGAAAATCCGGTCCTGACATCGGGTTATCAAGACCATGTGTTTCTTCAATAGGTGATGAATTAAGACCATATATTTCTTCAACAGGCGGTAAATTAAGACCATGTATTTCTTCAATAGGAGGTAAATTCTTAACATCTTCAGCTTTAATACCCTTTTGTTTCATAGATTTCTTTGCCTCTTGCATATCTTCAGGACTGAGAAATAAAACACCCCTCTTCTTCGGAGTTGGCTTAGGAGTTGGCTCAGGAAGTGTCCAATTATTTTCATTGGTAAACATATTATTCAATAAAATTTCAGCTTCATCTGGTGTTCTTTCCCTGAAAACAGAACCAGCACAACTATCCAGGTGGTCTCCGGAAGCATCGGTTAGTCCATTATAAAAGATATCAAGTATTTCATTTTTCTTGAGAGGATGATCGAGGCAAAGCATTAAGTAATTGGAGAAGCCTCCCCAAGCTTGTGGGAGACTCTCTTCTTCAATTTGCACAAAATTATATATTTCCCTTAAAGCAGCTTGTTTCTTATGAGCAGCAAATATTTAGCAGAGAAGTAGTAAATCATATCACAGGGACTACGCACACAACCAGGATCAAGAGAATTAAACCATATCTTAGCATCACCCTTTAATGAGAACGGAAATATTTTAAGGATATAATAGTAGCGAGTTTTCTCATCATTAGTGAATAGGGTGGCTATATCATTTAATTTAGTAAGGTGTGCCACAATAGTTTCAGATTCATAGCCATAGAAAGGATCAGATTCAACCAAAGTAATTATATTAGGATCAATAGAGAATTCATAATCCTTATCAGTAACAAAGATAGGTGAAGTAGCATAAGCAGGATCATATTTCATTCTAGCATTCAAAGTTTTTTGTTTAAGCTTAGCTAATAATTTCTTAAGATCACTTCTATCATTGCAAGCAAGAAAGTCTCTAGCAGTTTCTTCATCCATAACATAGCCCTCAGGCACAACAGGCAATTCATATTTAGGGGGAGAGTCTTCATCATCAGTTTCATCAATATTATCAGTTTCAATAATTTCATTCTCTCTAGCCCTAGCAAGTTGTTCATCAAGAAATTCACCAAGTGGCACAGTAGTATCAAGCATAGAAGTAGTGTCATCATAAGTATCATGCATAGCAGAAGTGGCACCATCAATAACATGCGACATATCAGAATTAATAGCAGAAGCAGGTTTAGGTGTCGCAAGCTTACTCAAAACAGAATGTGAATCAAGTGCAGAGCTAGATGGCAGTTCCTTACCTCCCCTCGTAGTTGAGGGATAAATTTTTGTTTTCGCGTCTTTCAAGTTCTTCATAGTGACCAGCATATGTAAATCCCAAGTGACTCAAAGAATAGAGCTATGCTCCCCGACTCTGGCCTTGTAAAATAGTCTTGATAACCCACAAGTATAGGGGATCGCATAGCAGTTTTCGAGGGTAGAGTATTCAACCCAAATTTATTGATTCGACACAAGGGGAGCCAAAGAATATTCTCAAGTATTAGCAGTTGAGTTGTCAATTCAACCACACCTGGATAACTTAGTATCTGTAGCAAAGTATTTAGTAGCAAAGTAGTATGGAAGTAACGATAATGGTAGCAAAAGTAATATTTTTGGGTTTTGTAGTGATTATAACAGTAGCAACGGAAAAGTAAATAAGCAAAGAAAAATATGTGAAAAGCTCGTAGGCATTGGATCGGTGATGGAGAGTTATGCCGGATGCGTTTCATCATGTAACAGTCATAACATAGGGTGACACAGAACTAGCTCAAATTCATCAATGTAATGTAGGCATGTATTCCGAATATAGTCATACGTGCTTATGAAAAAGAACTTGCATGACATCTTTTTTCCTAACCTCCCGTGGCAGCGGGGTCCTAACGGAAACTAAGGGATATTAAGGCCTCCTTTTAACAGAGTACCAGATCAAAGCATTAACACATAGTGAATACATGATCTCCTCAAACTATGGTCATCACCGGGAGTGGTCCCGATTATTGTCACTTCGGGGTTGCCGGATCATAACATATAGTAGGTGACTATAGACTTGCAAGCTAGGATCAAGAACTCACATATATTCATGAAAACATAATAGGTTCTGATCTGAAATCATGGCACTCGGGCCCTAGTGACAAGCATTAAGCATAGCAAAGTCATAACAACATCAATCTCAGAACATAGTGGATACTAGGGATCAAACCCTAACAAATCTAACTCGATTACATGATAAATCTCATCCAACCCATCACCGTCCAGCAAGCCTATGATGGAATTACTCACACACGGCGGTGAGCATCATGAAATTAGTGATGGAGGATGGGTGATGATGACGATGGCGACAGATTCCCCTCTCCGGATCCCCGAACGGACTCCAGATCAGCCCTCCCAAGAGAGTTTAGGGCTTGGTGGCGGCTCCGTATCGTAAAACGCGATGAATCTTTCTCTCTATTTTTTTTCTCCCCGGACATGAATATATGGAGTTGGATTTGGGGTCGGTGGAGCTCCAGGGGGCCCACGAGGTAGGGGGCGCGCCCAGGGGGCAGGCGCGCCCCGACCCTCGTGGAAAGGGTGTGGGCCCCTGGCCTTGATTCTTTCGCCAGTATTTTTTATATTTTCCAAAAATAATCTCTGTTGATTTTCAGGTCATTCCGAGAACTTTTGTTTCTGCACAAAAATAACACCATGGCAATTCTGCTGAAAACAACGTCAGTCCGGGTTAGTTCCATTCAAATCATGCAAGTTAGAGTCCAAAACAAGGGCAAAAGTGTTTGAAAAAGTAGATACGACAGAGACGTATCAGGTTGGAACCTGTGGGCTCAAGGGTGGCTCGCTCTATTGGCGTTGGGCAAGCTGCCCCGGCAAGGCTCTTGCCGGGGGAGTCCACCTTGCCCCCTTTGCTCTTTGTGTTTCTGGTCTTGGCGTTGCCTCTGATCGCCTTGCACCTTTGGCTTCTCTCCGGCTTCCCACCCCTGCCCTGCTTAGTGTGGCCGTGGGCGCGGCTCCGACTGTCCGTGCACAAGTAAAGGGGTAAAAAAGGAGTGCCCGTACTTTTGTACACTGACAAAAAGGGTTGATTTGTCATTTGAACATTCAAAAGAAATACTGAATATGCTGAGTGCACCATCAATAAAAAAATTCATATTGAAACTAATATATTTCTCATCATGTTCAAGTTCATAATTAAGAAATAAAAAATAAATAAGAGAGCTACCAAAGTGTTGTTGGTTTTGGATTAATAAATTATTTCTTTATAATTTTAATAAGCAAGATTAACTCAATATCGTAGAAGAGTAAATGTAGACATACAAAGCAAAGTATGTTGGGTGTTTTAACAAGGACACCAACCATGATGTTGTCTTTGGTGTTAGTGGCAGTCAACACATGGACAAATGGATGACAACGGATGGAAGTATCTCGAAAAAGGCGTTGTAGAAAGAAGCGTGTCTGGTCGTAGGTAAGCTCAATATCCTGACAGTAGACACAACATTGAACGTGCTCAAAATCGTCATAAGAAAGACTGTCGAGAGCTAGGAAAACACCAAGAATACAAAGTTAGAACAAGATATATATCCAGCACAGGGTAAACAATATATAACATCAGGCATGTATATAAAAAAGCAGCGAAAAATTATTTTGGAAGATTAAATACCTACCAACATGAGGTAATGGAAGAAGCCTTTTCTCACCGAGATATGTTTCTATCGCCAGATTCAGTCCCCCGTCAGGCAGTACAAATTCCATACGGTCTTTAGCCACAGATTATAATCATTGGCAATGGAGCCGGAAGGCTGGATGGAGTCAGCGATCCTGGCAGCAGCCGTCAGGTTCTGCAATGGGGTGTTGAGCACTCGGTAGTTCCGAGACTAATCACTCTGGAACAACTGCCGCCTGTTTCGACTTGAGCTCTGTGGTTGAGGGGTGCGATCGTCTAATTCATTCTGAAGCCGCTCGAGGCACTCGCGCTCGGCCAGAATAGCTAGACGCACCGACTTCATGGCCAGGGCCTCAGGAGTCATCCCGGTGATGGGGGTGCGTAGAGCTTGCTCATTCTTTTGCCGGAAATCCTCCCGCTGCTCCCGTGTGAGAGCTTGGGGCATGTACAGCTCGTGATCGGCGGAGCGGTCATCCTCGTGGTTGTCGCCACCGCGTCCGCTGACGTACCAATGTGGCCGTCGCAGGCGCACACATACCCTAGGGGTCCGTGCTGCTTCGAGCAGGCCATAAGGAGCTCGGAAGTGGACTCGATACTCTTGCACTCTGACCCGTCCATGGAGTCCTCATGGAGACCATAAAAAAGATCAAGGGCGGGCTCGTCTAGCTCGAGCGTCACCACCTGCTTAGTCGGGGCCTGGAGGACCACAACATTCTTGATCCAACGCTGGAGCCGTGAGCGCCCGGGGCGCTTGCGACGGCAACCAGCAGGGAGGAGGGGAGCCACTCGGTACGGGGCCGATGGACAGCGGAGGAGAACCCCGTATGAAGATGCACAGAAGTGTGCCTCGCCACAGGTGGGCAGCGACTCTACATCCAACGGGGATTCCTAAAGCCATGCAGAATCATCGGTGATGAAGCTGAGAGCCACGGATCGGATCTCACCATTGAGGATCATGGTGATGATGTAGAGTTCCACCTGTGCCGGATAATCGCTAGACGCGCAACCCCACATTGGGTGCCAACTGTCGAGGCAACGAACCTGACAATGAGCACTAGGGGCACGAACAAGGGGTGGAGCCTAGCTGCGGCGCAAGTGCATCTCTAGGATTTTAGGAGTTCGGGCCCCTCTCGGAGAGGTAACAACCCCACGTCTCGTCCCCGGCCCCTCTCGGAGAGGTAACAACCCCACGTCTCGTCCCCGGAGGCTTATGTTTTCTCTGGGGTGTATGATTACAACGGATGCTGAACCCTTGCCATGGAGCAGGAGGGAGGCTTATATAGAGTGCGCCTCAGCCTCATTACTGCCACATTACAAGGGGGGGGGGGTGGGGGTAAAGGAGTATAACTACAATAGTTACTGGTAACGGTAGCCATACCTACAATTGAAATCCGACATCAGGCTACTCGACAGTTGCGGCTCCCATGTCATCTCTATGTCTCCTCTGCCTGAGTACGGTAGGCTGGGCCGAGTGGAGGGAGGACGTCTGAGTGTTGTCGGTATATCTGAGTGAATTTCTGATGGTGCGCATCCGAATGCGCCTGTGGTCCAGGGACCTTCCAATGATGGTGTAGGACCCTAGGTGGGCCTTAGATGTCAGGTCCTTGACCCTACCAGTAGCAGGTGACCCCATCAGCTGTTGTGCTTGTCGTTGGCTTCCAAGAAGCAGATCCAATACCGTGGAAGACGGCGCCGGGGAAGCGGCTCCGTGTACGATGGCGACGGTGGACTGACTCCTAATTTTGGGATTAAAAATAGTTCGAACCGAGCAAAAATATGCGGAATTCCAAAAAAGTGCGTATTTTTTAGTGAATTTTTTAACCCTGGTCCTGACCAGAAAATGGGCAGCAATTTTAAAAATGGAAAATGGGCTCTAATAAATTCCATATGAATTAGCAAATGGGATGTAAATTATAAAAATATAGCAAATGGGTTGTACATGTCACAGATTTTGAGTCTGACTTGTCAGTCAACTAAGTTGACGCATACCCAAGGCTTTGTCAGCTTATAGTTAACACATGATTCTAGCAGCATTGACTGTTGGATGTCCATCCAACGGCCATCGTGCTTCTGCAATCTCTGATCATCCTGCTCCAGCCGACCAACCAGCGCCAGCGGGATTGCCTGCTCCCTGATACATCTCCAACGTATCTATAATTTATGAAGTATTCATGCCATGTTTACAATAATTTTATATGGTTTTGGTATGATTTGATTAGAACTAACCCAGATTGACACTGTTTTCAGCAGAACTACCGTGGTGTCGTTTTTCATCCCGAAATAAAAGTTCTCGGAATGGGATGAAAATTTACGGTGATTCTTTATGGACCAAAAGAGACCCCCGAAGCACCGTAGCTAGGCCAGGAAGTGGAGGAGGGAGCCACAAGCTTGGGGGGCGCGCCCTCCGAGCTTGTGGGCCCCTCGAGCACCTCCTTGACGTGAGACCGATGCCAAAAATTCCTATAAATACCAAAAGCCCCGGAAAGAATGCTAGATGAGAAGTTCCGCCGCCGCAAGCCTCTGTAGCCACGAAAAACCAATCGGGACCCCATTCCGGCACCCTACCGGAGGGGGAAATCATCACCGGGGCTATCTTCATCATCCGCACGGTCTCCATGACAAGGAGGGAGTCCTGGACTAGGGGGTGTCCGGATAGCCGAACTATCATCTTTGGCTGGACTCCTGGACTATGAAGATACAAGATTGAAGACTTTGTCCCGTGTCCGGATAGGACTTTCCTTGGCGTGGAAGGCAAGCTTGGCGATACGGATATGTAGATTTCCTACCATTGTAACCGACTCTGCGTAACCCTAACCCTATTCGGTGTCTATATAAACCGAAGGGTTTTAGTCCGTAGGACGAACAACAATCATACCATAGGCTAGCTTCTAGGGTTTAGCCTCTCTGATCTCGTGGTATATCTACTCTTGTACTACCCATATCATCAATATTAATCAAGCAGGAGTAGGGTATTACCTCCATCGAGAGGGCCCGAACCTGGGTAAAAACATCGTGTCCCTTGTCTCGTGTTACCATCCGCCTAGACGCACAGTTCGGGACCCCTACCCGATATCCGCCGGTTTTGACACCGACATTGGTGCTTTCATTGAGAGTTCCTCTGCCGCCGCCGTCGGAAGGATGCCTCATCCGTCTTTAAAGACGATACTATCGCCAAAGGAGCCTTGGCCACTGGTCAGACTCTTTGGTTAGGTGGTTTTCTTATGACCGCCAGTTCGGCCACTGCGCCGACGATGACTTCTCGGGTCATCAAAACCAATCTTCACGTTAACTCGGAACTTGCCGAGAAGTTAGATCCGATCGAGCTCTCCTCCGTAAACGAGCTCTTGGAACGCATCGCCGCCCTGGGAGTCGCCACAGACTACGACCAGATCAGGCCTAAAACCGATCTGAGAGAGATCAACTCTCCCCTGGCTACCCATCATGTTGCTGTGGTAGAGGGGCAATACGGCGATTCTTCTTCTATCTTAAGGACTAGCTACATCCGGATTCCCGATCCCTCCATGCGAATTCCCTTGAGAGGGGCGGATGTCGATCAAGCTCTGAACTTAAAGTCAGCGGCGGGTTGGATTCATTGGATAGCATTCAAAAATCCAAACTTCCAAGTTCGGAAACTTCTCGGCCCTCGAGTCTTAAATTGGACGGGGTTAGGATCTAGTTCCACCCGCCACCCAAACATTAGCGATCTATCCTGAATTCGCAAGAGCCCGCTGAAACAAGACATCATTCTTGGGCCAGATTCCTCTGGTTATGGACAGGATAAAGGACTGCCGAGAGGAGGATTTAATCTCACTTTTCTGCAATAATTGCATGGACAAGGGAATCCTAAACGCCATAAGTCATCGCGAAATTACACGCTTTGCTGACTCGGTGACCATAGTACAAAAGTACCGTGTGATGGAGAGTGCTTGGAAAACCGAAAGTAAATTTTGGGATAATCCGGCCCCGAATACAGCCCTAGTCCGAAATAAAAGGGTGCATCATCACCAAGCACCTGGGTTAAACATCAAAAAACAAAAAACCCCTAAAGGGCACGGAACTGTACTGGAGGGTTGGCTAAACGGACCCTGCAAAATTCATAGCACAGAGGGCGCCACTCCAACTCATAGCCTTCGAGCATGTTGGATACTACGACAGTGGCCAAAGTGGCGAAGAGCTTCTAGCCTCGTAATCCCAGCCCAAAGCAACACCAAGACGGTATTAACAGTCTTGAGACTTTCGCATCAAATAACATGACGAAACGAACACTCGCAACCTTGTCAAGTCTACCAAGTAGCAACAATAAATCCATGGGTGACACGGCTATTACCTTTAATGCCGTGATTTAACCCAAATTCCAACAGCCCGAGCACCAGCCACATTGGTCCTCGGTCCAATAGTGGATGGCTTTCTCCTTACTAAGGTACTCATGGATGGCGGCATGACTAAACCTCATCTACGAGGAAACCCTCCGAAAAATGGAAATAGACTGGAACCGCATTGAGCGAAGCAGCACAACCTTTAGAGGAATAATCCCTAGCCGGGAAGCATGCTGCACAAGAAAAATCACACTGGACGTAGTGTTCGGCTCGCCGGACAATTACAGGTCCGAGGAGGTCACATTTCAAGTGGCCACGTTCAGCAGCGGATATCACGCTTTATTAGGGCGAGAGGCATTCACAATTTTTCAAGCTATACCCCATTATGGGTACATGAAGCTTAAAATGCCCGGACCTAATGGAATCATCACTCTCGCTAGTGATCCAAACATAGCACTCGCTACCGAAAACAAGAAGCCGCACTAGCCCTCGAGGCACTATCCAAGCCCTAACGGCCGAGGAACTCATCGCGATGCGCTCCACGATGAACAGGGACGATGTGATACTTGATAAAAGATCCAAGTCCACCTCTTTAAACCAGCGGATGAAATAGTCAAATTCAAGTCCACCAAACGGACTCGCAAAGACGGCCTCCATTGGGGCACAATTAAACCCTGATGTAGACGCCAAGACCACGAGAATTTCTACGACAAAACTGGGACATTTTTGCCTGGCACCCTTCAGACATGCCAGGAATCCCACGTCGGCTGGCCAAGCACAGCCTAAATACCCTAAAAGGATTCAAGCCAGTCATACAGGCTCTTCGACGCTTTTCCGAACCCAAGAGACAGGCCATGGGAGAGGAGCTAGCCAAACTTCTGGAAGCCGGATTCATCAGAGATATAAAACATCCGGACTGGCTAGCAAATCTGGTGATGGTACCAAAGAAGGATAAATCCTGGCGCCTATGTGTTGATTTCAAAGTCCTTAATAAGGCTTGCCCAAAGGATCCCTTCCCCCTCCCTCGCATTGATCAAATTATCGACGCTACAGCAGGACACGACTCATTGTGCTTCCTCGACGCGTACTCCGGCTACCACCAAATCAAGATGGCGGAGCCAGACCAAGCCGCAACAACATTCATCACTCCATACGGCCCATTCTGCTTCAACACAATGCCCTTCGGGCTCAAAAACGCCGGCGCAACATATCGGTAGCATGATTCGGACATGTCGGCAAACCAGATCGACAAAAGCAGTGGAAGCATATGTAGATGACGTGGTCGTCAAATCCAAGCATGTCGAAACTCTAGTAGATGACTTGAGGCTCACATTCGACAATTTCCAAAATATGACATTAAGCTCAATCCGAAAAATGCGTCTTGGCGTTCGGTAGGAAAGCTCTTGGGCTTCATTGTGTCCGTAGAGGAATTGAAGCAAACCCAACCAAGATCCGAGCTCTGTCACAATTGGATATTCCAAAAGACCTCAAACAAATACAAAATTGACTGGATGCGTGGCGGCTCTAAGCCGCTTTATTTCCCGTTGGGAGAAAAGGCATTACCCTTTACCGCCTCCTCCGGTGCACGAATCAACAGACGGATGCCGCCACGGCCGGACTCGAAGAAATAAAAGCCATATTGGCAACAAATCCGGTCTAGCCGCGCCCAACATGGGCGAACCAATGCTATTATATATTGCGCAACACATCAAGTTGTCGGTGCGGTGCTCGCCTTGAGCGAAAGCGGACGGACACGTGTTCCCTCTTCAAAAACCGGTTTACTATATGTCCACCGTCCTAACTCCATGCAAGTCCGGTACCCACATTATCAAAAGATAGCATACGCGGTGTTCATGGCATCCCGGAAGCTGCGACACTACTTTCAAGAGTGTTCGATAACGGTAGCCTCCGAAGTACCTCTTAACGACATTACAAACAACCGCGACGCGACGGGCCAGATTGCTAAATGAGCCATAGAGCTCCTTCCATTCGACATAACCTATAAGCCACAACGAGCTATTAAGTCGCAGGTTTTGGCCAACTTCGTGGCCGAATGGACCGAAGCCGAACTCCCTAAAGAGTACGGGCGATACTCCAATTGGATCATGCACTTTGACGGCTCCAAAATGTTGGCGGCACAGGGGCTGGCGTCGTCTCGACGTCCCCAACCGGGGACACAGTCCAATCGTCCTTGAGATAATGTATACGGACTCCAACAACGCAGCCGAATACGAGGCCCTTACGCACGGCCTCCGGATGGCGATCTCCATGGGCATTAAACACCTAGAGGTGCGCGATTCGAACCTCGCGATATCTCAAATAAACGGAGACTTTGATTTCAAAGATCCGAAAATGGCAGCGCATCGCAATGCGGTCCTAAAATGTCAAGACGGTTGAAGGGCTCGAATTTCATCATATAGCCCGGATAACAACCAAAGCGGCAGACGTATTAGCACGCATTGGCGAAAAGCGCGATGCCGTCCCGCCTAACATCTTCCGGAACGGCTATTCAAGCCATCCATTATGGGAAGGGGAGTCCGAAATAACAATCCGGACCCAACCGCACCGCCCGACACGAACACTCGACACAATCGGAGGCTCTGCCAACGAGATAACACCCTCCGCCCACAAAATAATGGCGGTTATCGCCCCGTGGACGGAATCATTCCTAGCCTACCTAACTAGGCAGGAACTCCCCGAAGACCAAAATGAGGCTCGCTGCATAGTACCGCGATCCAAAGCCTATGAAGTCCATGAGGGAGAGCTCTACAAGAAAAGCACAACAGGAGTCCTTCAAAGGTGTATCTCCGAAGAGGAAGGGCGAAACCTCCTGGCTGAAATTCATGCCGGACTGGGTGGGCACCACGCTGCAGCCCGGGCCCTTGTCGGCAAGGCCTTCCAGACAGGATTTTATTGGCCGACGGCCGGCAGATGCGCAGGATTTAGTCCAACGATGCATCGGTTGCCGCCTTTTTGCTAACCAAAGCCACATGCCACCCACCGCCTCAAAACTATACCCATCACCGGCCGTCATGGTCCGGGGCTTGACATGGTTGGACCCCTTAAGGGAGGAACCCACAAGCAAAAATACCTATTGGTCATGGTGGATAAATTCACCAAATGGATAGAGGCCAAGCCTGTTAAAGCGGCCGAATCCGGACCGGTGATAGACTTCATATCAGGGGTAGTGCACCGTTACAACGTCCCCCACAGTATCATCACTGATAACGGCACCAACTTCACGGCCGATGAAGTCAAATTATGGTGCAAAAACATGGGCATCAAGCTCGATTACGCCTCGGTCTATCACCCTCAAACCAACGGTCAAGTCGAAGGAGCAAACGGTCTAATCATGAGCGGCATTAAACCCAGACTAGTGCGGTCCCTCAAGGAATCTAACACTCACTGGGTTGAGGAGCTCGACTCCATACTCTGGGGGCTGCGGACCACGCCGAATCGTACTACCGGATTCACACCAAATTTTATGGTGTACGGCGCAGAGGCAGTCTTGCCTGCGACATAATTCATGACTCACCTCGGCGTGCGCATGTATGAAGAAAGAGAAGCCGAGCTCGATCGGTGACAGTTTGATGCATTGGAGGAGGAGCGCTGACGTGGCAAAGGCTCGTTCGCATTTTATCAACGATGAGGCTCGAAGATATCAAAGCAGGGAAGTACGGGCCAAAGCTTACAATGTTGGCGAACTAGTTCTACGCCCGCCGGACAAGAAAAAGGACAAACTCAAGACCAAATGGGAAGGTCCCTTCATCATCGACCAGGTCCTGACCGGCAGAGCATACCGTCTGCGAAACGCGTCGGATAACCGACTCGAGCTGAACCCATGGAACGCAGCCCGTCTACGGAGATTCTACGCTTAAACGCCGGACTCCAAGTTCGTCTCCTTCCTCTATCCACATTTTCTATTTTTGCTGTCTTTTATTTCTCTCCTTCCTCCTCCTTCTTCTTGAAGCCTTCAGAGGCTCATTTGCGCTTTGTTCGCACATACTTGACGCGCTGTCCACGCTCGTTTTACCTGGGGGCTTCTTTAACAAAAGCTTATTTATTCGGGCTTCATGCCCAACACATGTGTCAAACTTCCGCATGTACCTTTTACTCACCATTATATGCATCGATATGACTTAAGTTTTGGCCAAGCTGGGTTGTTCGGCTCTGTGCTTACCCCTACGTTCCCGATTGTTCGGCTAGGTGGTAAAGGGAGCACCTCTGCGATTATTCTTGCCGGTCAGCCGGATGTGTACCTCGGTGGGTGAAGCCGAAAGCTAGCATTCTTAAGGAATATTCGGTCGGTGAACTGAAAGATGATTTTAACTATTTATCCATCTGCCCCAGATGATTTTCTGCTTTCTTAGCAGTTTGGACATGCACTTTAGGGCATGCCTCCCGAGAAAGGAACCCTTAACGGAACTATTCTCCCAGGAAGATGTTTCTTACTATCCATGTAATAGAACATACCTAGTGGGGCACTTGTCTAATACAGCAATAATGACCCCTACGCCTTGTCTCCATGCATGCCCGGTTCTTACATAACCGCGAGGGTATTCGGACACACCTGCACTATTGGGTCCCGAGGTCGGGCGAAAAGGTCCGCTATGACAAACGATCTACAATCCGGCTAGAAGACATTTTTCATGTCATATTCAATTACATAGTCAACTCGACTAATTGTATTCCTCCTCAATGCCATCTAATAGGCTATCTAATTTACAATCTTGCTTTGGGAATACTTGGCGGCCAATTCTACTTGGCCGTACACTAAGCTTACAGGATCTCCTTCCCATCGGGCCCCACAGGTCCGACCTCGGCCATGTGGTTTGGGTCGACAACCGTGTGCAGCGTCTTTACCATGGCCCAGGCCTCCCTGGCGCCTTGACGACAGGCCGATATCTTCCATAGTCGGAGGCGCCGCCGTGATCCTTGAAGCCGCTCTGCCAGCTCCCCAATGCCTTCGGGCAAGGAGATAGATGGCCACAAGGCCTGGGCGACGCCTTTCATCACCTGCCGAACTTCGTTAGGTGCCGACCTGATTCAGAAGAAGATCACCCGAAGAACTAGGCATCTCTTCCTCAGGATGACCTGTGAGCAAACCTACATACATGTTTATGTTAATCCCCTTCCTCGTTGAACTCTTTCAAAGTTCGTTTAAGCACTTACTGAAAATGCCGCGACGAAGCCGTCGATTCTCCCTTACGGAGTCAGACAACTGGGCACGAACATCCTTTAGTTCCTCACCCAGTTGGGTGTTGGCATCTTGGAGGTTATTTTTCTCCTGCCGCACCCTCGTAAGCACGCTCTTGCCGGCCTTTAGCTGGCGCAGGAGCTGTTGCTTGTCCGGATCCATCCCGGCGCTATCTGCAATGTTAATGTCAGATTTATGCACACGTCGCACTTTGCGAAACTACTTCTACTTTGGAGGGCATATATTACCAGAGGGAGTCTTCATGGCTTCCCCGGTCGCGGCCAGTGCGGCCTCAAGTTGGGCCTTGCACTCTTCAAGTTCCTGGGACAAACGGGTATTCTTTTCGGTAAGAACTCAGATTCCAAATGATCCTTAAATCAGTTATCCTAACTATTTTAAGTCTCGGGGCTCTTGGCATATATAATCGTCAAAATTCCTTACCCGTATGTCTTTACATACCGCCCGTGGCTCTGGCTAGGCCATCTTGAGAGGCACGGAGGTGCGCTTCTCGAACTAAAGGCGTCCAACGCCTCTTGGGAGAAACATGTCGTCACGTAGAATAGTCCGTGGCGCCTATGATTCATGGCGCTCTCCACCTCCGACTTGGTGGCGGACGGTCTGTCGGCATCCTCCATTGGAGGAGCATCCGACGCACGCCTCGTGTTTGTACCCCCTTCCGGACTCGGCTTTCGAGCCTGGTTGGCGGAGGTCCGATTGGCAACTTCTCGGACTCGATCCAAGCGCTCTTTTCTGAAAAACCACGGCGTCGGTGTGCCTCCCAGAACCTCTCCTTAAAACACGATGGCACATCATACCGCTGCGGCGACGTCTCGAGTCGTCCCGCACTTCTTTTTCCGCTTGGGCCGAGCTGCCTTGTTGTTGGACGGCCGCAGTTCGGCTTCCTGCTCAAGGCACCCCTACGAAACACCATCAAATACGTGGTGATTAGAAGTAAAGCACGGGTGGGTCATGGTATCCGGACTTTGGTCACGGTTACCTGGGAGGCCGGAAATAATCCGGGGTAGTCGGCCGTAATGGCAACCAAAGCATTGTCGATGCTAAGTTGGTGGAACACCTCGTCGATCAGCTCCACCTTTATATCCGGGCCCTCTTCGGAGGCCGGATCGAGGGACCGTTCCGGATCCTCGGGTTGTGGGGGCGGGCTATGTATCTTCTCCACGGCCCGGCGCAGTTCCTGTGTAGAAACCATGAAATGAGATATTTAGCCACGGGAACATGGATCGGACAGGCCACAAAGATATTTGCTTACCCAACTTTGAGGATTATTAGAAAACCCGCTCAAAGGAGTGACGAGAGAAAATCCTCCTCTTCCCTTTGTACATGGCGGACAAGGTCTTCACCAGTTCGGTGACCGATCCTGCCCTTTGCGGCCATGGCGGGTGGCATCGTCCTCCTGCTGAAGTCCCACATGGGGTGGCCCCTATATTGGAGTGGCTGCACTCCTCATAATGCTGATTGCCATGACTCCAATCATGGTCAATCCGGCATGAGCCCGATAATCTTATTCGGCTCATCAAGTAAAGGACGCCCCGGTCATTTTTCCTCCTGGGGCTCCGTGGGCGCCCAACTTAGGCGCTTCTTGAGGAGCGTTGCTAAACTCGGAAGGCCGATCCAACAGGATCCGCAGCGGACATCCTCCATGTAAAACCATTCCGAGGGCCAGTCCTTGGACACCTTCTTTGGGGTTCGGATAAGTATCCGTCCCGGCGATGCGCCATAGTTCGGCTCCGCCCACTTGATATATTGACCCTTCGTGAGAACGAGGCACAAGGCAGAACAATCTCTTCCACAGAGCGAAATGGGCCTCAACGCCCAGAAACAGCTCGCAAAGGGCCACAAAGCCCGCTATATGCAAGGTGGAGGCATGCGTAAGGTTGTGCAGCCGAGGTCAGAGAACTCCGAAGCCCCGGAGAAACGGATGGATTGGAAATCCGAGTCCTCTCATTAGGTAAGAGACGGCATACCCGCTCTCCCTTAGAGGGATCGGGACGCTCTCCACCTGCTTCCCGCCTTATAAGTGGCGAGTCCGAACGCACCGGAACCATGAAGACCGGGGAAGGAATCCCTTGGTTTGGAGCACCACCAATTATTTGTGGGATCGAGCATCTCCCCCAATCTTCGGGCTGAGGGCTGGGAACCGAGAGGAGGAGCCGCGTCGACTGTCCATGGTGGAGTGGTTTTTTTGTCAAAGGCGCTCTGATGAAGGCTCGCGAAGGGAGGATAGTGTGATCCGGATCTGGATCCCCGTCTCTTTTATAGACGGCTCATTTGCACAGCAAGGAGGGTAAATGTAAAGATACCCTGACTTTTCACATTCGTTCGACACGTGGAAGATGGCCATTATTGGGCGTGGAAGCCGAGAAGCGCGATATTCACAAGAAAGTCGGACACTATTCAACACAGGATTCGGAGGGGAACCCGCCTTGCAATGCCGAAGACAATCAACACGCCGGACTTATCATCATTGAAGCCTGGTTCGGGGGCTACTGAGG
The DNA here is from genome assembly GCA_021605145.1 of Aegilops bicornis. Classification (NCBI taxonomy): domain Eukaryota; kingdom Viridiplantae; phylum Streptophyta; class Magnoliopsida; order Poales; family Poaceae; genus Aegilops; species Aegilops bicornis. The sequence continues at coordinate 127,594,915 of CM038669.1, forward strand.
GAGTCCTGGACTAGGGGGTGTCCGGATAGCTGAACTATCATCTTTGTCCGGACTCCTGGACTATGAAGATACAAGATTGAATAATTCGTCCCGTGTCCGGATAGGACTTTCCTTGGCGTGGAAGGCAAGCTTGGCGATACGGATATATAGATTTCCTACCATTGTAACCGACCCTGTGTAACCCTAACCCTATTCGGTGTCTATATAAACCGAAGGGTTTTAGTCCGTAGGACGAACAACAATCATACCATAGGCTAGCTTCTAGGGTTTAGCCTCTCGATCTCATGGTAGATCTACTCTTGTACTACCCATATCATCAATATTAATCAAGGTGAGTAGGGTATTACCTCCATCGAGAGGGCCCGAACCTGGGTAAAAACATCGTGCCCCTTGTCTCCTGTTACCATCCGCCTAGACGCACAGTTCGGGACCCCCTACCCGAGATCCGCCGGTTTTGACACCGACAGGCGCGCCCTCCAAGCTTGTGGGCCCCTCGAGCACCTCCTTGACGTGAGACCGATGCCAAAAATTCCTATAAATACCAAAAGCCCCGAAAAGAATGCTGATGTACCGCGAGCTTTGTTATTATAGTTGGATCATATGGTGTTTCTCCCTCTCTATCTTGTTGTGATGAATTGAGTCTTCCTCTTTGAGGTTTCGTTATGCTGGATTGAATATTGGATTTGAGAACACTTGATGTATGTCTTGCATATGGATACCCGTGGTGACAATGGGGTATTACATTGATTCACTTGATGTATGTTTTGGCATTCAACTCGCGGATTCCCCGGGTGACATTGGGGTAATCTATGCACAGGGGTTGATGCACATTGTTGTCCTACGTTCTCCGATAGAAACTTTGGAGAGATTCTTTGTTGCACGTTGAGGGATTGTTATGTGATCTAATTATGTTATCATTGTTGAGAGACTTTGCACGAGTGAAAGTATGAAACCCAGGCCTTGTTTTCAAGCATTGCAATACCATTTTGGTCACTTTTTTTACTTTATACCTTGCTACTTTTATACTTTTAGATTACAAAACCTATATCTACTATCCATACTACACTTGTATCACCATCTCTTCGCGAACTAGTGCACCAATACAATTTGCCATTCTATTGGGTGTGTTGGGGACACAACAGATTTCATGTATTTGGTTGCAGGGTTGTTTGAGAGAGACCATCTTCATCCTACGCCTCCCACGGATTGATAAAACTTAGGTCATCCACTTGAGGGAAAATTGCTACTGTCCTACAAAACTCCACGCTTGGAGGCCCAACACGAGTCTACAAGAAGAAGGTTGCATAGTAGACATCAAGCTCTTTTCTGGCGCCGTTGCCGGGAGGTGAGTGCTTGAAGGTATATCTTTAGATCTTGCAATTGAATCATTTAGTTTCTTATTTTATCACTTGTTTGGTTTATAAAAGAAAACTACAAAAAAAGGAATTGAGCTTGCAACATATAATTCATCTTTATAATGTCTTTCTTGAAAACGTTGGATCGGAAAATTGTGCCAAAGTGTTAGAAGAAGTCAATAAAATGTTTGGCACTAAATCTTTGAATGATGAGCATGATTACAATGTTGTTAGTATGAATTCTTTGAGTATCCATGATGCTAATGATATGCAAAGCCATAAGCTTCGGGATGCTATGTTCGATGAAGATGATATTTTTAGTCCCCCAAGTTTTGATGATCAAAATTATTATGATGAAAGCATGCCTCCTATTTATTGATGATTATATTGATAAATGTGGGTTCGGAAGAGTGTCAAATCTAGGTAATGATCCCACTATTTTGGAGGGTGTTGAATCTTTTGACAATATTGATAAAACTGGATTTGGAGAAGTCATGATTTTATTTAGTGATGAATCCACTATTTTGGAAGAGGTTTTAATTGTTTATTATGAGAACAATTTGCTATCTGTGATGATTATTGTGATGATATGTATGATACAAAGAATAATGAACCATGGAATTTGTCATCATGATTTCAGTGCTCTAATTGATTATGTAAATTAAGTATCTTATGATAGTTATTTTGTCGAGTTTGCTCCCACTATTATGAATGAGAAGATATTTGCTTATGTGGAGAGTAATAAAATTTCTATGCTTGTAGATCATGAAAAGAATGCTTTATGTGATAGTTATATTGTTGAATTGATATGCTACTGAAAATTATTTTGAGAGAGGAGCATATGCTTGTAGGTATTGCAATAATATCAAGTTTCCTCTCTATGTGTTGAAAGTTTTGAAGTTGTGCTTGTTTTGCCTCCCTTTGCTAGTTGATTCTTGTTCCCACAAATTGTTTGCTCACAAAATCCATATGCATAGGAAGTGGGTTAGACTTAAATGTGCTAGTCATATGCTTCAAGATGCTCCCATTATGTTTCAATTCTTATCTTTTATGTGAGCATCATTGAAATCATTATGCCTAGCTAGGGGCATAAAACGATGGCGCTTGTTGGGAGGCAACCCAATTTTTGTTTTGTTTTTTGCTTCCATTTTTCAATAAATACACAATATTAATTCTGTAATAATTTTGTTTAAGTCTTTTCGTTAGTGTTTGTGCCAAGTAGAGCCTTTGGGATGATCTATGGTGATAGTTGATTTGATTTTGCTGAAAAATAGAAACTTTTGCACTCATTGCTGGAATTTTGCAAATTCATAGAAGCGTGATTTTTATCTGAATTTTCTAAAAAAGATTGATATACAAATTTACCAGGTTTTCCTAATTTTTCAGAATTGTTTGAGTTACAGAAGTATACGAAATTTCAATATTTCTACAGACTGTTCTGTTTTTTTTACAAATTCTGTTTTCTATGTGTTGTTTGCTTATTTTGATGAATCTATGGGTAGTATCGGGGAGTATGAACCATGGAGAAGTTGGAATACAGTAGATATAACACCAATATAAATTTAGAATGAGTTCACAACAGTATCTAAGTGGTGGTTTGCTTTATTATACTAACGGAGCTTACAAGTTTTCTGTTGTGAAGTTTTCAAGCTTTGGGTAAAGTTTTGATGGACTACGGAATAAGGAGTGGCAAGAGCCCAAGATTGGGGATGCCCAAGGAACCCCAAGGTAATATTCAAGTACAACCAATCATCTAAGCTTGGGGATGCCCCGGAGGCTATATTTTTATTCACCACATGATATGTGTTTTGCTTGGAGCGTCTTGTATTATATGAGTCTTTTTTTAGTTTTTCATAATCATCCTTGTTGTACACACCATTTGAGAGGGACACACATTAATCGTGAATTTATTAGAATACTCTATGTGCTTCACTTATATCTTCTCAGCTAGGCAGTTGCTCTAGTACTTCACTTATATCTTTTTAGAGCACATCGGTGGTTTTATTTTGTAGAAATTGATGAACTCTCATGCTTCACTTATATTATTTCGGGAGTCTTAAAAATAGCATGGCAATTTTCTTAGGTTATGAATTTGGTCCTAATATGATGGGTATTCAAAAGGGATATAAAAAAAACTTTCATGAAGATCATTGAATATATGAGAAGTTTGATTCCTTGCATTTGTTTTGAGATATAAAGATGGTGATATTAGAGTCATGGTAGTGAGTAATTTTGGATTAGTAATAATATTTGTATTAAGGTTTGTGATTCCCGAAGCATGGACGTATGGTCTCTCGTTATGCAATGAAGTTAGAGCATGATTTATTTTTGATTGTCTTCCTTATGAGTGGCGGTCGGGGACGAGCGATGGTATTTTCCTATCAATCTATACCCCTAGGAGCATGCATATTAGTACTTTGCTTTGACAGCTAATAAACTTTTGCAATAAGTATGTGAGTTATTTATGACTAATGTTGAGTCCATGGATTATACGCACTCTCATCTTTCCACCATTGCTAGCCTCTCTAGTACTGCGCAACTTTCGCTGGTGCATTAAACCCACTGTTTACCTTCCTCAAAACAGCCACCATACCTACCTATTATGGTATTTCCATAGCCATTCCAAGATATATTGCCATGCAACTTCCACCATTTTGTTTTTATTATGACACGCACCATCATTGTCATATTGTTCTCATATGCATGAGGCATTCATATAGAGTCATATATTTGTTCTAGTATCGAGTTGTAATTCTTGAGTTGTAAGTAAATAAAAGTGTGGTGATCATTGATATGTCCAGTTTGCATCATGTTTTTCTACTGTTATTTATAATGTTTTTATGCATAATAATGCTTCTGGGAGTAATTCTAATGCCCTTTCACTCATAATATGCAAGGTTTATACAAACTGGGAAAATACCGGCAGCTGGAATTCTGGACCTGAAAAAGCACGTCAGAGCTACCTATTCTGCACAACTCCAAATAAGCTGAAACTTCACGGAGATTTTTTATGGATATTTAAGAATTATTGGAGAAAATAACTACCAGAGGGGCCCACCAGGTGGGCACAACCCACCTGGGCATGCCAGGGAGCCCAGGGGTGCCCTGGTGGGTTGTGCCCTCCTCGGCCCACCACCGGTGTCCATCTTCTGGTATATAAGTCATTTTGACCTAAAAAAATTAGGAGAGAACTTTTGGGATGAAGCACCGCCGTCTCAAGGCGGAACCTGGGCAGGGGCACTTTTTCCCTCTGGTAGAGCGATTCCACCGGGGGAACTTCCCTCCCGGAGGAGGAAATCATCGTCATCATCATCACCAACAAATCTCCCATCTTGGGGAGGGAAATCTCCATGAACTTCTTTGACATCACAATCTCCTCTCAAACCCTAATTCATCTCTTGTGTTCAATCTTTGTACCGGAACCTTAGATTGGTGCTTGTGGGTGATTACATCTTGAGGACAAGCGAGGTCTAAGCTGAGTTGATACGTACATTTTGCATCATATTTTGCTACTATTATTTATAATGTTATTATGCATAATAATGCTTTTGGGAGTAATTCTAATGCCTTTTCTCTCATAATATGCAAGGTTTATACAAAGAGAGAGAATACCGGCAGCTGGAATTCTGGACATGAAAAAGTACGTCAGAACTACCTATTCTGCACAACTCCAAATAAGCTGAAACTTAACGGAGATTTTTTATAGAATATTTAAGAATTATTGGAGCAAATAACTACCAGAGGGGGCCCACCAAGTGGGCACAACCCACCTGGGCGCGCCAGGGAGCCCAGGCGCGCCCTGGTGGGTTGTGCCCTCCTCGGCCCACCATCGATGTCCATCTTCCGGTATATAAATCATTTTGACCTAGGAAAAAAATCAGGAGAGGACTTTCGGGATGAAGCGCCGCCGCCTCGAGGCGGAACCTGGGCAGGAGCACTTTTGCCCTCCGTCAGAGCATTCCACCAGGGGAACTTCCCTCCCGGAGGGGGAAATCATCGTCATCATCATCACCAACAACTCTCCCATCTTGGGGAGGGCAATCTCCATCAACATCTTTGGGGAAACCTTAGATTGGTGCTTGTGGGTGACTATAGTGTTGATTACATCTTGTAGTTGATTACTATATGGTTTATTTGGTGGAAGATCCATTATGCTATTTAATACCCCTCTGATCTTGAGCATGAGTATCATTTGTGAGTAGTTACTTTTGTTCTTGAGGTCACGGGAGAAATATTGTTGCAAGTAATCATGTGAACTTGATATGTGTTCCATATTTTGATGATATGCACGTTGTGATTCCCTTAGTGGTGTCATGTGAACATCGACTACATGACACTTCACCTTATTAGGGCCTAAGGGAATGCATTGTGGAGTAGTTATTAGATGATGGGTTGTGAGAGTGACAGAAACTTAAACCCTAGTTTATGCGCTACTTTGTAAGGGGCTGATTTGGATCCAAAAGTTTAATGCTATGGTTAGATTTTATCTTACTACTTTTCTCGTAGTTGCGGATGCTTGCGAGGGGGTTAATCATAAGTAGGAGGTTTGTTCATGTAAGAACAACACCTAAGCATCGGTCCACCCACATATCAAACTATCAAAGTAGCGAACACGAATCGGATCAACATGATGAAAGTGACTAGATGAAATTCCCGTGTACCCTCAAGAATGCTGTGGTTATTATAAGAAATCATTGTGGCATGTCCTTTTCCTCAAAAGGATTGGGCTACCTTTCTGCACTTTTTTTACCGTTACGTTACTTGCTCGTTACAAATTATCTTGCTATCATACTACTCGTTACTTATAATTTCAATGCTCGCAGAGAATACCTTGCTGAAAACCACTTGTCATTTCCTTCTGCTCCTCGTTGGGTTCGACACTCTTACTTATCGAAAGGACTACGATTGATCCCCTATACTTGTGGGTCATCAAGGCTCTTTTATGGCGCCGTTGCCGGGGAGGGAAGCGCTCTAGGTAAGTGGAGATCGGTAAGGAAAAATTATTACTACGTGCTAAAATTTATTGTCACTTGCTACTATGGATAACAATCCTTTGAGGGGTTTGTTCGGGGTATCTTCACCTCGACCGGAACCACAATTAGGTGCCCCTCAACCTACCGAACCTACTGAAAATATTGGTTATGAAATTCCTTCGGGTATGATAGAGCAACTGCTAGCTAATCCTTATGCAGGAGATGGAAACGAACATCCTGATATGCACTTGATATATGTGGATGAAATTTGTGGATTATTTAAGCTTGCAGGTTTACCCGGAGATGAAGCTAAGAAGAAGGTTTTCCCATTATATTTGAAGGGAAAGGCATTGGCATGGTATAGGCTATGCGATGATATTGGATCTTGGAATTGGAACCGATTGAAATTGGAGTTTCACCAAAAAAATTATCCTATGAATCTAGTTCATTGTGATCGGAATTATATATATAATTTTGGCCTCGTGAAGGAGAAAGTATCGCTCTAGCTTGGGGGAGGCTTAAGTCAATGTTATATTCATGCCCCAATCATGAGCTCTCAAGGGAAATTATGATTCAGAATTTTTATGCTCGGCTTTCTCGTAATGATCAATCCATGCTCGATACTTCTTGTACTGGTTCTTTTATGAAGAAAACTATTGAATTCAGGTGGGATCTTTTAGAATGAATTAAACGCAACTCTGAAGATTGGGAACTCGACGAAGGTAAAGAGTCAGGTATTATGCTTGAGTTTGATTGTGTTAAATCTTTTATGAATATCGTTGCTTTTCAAAAGTTTAGCACCAAATATGGACTTGACTCTGAGGTAGTAGCTTCTTTTTGTGAATCATTTGCTACTCATGTTGATCTCCTAAGGAGAAGTGGTTTAAATATCATCCACCTATTAAAGAAGAAATTAATGAACCAGTTGTGGTTAAAGATGAAACTATTATATATAATGTTGACCCAGTTGTTCCTTCTGCTTACATTGAAAAACCACCTTTTCCTGTTAGGATAAAGGAACATGCTAAGGTCACAACCGTGGTCAATAAAAGCAATATTAGAGCACCTAAACTAGCTAAACAAATCAAGGTAGAACCTAGTGTTGCTATGGTTAAAGATCTCTTCGTAGAAAATATAGATGGGCATGTTATTTACTTCTGTGATGAAGCTGCTAGAATAGCCAAACCAGATGAAAAGGATAAACATAGACAAGTTGTTGGCATGCATGTTGTCTCAATTAAAATAGGAGATCACTGTTATCATGTTTTATGTGACATAGGTGCTAGCGTGTATGCGATACGTCTCCAACGTATCTATAATTTTTTATTGTTCCATGCTGTTGTATTATCATTCTTGGATGTTTTACAATCATTTTATATCATTTTTTGGTACTAACCTATTGACATAGTGCCAGGTGCTAGTTGCTGTTTTCTGCATGTTTTTTACATCGCAGGAATTCAATACCAAACGGAGTCCAAACACAGCAACACTTTTTGTGGATTTTTTGGACCAGAAGACATCTAGTGGGCCGGAGAAGCACCAAGGGGGTGATCCGAGGGGAGCACAACCCACCAGGGCGCGCCTGGGGGCCCAGGCGCGCCCAGATGGGTTGTGCCCACCTCGGGTGCCCCCTGAACCGCCTCTTTGCTCTATAAATACCCCAATATTCCAGAAACCCTAGGGGAGTTGACGAAAATCAATTCCAGCCGCCCCAGAATCCAGAACCACCAGATCCAATCTAGACACCATCACAGAGGGGTGCATCATGTCCATTGGTGCCTCTCCGATGATGCGTGAGTAGTTCTTTGTAGACCTACGGGTCTGTAGTTAGTAGCTAGATGGCTTCCTCTCTCTCGTTTGATTCTCAATACAATGGTCTCTTGGAGATCCATATGATGTAACTCCCTTTGTGGTGTGTTTGTTGGGATCTGATGAACTTTGAGTTTATGATCAGATCTTTCTTTTTATCCATGAAAGTTATTTGAGTGTTCTTTGATCTCTTATATGCATGATTTCTTATAGCCTCGTATTTCTTCTCCAATATTTGGGTTTTGTTTGGCCAACTCGATCTATTTATCCTACAATAGGAAGAGCTGCTTTCTAGTGGGTTCGATCTTACGGTGCTTGATCCCAGCGACAGAAGGGGAACCGACACGTAAGTATCGTTGCTACTAAGGATAAAACAATGGGGTCTATTTCTACATAAATAGATCTTTTCTACATCATTTCATCGTTCTTATTGCATTACTCCGTTTTTCCATGAACTTAATACACTAGATGCATGTTGGACAGCGGTCGGTGTGTGGGGTAATAGTAGTAGATGCAGGCAGGAGTCGGTCTACTAATCTTGGACGTGATGCCTATATAATGATCATTGCCTGGATATCGCCATGATTATTTGAAGTTCTATCAATTGCCCAACAGTAATTTGTTCACCCACTGTTTACTATTTTTCTCGAGAGAAGCCACTAGTGAAACCTACGGCCCCGGGTCTCTTCTTTATTATATTTGCCTTTGCGATCTATTTTCCTTTGCTTTTATTTTTAGATCTATTAAACCAAAAATACAAAAAATACCTTGCTGCACTTTATTTTATTTGGCGTTCGATCTATCAATATTTACAAATCTCTCACGCCCGTTTGCCTATTTCTGGCGCCGTTGCCCGAAAGGGATTGACAACCCCTTTAACACGTCGGGTTGCGAGTAATTGTAGTTTGTGTGCGGGTGCCGCTCACGTAGTGTTGCGTGATTCTCCTACTGGTTCGATAACCTTAGTCTCATCAACTGAGGGAAATACCTACCATTGCTGTGCTGCATCATCCCTTCCTCTTTGGGGAAATACCGACGTAGTTCAAGTCAACATCAAAAGGAATTTTTGGCACCGTTGCCAGGTAGACATCATCAACATCTAACAGTTTCCTAATCACAAGTCTCATTTCCTCGCAATTTACATTATTTGCCATTTGTTTCTCATTTTCCTCTCCCCCACTTCACAAAAATTTACCGTTTTATTCGCCCTCTTTTTCGTTCGCCATTTTCTCATCAGATATGTTTTGTGTGCAAACTTGCTTGCCATTTTTGTCATCATGGATACTTCTTCCTCTATTGCATGCACTCTCGAGAACGAGGTTCTCAACTTTAAACAAAGGGGAGGAGAGAATTTAAAAGATGCTTGGTATAGGATTTGCAATGCTCATAATAGATTTGTCCGTAAGCAATCTACCGTTGTTATTCTTTGCTATTTTTATGTGGGCATCACCACTTGGTATATATTCGTCCTTGATACGATTGCCGGTGGAATTTTCTTGATGTGCCCTTCTCTTGATGGTTTTAATGCTATGTGAAATTTGGTGGGCTCACCACCTCTTATGATTAATGAAACAACTTTGAATCTTGAGCATGTCATGGAAAGATTAGATGCTATTGAAAAGAAAATGCTTACCGAAGATCATATTGAAAATTTGGATAAAAAGATGCATAATTTTGCCACTAAAATTGGGTCAAAAGCGGGTCAAGTTTTTAAGTTGTTGAAATAAAGGGGGACCGTAATTCATGAGAGAATTGAAGAAAGCCCGTCTCGGATTAACAAACTGGAAGAATTCTTTAGTAATTTAAGCACGGCTTTTGCCTCCGCTAAAACTATAGAAAAAACTCTAGTAAAGATTGGTAAGACTACTGAAGTCACTAAGAACAAGGGTGCAACTTCTAGTAATAACAATAAATAGGATCTTAAGATGATTAGTATTCATCCGGATTTTGTTGAAGTTATAAGAGATCCCTTGGGCAAGAATGAATTCTTTAAATTTGTTCCTAGGAGTATTGTCATTGAAAATCTTTATGCTAAATTCTTGAAGAATTCTAAGTGTTTGACTGAAGAGTTGGACAAGGATGACAAAACTTAGATCCTTGCTTTATGCCTAGCTAAGGGCGTGAAACAATAGCACTTGTTGGGAGGCAACCCAATGAATAAAATTTATTTTTGTTTTTTGCTTTCTGTTCTTTAGTGTTTGCACAATTATGCTACTGTTATGATTGTGTTTTTTGTGTTTTAATTAGTGTTTGTGCCAAGCAAAGCCTTTAGGATCTTCTTGGGTGATAGTTGTTTGATCTTGCTGAAAAACAGAAACTTTTGCGCTCATGGAAATAATTTTCAAAAATCACAGAAAAGTGATTTGGCTCTGAATTTTTTACACAAGATTGATATACAAATTACCCAGGTCGTCCTATGTTTTTGGAATTTTTGGAGTTACAGAAGTATTCAAAGTTTTTAGATTGCTACAGACTGTTTTGTTTTTGACAGATTCCGTTTTCCTTGCGTTGTGTGCTTGTTTTGATGATTCTATGGTTTCCTTTGATGAATTTTTGCCATAGAAAAGTTTGAATACAGTAGATAAGATGCAAGAATAAAATACGAATTGGTTTTATACAGTAGTTATAGTAGTGATTTGCTTTCTTATACTAACGGATCTCACGAAGGTTTTGTTGAGTTTTGTGTGATTGAAGTTTTCAAGTTTTGGGTGATGTTATGATGGATGAAGGAATAAGGAGTAAGAAGAGCCTAAGCTTGGGGATGCCCATGGCATCCCAAGCTATTATCCAAAGAGAAGCAAACAACTAAGCTTGGGGATGCCCCGAGTGGCATCCCCTCTTTCTTCTAACGTCCATCAGTATTTTACTCGAAGCTATATTTTTGTTCATCACATACTATGAGTTTTGCTTGGAGCGTCTTGCATGATTTGAGTCTTTGCTTGTTTTGCTTTGTGTTCTAAGTCATGAATCCTTGGTGGACACACCTATTTGAGAGAGCCAAAATTATGCCATGACTTGTTAGAATTGCTCTCTATGCTTCACTTAAATTTTTATGAGCTATGGGATTGCTCTAGTGCTTCACTTATATCTTTTTCAGCACGGTGTGCTTTGTTATTTTTGAAGAAATGCTCTCTTGCTTCACTTAGATTTGTTTGAGAGTTAGTAACTTTTTTAAGAAATTCTCTCTTGTTCAATTAAATTAATTTGAGAGAAAGATTATGCTCATGATCTTCACTTATATTTGCTTGAGCTTATCAAAAGCAACACATGAAAATTAGTCCCAAAGTGATAGATATCCAAGAAGGATATAATAAAAACTTTCATGAAGATCATTGGAAAAATAAACTTTATTCCTTGTAATAGTTTTGAGATTTGATGATGTGATATGTGAGTCATGTTGATGAGTAATTGTGCTTTAGTAAGAATACTGGTGTTAAGGTTTCTGATTCCCTATGCAAGCACGAAAGTCAATAGTCATGCAATGAAATTATATCCTACTTGTGGTGCATTATTCGGTGTTAATTATGCTTAATGCTCGCTTATGAGATTATTCGTTTCTTGGTTGGTCGCTTCTCAATCTTTTGCTAGCCTTCGTTTTGCACTAAGTATGATCACTACTTGTGCATCCAAAATCCTTTAAACCAGTTTTGAATCATGAGTCCACTATACCTACCTATATGCGGTATTCTTTTGCCGTTCTAAGCAAATTTGTATGTGCCATCTCTAATTTTCAAAATAAATTTATCTTTTGTGTGATCGTACTGCTCACGAGGTGGTGAGGGGTGGCAAATATTTTCCATGCTAGATGTGTTATTCTCATGATGAGTGTTTATTCACTTGTCATTGCACGAGAGTAAGGCAAAGGTATTAGGGATGCCCACTCCCGAAATGAAAAATGAATTTACTTTATGTTGTCAAATAATAAATTCCTTGGAAAGTGTTGGTATGGAGGGCAACCGTGGATTCGGCTAGCCATGGAAAGTGAAAGTATGGTGGAAAAAGGAATAAAATTTATTTTCTGTTTGGGAACCGCCTATGATATATCTAGCATGGAAAGTGTTGGGAGCTCTAAGTCATTTTTGTTGCTGGGAAAAGTATGCCTCTCAAAAAAAATTTATTTGTTAATTTTCTCTTTGAGCTCTCGCACCTCTACAAATCCCTATTTCCCTCTGCGAAGGGCCTTTCTTTTACTTTATGCAATTTTTATTTTTTAAGTTGAGTCTCCATCTTCTCTTATAAAGCACCAACTAGGAGCCACTATGATCGTACTTGAGCATTGGGTGTAGCTAATATGTGAGTGTGTTTCATGAATGGATCAATGATTGAGCATGATGGGCTAGGGATAACTTATTTTAGCGTCGATATTTTGAAAGGCATGGTTGCTTGTTGATATGATTGAGTATTTAAGTCTCATGTCAAAACTAGACTATTGCTTTGAACCATATAAAAGTCCAAATGTCCATGCTATAAAGAAAAGAATACGATATGACATGTTAGGCAACATTCCACACCAAAAATTCTGTTTTTATCATTTACCTGCTCGAGGACCAGCACGAATTAAGTTTGGGGATGCTGATACGTCTCCAACGTATCTATAATTTTTTATTGTTCCATGTTGTTATATTATCATTCTTGGATGTTTTACAATCATTTTATATCATTTTTTGGTACTAACCTATTGACATAGTCCCAAGTGCCAGTTGTTGTTTTCTGCATGTTTTTTACATCGCAGGAAATCAATACCAAACGGAGTCCAAATGTAGCAAAACTTTTTGTGGATTTTTTTGGACCAGAAGACATCCAGTGGGCCGGAAGCACCTGGGGGTGCCCGAGGGAGCACAACCCACTGTGGCACGCTAGGGGCTCAGGCGCCAGTGTGGGTCATGCCCACCTTGGGTAGCCCCTGAACCGCCTCTTTGCTCTATAAATACCCCAATATTCCAGAAACCCTAGGGGATTCGACGAAAATCAATTACCGCAGCGGAGTCCAGAACCACCAGATCCAATCTAGACACCATCACGGAGGGGTGCATCATGTCCATTGGCGCTTCTCCGATGATGCGTGAGTAGTTCTTTGTACACCTACAGGTCCGTAGTTAGTAGCTAGATGACTTCCTCTCTCTCGTTTGATTCTCAATACAATGGTCTCTTGGAGATCCATATGATGTAACTCTTTTTGTGGTGTGTTTGTTGGGATCCGATGTACTTTGAGTTTATAATCAGATCTATCTTTTTATCCATGAAAGTTATTTGATTCTTCTTTGATCTCTTATATGCATGATTGCTTATAGCCTCGTATTTCTGCTATGATATTTGGGTTTTGTTTGGCCAACTTGATCTATTTATCTTGTAATGGGAATAGGTGCTTTGTAGTGGGTTCGATCTTACGGTGCTTGATCCCAGCGATAGAAGGGGAACCGACACGTATGTATCGTTTCTACTAAGGATAAAATGATGGGGTCTATTTCTACATAAATAGATATCGTCTACATCATGTCATTGTTCTTATTGCATTACTCCGTTTTTCCATGAACTTAATACACTAGATGCATGCTGGATAGCGGTCGATGTGTGGAGTAATAGTAGTTGATGCAGGGAGGAGTCGGTCTACTAATGTTGGACGTGATGCCTATATAATGATCATTGCCTGGATATCGTCATGATTACTTGAAGTTCTATCAATTTCCCAACAGTAATTTGTTCACCCACCATTTGCTATTTTTCTCGAGAGAAGCCACTAGTGAAACCAACGGCCCCCGACTCTCTTCTTTATTATATTTGCCTTTGCGATCTATTTTCCTTTTCTTTTATTTTCAGATATATTAAACCAAAAATACAAAAGTACCTTGCTGCACTTTATTTTATTTGGTGTTTGATCTATCAATATTTACAACTCTCTCACGTCAGTTTGCCTATTTCTGGCGCCGTTGCCCGAAAGGGATTGACAACCCCTTTAACACGTCGGGTTGCGAGTAATTGTTATTTGTGTGCATGTGCTATTCATGTAGTGTTGCGTGATTGTCCTACTGGTTCGATAACCTTGGTCTCATCAACTGAGGGAAATACCTACCGTTGTTGTGCTGCATCATCCCTTCCTCTTTGGGGAAATACCGACGTAGTACAAGCCAACATCAGAGTGCTATTCCTTCTACCTTATATCAAGAAAATATGAATGATATATCACCCGCTGAAATAGAAGACAATGACACCACTTGGAATTGTTAGACATGTTGAAGTCTTGTGTGGGAAAATAAAACATCCTACTGATTTTCTAGTCCTTGGTTCCCTTCAAGATGACTTTTGTCCCATTATCTTTGGTAGACCTTTCTTGAACACTGTCAACGCTACTATAGATTGTCATAAATAAACTGTCAGTGTTAGCTTTGGTGATGAGTCTAATGGGTTTAATTTTTTCAGGTTTAATAGACAACCTCATAAGAAAGAATTACCTTGTAAGGAGGAAATAATTTGTCTTGATTCTATTGTCGTGCCTCCTACTGATCCACTTGAACAATATTTGTTGGACCATGAAAATGATATGCATATTCATGAAAGAAATGAAATAGATGAAATTTTCTGTGCACAACGACCTCTGCTTAAACACAATTTGCCTATTGAAACTCTCGGAGGTCCTCCTCCAACTAAAGGTGATCCTGTGTTTGAATTAAAACAATTGCCAGACACTTTGAAATATGCTTATCTTGATGAGAAAAAGATATATCCTGTTATTATTAGTGCTAACCTTTCATAACATGAGGAAGAAATATTATTGAAAATTCAGAAGAAGCACCGAGCTGCTATTGGACATACTCTTGATGATCTTAAGGGCATTAGTCCCACTCTCTATCAGCACAAGATTAATATGGAACCTGATGCTAAACCCATTGTTGATCATCAATGATGATTGAATCCCAAAATGAAAGAAGTGGTGAGAACTGAAATATAAAAGCTTCTGGAAGCAGGTACAATTTACCCCATAGCTGATAGTAGATGGGTAAGTCCCGTTCATTATGTCCCTAAGAATGGAGGTATTACCGTTGTTCCAAATGATAAACTGAACTAATCTCACAAAGAATTGTCACTGTCTATAGAATGGTAATTGATTTTAGAAAGTTAAATAAAGCAACTAGAGAAGATCATCACCCCTTGCCTTTTATTGATCAAATGCTAGAAAGACTATCAAAGCACACACACTTTTGCTTCCTTGATGGATATTTTGTTTTTTCTCAAATACCTATTTCACAACCTGATCAAGAGAACCACCTTTACTTGTCCTTTTGGAACTTATGCTTATAGACATATACCTTTTGGTTTATGTAATGCACATGCTACCTTTCAAAGGTGTATGACTGCGATATTCTCCGATTTTTGTGAAAAGATTGTTGAGGTTTTCATGGATGATTTTTTCGTTTACGGAACTTCTTTTGATGATTACTTAAGTAACCTTGATCGAGTTTTGCAAAGATGTGAGCAAACTAATCTTGTCTTGAATTGGGAGAAGTGCCACTTTATGGTTAATGAAGGTATTTTCTTGGGGCAAAAATTTCTGAACGAGGTATTGAGGTGGATAAAGCTAAAGTTGATGCAATTGAGAAAATGCCATGTCCCAGAGATATTAAAGGTATTCGTAGTTTCCTTGGTCATGCTGGTTTCTATAGGATATTTATTAAAGACTTCTCTAAAATTTCTAGGCCTCTTTCAAATCTTTTACAAAAGGATGTTCCTTTCGTTTTTCATGATGATTGTGTAGAAGCCTTCGAAACACTTAAGAGAGCCTTAATTTCTGCACCTATTGCTCAACCACCTGATTGGAACTTGCCTTTTGAAATTATGTGTGATGCTAGTGATTATGATATTGGTGCTGTTCTAGGACAAAGAGTTGACAAGAAACTAAATGTTATTCATTATGCTAGTAGAATTCTAGACAGTGCCCAACGAAGTTATGCTACCAATGAAAAAGTATTTTTAGCAGTTGTGTTTGCTTGTGACAAATTTAGATCTTACATTGTTGATTCTAAAGTTAATATTCACACCAATCATGCTACTATTAAATATCTTATGGAAAAGAAAGATAGTAAACCTAGACTCATTAGATGGGTTCTCTTGCTACAAGAATTTGATTTCCATATAACTGATAGGAAAGGAACTGAGAACCCCGTAGCTGACAACTTGTCTAGGTTAGATAATATCCTTGATGAGGAGGGTAGTACTTATGAATTGATATTATATTGGTGGATAGATGGATCTTTAATAACCTTGGAACAATTTTGATTTACTTAGGTGTTTGTGATCTTGAAAAAATCTGATGGATAAATAACTTCTAATTTTTGGATCTATGGTCATCTAGTGGAAGCTTGCTTTATACTGGACTCAGATAACCATGATAGTGGGCTTGGTTGGATCATAGTTATGATTCGTACTAGATTCACACCTTTACAGATTGAAACTGGAGAACTTTAGTGTGTAGTATGATCAATCGAAGATATATTGGATTTATACGAGTGTAATATGATCAACATCATCTTGGATTGAATTAGTAGGAAGAAAACAAAGCTATTGGAGTAATAGAAATGTTGTTTGTGTAAGGTCCAATGATATATCTGCTTGAATTCTAGGTCGGAGTTAAAACTTGAGATTGGGCACTTGGATTTGTGATATTTTGACATGAGCTTGAAACTGGGGAACTTTAGGGTGTAGCATGATCAACCTGAGATATATTGGATTTATATAGGTATAGTTTGATTAGCATGAATGCGGTATTGGTGGACTATTGGACCATCTTGGATATTACTAGTTGGATTCTAGGTTGGAGATAACTTGAGCACTTGGATTTGTGATATTTTGACCTATGCTTAGTAGCTTGTATGTGCCCCATATGGGTATGAGCATGGAGATGATACAAATGGATCATAGTTGGTAGACTTTTATGATTTTGCTAGCCCTCCCCAGGAATGTTATGAGTACAAGATCATCATGGGAGGATGATTTGGATTAATTAGAACAGATGGAAATTTCTGTGGTATGTGTGCCTTGTTGGAGCAGCTGATCATGTTTTTATTATGTGTTTGTGCTCATTTAGATGCAGTAGTAGCAGTAGGATAGTACTTATGCAAAGATGAATCCAAGGGCGAAGGTTTGGTCTTGCTAATTTCGATCGTTACAGTTCATTAGTTTTTTTTCTCAAATCTTATTGGATGATGTTTTGTTGTCGAACTTTAGTTTTTTGATCCCTCTGAATCTTCGGATGATCGCAAATTCTCGACCCCTCTTGATTTAACTTCTTCGCTTGCTCAGTACAATAATTTAGTCTCAAAAAATTCTGATTTGGATTATTATTATTATTGGTTGTTTCTCTAAAACATGGGATTATATCTTTAGGGGCAGGGATGACTTATCTTCTTGATGATCTGTGTTTGGATGATCATTATTTTCTCTATCTTAATTTCTTCCCCTCCACAGCTCATTTTTGATCTCACAATTCTAATTTGCATTTATTGGTTTTTCTAGAAATTGGGGGTTATACGGCTTAGCGGGGGCACTTATCGTCTCGGTGATCTATGTTTGGAGATCATCACTCTTTCCATTTAATTTCCTCCTCTCGACTGTTTAATTTTGAAGTCCACGACAATTCTGATTCGGATTCATTGGTGGTTCTCCAGAAGTTGGAATTATACGGCCAAGCGGGTGGTCCTATTTTGCCTCTGTGGTTCTTTTTCAGTCGCTTGACTTTTTTTTGACCTTTCTTATTCAATAATTAAACTCCCCAGACATTAGTTTTTCTCTATCCTTGGCTGGTAATTCTCAACTGTTACAGAAGGTTTTCCCTATCCTTGGTCGGTAATTCTCATCTGTTGCAGAAGGTTTTCCCTATCCTTCGTCGCTAATTCTCAACTACTGCAGATACCGGCTTGGATAATTGCATTTTGGAACCAGTGTTGTAACCCGTCATCCCTACCTCAACCGAGAGAGGCTTATTTACCCTTTAGCTCCTCTTTGTTTGACACATGCTTTAGCTGAGCTTCACTGACTTATTGAAAGGTATCTTGCTCGTTGCAGGTCGTTGTTGACGAATTCAAGTACAACCTGCTGCTGAGTTGCAGCTTTTCTAAATCTACTATTTTCTAATTCATCGTAACTTTGTCATCCTTTAAAATTATCTTACTGGGCAACATTTTGAATCCATATTTATCTGCAAAGGTGCAACAATGGAGATTCAAACTAATGTCACATCCTACAACCAAAAAAGACTCTTACCACTTTTTTTTATTTCATGTAGCTACTTGTTCATGTCTTTGATTTAGGTAATTTGCTTCTGCCCTCCTTGTGATTGCAGATTTAATTTAAGCCAGACCATCTTTGGCAAAGTGAGTCGGAATCAGTTAAAATCATTATGTTCTCAAGTTGTCTCTTGCTCTGTTTCTCTTGCCCACAGATACATTTATTCATTTTTGCTGACCTGCTGTGTTCTATTGTAATTCGAGTTCGAATGTTTATTTTGTAGCCCTGCTTTGTGCTGTCCTAATTCAAGTTGCACCACCACAAAATGCTGCTAGTTTTACTGCTGTAAGCGCAGCAATAGGAGCAGCGCAGGCAGCCGTTGCAGCTAAGCTCACATGGAATGTATGCCCTGTTGCAGCCTCGCAGGTACCCAAAGTCGTCTCTCTCTCTTTTGATCTATCCCCACAAATTCTCAGCTTTATTTCTATGGATTCTGTTTTATCTATGCTTGCTATGTGTTTGACAAAAATCCAAGCAGGCTGAGGCGAAGATTTTGTGCTTAGGTTTTTACTCAAGTATTTCATCTTTTTCTGAAGTTTAGCTTCAATGAACTGAAATTTTTTGGCATCCCTTTTTCTCCTGCTGGTCATTATCATCTCATCTCACCACACTCATGCAACATAACCTGGTGAGTTCACTCCTTACTCATTCTATGTACCAGTTCCGTAGCTTTATTCACGAGAGGAGAGTTTTAGGACCATGGTCCACCCGAAGCCATGCTGGGTGCCGTTCGATGTACTACTCCTATCCATATGGATCCGTGTCCTGTTAGAATTTGAATTTTTGGTTTGCTACTAACCTCTCTACAAGACCCTCCATAAGCCTTCTCATCATCAGCCCATTCCTAGGACTGCATGGGCTCGCAATTTTTTAATGAGGTGGTTTTGCACACTTTCCTAAGCAACTGTAGCATATGAGGTCAGCCCGAGGATTAAAATATCACATCATGACGAGCAGAATACATTGGTTGCATGTGATACTTTCTAGGCCAAAAAAAATAGAGCAATATGTTCCACAAAAAAGGAAAAATACAATCAACATTTCGAAAAGAAAAGAAAAACTATGTTTCTCAAAAATAAAAATAAAAAGACAATCCTCAATGAGGAAAAGATAATATGTTCCTTAAAAAGAAAAAAAAACGACAATCAACATTTAGTAAAGAAAAGAAAAAACTATGTTTCTCAAAAATAAAAATAAAATACAATCTACTCAATGAAGAAACGTTAATATGTTCCAAAAAAGGAAAAAAAGACAATCTACTGCTAAAAAAAAGACTATGTTTCTAAAAAATAGAAATCTATACACACTGAAAATGACTAAGTAGTACTCCAATGCATGCATGCACACATTCGAGCAACTCGTAAAAGAAGTTGTCATTCCCGTAAAATAATTGTGTAGACAGAAACAATAATATTGAAGTTGCAGGGGACAAGATTTAGTAGAACGATGCATACCTCTTATTTTATTCCTTACCTGCCTCAGCATGCAACAGGGTGATTAGCAACCATAGGGCTGATAATTGCTGGTTGATGATTCCTGCCATATTTTAGGCAGCAGGATTGGCACATATCTATATAAAAGGTCCCACAAGATCAATGGCGTTGAGCATAGGTTCTGGTGAACCATGGTGCCAAACAACATTTTCGAAAGAAAAGAAAACCGAGGTGTCTTGCTGCCTCGACAAACATGCGACCTTGGCAGGAGGAGAGGATGGACCCGGCAACAAGGCGCAAGGGGCGCCGATACCTTAATCTGTGTGGCGGCCACTCCAAAGACAAAGACATGGGGAGGCATGGACGCGTGGATCGACAAAGTGATGCTCATGTCGATGAAGACGATGAGACGGCGCTGGTATTTATTTATCAAAGTTTTTTCATCAATTATCTGTAGAACATATAGAGAGATGAAGGAGAACATGTCAGAATGCAGAATTACCTCAGATATTCAAGCATGCTAACTGAAGGAACTCCTTCACAAACACTTGAATTGCAGGCCTAAATCTATAAGGAATATTTCCAGACTTCTATTCCGAAATCAACTAAATATTGCAATAGGAAAAAATGTATGGATAAAAAGCTTGCCTCAGACATCCCATACACTTTCTGAAGACCTAAATCTAAAATACATATCGCTAGTGATTCTATTCTCAGATCAAATCAAATTAATAAGAGATAAAGGGGCACAGAAAGAGAAAGATGAACCTGGGTATGCAGCCAACGGCAAGGAGGGTGCCGAAAGCTAGTGAGAGCCGAAAATGTTGTTTGGCACCATGGTTCACCAGAACCTATGCTCAACGCCATTGATCTTGTGGGACCTTTTATTGAGATATGTGCCAATCCTGTTGCCTAAAATATGGCGGGAATCATCAACCAGCAATTATCAGCCCTATGGTTACTAATCACCCTGTTGCATGCTGAGGCAGGTAAGGAATAAAATAAGAGGTATGCATCGTTCTACTAAATCTTGTCCCCTGCATAAACACTTCAATATTATTGTTTCTTTCTACACAATTATTTTACGGGAATGACAACTTCTTTTATGAGTTGACTCGAATGTGTGCATGCATGCATTGGAGTACTACTTAGTCATTTTCAGTGTGTATAGATTTCTATTTTTGAGAAACATAGTCTTTTTTAGCAGTAGATTGTCTTTTTTTCCTTTTTTGGAACATATTAACGTTTCTTCATTGAGGAGTAGATTGTATTTTATTTTTATTTTTGAGAAACATAGTTTTTTCTTTTCTTTACTAAATGTAGATTGTCGTTTTTTTTATTTTTAAGGAACATATTATCTTTTCTTCGTTGAGGATTGTCTTTTTATTTTTTATTTTTGAGAAACATAGTTTTTCTTTTCTTTTCTAAATGTTGATTGTCTTTTTCCTTTTTTGTGGAACATATTGCTCTATTTTTTTAGGCCTAGAAAGTATCACATGCAACCAATGTATTCTGCTTGTCATGATGTGATATTTTAATCCTCGGGCTGATCTCATATGCTACAGTTGCTTAGGAAAGTGTGCAAAACCACCTCATTAAAAAATTGTGAGCCCATGCAGTCCTAGGAATGGGATGATGATGAGAAGGCTTATGGAGGGTCTTGTAGAGAGGTTAGTAGCAAACCAAGAATTCAAATTCTAACAGGACACGGATCCATATGGATAAGAGTAGTACATCGAACGGCACCCAGCATGGGTTCGGGTGGACCATGGTCCTAAAACTCTCCTCTCCTTTTCTTTTTCACTATTTCTGTTCTTCCACTTGTTTCTTCTTGCTGGACCTCCCTGTCCGCTGAAATTGCAGGCTGAGGGGAGCACCATGAAGACGAGGAGGTCAGTGGCTGATATAGAGAGCTCCTCGAACGAGGAAGTAGGAGCAACTCGAAGATGTCATTTTTCAGGTATGTTCACCGGAAGAGGGGTTACTATTTTGGCATGTCCAGTTAGTTCATGTAACCTTGCATCTAACTCTTGCTAGCTTGTCCAGATTGCATACATGGTATTGATGAGTTGGTAAAGTCCTTTTAGATGAAAAGAAAGTGCCTTTTTCTTTCTATATAGTTGACCTGTGAATATTTATATTAATGAACACCTTTTTCTTTCTATATAGTTGATTCGTGAATATTTATATTAATGAATGTAAGAGTTTTCTGAATTTTATCTTCTCGCTTGCGCTTTGATGGGAATCACTACAAATAGTTATGTTCATGAATGTAAGAGTTTTCTGAATTTTACCTCTCATTTGCAGTTTTGATGGGAATCGTTACAACAACAATTAGAAGAGACTGCATTGCACGTTCAGAACCAATTTCTTGGGGTATGTACAAGCTGTTTTGATTCCATCTTGGTTTTAAATTGGTTAATTAGCATATCATATTGATTGTTGAGCTTTATTTCATCTACATTTGGTTCTGAACATGTTTGCTTTTAAGAAACATTGTATTCTTCCCTATTTTGAAGAGCCCACAAAGAGACTAAAAAAATGGTGATAGGCATGTCCAGAATGTCAAAAGCTTCATTTTGGTCCATTGGATAGTTTATAGCTTTGTCACTGGAGGGTAGGTTGTCACATAGGGGTTGCTGCTTGTGAAAATTGTATACAGCCATCTGACAAAATAATCGCAGCTTGTGAAAATTATATACAGCCATGAATGCTCCATAGTTCTACATGCAACACAGCTAATTACTGAATCTGCAATGCATGCTTATTTCTCGCAGAAGCTTAGTGGATGAATTAGCATTGTGTAAGTCTGTCTAAGTTCCTGTCTCTTTTCTTTCTATAAACTGGAAGACCAGGATAGATTTCTTAATACCATTTTGGGATTGTTTGAGCACTGAATAATGTTAACAGGTGTGACGCCCCCGATTCAATCGTACACTAATCATACACGCAAACGTGTACGATCAAGATCAGGGACTCATGGGAAGATATCACAACACAACTCTAAAAATAAAATAAGTCATACAAGCATCATAATACAAGCCAGGGGCCTCGAGGGCTCGAATACAAGTGCTCGATCATAGACGAGTCAGCGGAAGCAACAATATCTGAGTGCAGACATAAGTTAAGCAAGTTTGCCTTAAGAAGGCTAGCACAACTGGGATACATATCGAAAGAGGCGCAGGCCTCCTGCCTGGGATCCTCCTAACTACTCCTAGTCGTCGCCGTGGCTGCACGTAGTAGTAGGCGCCTCCAGGTGTAGTAGTCGCCATCGACGGTGGCGTCGCTCCTGGGCTCCATCGTGCAGTCGCAGCAACCGGAGTAAAGGAAGGGGAAAAGGGGAACAAGGCAACCGTGAGTACTCATCCAAAGTACTCGCAAGCAAGGAGCTACACTACATATGCATGGGTATATGTGTAAAGGGCCATATCGGTGGGTGAGCTGCAGAATGCCGTAATAAGAGGGGATAACTAATCACGTCGAAGACTACGCTTCGGCAGCCTCCGTCTTGCAACATGTAGAAGAGAGTAGATCAAGTCCTCCAAGTAGCATCGCATAGCATAATCCTACCCGGCGATCCTCCTCGTAACCACGAGAGAGAGCGACCACCGGGTTGTATCCGCACTTGGAAGGGTGTGTTTTATTAAGTATCCGGTTCTAGTTGTCATAAGGATAAGGTACAACTCCAAGTCGTCCTGTTATCAAGATCACGGCTATTCGAATAGATTAACTTCCTGCAGGGTGCACCACATAACCCAACACGCTTGATCCCATTTGGCCGGACAAACTATACAGGGTCATGCCCGACCGCGGAAGATCAACACGACGCAGCCCGACCAAGGCCAACAGAGCTCTCAGCACTCCGTTCTAAACCTAAGCGCCCAGTGGTCTGGGGCCATCGCCCTTAGCACACCTGCACGTTGCGAACGCGGCCGGAAGCAGACCTAGCAACCTCCATTACAAAGGAAGTCACGTTACGCGGTCCAATCCGGCGCGCGCCGCTTCGCCGCCGGCGACGTCATGAAGGCTTTGGGCTGATACCACGGCCGGGATACCCATAACTACTCCCACGTAGATGGTTAGTGCGTATAGACCAAATGGCGGACTCAGATCAAATACCAAGAACTTCGTTAAGCGTGTTAAGTATCCGCGAACGCCCGAGCAGGGCAGGCCCACCTCTCTCCTAGGCGGTCTCAACCTGCCACATCGCTCGCCACAAAGATCCATCCAGAGGGTCCGGGACAAGGGTCCTTTCAGCCCCAATCCGTGAATCACTCACGGGTACTCCTCGAGCCGACCCGACTTTAAGCACCACATGTATCATGTATAAAGTATATAGTATATACCCGTGATCACCTCCCGAGTGATCACGGCCCGATAGTATAGCACAGCAGACGGACAAGAATGTAGGGCCACAGATGGAAATACTAGCATCCTATACTAAGCATGTAGGATTGCAGGTAAAGGTAACAAAAGTAGTAGCAAGGACAGGCTATGCATCAGGATAGGATAACCGGAAAGCAGTAACATGCTACACTACTTTAATGCAAGCAGTATAGAGAAGAGTAGGCGATATCTGGTGATCAAAGGGGGGGCTTGCCTGGTTGCTCTGGCAAGAGAGAGGGGTCGTCAACTCCGTAGTCGAACTGGGCAGCAGCAGCATCGGTCTCGGTATCTAGCGGAAGAAGAGGGGGGAAGAGACAATGAATACAATGCAAACAAATGCATAACGATGCATGACAAGTCAAGTAACGGTGCTAGGGGTGCCCTAACACGGTATGAGGTGATACCGGTGAAGGGGGGAAACATCCGGGAAAGTATCCCCGGTGTTCCGTGTTTTCGGAAAGAGGAGCCGGAGGGGGAAAGTTGCGAGTTCAATAGGTTAGGGGGGTGTGGCGGACGAACGGGTTGCGTATCCTAATCGCCTCGCCGTTACGAGCAACTTTCATGTTGAAAATAATTTAATCCGAGTTACGGTTTAAAAGATATGATTTTCTAAAGATTTTATTAATTTCTGGAATTTAATTAATTATTTAATTTAATTCGAAAATGGATTTATGACGTCAGCATGATGTCATGCTGACGTCAGGAGTCAACAGGGTTGACTGGTCAACCTGACAGTGGGTCCCGCATGTCATTGACTGATAACTAACTAACTAAATTAAGTAGTTTAATTTGTAGATTAGTCAGGTTAATTAAATGATTAATTAGTCTAATCAAGATTAATTAATTAACCAATTTAATTATTAATTATTAATCATTATTTATTACTATTATTTATTTAAATTTTGTTGTTGTTGTTTTTTATATAAAAGCGTTGGGGCCGTGGGCCCCAAAGTGTCGCTGAGGCCATGGGGCCTTAGCGGGCGAAGCACAAAGTGCGGCGCACCGAATGAGCATGGCACAGGCGCCGAGTGTGGCGCACTGCGGGCACTCGCCCATAAGCGGACGAGGCCGGGCACCGACGACGGGAAGGCCGTGATGGTCACCGGCCACATCGGGCGGAGGTGAGGGGGGGTGGCGCTGGTGCGGCCAGTGGCGTGGGGTAGCGGGGGAACACGGCGGCGTCGATGAGCAGCGGCACCGAGCGCACTGGAGCGGGACCTAGGCAAGGGGTGAGCGCGTGCGGACCGGAGCGCGAGCCTTGGCCAGACGCCTGTGGGCGTGGTCCGGACACGGGCCTTGAAGGCGCGTGGGTGCGGGCGAGGTCGTGGTGAACGCGGGGCAAGGGAGAGGAGGCCGGGGCCTCACCGCTGATGTAGGGACAGGCACCGGGCTCGGGAGGAGACGACGAGGTCCGGTGGGAGGTTCCATGAGGTCCAGGCGGCGCGGTGAAGGGGACGAGGCAGTCCACCGAGACCCGACGAGCGGCGATTCTTGACGGAGCGGCGAGGCCCTGGTCGACGACGTCGAGGTGGCGAGGCGCCGCCTCTAGGTCGGGGAGGCGACGGGCGTCGGCGGTTAGCGACGGCGGGCGACGGGGTGAACGGGCGGCGCGGTCGGATCGAGCCCCCGATCTCGGTCCCGGTCGAGGGGGGAGGCAGAGGGGGAATCGGGGGGGGGGGAGTGCGGGGGCGAGTGGGGGCATGGGGAATCGGGGGGGCCTAGGGTTTGCCCTATAGGCCAGAGGGAGGGGCCGGCTGGGCCAAGTGGGTCGGCCAGCTGGGCCACAGATGGCCGAGTGGGGGGGGGGGTCTGCCTTTTTTTGTATTTTAATTTAGGTACTAAATGATTTTATTTAAAATTGAAACTTCTCACACAATTACTTTCCGATAATTTGGTGTTGCCCAAAAAGTTTGAGGTTAAAGGGATATGTTAGAAATTAAGCTTACATTTAAATGGGCATAATAAGTGCTACTTGGCCACTTTACATACTTCTAGGGCTAATTTAAATATCCATTAGATGTTGGTTCCTACATGTTAAATACTTAGTGAATATTTGCAACCTATCGGACATTTTAAATTATTATTTTTATGAAACTGTAATTTGACTTGTTATTTGAATTTGTATTTGAACTTACTTTGAAGCAAGTGAGGTTTAGCAAAATTTTAATTACGATGACCTGGCATCATTAACGTGGGATTACTGTAGCATGATTATCCGGGCGTTACAAATCTCCTACACTACAAGAAATCTCGTCCCGAGATTTAAGCGGGGGAGTAAGGGGGGGAACGTGCTGGTAGCGAAAACCTAACAAGTCTTCTAGGTCTTGGCTGCCCTTTCGAAGAGGTTGATCCCTTTCGTTGATGTCTTCATTTCTCCGCTTCAAATCACCATGATCAAGTCGTCATCCTTTCTTCGGTATCTCCATCGCATTACTTTAAAAGGATAAGGGGTAGCTTCGGAAGAACGGAACTCTACAAGGTTGCTATCTGGTTTATAACTCAGGGAATGTGGTTGAAAGTAACTCTCGAGTTGAAACTTAAGAAAATATTGAGAACAAAGTAAGGAGGTATCACGGGAAGTTTCGAGCGGGTAGGCAATCGCTCGATGCCTGAAACGAAGTGTGAAAGGGGTTTAGAGCAATGGGAATAAGGATTGCGTTTGATACCAGAATAGATTACTAGGCAGGTGGCCGTTCATTACATATGAGGCCACGCGCGAGGAATAACTTTGTAAACAGGGGGTGTACAGGAGAGTCAGGTTTCGATCCTGTGGAACTGTGGGTTATGGGCCCACCATGTGGGTTAAAAGTAGGAAGGTGATGACGTCTTACACGATCATGTAAGCGAGGCATGCCAGAGGATAGCCTGTCAGTTATGTCGGCAACAACATCGATACCAAGGGTGAGGGACGAAGAGAACCATTTTCCTGCTCGTCGAAACGAGGCGGACCAATAGGCAAAGTTCTCGTCCATCGGTGGCTACCGGAATGTCATCAACAATAGTAACAGGGTCTTACTGACAGAGTTGTACACCGAGGTGTTTACATAAGCAGGAGAGTATTACTGCTTAGTTCATATAGATCACAAGAAACGTTAACCCAACAAATGGAAAGAAAAATATGATTATCAGATTAAACAGAACAATGGAAAGGAAAATGTGTTTAAACACATATTCAAAGGTATATCCTTTAGAAGGACGAGCAGAGCATGATATCCATGACAGGATATAGTGTAGTAAACTCTTTAGGTAAGGGGAAGAATTTTCATGACATTACCCATACAGGGGTGTTTGGATAATTGAGTAGGAAACATTTAGCATTGGGCTTCAAATGTTCCTGTTGAAAATCGGAGTACCATAGACATGCTTCGAGATAGCATTGACATGGTCTTCAAGCAAAGGCTGGATCTTGGATACACAAAGGATCCATCAGGATCAACTTATAGAATAAGTCTTACAAATTCCTCACGGAAGAATGATTAACCTTGCCAAAAAGGAAACTATAACAATAGGTCCTTCGGCTAGGTGTGCTGGGCATGACATCACCTTACCGGGTCATCAAAGGACCAACATCATAACTACTGGAAAGTTGTCCCAACCATCATATCTGACCGAGATTCAGATCCGATTGGTGTCATGATACCTCAGACTCAGGATGTCCGAGAAGAAAAGGTGCGACACATATCGACGAAATGACATTGCAAGATTCTCGGGAAATGAACTATGGGAGCGGGTTCCTGAAAGAATAGTTCATCGGTAAACGAACGAGAGGATGAGGAGGTGGCTGATGGAATCAGCCGCAATTCATCGAGATTAACAAAAGATGGATTTCCACAATTATGTGAACAAGGAGATAATGTTTGTCAGATCAAATGGTATAATGATGTATGCTCGACGAAAACATACACAATTAAACATTGATTGAAGGGTGCACCCGAAATACGGGCTTGGTTGCACGATCAATGTTAGAATGGTGACTTAATGAACAAAAGTATTAGAATGAAACTTCGACCATTAACTTCAAAGCAATAGGGTTGCTAGAAGTTTTGAATTTGCACAACATAGCTCAATTGTCGGTATTCCGGTTAAAAACAATACGGGGACCACGGATTGAACGGAGATGGCGAGAAGTATTATTATATCAAGAAATTCTTAAGAGGTGGAGTAATCCTCATGACATTCTCGACATAATAGATGGTAATACTCCAAGATAGAACACAGCATAAGCTGGATGGCAAGGAACCCAAGGTGTAATGCAAAACACGAACAAGTTTGTGTTGAACGGAGGGTAATAAAGTGGTCGATGATAACACAAACCATCGAGGGGCAAGGACGGTATTTCTCATCATGAATTCAATAGATCTCTTGGAAGAGCTCGGAATGTTGATGATATTCACGACACATTTGTCGGGAGAGTTCATGAAGATGTAATCGATCGGCGACGACATCAAGTCAAAGTAATGATGAAGTGAAAGGTTATTGGAACCAAGGGTACGATACAAACTCGAAACCAAGCTTGTTGTTCAAGGCGAATTGATATGACGATGAGGATCGACGTAAGGTTAGTTCATCGTCGAGAATTGTGCTCCGGGAAGAAGGACCATGTAGCACAGTTAAAATTTAGCACGGTAATGATATAGCCGATCAGGCTAGGGAAGACGTGATCGGGTACAAACTCGTAAGCAAAGAAGATTACTAAGAGTTCTTTAATCGTGATGCGGACTCGATTCAGCTATCGATGTCCTTGAGTGTTTAATAACTCGAAGCCCGTGAAAAATTGTAATCAGTGAGAATGTAGTACTTGATGAAGAACTCATAAGAAGTTATGCAGTTCCAAGATAATCTCGAGATACCAGGGGGGTAATACTCGACGGTAGAGCAGAGTAGATGGTGGACACATGAAATGATCTACAGAAGACAAGTACTTAAAAGAGGACATGGTCGGAACAACGATTGCAAAATGCCAGATTCCAGATATAAGATAAACTTATACCAAGGAAATATTTATTTGAAGAGAAGCTTTAAAGATACGATCTACATCGTTTCCATGGGAATGAACACAAAGTTCAAGGTCGACTCCCACTTCTCCAATGCATAACCTTTCATTCACTTCTCATTTTTTTGAAGAAGTTGTAATGTTGAAGTTTTATCTGACATAATAACAGTAGAGTATGACCCGTAGTAGTTTCCGGGTTCACACGGATTAGAAAAGGCATAGGTTCAACCCATCAGGGCCTCTTAGGAACATATACCACAAACTTCTGGAGTAAACAACACAAGCTCGAAAGCAGAGCATGTTCGAGAAAGCAGAGGGTACAATTTACCAAAGGCATTATGTATCCGGGAAAAGACTCACAAAGTTATCGAATATGAAGGACGTTGTCGGATAAAATCCAACAAACGAGTTGATGGTCCACAAGAGATCTGATGTGAGCATCGGTACTCAACTAGAAGAAGAAACAATGCGAAGGCATTGGATTATAGAAACAACTGACTAATTCAGAGCTCATCTGCTAAGGAATTATGATTTTCAAATCAAGGGATTAGAAGCCAACGGTCTAATTAAGAATGGATAAGATGAATAGACTTAGGGGTACAATCGACGACAATTTGATGAGTCGATAACCAGCTCACTTTCAAAATGACATCTGAGCCAAAAAGATATTTTAAAAGGACCAACCGATGATTGCGTGCACTCGCACTCATGTTGAATCAATAGGATCAAAATGACGGTGTCAAAAGAGACTAATGAATATTGCCAGACATATGGAGAGCATCCATAATGCAAACAGACAAGTGTTTGCAGAGAAATAAGCTGCTAGGGATTTTTGGAGGATCGAATAGTATTTTGAAGACTTTTGCGAAACACAAACAACTGGGGATAAGCGGATACTCGGCAAGTGCGAGAAATTATTTGTAGGGGTATTCATGTGGCAAAAACTGCAAGGCAGTAAGGCACAAAGGATTATCGAAACAACGACGAGTATTTCGGGGTATCTTGTAATAACAAGACCAACTAGGGATGAATGTAAGAATGATAACTGCATGTAGTTATCCATAAGGGTTGACAGTCGAAGGGGAATTGCAAACGCGACGCGCACAAGTTCTCGGGTTAACAATGGAGAGTATCTTCAGGGTCTTCTGGTGCAGCAGACGATCATCGGTAATAAGGTGCTCTCCGGGTGAAAGTGATAACGAGATCCTAATGTTAGATTTAGCAAAATTATTTAACCCTAATAGAAGAGAGTTCAGAGTCCCAGAGTAAAGGTCGAGGAGTAAAAGATCCTAGTACCACCCGATGGCGACGTGGGCCCGTAAGGCACACAGCCAAGTTAGTAAAAGTTTTTTGCAATGTCTAGACTCGACTTCGGCCAAGGAGTGTTGAAGGGGGATTCCTACAGGCATTCGGCTCTGATACCAACTTGTGACACCCCCGATTCAATCGTACACTAATCATACACGCAAACGTGTAGGATCAAGATCAGGGACTCACGGGAAGATATCACAACACAACTCTAAAAATAAAATAAGTCATACAAGCATCATAATACAAGCCAGGGGCCTCGAGGGCTCGAATACAAGTGCTTTCGATCATAGACGAAGTCAGCGGAAGCAACAATATCTGAGTGCAGACATAAGTTAAGCAAGTTTGCCTTAAGAAGGCTAGCACAACTGGGATACATATCGAAAGAGGCGCAGGCCTCCTGCCTGGGATCCTCCTAACTACTCCTAGTCGTCGTCAGCGGGCTGCACGTAGTAGTAGGCGCCTCCAGTGTAGTAGTTGTCATCGACGGTGGCGTCTGGCTCCTGGGCTCCATCATCCGGTCGCAGCAACCGGGTAAAGGAAGGGGAAAAGGGGGAACAAGGCAACCGTGAGTACTCATCCAAAGTACTCGCAAGCAAGGAGCTACACTACATATGCATGGGTATATGTGTAAAGGGCCATATCAATGGACTGAACTGCAGAATGCCAGAATAAGAGGGGATAACTAATCACGTCAAGACTACGCTTCTAGCAGCCTCAGTCTTGCAACATGTAGAAGAGAGTAGATCAAGTCCTCCAAGTAGCATCGCATAGCATAATCCTACCCGCGATCCTCCTCGTAACCACGAGAGAAGCGACCACCGGGTTGTATCGGCACTTGGAAGTGTGTGTTTTATTAAGTATCTGGTTCTAGTTGTGAGCAGGTCTAGGTTCAACTCAAAGTCGTCACATTACCGAAGATCACGGCTATTCGAATAGATTAACTTCCTGCAGGGTGCACCACATAACCCAACGCTTGATCCCATTTTGCGGACACACTTTTACGGGTCATGCCCGCCGTGGAAGATCAACACGCCGCAGTAGCGACCTAGGCCAACAGAGCGGTCAAGACCGCGCGGTCTAAACCTAAGCGCCGAAGTGCAGGCCCATCGCCTTAGCACACACGCTATGCGAACACTACCGGAAGCAGACCTAGAAACCTCCATTACAAAGGAAGTCACGTTACGCGGTCCAATCCGGTAGCGCGCCGTCGGCCACGGCGTCACGTAGGGTTCGGCTGATACCACGACGCAGGGATACCCATAACTTCTCCCACGTAGATTGTTAGTGCGTATAGACCAAATGGCCAGACTCAGATAAAATACCAAGAACTCGTTAAGCGTGTTAAGTATCCATGAGCATAAGCGAGGCAGGGCCCACCTCTCTCCTAGGCGGTCTCAACCTGCCCTGTCGCTCCGCCACAAAGATCCATCCAGAGGGCCGTCGGGACAAGGGTCCTTTTAGCCCCCAATCCGTGAATCACTCGCGGGTACTCCTCGAGCCGACCCGACTTTAAGCACCACATGTATCATGTATAAAGTATATAGTATATACCCGTGATCACCTCCCGAGTGATCACGGCCCGATAGTATAGCACATCAGACGGACAAGAATGTAGGGCCACAGATGGAAATACTAGCATCCTATACTAAGCATGTAGGATTGCAAGTAAAGGTAACAATAGTAGTAGCAAGGACAGGCTATGCATTAGGATAGGATAACCGGAAAGCAGTAACATTCTACACTACTCTAATGCAAGCAGTATAGAGAAGAGTAGGCGATATCTGGTGATCAAAGGGGGGGCTTGCCTGGTTGCTCTGGCAAGAGAGAGGGGTCGTCAACTCCGTAGTCCAACTGGGCAGCAGCAGCGTCGGTCTCGGTGTCTAGCGGAAGAAGAGGGGGGAAGAAACAATGAATACAATGCAAACAAATGCATAACGATGCATGACAAGTCAAGTAACAGAGCGCTGGGAGCCCTAACACGGTATGAGGTGAAACCGGTGAAGGGGGGAAACATCCGGGAAAGTATCCCCGGTGTTCCGTGTTTTCGGAAAGAGGAGCCGGAGGGGGAAGGTTGCGAGTTCAATAGGTTAGGGGGGTGTGGCGGACGTACGGGTTGCATATCCGGAATCGTCTCGTCGTTCTGAGCAACTTTCATGTTGAAAATAATTTAATCCGAGTTACGGTTTAAAAGATATGATTTTCTAAAGATTTTATTAATTTCTAGAATTTAATTAATTATTTAATTTAATTCGAAAATGGATTTATGACGTCAGCATGATGTCATGCTGACGTCAGGAGTCAACAGGGGTTACTGGTCAACCTGACGGTGGGTCCCGCATGTCATTGACTGATAACTAACTAACTAAATTAAGTAGTTTAATTAGTAGATTAGTCAGGTTAATTAAATGATTAATTAGTCTAATCAAGATTAATTAATTAATTAATTAACCAATTTAATTATTAATTATTAATCATTATTTATTACTATTATTTATTTAAATTTTGTTGTTGTTGTTTTTTATATAAAAGCGTTCGAGGCCGTGGGCCCTAAGTGTCACAGGCCATGGGGCCTTAGCAGGCGGGCTCAGTGCGGGCGCACCCGGCGAAACCTGAGGCACGCAGGCCGGGTGCGGCACTTGAAGCGGGCACTCGCCCATAAAGCAGAGACGAGGCCGGGCACCGGCAGGGGAAGGCCGGTAGCGGCCCGGCCGGGCCACGGTTCTGAATTTTATCTTCTCGTTTGCAGTTTTGATGGGAATCACTACAAATAGTTATGTTCATGAATGTAAGAGTTTTCTGAATTTTACCTCTCATTTGCAGTTTTGATGGGAATCGCTACAACAACAATTAGAAGAGACTGCATTGCGCGTTCAGAACCAATTCTTGGGGTATGTACAAGCTGTTTTGATTCCATCTTGGTTTTAAATTGGTTATTTAGCATAGCATATTGATTGTTGAGCTTTATTTCATCTACATTTGGTTCTGAACACGTTTGCTTTTAAGAAACTTTGTATTCTTCCCTCTTTTGAAGAGCCCACAAAGAGACTAAAAAAATGGTGATAGGCATGTCCAGAATGTCGAAAGCTTCATTTTGGTCCATTGGATAGTTTATAGCTTTGTCACTGGAGGGTAGGTTGTCACATAGGGGTTGCTGCTTGTGA
Organism: Aegilops bicornis; assembly: GCA_021605145.1. NCBI lineage: Eukaryota > Viridiplantae > Streptophyta > Magnoliopsida > Poales > Poaceae > Aegilops > Aegilops bicornis. The sequence continues at coordinate 127,628,614 of CM038669.1, forward strand.
AAATTGTATACAGCCATCTGACAAAATAATCGCAGCTTGTGAAAATTATATGCAGCCATGAATGCTCCATAGTTCTACATGCAACATGACTAATTCTTGAATCGCAATGCATGCTTATTTCTCATGAAGCTTAGTGGATGAATTAGCATTGTGTAAGTCTGTCTAAGTTCCTGTCTCTTTTCTTTCTATAAACTGGAAGGCCAGGATAGATTTCTTAATACCATTTTGGGATTGTTTGAGCACTGTATAATGTTAACAGGTTTCCCATTTCTCATTTCTTAATACAATTTTGGGATTGTTTGAGCACTATACCAATGTTTTGCTTTCTGCTAAAGTCAAAGATATTGTATCCAATGTTTTTGGCACACATGCCAAATTCTGCATATTTGTTCCATGGAGAGTGCGGAAGTAATGTAATAATGTGGCACCGAGACTGGCGAGTGACGCCTACTTCCAGTATATAGAGTTATCAAAATGCACATGAGTTGTCCTGTCAAATGTTCAGAAAACTGTTATGTGTTAAACCGCTACTGCATTAGTTCACATGTGTCTTTCTCTTTACATAATTTGTTGCTTCTTCTTGAACTTTACGCTGCATTTCTCTGAACTTTCTTGCTTGCTTGATCTGCGTCGCCTCAACTTTGGCTTATGCGTTCTTCCCTCTCCCATACGGTAGCCGTCTAGGCTCTCTTCCAGCGCTTGCTCGGATCATCCGACAAGGCTCTCTGCCAGATGCCTAATTCTTATTTTCTGATGTTTTCTGTGCAGGATTATGGCAAGGAGCAGTGGTCGTTTGGATTCTTGGGGAACGACATGCACAGGTTAACTCGGAAATTCAGAATTTCAGTCTTCGTATTGACATCCGAGAGGAAGAGAAGTGCTGCAGAGACGTGTTTTATTTCAAAGTGACGATACTTACAAAGTAAACCATGCTTTGTCAACCGAATATGTGTATGTATGTATAGGCAATAAAGGCGTAGAACAGTGTCCTTACTTCTCTTCCAACGGATCTCCTAGCGAAATGAAGATATGGATAGGTGCTACTGAAGTAGCCAACATATACTTATTATGGAGGAGAGCGTGTGGGTGTACATAATAGGGAAGCAAGTGAGATCCCGAGAAAATACGCATACAAGTATATCGCAAGGTGAATGCTATTTTATTATTAAATTAAAATTACACTAGGTTGATTTTTAATATAGTTGGAGCATCCTTTTTTCAACAGTCTAATTACTCCATGTAATTACTGCATCCATTTTGGTATGTGATACTGCAAGTGTAAATTCAAGAAAAAAAACTATGTTGTTTAGTGTGAGCTGCAAATTTAGTTTTTGTTGGTGGATTTCCTCAACCATATTTTCGTTGCATAGAGTAGACTAGGCAGGAGTCTATTATTCAGCTCCATTCTATGTTTGGAGAGCACTCTCTCTTTTTCCCTTTTGTAGGAAAAATATTTTATAGAGAACTCTGCACTAACCCATGATTAGTAGCTGTGATATATGATGATTATCCAATGACAAAACTGTTATGTAAACCTTCATTTTGAATAGGAATCATGACCTAAGGTCTTTCTATACATTTGCACAGCTAATTTGATATATATTTTGCATTTCATCTTCTATTTCAGCTAAATTCTTGCCAAAGCATGCTATTTACCACATATCGCACTTTAGCTTTGCACAATGGTGTGGACCTCCTACAGTTCAGTAGGAAATTTTAATCATGGACCAAGGAAACAAGAAGCTGATGGAGTGTCATGTATTGCTACCTGATTTTCTGTGAGCTTTCAAATTAATCCTACGCTGTCCTTCAACAATTGCTTTGTATAATCCAGAAGAATTGGTATCTGCATAGGCAATTGGTACCGTGGTGCGCTTGCTTAGGCCATCTAACATATGGGTAGAGATAGAGTTTACCCGGATAAGGGGATATAGAGATTGTAGGCCAATTTATCATTAGCTGTACAATATGAAATAATTGAAGTGTCAATTGTGAAAATAGGTTGAAGCGTCTCTACTCCCATACAGGGAGCCGCATGCATTTATATTGATTTAGGAGAGACCCATCTCTCGGTAGGTTACAAGATACGGTAGTTGGACTACCACAGAGATATTACAGGGAGGTTTAAAGGGATAGAAAGAGATAGAGATAAACTCTAACTAAACTACCCTACAGAAGCCTTGGCGCACAAGGCCACACATAGGCAGGCATCGATCATGTTTAACACCTTCCCTTAATCAAAACTTAACTAAGTTGAGATTACGCTTGAACTCTTCAAAGAGTCTTGTAGGTAGCGCTTTTATAAACCCATCAGCAACTTGATCTCTTGAATGCACAAACCGGATATCCAACTCCTTGTTGGCAACTGTTTCTCTCACAAAGTGATAATCAATCTCAATATGTTTAGTCCTTGCATGAAAAACAGGGTTAGCAGATAAATACGTGGCACTAAGATTGTCACACCAAAGACATGGAATTGGAGTATGACGTATCCCAAGTTCTCTCAGCATGGACTTCACCCAAATGATCTCTGAAGTTGCATCTGCTAGTGCCTTGTACTCTGCTTCTGTGCTTGACCTCGAAACTGTGGCATGTTTCCTTGCACGCCATGAGATTAGGTTAGGCCCAAAGAACACAACAAAACCACCAGTTGAGCGTCTATCATTTGGGCATCCTGCCCAATCCGAGTCAGAGAAAGCACTAACAAGAGTGGATGGTGACTTGTTAAATGTCAACCCAACACTTAAAGTATCCTTCACATATCTTAGTATGCGTTTTGCTGCAGTCCAATGCGCAGTAGTAGGTGCATGAAGAAACTGGCAAACTTTGTTAATAGCAAAGGAAATATCAGGCCTTGTAAGAGTCAGATACTGTAGTGCACCTACCAAGCTTCTGTACCTAGTACCATCCTCTTGACTCAAGGGCTCACCTTCTACAAGAGACAGTTTTTCCGTGCTGGACAACGGTGTTGGTGACGGTTTGCAACCCTGCATTCCAACTCTATTTAAAATATCAGTGGCATACTTTTCCTGAGACAGATGAAGACCACCTTCCCTGTTTCTCTTGACCTCCATACCCAGAAAGAAATGCAGGTCTCCTAGGTCCTTGAGAGCAAACTCTGACTTTAAATCTTTCAGCAAAGCTGTAACTGCCTCACTTGATGAGCTTGTAACAATAATATCATCAACATATATAAGCACAAATATTGACGTATGTGACTTATTGTAAATAAACAAGGATGTATCTGATTTTGAAGGAGCAAAACCAAGTGCTTGTAACTTGGAACTCAGCCTAGAGTACCATGCCCTAGGAGCCTGCTTCAGTCCATAGAGGGATTTATCAAGCCTGCGGTTTATTTCTGTCTTCAAAACCAGGAGGTTGCTTCATGTACACTTCCTCTTCCAGAACACCATGAAGGAACACGTTCTGTACATCTAGCTGTCTGAGACTCCATCCTCTGGATACAACAATGGACAAAACAAGACGTATGGTGGCGGCTTTAACAACAGGACTAAATGTGTCCTCGTAGTCTATGCCATACCTTTGTTTGAATCCTTTTGCAACAAGTCTAGCCTTGTAGCGATCTATGGTGCCATCTGACTTTTTCTTTATTCTGAACACCCATTTATACTCAATCAAGTTTTTACCTTGATGAGGCGGGACCAAGTGCCATGTTCTGTTTTTCTGAAGTGCTTGGAACTCTTCTTGCATGGCTTTCTTCCACCTTGAGTCTTTGCATGCTTCTTGGAACGTACTAGGTTCTCCTGTGGAACAAGTTAGACCAAACTTGATTTTATAATTAACATGTTGAATTACCCCTGCTCGTAACCTTGTACGCGGTGGAGTTTGTGCTGCCTGAGGTGCCATAGCTGAATCTGGCGCAGAGGATCCAGGAGACAGGTCCGCTGAGATGAATCCCGAGGTACTGTTTTCACCAGCAGGATCTTCTGTGACCGGAGTTGGAGATGATGTAGCGATGGCAGGCGCAAAAGATCGATTCGCGACGATGCACCAGCCCCACGCGCCTCCGTATCCGGGTGGAGAGGCGCGCCCGAGGCTGGTTGGCGAGCCGCTCGCCTGATGTAGACCTGTGGGGCCGCGCCGAACCGGTCGGTCGGCTGATCCGCGGAAGGCGACGTGCGCGCGTGGGGCTCCTGGCCCACGCCCCGCCGCGTGTCGGACGAGGGTTGGTGGGTGGCGCGTGAAGGAGATTTGGCGTCAGGGATCCTGCGCTGCTGGTTCGGCTCTGATCTCAGAGGGGATTGTGCCAGCTCTGGCGCTGCCGATCTCGAGGAGGATCCTGCCTCCCCGTTGTCACGTTGCGGGCACATAAAATGAAGGCTTCTTTGAGCGATTCCTTCACTGTTTTTCACCAGATTTTCTCCTGCTGCCTCCGTATCGGATCCTGTAGCACCAGAAGACTCATTTCCACGGTTAGAAGCATTAGTCATATGATCAATACAATTGTCATCCCCTTGCTGAAAACCGGTTAAATGAGAGGGTAAGAGGAGTATTTCTTTTCGAAGCAAGGCACCGACATTAGGATGTAGATGAGCAAAAGGGAAAACAGTTTCATTAAAAACGACATCACGAGATATGTATACACGGCCAGTGGGTACATCTAGACATTTGACTCCTTTGTGTTTAGCACTATAGCTGAGGAAAACACACTATTTTGAGCGGAACATGAGCTTGCGGTTGTTGTAAGGGCGTAAGTTTGGCCAACAAGCGCAACCGAAGACACGAAGAGAGGTGTAATCTGGTCGTGTATTGAGGAGTTTATGCATGGGTGTGTCATTTTGGATGACACGACTAGGAAGCATGTTAATGAGATGGACCGCGGTAAGGAAGGCCTCATCCCAAAATTTGAGAGGCATGGAGGCACCGGCAAGTAAGGCCAGGCCCACCTCAACAATGTGCCTATGTTTGCGTTGTGCGAAGCCGTTCTGTTGGTGTGCATGAGGGCATGACACATGATGTGACACACCCATACTTGGAAAAACGAGTCTAGTTTCTCATACTCGCCACCCCAATCAGATTGGACGACGAGGATTTTACTATCAAATTGACGTTCAAAAAGTGCTTGAAAATGTTGGAAAACTTGGAAAACATCACAACGTTTTTTGAGAAGATAGATCCAAGTATACTTACTAAAGTCATCTATGAAACTAACATAGTAAGTATGACGTCCAACAGAAATAGGGGCAGGACCCCGCACATCGGAAAAAATGAGTTGCAAAGGTCTAGTAGAAACACTAGTGGAAATAGGATATGGCAATTGATGAGATTTTTCTTTTTGACAAGAATCACATATAGTTTCAAGACTACGCTCACCAACACATGGGAGCTGATTATTTCTAAGCACTTGTTGAACAATAATAAAAGATGGATGTCCTAATCTTGCATGCCACCGTTCGGAAGAGAGTTTGATGACACCACAAACTTGTTTATTGAATCTTCTAAATGCGGGAATCAATGGATAGAGCCCATGCACGCATCTACCTCGATAAAGAACTTTCCTCGTGACCTGATCTCGGATAAAAACGAAATAAGGGTGAAACTCCAAAAACACCTTATTATCAATAGTAATACGATAAACAGAAAGAAGATTCTTTGATGTTTCTGGAACATGCAAGCTATTTCTAAGATGAATGTCACGATTTGGGGTTTTGAAAATTGCATGACCAATATGATCAATGTTCATACCTTCACCATTTGCGTTGTGGATCTGATCATGGCCATGATACTTCTCGCTCATTGTCACCTTTTCTAGCTCGTTGGTGATGTGGTTTATAATTAGCGGCTGGTAATCCATATCGAGCCCTACAATAATAAAGGAAAGAAAATCTCCTTCTGTTATGGGTTTCCCCGCTGCAGCTAGTTCATCCGAGAGGGCTCTCATCTGACCAAAATATGTGGTGGCACTCTGGGAACCTTTCTGTGCATTGGAGAGGGCTATGCGGCAGTTGTTTGCGCGCGAGGGAGATTGGGCAGCAAACATGTTGGCTAGGGCAGTCCATATGGAGCGAGAGGTTTCTAAAGATGCGACCTGGACTAGTACCTCCTTCGATAGGTTTCTAAGAAGGAAAGCTACGATCTGCTGGTCCTGGACCAGCCATGGGTTGTAGGCAGGATTTGGAACGATGGATTCCTTTCCTTCTGAATTTTTGGTGATGATGGTCTTGGTTGGCTCGGGTATCGTTTCATTTATGTACCCATATAGTCCGGCACCCATGATCTGGGAGTGGGCTTGGGCTTTCCATAGTATGTAACTGGTTCTTGTGAGAGGCTCAGATGTGGTGGTGGTCAGGCCAATGGATGGGACGTGGTTGGAGGTGGACATGGCTTGGTTTGGTGGAGAAGATGATCAGGGTTTGCAGCGAGAGGAAGGTGATCGGGGCTTGCTAGATGTGGCGGAAGAGGGAGGCTCTGATTACCATGTGAAAATAGGTTGAAGCGTCTCTCCTCCCATACAGGGAGCCGCATGCATTTATATTGATTTAGGAGAGACCCATCTCTCGGTAGGTTACAAGATACCGTAGTTAGACTAGCACAGAGATATTACAGGGAGGTTTAAAGGGATAGAAAGAGATAGAGATAAACTCTAACTAAACTACCCTACAGAAGCCTTGGCGCACAAGGCCACACATAGGCAGGCATCGATCATGTTTAACATCAATATCAAATGTTCTTCTCTTTACTGACATGCCATAGATATTTATGGTACGATGCCTTTCCCACACATTCAATGGACAGTCCACTTCCATGTTTACTTCTTCTTACACCCAGAATATTTCTCTCTTGCAAGTATTGACTGAAAGATTAGCAATAAAATTATTAGAAGAGTTTATTCTTGCGTACATCGAAGCACTATAATGTCTACCATTCAGTTACAGTTTAAAGTTCATATATAGTAATAGTATTATACATTGTTTTTATATTTTTATCGATTGAAGCTTTCTTATTAGATTTTTTTCGAGCTGGCTTCCTTCTCAACATCCTATACTAATATAGGTTATTGGATAAAGTTCTGTACTGATAGGCCAAAACTTTGTGGTCGCCCAGGCAATTCAGCCTTTAATCATATTTAACATCATCAGGTAAGTAAAGATGTCATGATCAGAAGTTATTGGCTATGTGCTATATATATGCGCATAATTTGAAACTACATTGCGCATTCGATTGGTTTCAGGAACAATAGATTTTCTTAAATTCTTTTAACTCAATGTGAAAATGAACATTGATGTTTTTTGCCCCTCGAAGGAGACAAGGTTTAATATTTGCTTACATGACCAGGAACATTAGGAGATGTTCAAATGAATAGTTAAAGATGAAGAGTTATTTGCATAGATGATAGCTTTCTTTTCTGTACAAAGATGGTGGCTATACCCACAATATTGGTCTTATAACCTTCTTTTGATGTAGACCTTAGCTCATTTTCTTAGCAACAAAAATTCTGAACTTATTGTGCGCACATGCTTATTTGGCCAATCAGGATAATAATAATTTTGCGGTTTTTCTACAAGTTTTATCAATTTATTGTTTTCAGAATTAGAATCTTGCTGATTAACCTTCTGCATTTTCAGTTCAGTAGCTACCTACATGAGGTAGGTCCATTAACTCTTCTGTAGAACCAGATTGTTGATATTTCCTCAGAAGTAAAAATGTTACCTTTTCCTTTACTTGCTTACTTGAAACCGGACTATTAGTACCCACCTTCAAAGATATATAAACAACCAAAAATATTACGTGAGGCTATTCTTGGTTCTTGATCAAACAACCAACACTCTGGTGTATAGGGTCTCTGGACAAACAAGCTCGAGGAGGCCATTGTTTGGTGCAGCCCACGACGACAACTACACCATTGACCACTGAAGCAAGGTCCTTATCTCACTGAAGAAATCATCTTTTCTTCTGACCGAAGGGCACTTTTCTTGAATCTTTGTCAGTGTCTGTTGTAATTTACTATCCTCCCTAAGACAAACTTGATTCTATGTTACATTCTTACATTATTAAGCAAATATTTGCATTTAGCTCTTGGTTTGAATTGGACTTTGCACCATTTGGTGCAACGGGATACAAAATATTGCTACATTGGAAATCATCTTCTCTCAAATAACCAAGGGTCTGACATTGTATCTTGTGCCATTTGGCGCAAAACAACATTTGTTTTCTGAATTCAGTTTTGGTTCTTTTTTAAAAAATAGCCGGTTTGTGATCTTAATGAAACATTGCATTTTTCAATTCAAGTTGCTGGTACAATTGGCAAATAAATTTGTATCACTATCTATTTTATCAGGTAAATATACCAGCATGTTGTTTGTGGTGTATGCACAGTTGTAATGAAGATGTGCCTAGGACGATGCATGCTGACCATGGAGCACTACAAGGCTTCAGGATATGTACCGCAACTTAGAGACTGGACACAGTGCCACTTGCTCCTATCACCATGCAAGTTGTCGATGCTTTACTGTTGAACTATTGATCAGTCCCTTCTTTTTTCTTTAATCTATTTGTGAAACCTCCAAAAATTTTGTTTGGTTTTCAACAAAAACTTTGTTGGTTTTGAAGGAGGTCATTTAAACCTTTCCAAAAATCTCTCTCAAAATTTTTCCCTTTGGCAAAGGATTTTATTTTGGTATCATTTTCATCTCTGGTGTTTGGTTATTAAAAACCTTTCCTCTGATTCTCCCCTTCTCAAATTTATTTTTGGGATTTATTTTCTTTCAAAAGAAAACCCTAGGAGTTTTGTGTCTTCTCTTATATTGAACCATCCATACTTTTTACCATGTCTCATATGGTAAAATCTTCCCAAAACCCCTCTTTCCACTTTGGGGCAACCCAAATATTCTGTCCCAACAAGTCCAACTCATTTTTGGATTTTATTTCATTTATTTCTTTGCCCAAAACAATTCTGTCCATATTTTTGAGCCTAGGTGATTTGCAAAGCAAGTACCAGATTGCCTTTGAACTTTGATCTCAAATCAACTCCTCTGGATAGTCCCTGGCACCCACAACCTAGAACCATCAAGATCCACTCTTGTTCTTTTCAAAATTTTCAAGTTTCAGCTTCTGCAAGTTTGGACCAGATTTGTCAAATTTGGTGAAATTCATATCTCCTATCCTCCAAAAATTCCACCAAAATTTAGGCAGCCCCCAGATGCAATGAGAAGCCACTCCACCAAAAATCAGCTCAAGGAAAAATCCTCACATACCAAAATCATTCTGTCGAACATCTGACCTGCACTGATACTTTGCACTTTCAGAGAAATTCAGAAATTCAGAGATTCAAAGGTCGCCGAGATCGGTCACCTGTCAACTCTGCGCCTGGCGCATTGCGCACGGCCCCTCCTCGCTGTCTAGAGCGCCGCACGCGCACTTGGCTGGTTCCTGGCGTCGGTGGCACCCTGGCCCGTCTGCGCCGGCGTCGGGACCTCCCGTGGCGGCCGACAGGGGGGACCCTGCGGCACAACGCCGTTCGGCACCGCCACGCCACTGGAGCTCCGCGTGGCCGTCTCCTTGCCAAGACGCCTGCAGCACCGTCGTCATGGCTCGCACGCACAGCGCGCCCTCTGCCGACATGCATGCCGCACGGCCGTTCCGCTGGGACGGTAGTAACCGCCACCGCCTTTGCTGAGTTAGGCACCGGGATGGAGTCAGTACTACGTCTAGACGATGCTCAAGCCCCTAAACCAACCGTCCAGCCACAACACCGCCGTAATCGCTCGCCGGACTTATCCCGTTCACGGCAACCGCCTCGGGCCGGCTATAAATAGCGCCTCCGAGCTCGCTCTCGACCCCGCACATCTCCACCACCTCACCAGACCCCGCCCAGCCACTGGAAGAGCCTCGAGGGGCCCTTCTTCCTCAACTCCAGCCACCTCCGTCCGCTTCGGGCTCCGGCAGCGTTCTCTCTGGTGAGAGCTCCTCCACCGCCCTAGACTTGCCCGTAGCCTCATGACATCTCTAGGAGACTAACCCCCACTCCAATTTGACCCCAACAACTCTCTTCGCCGAGGCCCACGACTACCCGAACCACCGTCCGCCGGAGCAAGGGCCGCGTCGACGTGGTGCTTGCCGGCGACCACCACCACCACCCACCGACACGGAAGGTTGCACTGAGCACAGAGGTATCACCCGATCCCCCTGCCTCGCCGTGGATCGCCGCCAGCGACCACCGCGGCTCTCGGGCGCCGACGAGCTCTGCCGCCTCTTTTGAATATTCAAACCTGACGGGTGGGACCCGCCCGTCAGCCTCTCTGTTCTTTTTTTGAACCGTTTCTGAAAACATATTCTGGCAAATGCGCTTTCTAATATGAATCGTTTTCTGAACTTTTCTGCTTAGACCCCTGAGAGTTTTCTCTCTCATTACACAGAGGTCCTTGGACCAAAACTCTTATAACTTTTAAACATAAAAGGATTTTTGAGTGATTCTTTTTCTGCCATGTTCATAATTTTGTCTAGCTTTTTATCAGTTTTATTTGAAAAATATTTTGAATACTTTTGTGCACCCCATGGTATTTATGTTAGTGCGTGTATTTTTGTATACCGTAGATACCGAAGGAGGTGACGGAACCGCGAACTTCACCGAAGCTAGGCCCGACTACTCGAACCAGGCAATCATGTTTGAACCTTTGATATGATGAGTGTCTTGGCATGTTTGCATTAAGTAGTTTCATGGCATGTTCATGAGCATCTCGATGAAAGTTATATCACGTGAAAAGTTGAGGCAAGTGAGTTTCGGAAATCCATGAGTTGATGGAAATGAGTTTGCATGGCCATGAGTTGGCATGAGAATGGGTAAGATGGCAGTGTTGTAGCATGCCGCCTTATGCTGCATTGTTTGACCCAGTGTCAAGATGAATCAGTCCAGTTCCCGTCCATTTCCCTTTCCGTACTACCACATGTTTTCCGCAAGGGGTACGGCTTAATAAGTTGCAAACCACTTTCTGGTACACACCAAATCGAGAGGCCGGGATGAGGGTTCCATGGCCCTGGATTAAAGCCTATCATCCGGTCAGGGGGCATGGGTGTTTCCGGTTGGGACCGAGAGGGGCACCCTTAGAGCTGCGATATATAAATTTGATCCCATGCTATTCGAGATTGTGATCTCCCGTCTCAAAGTTTTTTCTTGAACGCTGTCCGGGGTGATTCCTGGCAACGTAAGGTGGGATGGGTGTGTACTGGTTAGATGTGTTTCCTCCGAAATACCGTAAACGGAAATAGTTCTTCGTGACTACGGAAATCCGTTGGCTGTGGATAATTTTAGTACAAACTTTGCAGAGTCAATAATCCTTGAAATCATCTTACCCATGTCCAAGTCTTTGTGTTCATCTTATCTTGTCAAGTGTCGCCTCGTGATGTAAACTCCCGAGAACCACATGAGTGTTAAATGTTTATTTCTGTGGATGGAAAAACCCGTTTCTTATCATGTGATGAATATTTTCCTATGAGCACTCTTTCTTGCAAGTTAACCGATATGAAAAGTGAATTTTTAAGCCCTTTCTGCGATGTCGCTCAGACGTCCGACTGTGGCATTGTTATTTACTTACTTTTGATATAAGCCCTTTTTGCTATGTCGCTCAGACGTCCGACTATGGCATTGTTGTTTATTTACTTTTGATATAAGCCCTTTCTGCGATGTCGCTCAGACGTACGACTGTGGCATTGTTGTTTATTTACTTTTGACATAAGCCCTTTCTGCGATGTCGCTCAGACGTCCGACTGTGGCATTGTTATTTATTTACTTTTGATATAAGCCCTTTCTGTGATGTCGCTCCGACGTCCGACTATGGCACGCCTGTCTTTTCTTTCAGTATAAGCCCTTTATGAGGTGTCGCTTAGACGCCCGACTGCAGCATGCTTTACTTAATTGTTCACCCTTTGAGGTGTCGCTTCAGACACCCGATCGGTTTTCAGTTTATTTTATTGGGTTTTCGAGCGGACTACCGTCGACTCCCTTTTCACTTACCTTGTTATACTGATTTGAATGTGCATTATTAAATTACTCATGACGCATTCGTGCATACATTTGTTATATCTTTTGTCCGAACTGTCTTGCGAGTACTTTCAAAGTACTCACCTGGCTTGTTGATTTGGCGAGAATCTTGTCGAAAGGCGATCTCATGGATGAAGAGTTCGATAAGCGAGTCCGACGCCTAGAGGAATCCCAGTCAGTCTCGTGCGACCCTGGATTAGTCACCATGTTACCTCCGCTTCCGCTACCCAAATAAATTCATCGGGCCTCACCTCGACGCTCGATGAGTCGCCAGTGTAGGAGTCATGTTATCCACTCCACTGTGTTATTCCACCACTTTACCTCGAGTCAGTAGTATGCCACCACTCCACTGTGTCATATCCGCCACTATGTATAATTATTGGCGTGCTTGTAATAATTTGTTGAGCAACCTCAGCTCGACCCTGTAATATATTAAATGCTACTGGCTTATTGTATCAAGGTTTTGTCTACCAGTAAGGAGGATTTTCCTCATACTGGAATTAAAAGATCGGTTTCTCAATAAGCATTTTATTGGAAAACCGGTCGTGACAAGCTTGGTACTGAGCCAGCCGATCAGGAAGCCACTAGGTGCGATCGCTAATCGGTTATTAGCATATTAGAGCTAATTCTTTTTTTACAAATGTAGTCAATTTCTGACAGTCAGCACAAATTTATGATTTGACCACTCAGAATTTTTGCCTACTTTTGTAGATGGCTGGCAACGACTGCGAGTCACAGATGTTCGCCAACATGCCTGATGGGTTCGTCAAGCTTCTCTCCTTCATCGTCCAAGTCGCGATGGGGCCATCTCAGGCGCCTGATCTTCTCACTCTCTCAGCACAAGGTCAATGACCGTCTAACCATGAACCAGGACGCAGTGCAATTCAAGGAAGGGCAAGTTGAGCGTTTCCGGTCCTTGGGGAGAGCCATGCCTACGGAGAAGCATGCACTGCAGATGGCAGCCCGTGAGGCGATAGCTTGTCTCAGGGATATCCTTCCTTCGATGAAGACTTGTCGTTACCGCTACCTCGCATGTCACGTGCCATACACCTGTCACTACGCGTTCTCTTGCCCCATAGGAGAACGAGACGAGGCTTTTGAGATGCTTATCGAGTATCTCCGGGCTTTGGAGGCAGCCTTCGACAACCTGGTGGACGACTTTGTGGCTGCCCGCATGGACTCGATCCATGGCTGTGCCGCCAACAGAGGGAGCTCTCACATCGCACCGCCATCGACTTTCGCCTCACATCGGCATCTTTTGCACCCCATCGCCTCGCCACTACTTGCCGCCGCCTACCACCGAGGAGTTCAACCATGTCATTGCGCCTTTACTCCAGCCTGCTTCAAGCGCCACCCCTTGCACCGCCATGTTCGTGTTGTCCCAAGATAGGGCGATGCTCCACCAACTCAGCGCAGCACTTCACGTCTGGAGCCTATTACCGAAGAGGAGGTTGAGGCCCCAGCCTCACTGCGCCTCACCTTCGGCAGGCCAATGGAAATCCTTACCATCTCCGACTGAGTGCGCTTAGCCGCCATGCGATGTACCGACTTGTGCGAAATGTTTATATGTACATAGGCTGTGAGAAGTAGCTTGTTTACGCATCATGTAGGAACAGGAGAAGTGCACTAGCCTAAATAACATGTCAGGAATATGTACGCATATCCCGAGTGATGTATTGTATAATTCTTTGCTTGCGTGTAAGATATGTAATGAGCAGTCCTTCGCCGTGCGCAAACGCTTATTCTCTTGAAAAATCTTGGAGCATTTAAGACTTTTTTCCGTCTTCTTGAATTTATTGACTTTTGCGACTCAATTTCTTTTCTTATGAGTTTTACAAAATATATCCCCAGAGTGAACAATGTCTCGTCCTTGGACGCGCTCCATGCCAACTCCGCCAGAGCAAAATTATGGCACACAACCCAGCAACAATTTCACACAGGGGCAGTCAAGTCAACAGGACAGTGAAACATCACTTTCCCAAATGTGCCGTCTTTATAAGCAAAGTCAGCAACAACACCAGGAAATGATGAACCAAGTCATCAATATGGGAAATCACCGTGGACAGTATGAGCAGCAATCATAGTTATCTGAGCTACAGAAGACGCGTCCCCAAACATTTTCTCACACTGACAAACCTCTTGAAGCCGAGGACTGGCTTCGGGACATGGAAAGAAAATTAATTATTGCCCAGTGTTCAGATCTTGAGAAAGTACTATATGCACCGCACTATCTCACTGGAGCAGCTGCATCATGGTGGGAAAATTTCCTACACATGCACCCCAACGAAAATAATATAACCTGGGAGGAGTTCAAAGAAGGTTTTCGTGGGGCACATATTCCTAAGAGTCTTATGAAGATCAAAAAGAGAGAATTTGATGATCTCAAGCAAAGGACAATGACGGTGTCAGAATACAACAATCAGTTTACTCTGTTGTCTCGCTACGCCAACGAGGAGCGTATGTCTGAAAGCAAGAAGATGGAAAAATTCCTAGACGGTCTGACGCCCGCGCTTAAATGCCAGCTGGTTGTGCACACCTTCCCAGATTTTAAAACACTGGTGGATAAGGCCATTACCTTGGAAAATGAGAGGCGCAACTTGGAAGATTTCCGCAAGCGAAAAAGGGAGCAGACAAATCATGCTCGCAACCATTGCAGCAGGACAGACTTTCAGAAAGGTGGGACACCCAGACCCACGACAAACGTCTCACGCCCAATCCAGAATTTCCATGCAAGGGACAAGGAGTTCACATACCGCCCAGGCGTTACCTGTTACGCTTGTGGAGAAGAAGGGCACTATGCCAAGCAGTGCCCCAAGCCAAGGAACTCGACCCCAAAGCCGAACAACGGAGGCTATAATTGGCGCCAAAGCGCAACAATTTCAACCCAAATAACAACCACAAGAAGGGTCATCCGAACCACGTGACCAAAGAGGAAGCATAGAATGCCCGGATATCGTACTCGATGCGTTTCCTGTCAACACAATACCTGCCATGGTTTTGTTTGATTCGGAGCTTCTCACTCATTCATTTCAAAAGTTTTGCCTTGCAAAATAATTTTTCGATGCTTCCCTTGAAAAATCTATGATCGTCAAGTCCTCGGGATTAAGCAAGTTAACGAGTTATTGCCAAGGTGTGGTTATTGAGTTTGAAGGGTTGAAGTTTCACGTAATCTTATTGTGTTGGAAAATAAAGGACTGGATGTCATCTTAGGGATGGATTGGTTAACCACCAACAAAGGTTTTATTGACTGCTTCAACCGGATCGTGATTCTCACCCACCACCACGGGAAGACCATAAAAGTTTCAGCCAAAGAAAGGAAAATATCCCGGCAACCAAGATTGAACAAGGTGGATATTTCTGAATTAAGCAAGGTTCGATGGTGTGTGAATTTCAGACGTATTTCGAAGAACTACTGTGCATGCCACTGCACCGAGAGATAGAATTCAGCATTGAGCTAGCACCGGAACCGCCCCATATACAAGAAACCATACGTAATGGCACCACCCGAATTGGTAGAACTGAAGAAGCAAATAAAAGAATTATCGGACAAAGGTTATATACGAGCCAGCTCCTCACCTTGGGGTTCACCAATTTTATTTGCCAAAAAGAAGGATGGAACATCGAGATTGTGCGAGACTATCGAGCGCTTAACATGGTCACAATCAAGAACAAATATCCGATGCCACGGATAAATGATTTATTTGATCAGCTCGCTCAGGCCAAGGTATTCTCAAAAATTGACTTGAGATCGGGATACCGTCAATTAAAGGTACGAACAGAAGATATTCCCAAGACGGCATTCACCTCCAGATACGGATTGTATGAGTTCACCGTAATGCCATTTGGACTAACGAACGACCCCGCATATTTTGTTCACCTCATGAACAAAGTATTTATGAAGTTTATGGACAAGTATGTTGTTGTATTTATCGATGATATTCTGATATACTCCAAGACACCAGAAGAGCATGTTGAACATCTCCGAATTGTACTAGGAGAACTCAGGAAACATCAATTGTACGCTAAATTCAGCAAGTGTGAATTTTGGCTAAGGCAAGTAGGTTTTCTGGGCCACGTACTGACCCAAGAAGGTATTGCCGTAGACCCGGAAAAAGTCAAGGCCGTGCCATTTGGAAACCACCGGCCCGGTAATAGCAGACGTCTGAAGTTTCTTGGAATGGCAGGATACTACCGAAGATTTATTGAAGGATTCTCCACCATAGCAAAGCCAATGACGCAGCTACTCAAGAAAGACAAGAAGTTTGAATGGATGGAAGCTTGCGAGAAGAGTTTCCAAGAATTAAAAAGGAAATTAACGACAAGACCAAGATTAATTATGCGGACATACACAAGAATTTTGAGGTGTATTGTGACGCATCCGGAAAGGCCTCGGATGCGTGTTGATGCAAGAAGGCAAGGTAGTCGCATATGTCTCGAGACAAACTCGCAAGCATGAGGAAAATTATCCTACTCACGACCTAGAGTTAGCAGCAGTTATTCATGCACTCAAAGAATGGAGACACTTTTTACTTGGAAATCGTTGTGAGATATACACGGACCATAAGAGCCTCAAGTATATTTTCACACAACCGGAACTGAATTTGCGACAACGACGCTGGTTGGAATTAGTGAAGGATTATGACGTTGGAATCCACTACCATCCAGGAAAAGCAAATGTAGTGGCAGACGCTCTAAGTCGGAACCCTAGCCCAAACGCATTTACAACCTGCCAAACCTGAGACCTGAATTTCGGCAGGAGTTTGCTAAACTCAACTTGCTGGTAGTCACCGAAGGTAGCGTATCAAATTTAGAAATACAGCCTACCCTGATGGAAAAGATTAAAGAGGCTCAACATGGACACCCCAGCATTGAAGGCATTAAACGGAAAGTGAGTTTGGGCAAGGCCCCAGAGTTCGTTATCGATAAGCGTGGAATATTGTGGTACAGAGATAGACTTTGCGTACCAAATATCAAGGACCTTAAACAGCAAATCTTAGCTGAAGGCCACACCGCTCCGTATTCAATCCATCCTGGAGGAACAAAAATGTACAAGGATATTTAGGAAAAATATTGGTGGCATGGTCTAAAAAGGGACATAGCCACGTTCATCGCTTGTTGTGACTCTTGTCAACGCATCAAGGCGAGCACCAGAAACCGGCCGGACTTTTACAGCCAAATAAAATACCTGAGTGGAAATGGGACGAGATTGGAATGGATTTTATTGTTGGGCTACCTCGGTCACGGCACGAAAATAATGCCATTTGGGTCATCACTGATAGACTGACTAAAGTAGCACACTTCATCCCCGTGAAGGCAACCCACACCACTCAGAAGCTTGCTAGGCTTTATATTTCCCATATAAATCGCTTACATGGAGTCCCAAAGAAAATAATATCGACAGAGGCACTCAATTCGTCTCCCGATTTTGGGATCACTTACAACAAGCTCGGGAACTCAAGCGGCATTCGACCGCATACCACCCCAGACGGATGGACAAACTGAACGCGTAAACCAGATTCTAGAAGACATCTCGAGAGCATGTGTCCTCACCTATGGGACCAGTTGGGAAGAGAGCTTACCATACGCAGAGTTCGCATATAACAACAGTTATCAAGCCAGCCTGCAAATGGCACCATTTGAGGCTCTGTACGGGCGAAGATGTCGTACCCCGCTAAATTGGTCAGAAACCGGAGACAACCATATCTTCGGCCCATACATGCTCAAGAAGGCTGAAGATAAAGTTAAGGTGATTAGGGATCGACTCAAGACAGCCCAAAGTCGACAGAAGAGTTATTACGATCAAAAACATCGGGGAATCAGCTTTGAACCCGGTGAGTTTGTGTACCTACGAGTATCTCCTATGAGGGGCCTGCAACGATTCAAGATTAAAGGGAAGCTAGCCCCAAGATTCATCAGACCATTCTGTATAGTGGCACGAAGGGGCACGGTGGCCTACCAGCTAGACTTACCCGAAGATTTATCCGACGTCCACGACGTGTTCCACGTCTCGCAGTTGAGAAAGTGCGTAAGCAACCCAAAGAAGCAGGTACCCCATGAAAACATTGACGTGCAGCCAGACCTCACATATCGGGAACATCCAATAAAAATCTTGGAGGAGTCTGAAAGGAGGACACGACAGAAAACCATTAAGTTTTTCGAGTTCAAGGAGCAATCACACCGAGAGTGAAACCACTTGGGAAAGGGAGGATTTTCTTCGGACAGAGCACCCACACTTATTTGAGGATCAGCTGAAATCTCGGGGACGAGATTTTTCCTAAGGGGGTAGGTGTTGTGAAACCTCCAAATTTTTTGTTTGGTTTTCAACAAAAACTTTATTGGTTTTGAAGGAGGTCATTTAAACCTTTCCAAAAATCTCTCTCAAAATTTTTCCCTTTGGCAAAGGATTTTATTTGGTATCATTTTCAACTCTGGTGTTTGGTTACTAAAAACCTTTCCTCTGATTCTCTACTTCTCAAATTTATTTTTGGGATTTATTTTCTTTCAAAAGAAAACCCTAGGAGTTTTGGGTCTTCTCTTATATTGAACCATCCATACTTTTTACCATGTCTCATGTGGTAAAATCTTCCCAAAACCCCTCCTTCCACTTTGGGGCAACCCAAATATTCTGTCCCAACAAGTCCAACTCATTTTTGGATTTTATTTGATTTATTTCTTTGCCCAAAACAATTATGTCCATATTTTTGAGCCTAGGTGATTTGCAAAGCAAGTACCAAATTGCCTTTGAACTTTGATCTCAAATAAACTCCTCTGGATAGTCCCTGGCACCCACAACCTAGAACCATCAAGATCCACTCTTGTTCTTTTCAAAATTTTCAAGTTTCAGCTTCTGCAAGTTTGGACCAGATTTGTCAAATTTGGTGAAATTCATATCTCCTCTCCTCCAAAAATTCCACCAAAATTTAGGCAGCCCCCAGATGCAATGAGAAGCCACTCCACCAAAAATCAGCTCAAGGAAAAATCCCCACATACCAAAATCATTCTGTCGAACACCTGACCTGCACTGATACTTTGCACTTTCAGGGAAATTCAGAAATTCAGAGATTCAGTGTCGTCAGAGATCGGTCACCTGTCAACTGTGCACCTGGCGCGTTGCACACGGCCCCTCCTCGCTGTCTAGAGCGCCACACGCGCACTTGGCTGGTTCCTGGCGTCGGTGGCACCCTGGCCCATCTGCGCCGGCGTCTTCTGCGGCGTCAGGACCTCCCGTGGCGGCCGACAGGGCGGGGGCACCCTGCGGCACAACGCTGTTCGGCACCGCGCACGCCACCCGGGAGCTCCGCGTGGCCGTCTCCCTTGCCAAAGACACGCCGCAGACTGCCGCTGGGTTCGGCACGCATGTGGCGCACCTTCCGCCGACGCGTGCCGCGGCGTTCTGCTGGGGACAGTCAGAATCACCGCCTTTGCTGAGTTAGGGCACGGATGGAGTCAAGATTGCCGTCTAGATGATGCTCAAGCCCCTAAACCAACCGTCCAGCCACAGCACCGCCATAATCGCTCGCCGGACTTATCCCATTCACGGCAACCGCCTCGGGCCGGCTATAAATAGCGCCTCCGAGCTCGCTCTCGACCCCGCACATCTCCACCACCTCACCAGACCACGCCCAGCCACTGGAAGAGCCTCGAGGGGCCCTTCTTCCTCAACTCCGGCCATCTCCGTCCGCTTCGGGCTCCGGCAGCATTCTCTCTGGTGAGAGCTCCTCCACCGCCCTAGACTTGCCCATAGCCTCATGACATCTCTAGGAGACTAACCCCCACTCCAATTTAACCCCAGCAACTCTCTCCGGCGAGGCCCACGACTACCCGAACCACCGTCCGCCGGAGCAAGGGCCGCCGTCGACGTGGTGCTCGCCGGCGACCACCACCACCACCCACCGACGCGGAAGGTTGCACTGAGCACAGGGGTACCACCCGATCCCCCTGCCTCGCCGTGGGTCGCCGCCGGTGACCACCGCGGCTCTCGGGCGCTGATGAGCTCTGCCGCCTCTTTTGAATATTCAAACCTGACGGGTGGGACCCGCCTGTCAGCGTCTCTGTTCTTTTTTTTGAACCGTTTCTGAAAACATTCTGGCAAATGCGCTTTCTAATCTGAATCGTTTTCTGAACTTTTCTGCTTAGACCCCTAAGAGTTTTCTGTCTCATTACAGAGAGGTCCTTGGACCAAAACTCTTATAACTTTTAAACAGAAAAGGATTTTTGAGTGATTCTTTTTCTGTCCTCTTCAAAATTTTGTCTAGTGTTTTATCAGATTTATTTGAAAAATATTTGGAATACTTTTGTGCACCCCATGGAATTTACGTTAGTGCGTGTATTTTTGTATACCGTAGATACCGAAGGAGGTGACGGAACTGCGAACTTCACCGAGCTAGGCCCCGACTACTCCGAACCAGGCAAGCATGTGTGAACCTTTGATATGATGAGTGTCTTGGCATGTTTGCATTAAGTAGTTTCATGGCATGTTCATGAGCATCTCGATGAAAGTTATATCACGTGAAAAGTTGAGGCAAGTGAGTTTCGGAAATCCATGAGTTGTTGGAAATGAGTTTGCATGGCCATGAGTTGGCATGAGAATGGGTAAGATGGCAGTGTTGTAGCATGCCAGTATTATGTCAGATTGTTTGACCCAGTGTCAAGATGAATCAGTCCAGCCTCATTCCGCTTCCCTTCCGTATTACTACCACATGTTTTCCGAAAGGTACGGCTTAGTAAGTTGCAAACCACTTTTTGGTACACACCAAATCGAGAGGCCGGGATGAGGGTTCCATGGCCCTGGATTAAAGTCTATCATCCGTCAGGGGCATGGGTGTTTCCGGTTGGGACCGAGAGGGGGCATCCCTTAGAGCTGCCACAGATATAAATTTGATCCCATGCTATTCGAGATTGTGATCTCCCCATCTCAAAGTTTTTCTTGAACGCTGTGCAGGGTGATTCCTGGCAACGTAAGGTGGGATGGGTGTGTACTGGTTAGCTGTGTTTCGTCCGAAATACCGTAAACGGAAATAGTTCTTCGTGACTACGGAAATCCGTTGGCTGTGGATAATTTTAGTACAAACTTTGCAGAGTCAATAATCCTTGAAATCATCTTACCCATGTCCAAGTGCTGTGTTCATCTTATCTTGTCAAGTGTCAGTCTCGGTGACAGAAACTCCTGAGAACCACATGCGTGTTAAATGTTTATTTCCTGTGGATGGACTAACCCGTTTATTATCATGTGATGAATATTTTCCTATGGGCACTCTTTCTTGCAAGTTAACCGATATGAAAAGTGAATTTTTAAGCCCTTTATGTGATGTCGCTCAGACGTCCGACTGTGGCATTGTTATTTACTTACTTTTGATATAAGCCCTTTTTGCGATGTCGCTCAGACATCCGACTGTGGCATTGTTGTTTATTTACTTTTGATATAAGCCCTTTCTGCGATGTCGCTCGACGTCCGATCGTGGCATTGTTGTTTATTTACTTTTGATATAAGCCCTTCTGCGATGTCGCCGTACGCCATTTAATTTTGATATAAGCCCTTTACGTGATGTCGCTCCGATGTCCGATCGGCACATGTCTTTTCTTTCAAAGATAAGCCCTTTATGAGGTGTCGCTTAGACACCCGATCGCTGACATGCTTTACTTAATTGTTCACGCTTCGAGGTGTCACCGGACACCCGATCGGTTTTCGATTTATTTTATTGGTTTTCGAGCGGACTACCGCCGACTCCCTTTTCACTTACCTTGTTATACTGATTTGAATGTGCATTATTAAATTACTCATGACGCATTCATGCATACATTTGTTATATCTTTTGTCTGAACTGTCTTGCAAGTACTTTCAAAGTACTCACCTGGCTTGTTGCTTTGGCGGAATCTTGTGAAAGGCGATCTCATGGATGAAGAGTTTGATAAGCGAGTCCGACGCCTAGAGGAATCCCGATCAGTCTCGTCACGACCTGGATTAGTCACCATGTTACTTTCGCTCGCTACCCAAATAAATTCATCGGGCCTCACCTCACGCTCGATGAGTCGCCAGTGTAGGAGTCATGTTATCCACTCCACTGTGTTATTCCAGCACTTTACCTCGAGTCAGTAGTATGCCACCACTCCACTGTGTCATATCCGCAACTATGTATAATTATTGGCGTGCTTGTAATAATTTGTTGATCAACCTCAGCTCGACCCTGTAATATATTAAATGCTACTAGCTTATTGTATCAAGGTTTTGTCTACCAGTAAGGAGGATTTTCCTCATACTGGAATTAAAAGATCGGTTTCTCAATAAGCATTTTATTGGAAAACCGGTCGTGACACTATTTGATGGTGTCCCTTAACATAAATACTTGTTATGTGGATTTAGTATAAATGATGTTTTAGGCATGTTTGATAGTTATGAAACAAATATCATAGACTATAGCTATTGCTATTATGGAGACGTTTTGAAAACTATTGTTCATTTGTTATTTATTGTTTGATGCCCCTTTGTTATTTTCATACACAAGAGCTAAAGCTCAGTCATACATGTTTGCTTAAGCCTAGAGCTCCTAAGTAATGAAAATATTTTGAAAGCACTCATGCTTTTAAAGGTACATATGTTTTTAAAGAAGAGTCTATGTATTCTCTTTGATCAAACACAAGGTCACTGAAAAACGCAAATGTTTTCAATGTGAACATGATTTCAAATGGGTCTATCCAAAAATGGTAGCAAGTATTTTGTGCTATCAAATTAAAGTGTGTATATACGTCTCATTATAGACAACAATCCACCATGATTCCTATTAAAGGGGATTAAACCATGGATTTTTTTAATCGCGAACATGGATTTAGCGTGCCTCTGCGCCATTTGGCCCAACGGGTCCACTAGTTCTTTGAAATAAAGCTGAAGTAAGCCACCATTGAGCCTACTTCGCATACCATCTTGTGTTTCAGCAACAATAGTTGCACATGTTTGTTTTCTCTCTTTCAACTTCTTTTCAACAATCAGTGGCACAAAGATATGGTTTATATGTCATCCTTCATTCTTTAACAATTCCGGACATAGGAACAGTGAGCTGTCTCCATGGCTTCTCTTCCAAACCAATATTGTAATGGATCTATCTTCAGTGCTTTTATTCAATTCTCAAGGCACTCTTCAATGATCGAGGACCTTTTGTTCAGGGTGAGGAACTTAGGAAGCAGGCCGTCGCTGCATCATACATCAAATGCAGCTTGGAGACACATCAGGTGCAATCAAGACCAGGAATTAGGATTGGTTATCATTTGTTTGACCATAAGTTTGCTGGCAGATCAGTTTAAGGTACTGTTAATGAACAAAATTTAATATTGTTAGCCTTGCCAGAATGCCATGGTTGTCTTCGACACTGCATTCAAAGGGGTCCTTCAGCTCCAAGGAGAACGGAATTGATGGCTACCAGGGAAAGAAACTAGGCGAAACTCCGGATATCAATCGAGTAAGCACCCACTTATTATCACTCTACTTCGTCGGTTGTCCACCGAAATGGTGTGAGCAGACTATTCCTCAAATTTGGTCCATGACATCTTGCTTGCCATGTGGTCCCCTTACCTCAAAATTGACATGTTATAATCTATCAAGTACTATTTAGGCAAGGCTTTACACTGCAAGTAAACTATATAAACGAATGGTTGTTTCAAAAATTCAAATTTGCACCATGCATTCCACCTGATCTGCCAGTTTAACTATCTTCTTAATTGTACCACAGACACTTGATGTGTGGTAGTACGTGTGTGATTGTCGGTATACAAAAGAAGGGGCGCACCTTTGTACCCCTTTACCTGTGCACGGGAAGTCGGAGCCGCGCCCATGGTCACACCAAGCAGAACAGGGGAGGTGAACCGAGGTAAAACCAAAGCCCAAGACAGCCAGAGCAACGCCAAGGCCAAGGACGCAAAGAAGCAGAGGGGCGGAGCAGTTTCCCCCGGCAAGACCCTTGCCGGGGGCGGCCTCAGCAGCCCCGGCAAGACCCTTGCCGGGGCAGCGCGCCCAAACACCAACAGAGCGAGCCACCCTTGAGCTCACATCCCCAACACCATCAACCACGTTGGGCCAGGGCTCGGGAGGCACCTCTGTGGTGGCGTGCAGATCTTTGTGAAGACAAGGAACACTCAAGATCAGATGAGGATTAGCAGACGACGATCCTCGGCAAGATCCTTGCCGAGGAAGGTACCGCACCCGGCATGATCCTTGCCGGGACGACAGCCACAAGAAGACCCTTGCCGGGCCACCCGGCAAGGCCCTCACCGAGGACGCCAGCAGGCTTTGCCAGCACGCGCCAACCAAGTCTCCGCGCCCGTTCACATGCGGCTGCCGGTGAACGGTGGCGAGCACTGCGTGGCAACATGCAGCTCCCAGGCCAACTCATCAAGTGCCTGCGTGGCGGCATGCAGATCTTCGTGGAGGCTCCACCACCGCGCCACCTCAGCTGCCCGCATGCCTACATGGCGCCGCACGCATCGCTGGCCAGGGCGCGTGTCGAATCGAGGAGGAGCGGCGACGGACGGGACGGGCCTCGCCCCCGTCCCTGATAAAACTAGGGGACACCTCAGCGGCGCATTAAATGCGACTTGTCCTGTAATACGAGCGATAAGCTCGCAATACTGTATGCCTTTCCACCTCCTGTATGCCACTGTGGCAACCCCTTTCGACTATAAAAGGAGGCCCATGGCATACTAGAGAGGGATTTGGCTCTTTGGGACAGTGCACCCCACCATAGCTAGTTCGAGTTCTCAAGAAATCTCTGAAATACACCCACCAAAGCAGGAATAGGGTTTTACGCATCCTCGCGGCCCGAACCTGGGTAAACGATCCTTGTGCTGATTACTAATCCTGCCCTTGTCACAACCCTGCGCCCCGGCAACCATAGTAGGGATTCTTCTGATCCCATAGGTGTCGTTCCACACTGACATCTTTGGCGCGCCAGGTAGGGGGCGCAATTGTGAGAATCTAGTCTAGTAGTTAGCTTAGCAGTTCTTCGTCGCCATGGCTCCCAAGAAGAAGACGACCGCGGCAGTCGGCTCGTTGGGAGCCGAACGGCCCGCGCCAATGCGGGCGAGCAGTGGGCCGGTCGCGGACAGGACTTGAGCCCATGATCCGCGAAAGCACCAAAGATCGCTCGGCAGTCATAGCTCGGCAGCGGCGTCGCGCGCCCGGCCGCCGCACGTCGCCAGATCCAAAGACGGAGTTGCGCCCCCCGCTGGCGGCGCGGGGCCCTCCCGGAGGGTCGTTGTGCCACCCCCGGGCGGCGCAGCGACCTCCAAGACGCCCACGCCGGCGACCACTGCATGCTTTTCCCATGGTGTACGCGACGAGCAGCGTCACCACGCCGGTGGCCCTGGGCACCGCCGTGGGAAGAGCCCTGTGCGTCGTCCGCGGGATGAAGGAGTTCAGCCTGCCCGCCGAAATGCTGGCAAAAATGGCGCAATTCCGCTGGGTCGTGACGAAGCTCCTTCTAACGTGGTTAGAAGTCGAAGCGCACCGCGATCCATGCAGTTGTCGCCGCCACCCACGTCAGCCGAAGCTTTGGCGCGTGCGCAGCTGCTCCTCGACTTCCCTCCCACTTCGGAGAAGCTCGGTGTCGGGGCGGGTTGATCTGGCCCACGAACACCTATGGGACTGGCGGACCGAGTCCCTTTCGGTTCGTCGGGGAGCGGAGGTCGCACGAAGAGCAGATCGAGGCGAGGCACACGAGAGGTTTACCCAGCTTAGGAGCTCTCCGGAGAGATAATACTCCTACTGCTGCATGTCTGAGTGTATTGAGTTCTTGCTCGGGAAGCGCTGAGTGCTACAAGATACACAAGCTGCTAACGAGACCGAGGCGTGTCGGCTTCAACCTTTCGAACCCCTCTCTACGTTGCGCATGGGCCTCCTTTTATATGCTCAAGGGGTCTCCGACAGGTGGCAACGTAGACAAGGGTAAAAATGGAAAAGGAGTGGTTGGTACAGCTACCTGTACAGTGTACAGTGTACAGTGTATCATACCTAACCCTGACGGCAGGGGACAAAGGCATTAAATGCCCGTCTACGTCGCCCTAACAGTGCAGAAAGGGTCCGTCAGGGGCGCCACCGCTTGCCACGATGGCTGCATGTCTGCGCCGCTTGCCACCGCGCACCGCTGGCTGCACAGCCTCTCGCCACGCGCGCCTGGAAAGGTCCCAGGGCGACACGTTAGTGGATGTCTTTGGAGCGCAGGCTGTGGTGGTGTCATGGGCAAGCGCCTTTGCCGCGTTGTTGTCTTGTCGCGTCCGGAAGCTTGTCGCCATCGGGTCTTCCCGACAAGCTCCTCTTGCCGGGGCCTTGTCTCCTAGGTGCCTTGGGTGGCCTTCCGGCAAGCTCCTCTTGCCGGGCCCTGTCTCCTTGGCTTGAATACTTTGT
The DNA here is from genome assembly GCA_021605145.1 of Aegilops bicornis. NCBI lineage: Eukaryota > Viridiplantae > Streptophyta > Magnoliopsida > Poales > Poaceae > Aegilops > Aegilops bicornis. The sequence goes on from CM038669.1 coordinate 127,655,001, forward strand.
TCTTGAATGGCTCCACAGAACCACGGAGGACCTTGGCGGTCACTGGTAAGCCTTGCAGCGGAGGGCTGCAAGCTGTCCGTGCACAAGTTCGGGATACTAGGGTACCCTACTCTAGTACACCGGCAGGAGCCTCGGCTCGGGCCACACACAAGTCTTGCGGCGCTGTTGGGCGAGGAGCCCAAAAGCAGGCTGCAGGCACACGCGGCCTGGGTCACGCCGTAATTCCACTCCGGACCCACCACGCCCTCCACGAGCAGGCACGGCGTCGAATGCGGCGTCGTGGGAGAGATCGTGGGGGTTTCTTTATTCGGAAAAGCGGAACGTCCGCCCCCTCCCTCTTTATAAGCAGGGGAAACAGGGGCAGGTCGCCTATCTTGCCAGTTGCTGTCTAATCTTGAAAAACCACCGCTGCTCCCCCCCTTCTTCCCAAGGCTGAAAAGAGCAGCGCTCCGCCCCCCATCGCCACCAGCATCACCAACGCCGCCGATCTCCCCCACCGCCTCCGCCATGGCTCCGAAAGCCGACAAGGGGAAGGCTGTGAAGTCGGCCGAGGCGCAGCGGCTCGCGGCGCGAAGAAGGAGCGGCAATCTTCCCCCTAGCTCGCCGCGAGGGAGCCGAGGAGAACTACTACCTCTTCTCGGTCGACGGAGACGCGGCGCATCCGCGCGACGAAGGTACTTCCCATTTGCCGCTGAATTAGCTCGAACGGATATCCCTTCTTCGCGCTCTTCTTCTAATGCGGGCTCACGCCTTTCTCTCGATTTTTTCTGTGACATCATGAACACCTCACGGGTTCCGCCTCCTTGATTTCACCCCCAATGTTGTTACGACCATGGCAGTTTTCGCACATCTCTGCGAAAACTTTGTCGAGTCCATCCAAACGTAGCCCTTTTCCGCCACTTCTTTATGCCCCGAGTAGAGAGAGGGAGCCTCTGCCGGAGGAATCGCTTGGATCTCGAGGATCGGCAAGAAGGAAGCCTATCTGGAGGGAGAGCTTCAGAGCAAATGGGAGGAATGGAGGCGGATTGGTGCTGGATTTTCGAGGAGAACACGGAGCCATTTACATGGCGCCTAAACCCCAATAGTGCGCGGCAACGATTGGAGCAACGTGGCCGGAAGATGCTAGGTTGAAGATTGCGATCACCCGAATCCTTCGCCTTAGACTTCCGGGCTCACCGTGACGCACTGCTACGCAGACTTTCTTCGCCACAGACGCTTCTTGCAGGAGAGGAGGAGACCCGCTGGGAGTTTCGAGCCGGCAGATATCATGAGGCTACGCCCAGGCCTCAACTTCAACTTCACCGTCCTTTGGAACTTGACGCGATGCTCTTGGAGCTGTTCAGCCCGATCCTCACCATCCAGAAATGTTCAGGTTGTCAAGGGTGTCGTTCATTTGTGCAACAATTCCTCGCCGACCGCATCCGTGCAATGATGCCGTTGTGCGACTCGCATGGAATCGTTCCAACCTGGCAAGAGCCTGCAGATGATGTCGTGCGAGTGTTCTTTGATAGCTTGGTAGAATTGCCGGTCCGCCCCGATGAACAGAGGGGCCTCACCCGCGACACCACCGATGATGAGATGCGCGCGACGCCACTCAGCTGGAAGAGGCGGCAGAAAGGCCGCCGCGGGCAAGTCTGGATTCACCGTGGAGGAGGCAGAGGCAACAGAGGCGGCAAGCCTTGTCGTTTAAAGGAGTTTGCCGGGCGAGGAGGAGCTTGCCGAGCTCGGCTGAGTCGAGCGAGCCCGCCGAGGGCGCCTCCTCCCCACCTTCATACAGCTTGCCGCGAGCGGAGCCCCCAGCTCCACCAAGAAGGCGTCTCCGCAAGGCCGGAGAAGTAGCGGGGCGGCAGATGGGTCAACAGCCGCCGCGCCGCGCGACGCGCTCCACCGCGGCAAGCACTGTTGCCGCGGGAGCACCTCACGCCGCTGTGGCAACTGGAGCGGGGCCCTCGCAGACCACCGCTTCTGCTCCCGCCAAGCGGCCAAGGGAACCTACTCCTCCGCCTCGTCAGATCGGGAGGCGGGCTGAATTTGAGCTCGCCGCGCTGAGCTCCGACGAGGAAGAAGAAGAGTAAGATTCTTTGCAGCATTTGTAGTTCTTCGGCTTGTTGCTTTGTCTTGTATCTGATTTGCTTCATTCTGAACCCATTCCTTTTCAGGACGCTGGCCCAGAGAGCGTGGAAGAGAGCCAAGGCCCCGGTGATTGACATCGAGGACGAACCCACCATGACAGCAGGGAGGCGCGTCCGAGACCACCTTGCCGGACGTGACAACTCTTCCTCAAAGAAGCCCCCTCAGCCGCAGCCCCAGCCAGAAGTATATGGTTTTCTTCCTGCTGTTCGGCATGCATGGATGCTCTTTCTTTGCTGATATCTGACTGCTGATTTGTGTAGGAGCAGAGCAGCCTCACCAGGAGTGCACTGAAGCCGCTCCTGACATGCCATCTGCTTCGACTACACCGCCAAGGGAGGATTCCCGGCGAGGGAGCGTTCTCCGGCAAGGGAGACTTCTCCGCAAGCAAGGGCAGCTCTCCGGCAAGGGACAAGACCAGCGATCCCCTGTGGCGGAGACCATGACTGCGGACCCTAGCACAGGTAATCCTCTTGCCTGAAAACTTCCCTTGTGTTCTTCTTCTTCTGATTTTCTTTTTGAATATTTGCTTGACTTTTCTTCATCCATCCGCCACAGAGCCAATGGAGACCGAGGTCGCCGACGAGGAGGACGCGCGCGGCAATACTGACGACGCCACTGCCACCGAAGAAGAAGCTGGCGCAGACGAGCCCACCGGCGAAGAGGCCGCCAAAGCTGCCGCCGCAGAAGCTGGCGAGGGGTCCGGCGATCGCACTGATGGCCCTGAGGCCGCAGGAGCGACAGGCGCTACGCCGACCGCCGATCCCTCCGCCACTACGGGCAGCTGCCGGGCTCAAGAGCCCCAGCCCGCGCTTATTTGAAGGCCGGCGATGGCGTCTTCATCAAGCTCCCATGGGCGCCGAGCTCTAGGGCGCCGCCGAAGGAGAAACGTTCGATGAAGAGCTGCTCGCCTCCATTGGATCGACGCCACGACGACCAAACAGCAGCAATGGCGAAGTCCGAGGAGGAGGAGCAGCCGCGAAGTTGCCGCTCTACCGCGCCCAACAAGCCAAGCTGGAATCCCGGGAAGCTCTTGTCGCAAAGGCGGGAGCAGATATCGAGAAGCGCGCGGAGGAGCTCCGGGGTCTCAACCAGGAAGCTCTCCGGGCCTTGGCAGAGGAGCGAGAGCAACTCGCCGAGGAGCGCAAAGCCTTCCTCCTCGAGAAGGCTGAAGCTGAGGAGCAGCAGCGGCTTGCCGCCGAGAAGCTATCTGCGCAGGAAGGCGAGTTGGCACAGCGGAAGGTTAATCTTGACAGCCACGAGGAGGATCTTGCCATGCACGAGCAAACATTTGGCGGGGCTCTCAAGGAAGCAAAGGATGCTGCCGCAGCTGCCGAGGCTGCCAAGAAGGAGCTGGAGACGAAGGTGGCGCAGTTGGAGGCCAATCTCAAGCGGAGCGGCGACGAGCGTGCTGCACTCAAGCACGAAGGCGTGAGAAGGACGCCTACACTCTTGGCGAGCTGCAGGCTGCCTCGCCGAGAGGAGCAAGGAGCTCAGCGCCGCCAAGGACTCCAACGTAGATCTTGAGTTGAAGCTGACCACCTTGACTCGGGGCTGGACGGCGCTGTGGAGGAGGAGGTGGCCTTGAAGGAGAAGATCAAGGCCGACGAGGAGCTGCTGGCGAGTGCTGTTGCCGCCCAGAATGCCTTGAGGGAGAATGTGGAGCACTGGACCGAGGGTCTCGTGGATGTTGCTGCAGCCATCGACAGGGAGCTGGCGGAGCTGGGGATGGTGGATCTTGGATATTCCTCCGACGAGCACCTCTAGCCCAGCGCCAAGCTCAGCTTGTTCTTCAAGGGCGTGGTGACGGCCCTCCAGCGACTCCGGGAAGAAGTCCCAAAGCAGCTGGCCGAGGAGTCGCGCCAGATCTGCGCGGGAGCTCTTCAAAAGGTGCTGATGAAGGTGGCCTTCCGCAATCCAGGCCTCAACCTCACCAACGTCCTCAAGTCCTTGCCGCCGGATGCCGATGTGGAGGCGCTCAAGACCCTTGTCGCACCCATCGTGGACAGGGTGAGCGGGATCAAGAGGGTTGAGGGCGATCGCGTAGATGGGCCGCCCGCTTTCTCTTTTTCTTGCGCTCTTGATCATGTTATGAGAACAATCTATTAGAGCTGCGACAAGCTATCTTGTAATATAACTCTATTTCGGTAGCCATTGCTATGTTATTTCCTTTACTTGATTCCTTCCTTTGTATGTTTTTTGCCCCACGCTTTTAGGGAACTCGTCAGGCACACTGGGTCATGAGCGCCGAGTGCGGGACGTCGGCCTTCTTTGGCGGTGCCGCTTCCGACAAGCAACCTTGTCGCAACTAGTTGCAGCTCACTTAAGTTGTTGAGCGGACTCGAAACAAAGTAAGGGCGCAACTAGCTACGAGTTGGTTCCTCCGCAGACAGGTTTTCCATACAAAGTATGGTCGTTCGAGGAAGATAACTTAAAAATTTTAAAACTGATTGCTCAAACTTTAGCAACTTAGCTTTTCTGTCGTTTGCTTCCTGGTAAGGCTAGACTTCCTTGAGCGACGCTTGGTCCACACCATTATCTTCTCCTTTCCCCCCGGCGAACTTGTGGGCGAGGGAACCTTCCTTTCTTTGAGAAAGAGAAAGAAGAGAAAATAAAGATATGGAGCCTTATGGCTCGTTATTGCCATCGGGCGTGGGTGCTGCACAAAGTGTCAGATAACGCATGCAAAATAGAAGTAAAAAGCATGAAATTGACAAGATGTGCTAAGCACGCTAGCTTTACTTATGCACGGGGTCTGCGCCCGGCTTTGTACAAAGGATTACATGCAACATCGGCAAGACTTGTACAAAAGGTGGTTGCCGGAATAGGTTCCAACAACCGCGCCCTACGGGTAAAACTTACGAAGATGCTCAATGTTCCAGGAGTTGCTCACCGGAATGCCATCTTCGGTCTCAAGGCGGACAGCGCCAGGCCTAGTGACTCGTTTCACCTGGTAAGGGACTTCCCACTTCAAGGCCAACTTGTTGGAATTCTTGGCGGACTGAACGCCGCCAAGAACAAGGTCGCCTTCCTCGAGACTTCTGGCATTAACTTTATGCGGTTATGGTAGCGACGCAAAAAGCTTGCTGGGTATCGAGCAGCTCGTCTGACAGCCCGAAGACGATCCTCCTCAAGGAGCAGCGTTATCTTGTCGCAGCTGCTCTTGCTCAAGCTCATCATAAGCGAGCACTCGAGGTGATCCGTGATACGAGTTCCGTGGGGAGAACTGCCTCGATCCATAGATTAGAGCGAAGGTGTCCGCCGCTGGCTCGATTTGGCGCCCCTGATCGACCAAAGAACCACCGGCAGCTCCTCAATCCAGTTTCTTCCGCACTTGTGCAACCTGTCGAAAGTTCTGGTCTTGAGCCCGCGCAGCACTTCAGCATTTTCCCTCTCCGCTTGACCGTTACTTCTTGGATGAGCAACAGAAGCGAAGCAGACCTTGGCGCCAAGATCTTGGACGTACTGCATGAAGGTGCGGCTCGTGAATTGCGTGCCGTTGTCGGTGATGATCCTGTTAGGGATTCCGAACGGCAAACAATCGACCAAAGAACTTGATCGGCCGATCGTCTGTCACCTTCCTCACCGCTTCCACTTCCGCCACTTTGTGAACTTGTTGATTGCAACGCATAAGTACTCAAACCCCGACAGCTCGGGAAAGGGGCCGAGGATGTCGAGCCCCTGCATCAAAATGGCCAGGATAAAGGGATCGTGTGGAGAGCTTGAGCTGGCCGGTGTATCCGCTTGGAATGGAACCGCACGCTTCACACTTGGTTACTTGTGCGGTTGCATCACGGAGGGCTGTCGGCCAAAAGAAACCTTGCCGGAATGCTTTGCGGCTTAAGTGCTCTGGCGCCAATGTGGTGACCACATATGCCTCCATGTATCTCTCGCCAACAGCTTTTCTCCTTCTTCCGGTGAATACACTTCAATTTCACACCGTTGAGTCTTCTTCTCAGACATGCAGTGTTGTAATCCGCTTTCACGGCGAGAACTCGCGGCTCTGCCGGAAGCTTGATCGCCCCGGCAAGCTTGCCGAGCAAAACTTGTCGGGAGCGTCTGCTTCAACGAAACAAACCCTAGGGCTTGTCGGAGCAGACTGCTCCTCAGCACTGTTGGTGTTGACCTTGGGGACCTTCTTGGCAGCGGCCTCGGGGAGCTCTGCCGGAAAATAGTCACCGTAAATCAATCAACTTCCTCTTCTTGCTCTGTCCGGTTGATGGTGTTATAGACGGTTGAGTCAGCTTGAGCACAAAGATCCCCGGTTCCATTGTGTAACTTAAGTGCGGCGACTTGGCTGTGCCATCAAGAATGTCGTTCGAGCTCTTGGAATATATTCCATCTGTAGGCCGTCCAAAGTGCTCCTCTAGCTTTCTCACTTCATCAACATAAGCTTCCATCAATGGACTCGATAACTCTTGTTCACTTGGCGGATGACAAGCTGTGAGTCACCCCCGACAAGGAGCTTCTTGATCCCAAGGTCTCTGCGATCTCGAGACCGCAAGCAAACCTTCATACTGTAGTATTGTTTGTTGCTTGCTCCTTGGGAAAGTGCATCTGGACTCACGACTTGAGGTGCTCTCCGGTGGGTGCAACAAGTAGTACGCTCAAGACCGGGCGCCTTTGCAGCGAGAAGGCACCATCAAAGTACATCAGCCACTCTTTGCTTGCCTCCTTGACGGGATGCTCAAGCTTCGAATTTCTTCATCTTGTGTTGGCGTCCATTCTGCTATGAACTCCGCCAATGCTCTTCTTTGGATAGTTGAAGTGCTCTCAAACTTGAGGCCAAAGCTTGACAATTCCAGTGCCCACTCGACAATCCTGCCTGTTGCCTCTGGATTTTGCAAAGATCCTATTCAGCGGAAAACGAGTGACGATCGTGTGATCTCATGTGCTCGAAGTAATGGCGCAGCTTTCTCGAGGCCATGAGGAGGCCGAAGCAATTTCTGCACACCGTAGTACCTTGACCTAGCCCCTGCGAAGGGAACCGACAAAGTAAACTGGGCGCTGCACCATTCTTTTCTCGTGATCTTCTCATGCGTCTGCGTTGATCCATCCTTGTCGGGACCAGAGCTTGCCGGTGAAGCCCCCTGCTCGTCGCTGGATGCATCTGCCATGGTTGCTAGCTCATCATCCGCCTCCCTCTCCGCTACTAACGCAGCACTAACCACTTGATTGGTTGCCGCTATATATAGCAGCAACTTCTCTTGTGGCCTAGGTGCGACAAGTGTTGGAGTGGAGGACATGTATCTCTTCAAGTCCTGCAGCGCAGCCTCCGCTTCCGGAGTCCATTTCATCGGACCTGCCTTTTTCAAGATTTTGAAAAATGGCAGCTGCCGCTTCAGCAGAACCTAGAGATAAACCTGCTAAGAGCAGCTACGCAACCGCAAGCCTTCAGACATCCTTGACGCGCTTTGGTGCTTCAATCTACTCAATGGCCTTGATCTTGTCGGGATTGGCTTCAATTCCCCGCCGAGACATGATGAAGAACCCGAGAAGCTTGCCGGAAGGGACTCCAAACACACACTTCTCGTGGTTGAGCTTGAGGTTGATCTTGGCGCAGATTTGCAAAGGTTTCGTCTAAATCTTGAATCGAGTCGCTTTGTCCTTGCTTTTGACCACTATGTCATCCATGTAGGCTTCCACATTTACGTGCATTTGCGGCTCAAAAGCGTAATGGACTACTCTTGCAAATGTTGAACCAGCATTCTTTAATCCGAAAGGCATCCGTATTTAAACAGTATGTGCCACATGGGGTGATGAATGCGGTCTTCTCCTCATCCTCTTCGCCATCAAGATCTGATGATATCCTGAGTATGCATCCGTAAATGAAAGCAAATCACATCCGCCGTGGAGTCAACAATCTGGTCGATGCGCCGACAAGGGAAATGGGTCTTTGGGACAAGCTTTATTGACATCGGTAAAGTCGATACAAAGCCTCCATTTCCGCTTGCCTTATGCATAACCACAGGATTGGCCAACCACGAGGGATGGAGCACTCCTCCGACAAGGCCTGCTGCTTCCAATTTCTTGATTTCTTTCGCGATGAACTCTTGGCGCCCACCGCTCGCTTCGACTTTACGCTGACGGGCGCAGATGAGGACAAGCGGCAAGATGGTGCTCAATTACTTTCCGGGAACACCGGGATGTCGACGGTTGCCACGCAAACACGCCGACGTTCGCCCGCAGGAAAGCAACGAAAGCGCTTCTTCCTATTTAGGATCGAGAGTGGCACCGATGGTGAAGGTACCACCAAAGGCCGTCCTCCTTGGTGGACACCTTCTTGGTCTCTGGTGGAGCTGCCATCGCCTTTCTTACACTTGCGGGTGGAGCTCGATGGTGCGTCCTCGACGGTAGCGCAGCACTCCAAAGAGGTGCGCTTGCGGAGTGGGCATCGAGAGCTCTTGCCGGACTTGGTCTTCTTCTTCGCCCGGAGCTTCAGCGGCAAGTGGCTTGCAATCTGCTGCAGCTGCTGCTTCCCGGTAGATCTTGTCGGCGCAGATAAGAGCATCCTTCTTGTCGCCAGGGACAGAGATGACACTTATTGGGCCTGGCATCTTCAGCATGTCGTATGTGTAGTGAGAGGCTGCCATGAATTTGGCGAGTGCTGGGCGGCCAAGTATTCCATTGTAAGGTAATGGAAAGTCAGCAACGTCAAAAGTGACCCTCTCAGTCCTGAAGTTCAACTCGCTGCCAAATGTCACCGGCAACGTGATCTTTCCCTTCGGCTTGCTCCTTCCCGGATTGATTCCTTGGAATGTGCCGGTCTCTTCGAGCTCGCCATCGTGGATCTGGAGTTTCTGGAGCACCGCGGAGGAGATCAAGTTCAAGCCGGCCCCGCCGTCAACTAGCATCTTAGTGACCTTGAGGTTGCGGATAGTTGGTGAAACCAACATCGGCAAGCACCCGACCGCAGTGACGCGATCAGGGTGGTCCTCAATATCAAAGATGATAGGCGTGTTGGACCATTTCAGAGGCCTGCGTGACTCGATGGATGGTTCTGCCGCATTGACTTCTCGCATCCACTGCTTGAGCTGGCGGTGTGAAGTATGCAGAGAAGCACCGCCACAACGCACGTGACCTCTGTGGCTTTCTCGAACTCCTGCTCATCGGTCTCATCATCATCCATGTCTTCATCGTCATCATCGTCTTTCGTACTTGTCGCGCTGGGAGGTCTGTCTCCTTGCCGCTGCTTGGCCTTGCCACAAGGCCCCTCCCCGGCCGACATTTCTTGCTAGCTCCTCCAGCACCTTCTGGGCCTTCTCCTTGTCGCATTGCTCAGATTCAGCCTTCGCTGCCGACAAGCTGCTCGACCTTCTTGCAGCTCGGAGGTCATGACCCTTGGTGCGGTGGATCTTGCAAGATCGTTTGTTGGAGCCGTCCTGCTTGTCGGCGACCGCCACAGCCTGGCAGTTGGTGCCAGCGGCAACCTCCTTGCCGGAACTACCAGCCTTGGCTTTCTTGGCGCCACCTCCGGTGCCGGACTGCTCAACAACTAGTACATCTCTGCCTTTCTTCTTCTTGTTGCTCCGCCGCCGGCTTTTCTTTGCTGGGGCGGTCTCCTCACTATCAGATCCTCCTGCTTCAGTATTCTCTCCGGGAGTCTCTCCCTTCCTCAAAGACGTGCACACTTGTCGGCCAGGCATATAGCTCGCCGACGCCTTTTGATCTTGCACATCACCATCTCCTCCCGTGATCTCGCGGTTTCGCGACGCTCGATGGAACGCACCGACATTACAGCGGCAGGGTGGACATCCGGGATGTTGTCTTGTCAGACGCGCTGAATCTCTGAATGTACTTTGGCAGGGGCTCTCCTTCCTTCCGGGCGCAGCAGATGAAGGTCGCTTTCTGGCCATGGGGCTTGTGGTCATCAGAAGGCGCCGAGAAACTGATGGCATAGATCTGCCCAAGAGGATATGGAGTTGTCCGGCAAGTGCATGAGCCAGGATCTGACATTGGGCTTGAGCACCAGCGGGAAGTAGTTGGCCAGGATCTTGTCATCTCGCCCCTCGGCAGCTTGCACAGCGATGGTGTAGATGCTGAGGAACTCCGACGGATGCGTCTTGCCGTCGTACTTCTCTGGTACGTCTGGCTTGAAATTCTTCTTGCTGGGCCACTGGACTTGCCGCAGCTCACGAGTGAACGCAGGGCAACCTACCGCGTCACAGACGCAAGTCGCCTGGTTCCTCCGGGCGCATGCATGTCGGCAGAGGGCCCAACGCGCTTGTCGGATTGACGCCGCTTCTCTTCGGGCGCTGGCGCGAAGTTTGAGAGTCTTCTTGCTGTCGTTCGTGAAGAACTTGGCGCTGATCGCGACGAGCTCGTGGATCCGATGATGCGGTGGAGTCGCTGCCGAGGTGGATCCGGCGAGTCGGCGATCTTGGCCTTCGGGGCGGAGAGTGCATGGTGGTTGCACCCCCACCGGTTTCTGCCGCCACCGGCTCGTGCTTGGCAGTCTTGCCGCGGCAGCGATGCACTTTCGGCTGCCGCGGAGCGTCGCCGCTGGCAAAGCCGATGAGACTACGAATGGTGGCCTCCATTCATCGACCTTGTCGGCTGTTGGAGGGTAATCCAGTGCGCTTGAGCTCTCGCCAAAGCTTCGCTGGAGTGGTGGGTTGCGATGGCGTAACGGCGCGAGGAGCGGATATGCTCGGACTTCTAACTATGTTAGAAGGAGCAATATCCCGCCCAGGCGCATCCGATGCCTCGCTTGCAAAGCATGTTGGCGCGCATGCTGGTCTTGAGCATCCCATGATCCACCAGCTCGATCTTGGTCCAACGAGCGTATGGCATTGTGAATACCATGACGCTGTCGGTCCTGCGCCCCCTGAGACGGGCGCGGTGCATGTACGGACGCCGAGGTCTGCGCAGCCTTGTCCTTGGACTTGGCAGCACCGTGGGCCTCTGCCGACGTCCATTCTTCTGCCGGCGTCTACCCCACCGCCCGTTTGCTCCGGTGGTGGTGGGTTCGACGCGGACGGAACATCCGCCGCCGAAGCCTTCTTGTTCGGTGGCATGTTGATGAAGATGATGAAGAAGATCTAGCTCGTGTGGACGCCGGATCAGGTTCACACAATCTCGACGCGCCCCCTACCTGGCGCGTCAAAGATGTCGGGGCGGGCTGATCTGGCCCACGAACACCTATGGGACCGGCGGACCGAGTCCCTTTCGGTTCGGCGGGGAGCGGAGGTCGCACGAAGAGCAGATCGAGGCGAGGCACACAAGAGGTTTACCCAGCTTCGGAGCTCTCCGGAGAGATAATACTCCTACTGCTGCATGTCTGAGTGTATTGAGTTCTTGCTCGGGAGCGCTGAGTGCTACAGTACACACAAGCTGCTAACGAGACCGAGCGTGTCTGGCTTCGAACCTTCAACCCCCCTCTACGCTATGCATGGGCCTCCTTTTATATGCTCAAGGGTCTCCGACAGGTGGCAACGTAGACAAGGGTAAAAGTGGAAAAGGAGTGGTTGGTACAGCTACCAGACAAAGGTATGTCTGATGCAGTGTATCATACCTAACCATGACGGCAGGGGACAAAGGCATTAAATGCCCGTCTACGTCGCCCTAACAGAGCAGAATGGGTCCGTCAGGGGGCGCCACCGCTTGCCACGATGGCTGCATGTCTGCGCCGCTTGCAACCGCGCTCCGCTGGCTGCACAGCCTCTCGCCACGCGCGCCTGGAAAGGTCCCAGGGCGACACGTTAGTGGATGTGCTGGAGCACAGGTACAGGGTGGTGGTCTGCCGCGGCAAGCGCCTTGCCGCGGTTGTTGTCTTGTCGCGTCCGGAAGCTTGTCGCTCACCGGGTCTTCCCGGCAAGCTCCTCTTGCCGGGGCCTTGTCTCCTAGGTGCCTTGGGTGGCCTTCCCGGCAAGCTCCTCTTGCCGGGGCTCTGTCTCCTTGGCTTGAATACTTTGTTCTTGAATGGCTCCACAGGAACCACGGAGGACCTTGGCGGTCACCTGGTAAGCCTTGCCGCGGAGGGCTGCAACTGCCCGTGCACAAGTTCGGGATACTAGGGTACCCCTACTCTAGTACACCGACACTCGGCGAGTGGAGGGCCACCATCCGGAGCGTCGTCACCGTCACCAACAAAGTCGATCCACGACCGGCGGGGCCCTCGGGTCGGCGCTCCACCGACCCACCACATGCTGGCGCTGGGAGGACCGGGGGAGCTGCGGCCATGGTGCACTCTCCTCCTCCTCGCCAGCCGCCGCGGGCGTCTGCCCGTCGAGACGACGCTTGTGATAACTTCTCAATAACGTCATCCGACCCGCGGACCCGCCGCGACCAGCGCCAAGTTCTTCGAGAACGAGCTCATGAAGATGCTTGGGCCACTATTGAGCGTCGGTGTGATACACGCCACCAGTCAGACAAGCGGGCGGGACCCGCTATGGACCACCCAGCACCGGGGGGCTCCGGCAGCCTACCTTACGAGGTGGGCTACCCGGCCTTTACCCGTGAGCTGCGACAGTTCCAGTGGCCGTGCCACCGCACATTCAAGCCTCACGTCGGCGAGAAGTACACTGGCAAGACCCATCCGTCCAAGTTCCTCAGCATCTACACCATCGCGATGCAGGCGGCCGGAGGTCGCGACGACAAGGTGCTTGCCAATTATTTCCCGCCGGCACTGAAGCCCAATGTTATGTCTTGGTTGATGCACTTGCCGACGGATTCCATTTCTTCTTGGTCGGATCTGTGCCATGAGTTCGTTGGCGCCTTCACAGGAGGCCACCAAGCTCATGGCAAGGCAGTGATCTGCACATCATTCCCTAGAAGAAATGGGAAACCCTGTGCAAGTACATCCAGAGATTCAGCCGGGTGCAGTACAACATCCCCGAGGTTCATCCCGCCGCTGTGATCAGCGTGTTCCATTAAAACATGCACAACCGCAAGATGCACGAAGAGATGGCGATGACCAAGGTTAAGGACGTGGCCGAGCTTTATGTTCTGGCCGATAGATGCGCCCGGGCCAAAGAGGGAAGGAAGTACCCCGGCGAAGACGCCGGCGTGGAAACCGACTCTATTGACGAAGACGCCGCCACCCCGATGAAGAAGGGCCGGTGTCGCAACAGGAAACGCAAGGGCAAGGCCGTACTTGCCGTCGAGGGGTCTGACGACACCGACGCTGCCAAGAAGGTCAAGGCAGACGGCGCGGGCAAGGAGATTGCCGGGTGCGCCGCTTGCCGGGCCTCCGGCAAGCAATACTGCAAGATCTTTGTCAGGGGGCTCCGGCAAGCAATACTGCAAGATCCACCGCACCAAGGGCCACGACCTCCAGAACTGCCGACAAGTCGAGCTGCTTGCTGAGAAGCAAAAAGCTGAGTACGAGAGGCAGGACAAGGAGAAGGGTCAGGACGGTGCCGAGGGATCCGGCAAGAAGCGTGGCGGCCAAGGAAGCCGCCCCGGCAAAGACAACCAGCAAGAGAGGCCCGCCCTGGGCCGTGACAAGAAACAAGAAGACGATGATCACGACGAGGACGACGATTCCGGTGAGCAAGAGTTCCAGAAGGCTACGGAGGCCATGTGCGTCGATGGTGGCGCCTCGTTGCACAGTTCTCACCGCCAGCTCAAGCAGTGGGCGTGTGAGATTACAATAGTGGAGCCGTCGTTCGACGCTCAGAAGCCCCTGAAGTGGTCCAGCATGCCCCTCATCTTCGACGTCGAGGACCACCCTGACCACACGACCGCGGTCGGGTGTTTGCCATTATTGGTCTCGCCAACGATACGCAACCTCAGGCTGAACAAGATGTTGGTTGACGGCGGGGCCGACCTGAACTTGATCTCGCCTGTCGTGATCAAAAGGCTGCAGATCCCTGATGGATACCACGTTTCAAGGGGTCAATCCGGGGAGGAGCCAGCCGAAGGGGAAGGTCACACTGCCCGCGACGATTGGAGGAGAGTTGAACATGATGGAGAGGATTATCTTCGACGTGGCCGAGATCCCCTTGCCCTACAATGGGATCCTTGGCCGCCCGACATTAGCTAAGTTCATGGCGGCATCACACTACGCCTACAACATGCTAAAGATGCCCGGGCCGTTGACCATCATCTCCGTCCCCTCCGACAAGAAGGACGCGCTGATTTGCGCCGACCAACTCTACTGAAGGGGCCGCAGCAGCTACCGTCAAGGCACCTGCTCCTGCCGCTGAAGGCTCGGGAGGGAAGAAGAAGCCCGACAAGACCTCTCGCACCCACTCCGGCAAGCACACCTCTTTGGAGTGTTGCGCTACCGTCGAGGACGTGCCAGAGAGCTCTACCAGGAAGAGTAAGAAATCCAGAGCCGAGCCGCCGCAGACCAAGAAGGTGTCCGCCAGGGAGGACGGCACGGGAGGGGCCTTCACCATAGGCTCCACCCTCGACAGCAAATAGGAAGGCATGCTCGTCACCTTTCTGCGGGCGAATGTCGACGTGTTTGCATGGCAAGCGTCCGACATCCCTGGTGATCCCAGGGAGGTGATTGAGCACCACCTAGCTGTCTGCCCTCATGCGCGGCCCGTCAAGCAGAAGGTCAGAAAGCAGGCTCTGGAGAGGCAGGAATTCATCATGGAGGAGATCAGGAAGTTGGAAGTGGCAGGTTTGGTGAGAGGAGTGCTCCACCCGACGTGGTTGGCCAATCCAGTAGTAGTGCGCAAGGCCAATGGGAAGTGGAGGCTGTGTATTGATTACACGGATATCAATAAGGCTTGTCCCAAAGACCCCTTTCCGTTGCCGCGCATCGACCAGATTGTTGACTCCACGGCCGGGTGTGATCTGTTGTCATTCCTCGACGCCTACTCAGGCTACCACCAAATCTTCTTGACAAGAGAGGATGAAGAGAAGACAACATTCATCACCCCATGTGGTATGTATTGCTTTTTACGGATGCCTTTCAGGTTGAATAGTGTTGGCTCGACGTTCGCAAGAGCAGTCCAAATTGGTTTTGAACCTCAGCTCCATAGAAATATGGAGGCATAGATGGACGACATAGTGGTCAAAACCAAGGATGGGCCAACTCTTGTGCAAGATCTGGAAGAGACATTTGCCAACCTGTGCAAGATCAATCTTAAGCTGAACCCTAAGAAGTGTGTCTTCGGTGTTCCGTCTGGCAAGCTTCTCGTGTTCCTTGTGTCGCAGCGCGGGATCGAGGCAAACCCAGACAAAATCAAAGCTATTGAGCAGATTGAGGCGCCCAAGCGGATTAAAGATGTGCGTTAGCTCACTGGCTGAGTCGCCGCCATGAGCCGATTCATCTCCAAATCCGCCGAGCGTGCCCTTCCCTTCTTCAAAATCTTGAAGCAGGCAGGCCCAATGGAGTGGACCCCAGAAGCCAAGGCGGCGTTGCAGGATTTGAAGAAATACCTTTCCTCCACGCCAATACTAGTTGCGCCTAAGCCACAAGAGCCGTTGCTGCTGTATCTAGCGGCAACGAATCAAGTGGTCAGCGCCGCACTGGTGGCGCAGAGGGAGGTCGACGAAGAGGCAGTGGCGGCGGCAGAACCAGCGGATGGCAAGCCAAAGATTCCCCCGGCAGGGCCCGATGCCGGCAAGGCAAGGCCCCCGGCAGAGTCTGGTGCCACCAAGTCAGTGCCTGCGCAGTCGATTGAGGTGGTGCAGAAGAAGAAGATGATGCAGCACCCAGTTTACTTTGTCAGCTCCCTCTTGCAGGGGGCTTGGTCGAGGTACTCCGGTGTGCAGAAATTGCTCTTCGGCCTCCTCATGGCCTCGAGGAAGTTGCGTCATTACTTCCAAGCCCATGAGATCACTGTCGTCACTCGCCTCCCATTGCAACGGATACTGCATAACCCAGATGCAACCGGAAGGATTGTGGAATGGGACTTGGAGTTGTCAAGTTTTGGTTTGAAGTTTGAAAGCACCTCGACAATTCAGAGCAGAGTCCTGGCAGAGTTCATTACAGAATGGACCTCAACGCCCGACGAAGAAATCCAGGAAACCGCTCTCCCCGGCAAGGAAGCAGACCACGACTGGATCATGTACTTTGATGGGGCTTTCTCGCTGCAAGGCGCTGGTGCTAGCGTGCTGCTCGTCGCACCCACCGGAGATAACCTCAAGTACGTGGTCCAGATGCACTTTCCCAGGGAGATGTCCACCAACAACACTGCGGAGTACAGGGGCTGCTTGCCGGTCTCTGGATCACGGCGGACCTCGGGGTTAAGAGGCTCATTGTCAGGGGTGACTCGCAGCTTGTTGTCAGACAGGTCAACAAGGATTACCAGAGCCCGTTGATGGAAGCTTACGTAGACGAGGTGAGAAAGCTGGAGGAGCGCCTTGACGGTATCCAAGTGGAGCACGTCCCCCGAGTGGAGAACGACATCGCCGATTACCTGTCAAAGCATGCTGCTTTCAAGCTGCCTGTGGAACCAGGTACCTTCTTGCTCCGGTTAACTCAACCATCCGTCAAACCATCAACGGGGCAGAACAAGCGGAGGAAGTCAGGTCACGGCAAGTACTTTCCTACCGAGCCCCCTAGGGCCGCCGGCAAGGGTGCTTCCGCGGACACTGAGCCTGCCAAAGGGCAACTGCCTCCGGCAGGGTGTCAAGCCCTGGCCATGTAGACAGCCGCGCCCATGGCTGAGGAAATGCCTTTGGTCCTTGCCGCCGAGCCCCATGCTCCGACGTGGGCGCAGCATACTGTCCGATTCCTCCAAACATGGGAACTTCCTGAGGAGCAGGAAGAAGCAGAAAAAGTAGCCCGCCGGTCCGCCCTGTATTAGTTCATCGACGACGTCCTATACAGGAGAAGGCCGCGCGAAATTAAGGTGCATCCCCGGGGATGAAGGACTGGAGCTGTTGGCAGAGATACATGGAGGCATATGTGGCTCCCACATAGGGTCGAGGGCCCTTGCCGGGAAGGCGTTCCGGCAAGGTTTCTTCTAGCCCACCGCCCTCCAGGATGCGATGGCACTAGTAACCAAGTGTGAAGCGTGCCAGTTCCATTCAAAAGACTTCATCAACCCGCTCAAGCCCTTCAAACAATCCCTCTCTCCTGGCCATTATTGGTCTGGGGGATCGACATACTGGGCCCTTTCCCCCGTGCTGTCGGGGGCTTTGAGTACTTGTACGTTGCAATCGACAAGTTCACAAAGTGGCCAGAGGTGGAACCAGTGAGGAAGGTGACATCACAGTCAGCCGTCAAGTTCTTCAAGGGACTAGTCTGCCGTTTTGGTGTGCCAAACAGAGTCATCACCGACAACGGCACGCAGTTCACAAGCCACACCTTTATGCAGTACATTCAAGACCTCGGCAACAAGGTCTGTTTTCCTTCCGTGGCACACCCCCGGAGCAACGGCCAACCAGAGGGGGCGAATGCTGAAGTGTTGTGAGGCCTGAGAACGAAGACCTTTGACAGGCTGCATAAGAGCGGAAGGCGCTGGATTGATGAATTGCCGGTGGTTCTTTGGTCGATCAGACCGACGCCAAATCGAGCCATCGGCCAGACACCATTTGCCCTAGTATATTGGGTGGAGGCAGTTCTCCCCACGGAACTCATATACGGGTCACCTCGAGTGCTCGCTTATGATGAGCTTGAGCAAGGGCAGTTGCACCAAGATGACGCAATGCTCCTTGAGGAAGATCGTCTTCGGGCGGTCAGGAGAGCAAAGACGCTACCAGCAAGCCTTGCGCCGCTACCATAGCCGCAAGGTTCATGCCCGAAGCTTTGAGGAAGGCGACCTTGTTCTTCGGCGCGTTCATTCAGCCAAGAATTCAAACAAGTTGACGCCGAAGTGGGAAGGCCCTTATCGGGTAATACGAGTCACCAGGCCCGGCGCAGTCCGCCTAGAGACTGAAGATGTTGTCCCAGTGTGCAACTCCTGGAACATCGAGCATCTTCGCAAGTTTTACCTGTAAGGCGCGGCTTGTCGGGCCTCCCGGCAAGCCACCTTTTGTACAAGCTTTGCCGGCAAGGCATGTAACCCTTTGTACAAAGCCAGGCGCATACCTTAATCATAAATAAATGAAGCGCTGGCGCCCTAAGTTATAGCATGCATGCTAGGTCGAGTCTCTTCCTTGGTTAGGGTTTGATAGTGCTTAGCGGCGGCTAACCCCTAGCTTAGAGGTCGAGTGCGAGTCTCTCTGTTTCTTTTCTGTCCTCTTTTGGTTCACAGGGCACATGAGCACTTCTGCTGAGCTACTTGGAAGAAAGGGAACGGACCGGCGTCCCAACCCCGGCAAACCAAAGTTGTCGGGGGCTGCAAGTACAAGGATCCAACCGCAGCGAGATGAGATTGCCGGGGGCTGCAGATCCAGATAAGTCTTTTGTCCTCTGTCATGCATTTCGTTATGAAACTGGGATATGTGAAACCTCGTTTTATTTCTAGGCCACAGTGCTCCCCTTTCCTATACCCAATGGTTATCTCCTGGGTCCAGATTTGGTTGTAGTCGCGACGGCAAGGAAATAGAACGAGGAGCCTAAACCCGCTTCATCCCTGCCTCCGCCAAGGGCGTGAGAATGGTCGAGCGAAGCGGGGGGACAACAAGGCCTATTGCCGGGCGGAAAACGTTTATCTTAAATAGTGACAAGGATTCGTTCCTTGTCGTGGGTTCCATCCACGAACGAAAACCCCCGGCAAACACCACTTTTTCATTAAAAACATCCCGTACAGGTACAGTTCATACGAAATGAAAAACATGAACACGGGGGATTACAAGCTTTAAATTTAACAAGGCCCGAAGGCTTACAGATTAAATAAGAGATGAGATGCCCGTAATCCCTTTCTTGTCCCTCTCCTCAGGAGGCAGGTCAAGGAGGCGAAAGGGCAAAACGGGTGCCTAGGCGAGCTACGAGCAGGAGAAAGCACCAAGAGAACACCTCGGTGACCGCCCACAGATGGGCCAGTGATGACGGGGCCGGGAAAGGAGCTGGAAGACGAGGCGGCAGGACCGGCAATACGTGATGAAGGCGTCGGTGCCCGCGTACTCCGAGTTGACGGCCTTACCGCCTGCCCTCTTCCTCTTCCGCAGCCTCCCGACGCTAGCCGCCCAAGGAGACGGCCCCGAGAAGTTCAAGGAGCTGGCCCCTCCCCCGGCAAAACTCTGCCGGTGGAGCGGCCAGGTGCAGATGCTGCTGCTGCCGCACCCGCCCAGGCATCTGCCCCACTGTCCTCCTCCTCACTTTCGCTCGAGGAAGAGCTTCCATCGTCGAAATCTCCGTCGGAGGAGCTCTCCACGCAACACTTCAGGCGAGTCCCGAAGTCTCCGAAGACCTTGACGGAGAGCAGGCCATCCTCCATTAGTTTGATGTAGAGGACGAGCCCCGCCGTCAGGCTATGGATGCGAGCGAACGTCTTCCATCCACGACGGAGGTACATGACCCGAGGAGCTGGGAAGTCGACTCGACCTGCGTGCCCCCATTCCCACAACCCCTCATGTGCAATCTGAGGGATTGGGGCGGGTCACGCTCCATCTCCCGAGCGAACGGGGCGGCTAGACGAAGACGGCGACACGAAGGCTAGCGCAGCCTGATGAAGAACTCGCGGGGCTGGTCTCCAACATGGCCTTCCATCGGAAAAGGCATCATTAGCGGGGGCGAAGCCGGCGCGCCGCCCCGTCCTCCTCTTCCCCGAGAACCACGACCTCTGCCCCGGCCTCGCCCCTTCCCCCTTCCCCTCGCAGCCGGCTCCACCACCGCGGGCTCAGGAGGCGGAGGGACGCGCTATCGAGCGGGGACCCTCGCCGCCACTGTCGAGGGACCGGGATTCCTTTTCTCCATGGCGAGTGGAAGGAAGAAGCAGAAGCAGGAGGAGATAGATGACAGAAGAGTGCGGGATGTGCAGAATTAAGGGGACGGGTGAAGCGACCTCTCCCAACCCCGTGATCATGGGGTGTGGACACCTTGAAGACCGCAACCCGGCCCCGCGCAGTAAATGAGCCGCGCCTCCACGCCTTCCTCTTTTTATGTGGAAGGCGCGAGCCGCCTATTTACCATGATGTGACGCATGCATGCGGAAACCGCCCCATGCATGCCGCCCATGTTACGCGCAACCCTCCACGTCACGCATTCAACGTGGGTCGTGGGAAGCGCAGCGCGTGAAATTTTTTACCGCGGTAAAAACCGCCCCGCCTGCCCACGCACCGTTTTGGGCCTGGCCCAACAACGTGTCGCTCTTATGTGTGGCCCAGTTCGGGGCTCCTGTCGGTACAAAAGAAGGGCACACCTTTGTACCCTTTTACCTGCACGGCAATGAGCCGCCCATGGTCACACCAAGCAGAACAGGGGAGGTGAATCGAGGTAAAACCGAAGCCCAAGACAGCCAGAGCAACGCCAAGGCCAAGGACGCAAAGAAGCAGAGGGGCGGAGCAGTTTCCGCCTCAGCAGCCCCAGTAAGACCCTTGATGGGGCAGCGCACCCAAACACCACGAGCCACCCTTGAGCCCACATCCCCAACACCATCAACCACGTTGGGCCAGGGCTCGGGAGGCACCTCTGTGGTGGCATGCAGATCTTTGTGAAGACAAGGAACACTCAAGATCAGATGAGGATTAGAAGACGACGATCCTCGGCAAGATCCTTGCCGAGGAAGGCTACCAGACCCCCGGCAAGATCCTTGCCGGGGACGACAACGCGCCACGGCAAGACCCTTGCCGGGCCACCCGACAAGGCCCTCACCAAGGACACCAGCAGGGCCACTGCCAGGCCCGCACCAACCAAGTCTCCGCGCTGTTCACACACATGCAACGGCTCAACCACCGAAAGGTGCACTGCGCGTGGCAACATGTAGCTCCCAGGCCAACTCATCAAGAGCCTGCGTGGTGGCATGCATATCTTCGTGGAGGCTCCACCACCGCGCCACCTCAGCTGCCTGCCTGCCTACATGACGCCGCACGCATCGCTGGCCAGGGCGCGTGTCGAATCGAGGAGGAGCGGCGACGCCCGGGACGGGCCTCACCCCCGTCCCCGATAAAGCTAGGGGACACCTCAGCGGCGCATTAAATGCGACTTGTCCTGTAATACGAGCGATAAGCTCGCAATACTGTACGCCTTTCCACCTCCTGTATGCCACTGTGGCAGCCCCTTTCGACTATAAAAGGAGGCCCATGGCATACTGGAGAGGGATTCGGCTCTTTGGGACCGTGCACCCCACCATAGCTAGTTCGAGAGCTCAAGAACTCTCTGAAATACACCCACCAAAGCAGGACTAGGGTTTTACGCATCCTCGCGGCCCGAACCTGGGTAAACGATCCTTGTGCTGATTACTAATCCTGCCCTTCTCACAACCCTGTGCCCCGGCAACCGTAGTAGGGATTCTTGTGATCCTATAGGTGTCGTTCCACACCGACAGTGATAAAGCATGGTATAGTAGCAAACTAGCAACTGATTTTTTTACATAGCATGAATTTCTTTATGCTTCTATTTGATGCTCGGTGGTGCTGGTCAGAAGGTCTGTACGAACCCTGCTTTGGACATATGTCTCCTTAATTTCTGTGTGCAATTGTGCAGTCCATGCTTTATACTTTAAAATGAGATAATAAATTTAGCTCATGTTGAGAAGGGCCAACAATAGGCCTTCAGAATACGTGCAAGCAAGTTTATCTCCAGGTGACTTATTAGGATGCATATGGTACTTTTCAGCCATGGCAAATGCACAGGTGTAGCTGCATCTTGATGAGAGGATCGATGATTTGTTATGGTAGACAATGGAACCAAGATTTGGTAAAGAAAATGATGATATGATAGGTGATTTGTAATGTGCTATTTTAGATAACGATACTAAGCTTTTATTCCATAGATGACATTTGGTTGTTCTGCATTTTTTCTCTTTTGCAAATATAGATGTTATAAGAGATAAACATCATGTACAAGTTAAATTTTTGTGTGCCTATTAGCATGCCTTGCTGCCAAGTGGAAGTAGTCTATATGATGCTCATAAATAGAGCTTCCCGGTGGGAAGGATGAGGCACACTCATTGATACTTTGGTTTTATATCCATCTATAATATGGTTTTTCTCTTCCAAGCATATGAACTTTAGCAAATTAGACTGTGCAATCAAGTCTCCTAAGTGAACAGTTTTACGATATCATCAAGTTTGAGAGCATATAAGATAAGAGCATGTCATGCTACGTGAAAATCTGTTAGAAGATCTAATTTCGAATATTTATATTTTGTTGGTTAGAAAACCAGTTTCCTGAGTTGTTAGTCTGAGTATTCAAATTGATCCACAGAGTTCAGGGCTTCTTGATTTAGGGATGGCACGTGCAGGGTTTGGGCACGTGTGAGCCACCTCATACCTTTATCCATCCCATTTGATCTTACCCATCACCCGTACCCATACCCTCCAGTGGGTATAATTTTTTCTCATACCCGTCATGACAGGGTAAATGGGTACCCGCGAGTAAAAATACCCATGTTTGAATAACATTAATTTGAGCATCAAATAATTATAAACAACAACATACAATCATAATTTATAAATAACACATCAGTACATACTTATAAACATAAACAACAACACATCCTATAAAATTAAACACTTTCTTGTAAACAAAAAGACATCAAAACATCAACACATAGTCATAAACAATAGCACATAGTCATATATTTTAAGTTGGCAAACTCACGACAAAGTGTAGAGGGAATTTTTCAAATATTCATTAGATTATATAAGGGCACATGGGTACGCGGGTATGGGTTATGTGATCCCATACCCATACCCGCTCTACCCAATGGGTTTAAATTTTACTTATTTATATACCCATAGGAACTTTTTGTGCCATACCCTTACCCTAATAGGGTTTTTACCCGTAGGGTACGTGGGGAATGGGTATCCATTGCCATCCCTATTCTGGATGGAAGAGTTTCCTACAACCTCAAAGTCTTAGTACTCTCTACCTAGACTTCATAATTGTGCCTCACTTCTTTGAAGAATTTTTGAAGTATGCCTTTTATTTAGGTTGTTCGTGCATTTGCAGTGTTGGAGGTGTTAGTGCAAGATTATAGAGTTGGAAAGTATAGCAAAACGTCAATTGGTGCACGGACTTGGTGAAGCCATGAGCCTCGACTGTGTCTGCTTCCCCGATGGTTTTGACTTCTGATTAGTGATTCTAACGCATATTACTTGATGATTTGGTCTTCGTGGCAGCTTTCAGTTTGAACTGGCATTCGGTGGCTTCATCCTCTTTGGTGCAGCTTGGAGTTAGTAGTGTGCACATCTGAATCTTCTGGCTTTCCTGAAGCATATTACCTGGTTTATGGTGTCTGTTAAGTTACATGCGATTTTAATGGAATTTGATCTCATTTTTTGCTCCCAGTGAATATACAAAAGGCCATAAGTAAATGATGGAAGATCCTTTGGTCTCAAACAAGGGTCCTACTTTCAGAGTCAAAGTTAGTATAGTAGATAATCAAATTTTGGCCGTTAGCTTGCAAATTTATCACCTTATTGGAGAACTAAAGGTTGCATTGAGCTCTGATTATCTCCATATATGCTTGAATTGCTTTGGGGTTACACTTGGATTTGTCAGACTACCATTCTACAGAATGTTCTCGATGATTGCACTTGGTTTGTTAATTTATGTATTTTCCCGGCGAGTTCTTCAGGCTCATCTTATGCCACAGAATTAGTTTTTGGTATATGCACACTTGTGAAATTTGGTGATAAAAGAAAGATCACGCCTAATTTGCTGGCTCTCTTATTTATTACTGTGTTGACACTTAACAGTAGTGCCCCCCCCTGACTTTGTAGTTGGACAATGTTGATGACTCGATATGCCGAGAGAGGTTAGGAATTGTTGCTATAAACTAAAATAGTGCAGAGTTGAAAGTTCTAACTGGAAGCTTGAACAAAAAGTTTGCCTTGGAAAATGCTCTACCTTTCTCATGTCTACAATTAGTGTCATCTTCACTGAATATGATTCTAGTTTGTTGGTTGCGGGATTGATTTTTCAGAAGTGAGTGTTCTTCTGATTGGTGTTTCTTCAGTGGGATCTATATCATGGAATCTTCAATTGCATCTGCTTGGTTTGCTGGGGAAGTTCCTAGTTTTAATTAGATTGACAACTACCAAAACAATCCAGCTAATTTGATGATTAATTCCAGCTGATTGTACACTTTCAACTCAAGTTACGTTGTAACATATGCCCAGCATCTGTTCACACATCCTACGGCCATCTGGTTGTTCATTGGCTAATTTGATCACTGTTAACTATGAAATATAGATTACGAAATCTTCAGTTACATAAGGTTTGCTGGGGTACTTCGTAGTTTTAATTTCATTGACAAGAAGTAAAGCTTCTCTCTTTTGATATTTCATGTCGATTGCTTATTCCATACATCCTGGATTTTAAGGCACAAAGTATCCTGAGTTCATCATGTAACCCTTTAATGGCTAAACCACATAAGCTATTTCTGTGCCTGGTGATGAATCTGAGCTCCATGTGCAAAAACGAAAAATACATCCTAGACCACTGGATTGGAGATGAATGGTATAGATTTAGGTGGAGGGATCTCGCACCACTTAATGCACATTTCACATAAAACCTCCTGCTAACAACTCCGTTTCTAAATATAAGTCTTTGTAAAGATTTCATTATGGACTACATACAAATGTATATAGATGCATTTTAGAGTAAAGTTGTACCAATCATCACCACAGAACTTGGTGTAGTTAGCCCTATGCTTAAACAAAGCATTGTAAGACCTTCCTTCATGGGTAAGAATTGCTGGCTCAACCTGCTTGTTACGCAATATTCTTGTATCCTCCTTCCTCTCATCAATTTATTCAGCGATAAAAACTCTGACTTAAGAAGGTACATATTGGAAAAATATTAAAAATAAAAAGCCGTAAGTATAAATTCGAACTCATCGAACATCCACCTTAAAAATTTTCTTAGAGTGCAGGTGAATAACTGATAACAATTAAAGATAACAATATTATAATATGGTAAATTAATGACTACAAATTTTGGCATAGATGGACTAATTTTAAGTGAAACTAAATGCACACTAAAATAGTTAGGCCAACTCCAACGCGCGACCCCAAATAGTCTGGCCGCGTCAGTTTGGGGGTAAACGGACAGAACAGGCCGCCTAACGCGCGGGAGCAAATGGACCGTTGTCCGTTTTTGGTCCGCTTTTGACCCATTTCGGACCCAAAGTTGGGACGAGTTTGCGGCCGAACGGACAACACGCGGACAGGCGGGACGCGCGCCCTTGTCCTCCCCTGGCCTTCCTGTCAGGGACACGACTGCCCATGCTTTCCCTCCATTTTGCCCAAAACTCTCCTGCGCCCTCTCCCGCCTCTCCCTCTCCACCATGGCCGGTGACCCGACCGCGTGTCCCGCGACGAAGAAGAAGGGTGCCAAGAAGCCCCGGTTGGAGCTCATGGCGTTGCAGGTCGCCAAGCTCGATGCCGAATTGGCCAAGAGGAGGAACTGGCAGGCAAAGGACAAGGAGAGGAAGGTTGCTGCGAGATAAGCCGCCGAGGCAAATGCCGAGACCAAAGCCAAAGAGGTGGCACTCGTGTTCAGGAGCGTCGACAAGAACAACATGTCATCGAAGAGGAAGGCTTGGTTCGCGAACCGGACAGAAGGAGATGCTTGCTCGCGACGGCCTGAACTAGGTGAGACCACGACCATGATGGCCATCCATTTTAAAGGCTGGCTGGTCTGTCGGCCGCTGGCTTTGTTGTGGGCGCCAAAAACTTTTCATTTTGAAGGTTGGCTCGTGTGCCGGCTGTTGGCTTTGTTTGCCGGCGTGAAAGTTGGGTGACCATTTTGCAGGCCTATGGCTTTGTTGTCGGCCGACATGAACTGGCGAGAAACGCGGCCACTAGCGTGAACTATGGCCATTTAGCTACACCATCTGTTCTTTTCATATTTTGCATGCACAGCGGATGAGATGCGGCCGCGCTCTAGGCCCACGACCCGTGCATCCACAAATCCGAGCGGACATAGCCTCATTACCACCCCAAACGGAGAAAAGCGGATGAAACGGAGTCCGTTTGGGGTCGTGCGTTAGAGTTGGCCTTAAGGCATAAACATGCAAACTGACGGAAAAAGAACCAGAGAAAAAGTAGAAAGAAGTGACGATAGGGGAACCTAGTGTAGATCTAAAGGGATACGAAAAGTGGAATAGTGACGATTTCAAACATGTTGTAAGCAACTAATAGTTGTGATTCTACCAAACGACAACTGATTAAGATACAGAGGTAGCTATGGTAAACATGCCCACTAATCGCGCGCCTCCAGCAATTCTCATCAAGAACAACCTCAACTCCTGGAGAGCTTCAGGATGTGGTTGGCAAGGGCCGTCTGGGTGGCGACAAGTAGGGCAAACCATACCTAGATAATTCAGAACAACTAGGTTAAACCAATTACAATATTGTATTTTAAAATTAGCTTCAACGTCAACAAATTTAAAATATGAAAATACTAACATTACATAGTTTAATTACTAGGAAGGGTGTTAGAAGGCCCTTCCCGCGGAAGAAAACATATGACGAGATATATAGGTACGAAGGTAGACAACAACTGCAAATTGACTAGAAATCTAGTCATCTACTCCCTTCATAAAGCAGTATGAGAGTGTTTAGATTACCGCTCTAGTTATGTAAACGCTTTTATATTTCTTTAGAGAAGGAAGACGTTGTACCAGATCTAATTATTTATTAACTAGCAAATCAAAATCCTAAACATAAAACAATAATAATTAAAATATCATCGTCAAAACATAAACACGAATCGGAGCATGTTGACGCATATATTTCTGCAGAAGAAGACCAACAGCCGTCGACGAACGGGGATCGAGCAGAAGAACTTTAGGGCAAGCACGGGCGACCAATCTATGAAAGAAGAACGGCTTATAAATTAATTCAGAAACCCAAAAAAAACTATCCAAAAGGGAAATCAGAGTCGGTGCGCCAAGAAGCACCAACCCTAGAGGCAGATGGTTGAACAGGCAGAGGGGTAGCAATGTGGCTCAGAGAGTCGGGGTGGATTGAAATATAAGGAAACGCTAGAGAGAAAGAGAAGGAACGAATGTTGGGGTTTTTCCCGAATCAGAATAAATGCTGAGTGTAGAGGGTGCGCGCATTCCGAGTGGTTACGGGGACATGAGGTGTTTGACTCGTCCAACTGGCTCCTAGTGGACTCGTCTAGTTGCGTCCCACGGGAGTCGTGCAGCTGCCTGCCGTGCCTTACAGAACTACCCGAGGCACGGTTCTAGAAACCGATAAAGCATGGTCATGCTTTTGTGAGTGAAACATTTTTAATCACATGTCAATCATAGAGGCTTGGGTGTGACTTTAGGAGAGGCATGATCATTATGTTAGGGGAGGGATATTCAGTTATGTATTCTTCCTTTTCTTGTAGTGCAATTCAAGTAACTAGACTGGAAAAATTCAAAGAGTCTCGACTGCAAAAACCTTTCAAGAATTACTGAGTCACGGTTGTGTATCCAGCAGTATCACAATTGTTCATGCAGAGAGTCCCAGTCGTGAAAATGGAGAGGCACGGATCATTGCTCTTCTGTGCCTCCTTGTGTTCAAACACAGAGGTTCACATGCGGTGATTTCCATGAAAAAGTTGTGTTGTGCCTCTTGTAATCAATGTCGCTCTAGTAGAGTCACTGGTTCTCTGTGTGCAGTCACAAGTTCGCAAAGAGAGTCACAAAGGCACTGTTGCACCTGAAGTATAGTCACATCGTGGCTCTGAATGTTTGTAGTGACATGTTCACCCAGAGAGCCATGACCGTTCTTCTGTTTTTCAAATATTCCTTGGAACAGGCGTGAATCTCGATGAGAGACCACTATTAAATATAAGTCAGAAGCATAGCCGTGCCTTTGTGTTCCCAATGTCTTCGGTGGCATGCACTCTCAACGATGCACGTCCGTGAAGATTATGGAGGCACCACTACTAGGAAAAGGCCTGCTAGTGGAGCACCTATTTTGCCTACTAATGGCGCACTACAGGTGCGCCACTAGCATCACATCATTAGAATTTTTTACTAATGGCGCACCACATAGTGTGCCATTAGTATATCCCACAGGTGCGCCATTAGTATCTGGGATATTAATGGCGCACCACATAGA
The DNA here is from genome assembly GCA_021605145.1 of Aegilops bicornis. Taxonomy (NCBI): domain Eukaryota; kingdom Viridiplantae; phylum Streptophyta; class Magnoliopsida; order Poales; family Poaceae; genus Aegilops; species Aegilops bicornis. The sequence goes on from CM038669.1 coordinate 127,683,153, forward strand.
AGTGCGTCATTACTAACAATTTTTTTATATCTTTTTTTAGATTTTTTTTTTCATTTTTTTCGTTTTTTTCTTAATCTCAGGTCACTATGGCTTAATCTCGGGTCAATATGCTTAATCTCGAGTCAAATCGCACTCTATGGTCAAACTTCCCGGAAGGTCACCCATCCTCACACTACTCCAACCCGAGCACGCTTAACTTCGCAGTTCTATCCAACCCCAGCACCAGCTCACTTCACAGGCACTTGTTGATATATCTATCATATCAATCCTATTAAACCTTGTTGATGTCTAGGACTTTGTTCATGTTCATGAGTGTGATGAAATTTTGAAAAAAAAATTCAAACTTCCCGGTCATATTACGTATCATATTTTGAAAAAAAAATTCCAAGTTTTTTTTGAAACCAATTTTTTTCTGTTACTAGTGGCGCACCTAGCAAATGGTGCGCCACTAGTAAGTTTGAATTATTTTCATTTCCCCCCTCTAGATCTTAAAAGCCCCATATCTTTCGTTCTGTTAGGTTTTTGAGGATTTTGAAGATGTTGAATGGGGTTCCCCTGGTTCAATTCGGATGTAACTTTTCGAGTAGATGATTTTTCATATAAAAAACTTTTAATCCAAGTTCGTATGCAAAAGTTATGCCCATTTTACTAAATTCCAGAGAGATTTTGCAAATGAAGTCGAAATTCATATTTGTAAATTTTCCCAACAACTAGAACACATATCACATGGGAAACTTATTTTTTTATTTTTTTGACATTTCCATCATTTTCTTTTATTTTTTAAACTGAAAAGGCGGTCCAGGGGGGTGCATTTAGCACCAGGGTTACTAATGGCGCACCTGATATGTGATGCGCCATTAGTAGTTTTGAAAAAAATAAAAAAAATTTGTTAGTAATGGCGCACCATGGGATAGTGCGCCATTAACTAGTAACGGCGCACTGTCCACTGGTGCGCCATTACTAACAAATATTTTTTATTTTTTTTCAAAACTACTAATGGCGCACGGTGGGTCTGGTGCGCCATTACTATGTCAACTAGTAATGGCGCACTATCTCATGGTGCGCCATTACTAACAATTTTTTTTATTTTTTTTCAAAACTACTAAGGGCGCACCACACACCAGGTGCGCCATTAGTAATATATTACTAATGGCGCACCTGTATTATATAGCAGTGGCGCACCACATACACGGTGCGCCATTAATGTCCATATCATCTATAGCCCTTTTCCTAGTAGTGCACGGTTATACATAAGGTGGAGGCACGGTTGTGGCTTTGCTGCCTGCTGAACTGTGCCTCGATTGGTTTCACCCCTGTGAAGGCACTGAGAGGAAACATTGAAAAACAAGCCCGTGGCTCTGATAGCTTTAATTGCACCCAATCATTTCTTCACTGAGGGAGGCACGGTTGTGGAGATACACAGGGCACTATTAGTGTGCACCAGAAGCACATATTTGTTTTTGGATGCTTGAGGTTCCTCTCTGTAGTGTATGTATTCGCCGTCGGATCTAAGATGGACGATAAGCTCGTCACTCACCTCCTCACTTTCTTCTCTTGGTCAAAAGACGAACTGATGACCGATGGGACGACTGTTCGATGTGAGTATTTAGTGTGTCAGTTACCTTGCTAGAGCTAAGTTAGAACCTCCTTGATTTCTCCACGCCATCAACTTCTGCAAAGATGTGACTTTAGGAGATGCATGGTTCCATCAGCTCCAGAAGCACAACCGTCTATTCACGGCTCCCAATTCACCTTAATGCATTGTAACCGAGTCGTCTTTCGCCAAGGTTAAATACTGGTCGATTGCGGGAGGTCACCATGTCGCATTTTCTCCACATAACCATAGGCAATTCCCATCGGCCTCACCACGTCTGAGTGACGCCACAGAAACACGGCCAAACTCCATTGGCACCCTCCTCCTCATTACCATGGACAACTTTAGGAACACTACTGAGCGTCTCCACATAGATGCCGATGGTAACACCAAGCTCGAGGTGTGGAACACTAACGAGCCCTTCAAGGTGGAGGAGACTATTGTCCTTTATGAGCAATGGCTACGAGAAGACAAGTATAAGTTTGTTGGTCTTGACCCGGAGTACACATGATGGGATTATTTTGGGTACAGAATAGTCGCCGTCATGCAACTGGCGATGCGCAAGCATGTTCTGCTCTATCACTTGTGCAAGGCCAGGACAAAGTGCCCTGCTCTGAAGGATTTCCTTGAGAACAGGGGTATAACTTTCGGTAGTGTCGATGTCAGGAACAATAGAGAAGTTCTTTCAAATAGTTCCATAAAAATTCCAAGATAATATCACATCAACCTTCAAGAGGAGTTCATGATCAAAGGCGGTGATTTAAGGGACTCCATGGCAGACCCGGCGGGAGCCGTCATAAAAAAGTCCTACTCGGGTATGAAGTCATCTCTTACACAAGGTCAACATACCTACTGGGATTAGAAGCCGCTTTCATTTGACCATGTGAAATGTGCGGCAATTGTAAGTGAAAATTTCATTTATGTGAATTTCTGTCTTTACATTTTTGTTTCATGCAAGAACATGGTTTTCTTTTCCTAAATTTTCATTTTCATTCGGTTTTCGTCTTAGGATGGTTTCGTGAGCTATGAGTTTTACTGCCGAGTTCTGTCGATGAAGGACATGATGCATCATCGTTGTCTTCCTGATCACAGATGCGGAGGACATTTCCGAGCAGGAGTCAAACTAGAAGGTTGTGAAGGGAGATACCTGGATGTAGATAGTACTTCGTTTCATGTATAATTAATGTGGTGGCTTTAGTTCAATCCGATGGAGTACTGGTTTGGAGATTTAGGTTTATTTTCATAGTATTATGTTTGGCTTGTTGTATGCTACAAGAATATATTTTTGTATGCTTTTTTATGTTAGCAGTTCATTGTTGATGTCGGTAGAGGTTTAGATAGATTAAGAGAATCACTCAGAGGGGCGCAGATGTACAGTTAGGAGAGGCACTGTTTGTGTGCGGGGAAAATTCTCATAAGTTCACTCAGAGGGCCGTGAACTTGCGAGGCAACATTCTGCATGATGCACATGCCATTTTAGTTTTGAGAGACACGACCGCAAAGATATCAGAGGCACTGTTTCCTTCCATTTGTTTCGTGCGTGAGGCCCCCACTGTCCATTTTCCAGCAAGGATCATACACACGAAATCACAGCTGTAGTTGCATTCATGTCATTCGGACCCAAGTTTGCCAGGAAGTTCAACAGCGTCAGGGCTCAAGGCAACAACTTTCTTTAGACGATGTACATAACCATGGCAATAACATGGCTTGCCACACCAACACCGCCGCAGCCTTGTGAAACCCAGAGAGCCGCATTCGTTGAGCTCTGCATCGGCAAGACTGATTTTCTCTACCATATCAATGAGGCGTCGTGTACTCAACATGTACGCTGTGTGTTTCCAATGTTTGCAGTCACATTTTCACCTAAAGAGTCACAATCGTGCTTTTGTTTTTCAAATGTTACTTGGAATAGTTGTGAAATTATGAGAGGCCATGGTTATATCTAAGTCAGAGGCAAGGTCGTGACTTTGTGTTCCAAATTTTTGCAATGGCATGCACTCCTAGAGAGGCACCATTGTGAAGATACTAGAGGCACTGTCGAAATGTGTTTCAATTGTTCGCTATGCTTGTGTTCAGAATGTTGTGCTTAAGTCAGATGCATGAGGCACGGTCATGCCTCTAGTTCCCGCAGAATAGTGCCTTTTGTGTTCCCAGTGTTCGCGGTGGTGTTAGGACCCTGTTCCTAAGTCACACCGATCTAGCATGTAATACATCATATCACTTTGCGGCCTCACGCACGGTATCCCCACGGGTGCCATCTTACCTGGCCCAAGACCGTTTGCGCCTTTTGGCTCACGTATATGATAGTGTCGCCAGCATCCATATGACAGAGAACCTGGGCCGACATGACTAGTCATAAACCCAAAGTGGCACAAATTTACAGGGACAGGCATACATGACCCAGCAATGCACGTGTCGATCAGCAGCGAGTGAAACCGGGCTGTAGCAAGCTAGCAGGACTCCGGTAGGCACCGCATGACATTTCCCCGTAGGGATAGACACATGAGCAAAGAAGGACACATGCCGATCATCCCATGTGTTCCGGAGCATTAGCGAGCTACCATGGCTCAGTGGAAGCACTAGGAGACATTTCCCCATAAAAGAGGCTACCAAGAATAAACAACTAGGTGTCGGATCCCACACATAGCAATACACGTTACACTTACGCATAACATGCAAGTATGTGTTGTACAACATGGCATCACAACATAACTCAACAACTCATATAGATAAAGGTCCAGAAGAGCCACATAGCATTTATTACAAACAGGGATCACATGACCCAACATACAGAGCATACAAGCAACGGAAGCATGACATGTCTGAGTACACACTACTACAAATGAAAAAGGCTGAGAAGCCTGGCTATCTACAAGACCCTCCCAAAGGTACAAGATCGTAGCTGAGGTAACAAGCTAAACATCGAAGTCCATGCGGAACTACTAGTGAGACTGAAGTCTCCTCTGCAACATAAATTAAGCAAATGTGAGTACAAATGTACCCAGCAAGATTTACATCAGAGCTAGCTACATATGCATCAGTATCAACAAAGGGGTGGTGGAGTTTGACTGCAGCAAGCCAGCTTTGACTCTGTGGCTATCCTGTACTACGACTGCTGATAACTCTTTGAGGTGGCGCACACGAGCCCACATATTCACCATATCAATTCACCACTATGGATCCGCTCCCGTCTCCCTACGAGAAGGCCATCCATAGCACTCACACTTATCTTGTGCATTTTAGAGTATCCACTTTCACTTGTCTATGAACTGCATAAGCAACCCAGTAGTCCATTACCGCGGACGCGACTATTTGAATAGATCGTGTTAACCCTGCAGGGGTGTACTTCTTCACACACGCTCTCGCCACTTTCCACCATGTACACGTCATGTATCTCAGCAACCTTCAAGCGGAAGCCTGGCGAGGGTATCGACCACGACCTGACTAACCACGCAAGACTCTAGCCCAGGTTTATCTCCTATTCAGGTTTCATCCGCAAGGAAGGTCGGCCGAGGTTTCCCATCATGGCCCCAAACGATGCGTACAGGGTTTCCAAGCCCACCAAACGGGCGACGCTTGGTACACCCGGCCATGATGCCTAGTCTGTCCCAAGCCCACATGTACCAGGTGCCACTTGGTAGACTACTAACACTACCTACAAACACCAGAAACTAGTTGCAACTCCTGGACAGAGATCGAGGCGGTTAATAAGTCGAGAGGGGCACTTAAGCATTCCAATGCGTGGTAGTAACTATCTTGGATCACATATATAGAACTCACTTCCTGAGGACGGTCCCAATGAGACAACCCACCTTGTACTCCTACATGGCCTCTCATCACTACCTTTACCAATTCATGTTCACACACTTAGCTCTCAACAGTAGGACATGTTCACCATATTCCTATTCATCACCGATGAATTAGACCTGACACAACTCTAAGCAATAGCAGGCATGACAAGCAAGCATGAATGAGTAGGCACATCATGGCTCAAACAATTCCTACTCATGCTAGTGGGTTTCAACTATTTACTATGGCAAAGACATGTCATGCAGAGGAAGGGGGTTCAACTACCGCATCATGTAACAATTGAATCATTGTTGTCCGAATGGAGTAAAAGAGAACAAGAACGAGAGAGTGGGACTGTATCGGAATGCTCAAAGGGGGTTTGCTTTCCTAGCACTTCTGAAGATAGCATTGTGTCTTCATCAGTGTCATCGATCACATCGTCGAAACAACATCTACTGAGAGGGGACAAACACCGGCAAGAGAGAAGGAACACAATAAATGCAATGCAATAGTATGATGCATGATCATGTCATGGCAATATGCTGTGATTTGGGCTAATGCAGCTAGCAATAATTTAAATGGGGTTGGTTTGAACCCTAGGTTCAAATTCAAGCTCCATATGTGATTATTCAAATGCCATTTACTTGATTTGACCTGATCAGCAGGTATAAGTTGTTCAAACATGCATTAAAATGGTACATATGGATAGATTGGATTTTTCTGATAATTTTTCATATATAAATTATTTCAAACTGAGCTACGATTGAATTTCTATGATTTTTTGAAGTTTAAATCATTTTCCAGAAACAATCCAGGGAAATGATTACTGCATCATCAGTGCGTCATGCTGATGTCAGCAGGTCAATAGAGCCGGTCCAGGTCAAACCAGACCCGTGGGCCCCACATGTCATTGACTCAGTTAACTAACAGGTTTTAAAATAAACCTAATCTAAAGATTAACATGGCCGGGACCACTATCAGTGTCATCGGGTTAAACTAACCACGGGGTTAGTGGCTAAACTAATCCACCGCCATGTCACCTAATCAGCGATTAGCCACTGGTGCTAAGCAGAACGCGACGACGCTCCTCGTCCGGCCATCTCCGACGATGAGAGCTCGCATGACTGGGCTCTACGGACGCGGCGCGGTGAAACGCATCATTCGGTAGCAGCTGGAGGTGCTGGGGTGGTCGGAATCAACAACGGCGGCGAGCAAGGCGGCGGCCGGAGCACTGATGGGTGCGGGGTTAACGCTGCGGCTTGTAAACGAGCTGGTTGTCGCGCTAGCATTGCTCTACGAGACGTTGCGAGTGCAACGGACGCACGCACGAGACCATTTGGTCACCAGGGCTTCGCCGGCGACGAGCCCATACGGCGTCGGCTACAGTAAGCAAAGGGACGACGGCTACGGCGACCAAACGGAGGCGTGGTTAGGGGGGAAAAGACCGACAACTCACATCACATGGAGGGCTCGGTGGCTCGGGGGAGGCTCTGTATTCCGCGGGGCGGTGATTGCGATCTCCGACGTTCGAGCTTGAAGACGACGGCGTAGTCGACGGTGTGGAGTGTCCGGGCTTGCGCGAGCCGATGGAGAGGTCGACTGATAGACGAAGAAGCTCGGGAGCATGTCCACGAGGTAGGGGGAGAGCGGTGGGCACGGTGGTTCTTGTCGGCGCTCTCGGATGCAAGCGAGGAGAGTGGGGGAAGAGAGACAGAGGAGACGTGAGGACGAGGGAGAGGTCGAGGGGGTCGAGGGGGAGTGCATGGCGCTCACAGCAGCGTCGAGGTAGCGGCAGGAAGCAGGAGGTGGCGCGGCGCGTGGCTAGCACGCAGCGAGCACGCGCCCCAGTCCTCCTGGTACGATGTTGGGAACGACTGGCACTGCAGGGGTGGGCTGGGCCGGTCATTGCGCTGCCAGGTAAGCTAGGTAGGCCTTATGTCCTTTTCTATTTTTCTTCTGTTTTGTTTAATTTTGCCACTGTTTAAATCCAAAACAGTGCCAAATATCCTCTGGATATTTTTATGTTGCTGAATGGACTATTCCAAATGCACATTAAATGTTTCAGGGTATTTGAAAATATATTCTATACATACTATGAATATAATTTGAAATGCAAATAAAATAATGATTTAAATTCAATGCCCAAAATATTCCTCAAAAATGTTCATTATTTTTGGTTTGGTGCAAGAACCTTTGCCAAAATATAACCAACATTATTTAAGGCCATTTTGGGAACACTGAATGCATTTTCCAGGGTTCTTCGCCCTTCTTTTAATTAAAATTTTGAGGCTTCAACAATCCTCAATTCAAGTTTCCAAAATTTAAATATGATGTCTGGATGCAGATTAAACTATCTACAAGCAAAATTCTAGGGCTGTGACAACTCACCCCCACTAAACAAGAATCTCATCCCGAGGTTCAAGACGTGAGGTAAGAGGAAAGGGGGTCACAGACTAACACAACCTTCTCGATCCGACTGCCCTTCTTGAAGAAGTTGATTCATCACATCATATTGATCTTGACGTCTTTGCTTTCAAGATCTTCATCTAACACGACGACTGAGAAAGGGAAACTCTACAATAATCGATCTTCACGAAGATCGAGCAACTCTGGATCAATTCATGGATTGAGATGTAAAAACATCTCTCTAGGTGAGACACAAAACACACATCAGGGGTGATGGTAAGGAGCTGATGACGGAGGTTCAATTTGGTAAGCAATAACTCCACGCTTAAGTAAGATGGGGCATGGTGTCAAAGTAGTGAGGAGTTAATTGCCCTGCATACCACAACGGGGCACCTTAGGGGAGGTGACTTGTAGAATTATTCCCTTAAGTGGCAAAAATAATTACTTTTGATAGAGATCATTGAAACTCTTCATACTAGCCTGAGGCAATCACAATCGATCATTTGACGCAGTTCGAGAGAATGACATACTCGGACTAGGATGGATGATGTGGACTACCTTGTTGAGAGCTTATCATCGGAAATGGATGGGACCCATGGTACGACCACATTTGAAGATGATCCTGAACAACAGTTACTAAGAGGGGCAACCCATGGGAATTTGGCACAATGGTAGTGCAAGCTGGGAACAAAATGCAAACTTTGGGAATGTTCCAACCATCATATCTGCCTAAGATTCAGATTCAGACTCAACATGTCTACCAGAAAAGTTTGCAACACAATTTGACGAGATGACGTTGCGAGATTCTCGGGGAATGAACTACAATAGCAAGCTCCAATACATGAGCTGGTTCTGCTACACACATGTGAACATGCTGTCCTAGACAAGCATGACCACATAGTAGTCTTACAGCAAAACACTACCGAGTTCTGTTCAGGAACCATCATTGAGGATATCGAAGTCCTTTTATGAGCCCGGGTTAGCTTTTAAGAAGCAACTTCTTCTCCTTGAACAAATCAATCAGTGGCTTGGTGTGCTAGGGATACATATAGAATGAAGGTTGCAAGTCTCCAGACCACATAATACTTCGCACATATGCATGACTGACTTGGGATGATTCCAAAGGAAGCAAAACAAGCTTTCTTAAATTCACGGCGGCAACTTGCATCATATGCACGTGAATTAGAGGAAGTCACTTCTTCCATAAAACATAAACTTCATGAGCTAGCACGAATAAAATGCTTTCAAAAATTTGCAACACTAGCTTAGATGTTCAACATGAATCATGGACAAGATGAAAATGTTGTCAATTGGCTCAACAACAATCCATCCAGGCTTCCATATAGATGGAATTCCACAATTAAGTGAACATGGTGATAGCATTGGTCAGACCAAAATGTGTAATGGTGTATGCTCGAGGGATCAACCACGAGTATGACAACATTACGAACATCGTTGGTTCTGATTTGATTTGAGGATAACCCACACGCAAATCAAAGATTTGGGTAAGAAAATATGTCCAACAATTGATCACGAGGACCAATCGATGAAGATATCATCTCTCTTCAACACACACACACACACACACAAAGATATCCCTTAGTGATGATCTAAGTCGGACAAGCTTCCATCTTCCAACTCTCCAAGTTGTTGTTTAGCTTAACCAACTAGCTCAGGGTATCCAACACAGGTTCTTAGAGAAGTGGTGGTTTATAGGAAAACCAACTTGATCACGAGCTCATGATAATGGCCAAGGGACAACCTGGTAATACTTTCGAGAAGATATTTGGAAAATCATGAACCTCCGATGTGATATTAAGCTCGAGAACAATCTTGCTTTTTAGGGCAAGACGATATGATCAAAAGAGCCAGAGATTGATAAAGATCTAAAAGTGCACCAGGAAAAATAGACTAGGTAGCAAGATCAATCTTAGAATGACGACTCAATAACCAACACACTAAGAATAAATTTATCGTCCATTAACTACCAAGCAACGGAGTTGCTAGGGGTATTCATTTCACACATCACAATTCACTTGTCGGTATTCCGGTTGCAATAACACGGAGACTGAGGAATGAACGATGAAGGCGAGAGGTATCACTGTATCAAGAGTTCATAGGAGGTGGTACAATTCCCATGGCATTCTTGACATAAATAGGGTAATTCTCCAGGTAAAACAGAACCACTACAAAAAAAAGACACATCCGTGACATTTTGGGCCGAACGAATTTTTTTCTGTCATACATATGACACTTCTATGACGATAATTGTGACAAAACCCGGTATCATCATAGATGTGGTGGGCTCCTACTTCTATGGCAAAAAATCATGATGCATAATGGGCTTTTCATCACGGGCGGGCCGGAGACGCAGCTGCATGACATTCTTTGGGCCGTCCATGACGGAAAAACCATGGTAGAAGCGAGGGGAGGAAAATTTCGGGAGTTCGATTACGGTGGGAGGTCGGGGCCGAAGCGATGCGCTGCTTTCTCTCATACACGTATGCTGCAAAGTAGGTGTTGGCACTAATCGAACCCGAGCGAGGCGTTGGGCTCTAATCAACCCGGCGATTGCACCTGCAGTTACGCTGTCGAACCCGAGCGATCAATGGCTCTTAACTGAACCCGATCGAGCGATTCCTTCGCTACTGTTGCTAACTGAAGCCGATCGATGCTGCCTCTGGGATGAACAGTGAGCGTTGCAGGGGGGGGGTTCAATGAACAGTGAGCGGTGGCGTTGCCTCTGGATGAACAGGACCCCGTGGTGTGGTGGAGGGCTGGATGAACAGTAGACGGTGGAGGGGTGCCCGTGGAGGGGTGGTTGAACAGGACCCGTGGTGTGGAGGGCTGGATGAACAGTAGACGGTGGAGGGGTGCTCGTGGAGGGGTGGTTGAACAGGACCCCGTGGTGTGGAGGGCTGGATGAACAATAGACGGTGGAGGGGTGCCCGTGGAGGGGTGGTTGAACAAGACCCTGTGGTGTGGAGGGCTGGATGAACAGTAGACGGTGGAGGGGTGGTTGAACAGTAGCCGATGGAGTAGCGCACGGTGGAGGCTGGATGAATAGGAGCCCGTGGAGGCTGGAGGAGGTCGACGGTAGCCCGTGGAGGCTGGAGGAGGTCGACGGTGGAGTTGAACAGTATCCCGTGGAGTCCTGCTTTTGCGGTACGCCACACCCTCCCGATCAACAGGACCCCTGTTTCAACTGTAGCGCCCAACACAAGTCCGCTTCCTCCGCTTTTGTGGTACGCCACACCCTCCCGATCAACAGGACCCCTGTTTGACAAAGAGGAGGTCCGTTGGTCCCGCTTTTGCGGTACGCCACACCCCTCCCGATCAACAGGACCCCCGTTTCGACCGTAGGAGGTACGTTTCCTCCGTTTTGCGGTAGGCAAGACCCCTCCCGATCAACAGGACCCTGTTCCGGATGTAGGAGGTCTATTTCCTCCGTTGTGCGGTACGCCAGGCCTCGTTTCCATCGCATGTTCCGTCCAAGCCCTCCCGATGAACACGACCACACATTCCGTTCCGACCCAGCCGGTTGGCTCCCACGCGTTCCGTTGCCTCCCGATGAACACGACGCATTCCGTTGCCTCCCCATGAACACGACGCATTCCGTTGCCTCCCCATGAACACAATGATGACGCTGTTTCTCCATTCCGACCCAGCCATGTCAACGAGCCCTCGTCGTACGTATGCGCGAGTAGGCGTTCGAGACCCCGCCCGTATGTACACATACGTGGACATATTTTCTTTCTTGCACCCTGGCCGCTGTACGTACGTGTACATGCTACGTGCGCGCCTCTACTATGACACATATGCGCCTCTACTACGACATGTGCGCGCCTCTACATCCACCAGTATATATGTACGTACACGTTCGCGACCAGAATGACAATGCTACGTATGCTTCGACCAGGTGGGTCTCGACTGTCAGGCACTTCCTTGCGTGCGAAGATGTAGCTGGTGGGTCCCAGCAGTCAGGGGGCAAATCGTTTTTTTTGCCCGGACGCACTTCCTTGCGTGCGAAGATGTAGCTGGTGGGTCCCAGCAGTCAGGGGGCGAATCGTACTTTTTGCCCGGACGCACTTCCTTGCGTGCGAAGATGTAGCTGGTGGGTCCCAACAGTCAGGGGAAACGTTTTTTTCACGAAATACGGTGGCCCGTCTGGTGGGTCCCTGCTGTCAGGTGGAGGAATCATTACTTTGTGCGTAATAAGGAGGCACTTCCTTGCTGCGGCCGTGGACCCGGTATCGACCTCCCCACGTCTGATCCACATCCGATGGAAGTCGTTCCTTGACCACGTTGACCACGCCACGCCGAGAGCACCACGGCGGTGGACGACGGTGAGGACTAGGAAGGGACGACTTCGAGCCGGGAAGACGCAGCGATGGATGCCCACGCCAAGAGGAGTACGAGGTTCACTAGTTCGGCTGCGGTGTGAGGCTCTTTGCCGCATGAGAATAACAGGGGTGTGGGTGAGTAGAGGGATGGCCCGCCAGCGGTGGGAGTAGTAGGGGCGGTGAGGCCTCCGCTGACATCACAGCCCGGCCATGGGAGGCAGGAGCATGCGGCATGACCGCGCTGGTTTGGGTGGTCGGAGCAAGAAGACCAGAGGTTGAAGAAGCACTACCGCCGTTGGATGAACATCAGACGCAGTGCAGAGCTAGAATCGTTCATATTGACTAAGTTGACAAAGCCCTCCGTCCCGTCAACTTGGTAGGCCCACAAATCAGCCTCTCCCACTATGCCGGGTTCCACCGGTGGGGGAGTATTCATTTTTTGTGCGTAATAAGGAGGCACTTCCTTGCGTTTGAAGATAGCTGGTGGGTCCGACATGTCAGCGGGGGGCACGTTATTCTCGCGAAATACAGAGGCCCTTCTGGTGGGTCCCAGATGTCAGGTGGAGGAATCATTATTTTGCACGTAATAAGGAGGCATTTCCTTGTGTGCGGTAGTGGACCCAGCTGTCAGCCTCTCCACGCACAGTCTACTTCCGATGGTGTCGTTCGTTGACCATGCCGCACCGAGCGCATCCAAGGTGGTGGACGACGACGAGGCCCTGGACAACAACGAGCCGGAGATAGGAAGACGCGGGAGTAGAGTCGCAGACGGAGAGGTGTACGAGGGTTAACTGGTTCTAGTGCGGTGTTGTTCGACAGTCGGTGGAGAAGAACAGGAGGTGTGGAGGGGTGGAGGGATGGCCTAGCCAACAGTGGAGTAGCGCTTCATAGTGAAGCGTGCTAAGCAGAGCTGCTAGCAGCAGGAGGCGGGAGGTGGTCCCGGCGGCGCTGGAGGAAGAAGACGAGAGATTGAAGATGGATGCCGGTCGTTGGATGTAAATCCAACGGCTAACATATCGGAATCATTTGTTGACTAAATTGACAACGACTTGCGTTGGCTTCGACCTATTGGCCCACATCTCAGCCTCCAAAAATGTGGCACGTATTCAACCCATTTTTCAGAATTTACCGTCTTTTTTTTGGCGCGGTAGAATTTACAAATCAATTTGATCTTTTTGAATTACATCCATTAGCTGGGCTGGGTGAACAAATAATGTAGCGTCCATGCGGCCCATTTATTTTATTTCCTAAAAATTACAGGCCATTCGCACTTTCTCGAAATACACGATTTTCTTGGGCTGATTCTAATTATAATGTTGGGTTGGGCCAGCTATGTTATCAAAATATATAAAGGGGCTGAGCATTTTGTTATAAATATATTTAAATAATAAGTGATATTATTACATTCGTCCTTAAATCTTACCAAGCTTTTGTACACAATCACTAGGATTTTCATGTCAAAACAATCCAGGATTTTATGTGTTAAGAAATTATTTTTATAAGTTAATAAGATGTGGGATATTGTTTTCTTACATATGTAAGTATCTCATTAAATATATGATGACAATAAAAATAATATATAATAACATATAAAATAATTTAAATATATATAATATAGTTAGATGGGAAACATAAGTTGGACCTCTCGTTCCTATTCTTATATAGAAAAATAGAATAGACCTTTGCGTTTTCTTTAAAAAAATACATAAATTGGGCTGCCAAAAATAAAACCTCGGATGGGAGGTCCAAAGGCCGGTCGATACATGACGGCCCTAAGAAAATACAAACAGGCCTATGGACCTCCCATCCGAGGTCGTGGGCTGCGCATGTTAAAAATGAAAGCCTAGACGGGGCAGCCCAAAACCACGTCCAACACTTGCCAAAACTTCGTCCCTCGTTTTCTCTGTGTTTCGCACACTCGACATTGTGTGGGCATTTTGATTGTGCATCATATGAAGATGAGCTATGCATGAATGTTGATCAGCATGATGTTAACTGGCTGGTAGTTCCATTTTCGACCATGAAAAAAACTTCCAACATGATGTTAACCCTGTTTGAAAAGGCCGTGTTAATATAAATGCTCTGCCTCTGAAAGTTTGTCAGGACCCCAATCCCAAGTCACATCGATCTAGCCGGTAACACCTCATATCACTTTGCGGCCTCACGCACGGTATTCCCACGGGTGTCACCTTACCATGGCCCGGGACCGTTTGCGTCTTTTGGCTCACGTATATGATAGGGTCGCTAGCATCCATATGACAAAGAACCCGGGCCGACATGGCTAGTCGTGAACCCAAAGCGGCGCTAACCCATGGGGACAGGCATACATGAATCACATCGAGCATGTCGGTCATCAACGTATATATTCGGGCTGTAGCCTGGGCTATGAGGACTCGGTATCCCGGGCATGTAGCTAGGCAGGACTCGAATACCACCGCGTGACATTTCCCGAAGAACGGACATAAGGAACGAAGTGAAACACATGCCGGCCAGTCAAGTGTCCAAGCGGTAGTCCGGGCTAGCAGGACTCCGGTGAACCGGGTCAGAAGCGGACTACTATCGCCGGAAGCACGAGACTACATTTCCCCATATGAGAGGCTGCCAAGGATAAACAACTAGTTTGTCGGATCCCACACATACCAAGCATTTCAAACATACACACAATATGCTCAATATGTGTAGATACAACATGGCATCACAACATAACTCTACGACTCAATTATTTATTCAATAGGCTCCAAGGAGAGAGATATTACAAACATGGGTCTCATGACCCAACACTCAGAGCATACAAGTCAAAGCACAAGCGGAAGCTAAACATGTCTGAGTACAGACAACTAAAAAATGAAGAAGGCTGAGAAGCCTGACTATCTACCAGATCCTGCCGAGGGCACAAGATCGTAGCTGAGGTATCAAGCTAACCATCGAAGTCCAAGCGGAACTACTAGCAAGACTGAAGTCTCTCTGCAAAACGTAAAATAAGCAAACGTGAGTACAAACGCATCAAAGAAGACTTACATCGTAACTAGCTACATATGCATCATTATCAAAAGGGGTGGTGGAGTTTGACCGCAGCAAGCCAGCTTTGACTCGGTGGCTATCCCGAACTACGATCGCAATTAACTCTTTTGAGGTGGCGCACGAGTCCACAAATTCACCATATCAATACACCATTATGGACCCGCCTCCGTCTCCCTCACGAAGCGCCATCCATAGCACTCACGCTTATCTTGCGCATTTTAGAGTATCCACTTTCACTTGTCTATGAACTGATATAGGCAACCCAGAAGTCCTTCTCCGTGGACACGGCTATTCGAATAGATCATATTAACCTGCAGGGGTGTACTTCTTCACACGCTCTCACCACTTACCGTCGTTTACACGACATGTACTCGGCAACCTTCAAGCGGAAGCCCAACGTGGGTGTCGGCCACGACCTACCTAAACACACAAGTCCCAAGTCCAGGTTTATCGCCTATTCGGGTTCCATCCGTAGGGAGTCCGGCCGAGGTTTCCCATACAGCCCCGAACGATGTGTGCAGGGTTCCCGAGACACCAAACGGGCGAATCGGTACACCGGGCCACGGTGCCTACCGCAACACAACCCACCCCTATGGTAAGCGTTATGCGCGGCCCCAAAGATACTACAAACACGAAACTACTTGCAACTCCCGGTGAGGACAAGAGTGGTTAAGAAGCCGAGAGGGTCCATTGGTTTCGGGCCCAATGCGTGGTAGTAACTGCTTTCATGGATCACAAACACAGATCTCAGTTCACGAGGACGGCTGCAATGAGACAACCCACCATGTACTCCTACATGGCCTCTCACCGCTACCTTTACCAAATCGTGTTCACACACCTAGCTCACACACAGAGGACATGTTCACACAACCATTCCAATTCATTCCCGATGAATCAGACCTGACTCAACTCTAAGTTGTAGCAGGCATGACAACAAGCATGAATGAGTAGGCACAACATGGCTCAAACAACTCCTACTCATGCTAGTGGGTTTCATCTATTTATTGTGGAATGACAGGTCATGTAGAGGATAAAGCGGTTCAGCTACCGCAGCAAGTAACAGATGAATCGTTGTTGTCCTAATGCAGTAAAAGAGAGAAGGAGCGAGAGAATGGGATTGTATCGGACTGAACAAGGGGGTTTTGCTTGCACGGCACTTCGAAGATAATATAGTTCTTCATCGGTGTCATCGAACAATCGTCGGAACGTCGTCTATCGAGAGGGGGCAATTTCCGGCAAACAAGAGAGAACACAATCAATGCAATGCACATTCACATGAATGACATGTCATGTTAAGGTACTGAATTCACCTAATGCAATGTCTAGCCAGGTTAATTGAAGTGGAATTCAAACAAGAACAAATTCCAACTCCAAATGTTATTTCATAAATTGCCCTAATCATGATTCATCCTATTCAGTGAGGTTAACTTGTTTAATCATGCATGAAAGTGCCATAAACAGATTCTTCATATTTTTCTGATCATTTTTCATATATAAATTATTTAATTTGGAGTTACAGATTAAAAGTTATGAATATTTGAAGTTTGGGGTATTTTCTGAAATTTCCTGAATTAAATTAAATTCCAGAAAATCATTAACTGCGTCAGCATGACGTCAGCACCGCGTCAGCAGTCAACCTGGGTCAAACCTGACGTGTGGGGCCACACGTCAGTGACTAACTAAACTAACCTAGTCAATTAGCACTAACCTAGGTTAAGTTAAATTAGTTTAAACCTAAACTAGATTAGTTAGCAGGCGGGGCCCGCATGTCGCTGGCTGGGAAGTCAAACTAGGCCAAACCCGGGTCAACTCGCCGGAGTTGACCATGCTCGCCGCCGGGCGGAGCCGTAGACGGCGGAGGGTGCGGGTTTCCTCCTCCGGTGACCAAAAGAGAGGCGGAGGGCCTCACGTGACGCCAGGGCTCAAGGCATCTAAGGAGACTAGCGGGAGGTGCGGGGTGGCTGAGTTCACGGAAGCGAGTCCGTGGCGGTGGTCGGAGCTACGGGTTCGAGCGGCGCAGGCCTACAGAGCGCGGGGAAACTCATCGAGGGGCTCTCCGGACTCCTGGAGTCGCGGTGAGCACGATGACGCGCTCCTAATCAAGTTCAAGCGGCTGCAGGGACGGCGGCGACATGGCCGGCGGCAGGGGAAGCTCGGCCACGGCAGGGCTACGACCTAGAGGGCGGGCGCGACCAGGGGAGAAGGGGGAGACGAAGTGGGGCTCACCGTGAGTTCGTTTGGAGGGTCAGTGGGCTCGGGGGCGGCCGGAGTGCAGCGAATCGACGACGATGGTGGCCGGAGCCCGAGGTGGAAGACGACAGCGATGGCGATGTTGCTGGCCTCCCGGGGTCGCGTAGATCGGCGGAGACGGAGAAGAGGTCGGGGCGGAGCTCTTGGGGACGGCAGAGGGCAAGGGGGTGGCTGTGGGTCATGCAGCGATCGGCGTCGACGGCGGTGCGTTCGGTGGTGCGAGAGAACGAGACAGAGGAGGGGGAGGAGCTCGGGGAGAGAGTGAGAGGCCTGGGGGGGCGCGTGGCTGTCTCCGTGGCGCTGGAAGGGCCTCGAGGGCGTGAGACAGGCAGGGAGGAGGCCACGGCGTCGCCCGCTTCACACGCCTCGCCTCGCCTTTCCGGGCAGAGGAAGACGATGAGCGGTGGGGTAGGTGGGCTGGGCCACCAGTGGGCCGTCGAGGAGGAGGGGAGAGAAGGCTGGGCTGTGGAGGGCTGCAGTAAGCCGTAAGGTACTCTCTCTCTCTCTTTTATTTCCATTTTCTATTTTACGTAATCATGTTTGGCTTTAATAAAATGCTGTGCATTTCCAAAAATCATGAAACTGGTCAATGTCACTGTTTGGAATATTTCCAACAACAAACATTTCAGTTTGTGATTATTTGAGCATTTAAAATATTTTATAGTATTAAAATGCCCAAATGCAAATACCATATGAATTAATTCAAAAGTCCAAATGTCATGGAAAAATGTGCAACATCTTTGGTTATCAAGCTTCGACATTTTTCCAAAAATGGTGAACATTTTGAAGGCCATTTGAAATAACTGAAAAATATTTATGGTTGAGCCTATTTGAATTCCTTTAATGCTAGGGTTTAGGCAATCCCCATTTCAAATTTCATGAAAATTAAACATGATGCATGGATGCAATGCCACTAGCTACAAGCAAGCTCTAGGGATGTGACAACTCACCCCCACTAAACAAGAATCTCGCCCCGAGATTCAAGACGTGAGGTAAGAGGAAGAGGGAAATCACAAAACTATCACAATCTTCATGATCCATTTGCCCTTCTCGAAGATGTTGATTTACTCCATCATTTTGGTCTTGACGTCTTCGAGATCTTCACCCGACACAACAACGGAAAGAAAGGGGAAACCCCATATGATTCGATCTTCACGAAGATCAAGTAAACATGATCGACTCACGGACTGAGATGGTGACACATCTCGAGTTGAGACACAAAACACATCGAAGGGATGGAAGAACAAACGACGGGGTTTGATTGGTGGCAACAATTCCACGCTTTGAAAGATGGTGGATGGTGTCAAGGTGGCGAGGAAATAATTGTCATGATTCAATAGCGGGGCACCTCAGGGGAGGTGACGCGAGGAACTATTCCCTTAAGTGGCAAAAAGAATTACTTTTGATATAACATCATTGAAACTCTTTATACCAGCCTAAGGCAGTTAACAACGATCGTTTGGCGGAGTGTAAAGGAATATTACACCCGGACTAGAATGGATGATGTGGACTACCTTGTTGAAGACAACGCAATGGATGACTTTTGCTTATCACCGGAAATGGAGGGGACCCATGGTAAGTCCACTTTTGAGGATGATCCTAGACAAGAATTACTAAGAAGGCAACCCATAGTGAAATGGCACAAGGACGGTGTAAGCTGGGAACGAAATACAACTGTTGGAATGTTCCAACCATCATATCTGCCTGAGATTCAGATCTGGTTGGTGTTAGGATATTCTAGACTCATCGAGTCTAGAAGAAAAATGAAAGTTTGCAACACAAATCGACGAGAAGATGTTGCGAGATTCTCGGGAATGAATTACGATAGCAAGCTCCAAGACATGAGCTGGTTCTGCTACAAGCCCGTGGACACGCTGTCCAAGACAAGCATGACCACGTAATAGTCTTATAATAAAATACTACCGAGTTCAGGTTGGGAACCATCAACGAGGATATCGAAGTCGTGTGCATGAACTAGTATTCGCACATCAACTCCTTTTCCTTGAACAATTCAACCAGTGGCTTGGTGTGCTATGGAATTCATATGGAATGAAGATGATCAGTCTATCAGACCATGGAATACTTCGCACATGCATGACTGAATTGGAATGATTCCAAAGGAAACAAAACAAACCCTTCTCAAATTCATGGCGGCAACTTGCATCGATGCACATGAATTAGAGGAAGTATCTACTTTAATCCAAAAATATGCTTCATGAGAAAAACACGAAGAAATGCTTACACAAATTTCCAACACTAGGTTGATGTTCAACATGACTCATGGGGGAGAAAAAAATGCTGCTGATGGGCTCAACAACAACTCATCGGAATTTCCATATCACTGGAGTTCCACCATCATGTGAGCACGGTAATAGTATTGGTCAGACCAAAAGATGTAATGGTGTATGCCCGAGGGATCAACCACGAGTAAGACAACATTATGAATATCGTTGGTTCTGATTTGACTTAATAATAGCCCATACTCAAGTCAAAAGATTGATAAGACAATAGGTCCAGCAACTGATCACAAGGACCAATTGACGAAGATATCATCTTTCTTCAACACACACTACGCGAGAATATCCCTTTCGAACGAACTAAGTTAGGCAAACTTTTATCTTCCAACTCTCCAAGTTGTTGTCTAGCTCAACCAACTAGTTCAGGGATATCCAACACAGATTCTTGGAGAAAGGGTGGTTCACAAGTAACCAACTTGATCACGAGCTCAACATAACAGTCAGGGGACAACTTTGGTAATACTTCCGAGAAGATATTCGGAAAATCACAAACCACCGATATGTTACTAAGCTCGAGAACAACCTTGCTTTTGAGGGCAAGACGATATGATCAAATGAGTTAGGACTTGATATAATCCTAACTCATCAATCAAGTGTGCACCGTAAATAAGGACTAGGTAGCACGATCAATCTTAGGATGATGATTTAATAACCAACAAGCTAAGAATGAGGATATTGTCCATTAGCTGCCAAGCAACGAGTTGCTCGGAGTATTGATTTCACACATCACAATTCACTTGTCGACATTCCGGTTACAACAACACGAGGACCGAGGAATGAATGATGATGGCGAGAAGTATCACTGCATCAAGATTTCATAAGAGAAGGTGCAATTCTCATGACATTCTTGACATAAAGATGGTAACACTCCAAGGTAGAGCAGAATCAAAGCTGGATTGGCATTTTAATCTGCGGAATACAACTGCTTTGACCCAATCCTAGAAATGGATGAGGCACTGGAGTTTGTTTCTCCTAGTCATTCGAGCAATGTAATGGCTTGACGGACCACAAGGATAATAGACATCGATAAACGAATGCACACATACTCTTGGTTATCAACTGACAGAGGATGGTCGGGATACAACTAAAGATAGCAACTCAAAGGAACATATAATTTTTCGAGTTGTGGAAGCATGGATTAGTATATCGAGCAAGGCTCAACATCTCTCCCGGATAACCCATGCAGAAAGTAGAATTGGCAGATTCACAATATGGAATGGAGAACTACTCAAGAGTACTCTGATTGTGATCTTTTAGTTCAAAGAACTTCTGCCTTAACTAGGTCATGGTATTTGGAAGAAGGAAATGCCACGAACCTCGAGGACTATCACAAAGTTACTAATATCCTAAAGGAACTAGCAATTACTAACAACATGAAGTAGGGTGAATCTCGGGTTCAAGAACCTGTGAGTAGAATGCCTACTAACTAATAACATCACGGGATGCTTTCAAGAATAATGGTCGTAAACATCACACTGGGGATACAAAAGCATTGCTAAATTGCTAGGTGACTCCCTAAACACCTAGGGTCACAATAATAGTTCCAACATCTATGCCGAGGCAACGAAGTACCTCAACTTACCGATTAGTGTGCTTATTACGACCAAAAGGACATCGTAAACGGAAGAAGGAATTTGCAAATGCATCGAGACTATTTAGAGACATGGGATGACTCGGACAAAGACATAACGGCTGTAAATGCTCAAAATGATTTGAGACATCCTGCAAAAATGGTGGCATAACCACTCAACATCACAATACCAAGATTCCTAGATCAACAATTATCATACAGAAATAGTAGGAACTGAACTGAGGCTTAAAACCAACAATCTTAAAGGTCTATGGATTAGTAACACGCCATCCTGATAGATAGATGAGAAGCCTAATTCTTAAACCCCGTAGAAGAGAAGAGGATGACTTAGATCAGAAGGCCATGAGGTATAAGGAGTAAAAAGAGCCTTACGTTCCCTTCCACAATCAATTCCCTTACATAGCTAAAGCATTTCTAGACACAACTTCGACCAGTTTGGCTTGGTAATCCCAGCAGTCAAGCTCGATACCAACGCTGTCGGGACCCGATCCCAAGTCACATCGATCTAGCCGGTAACACCTCATATCACTTTGCGGCCTCACGCACGGTATTCCCACGGTGTCGCCTTACCATGGCCCGGGACCGCTTATGCGTCTTTTGTCTCACGTATATGATAGGGTCTCTAGCATCCATATGACAAAGAACCCGGACCGACATGTCTAGTCGTGAACCCATAGCGGCGCTAACCCAGGTGGACAGGCATACATGAATCACATCGAGCATGTCGGTCATCAACGTATATATTCGGGCTGTAGCACTTGGGCTAACAGGACTCCGGTATCCCGGGCTGTAGAGCTAGGCAGGACTCGAATACCACAGCGTGACATTTCCCGAAGAACAGGACATAAGGAAGTGAAACACATGCCGCCAGTCAAGTGTCCAAGCAGTAGTGCCGGGCTAGCAGGACTCCGGTGAACTGGCAGAAGGCGATACTACTATCGCCGTAAGCACGAGACTACATTTCCCATATGAGAGGCTGCCAAGGATAAACAACTAGTTTGTCGGATCCCACACATACCAAGCATTTCAAACATACACACAATATGCTCAATATGTGTAGATACAACATGGCATCACAACATAACTCTACGACTCAATTATTTATTCAATAGGCTCCGAGGAGCGAGATATTACAAACATGGGTCTCATGACCCAACACTCAAAGCATACAAGTCAAAGCACAAGCGGAAGCTAAACATGTCTGAGTACGCATAACTAAAAAATGAAGAAGGCCGAGAAGCTCGACTATCTACCGAGATCTCGCCGAGGGCACAAGATCGTAGCCGAGGTATCAAGCTAACCGTCAAGTCCAAGCGGAACTACTAGCGAGATCAAGTCTCTCTACAAAACGTAAAATAAGCAAACGTGAGTACAAACGCATTCAAAGAAGACTTACATCGTAACTAGCTACATATGCATCATTATCAAAAGGGGTGGTGGAGTTTGACCGCAGCAAGCCAGCTTTGACTCGGTGGCTATCCCGAACTACGCATCGCAATTAACTCTTTTGAGGTGGCTTTACGAGTCCACAAATTCACCATATCAATACACCATTATGGACCCGCTCCTGCCTCCCTACGAGAACGCCATCCATAGCACTCACGCTTATCTTATGCATTTTAGAGTATCCACTTTCACTTGTCTATGAACCGATATAGGCAACCCGGAAGTCCTTCTCCGTGGACACGGCTATTCGAATAGATCATATTAACCCTGCAGGGTGTACTTCTTCACACACGCTCACCACTTACCGCCGTTTACACGACATGTACTGCAACCTTCAAGCGGAAGCCCAACGTGGGTGTTGGCCACGACCTACCTAAACACTCAAGTCCCCAGTCCAGGCTTATCGCCTATTCGGGTTCCATCCGCAGGGAGTCCGGCTGAGGTTTCCCATACAGCCCCGAACGATGTGTGCAGGGTTCCCGAGACACCAAACGGGCGAATCGGTACACCGGGCCACGGTGCCTACCGCAACACAACCCACCCCTATGGTCAAGGTGTTGCGTGCGGCCCCAAAGATACTACAAACACCGTAAACTACTTGCAACTCCTGCATCGAGGACAAGAGTGGTTAAGAAGCCGAGAGGGTCCATTGGTTTCGGGCCCAATGCGTGGTAGTAACTGTTTCATGGATGACAAACACAGACCTCAGTTCCTGAGGACGGCTGCACTGAGACAACCCACCATGTACTCCTACATGGCCTCTCACCGCTACCTTTACCAAATCGTGTTCACACACTTAGCTCACACACGAGAGGACATGTTCACACAACCATTCCAATTCATTCCCGATGAATCAGACCTGACTCAACTCTAAGCAAGAGTGTGCATGACAACAAGCATGAATGAGTAGGCACAACATGGCTCAAACAACTCCTACTCATGCTAGTGGGTTTCATCTAATTCTTGTGGAATGATAGGTCATGCAGAGGATAAAGGGGTTCAGCTACCACAAAGAAGTAACACATGAGTCGTTGTTGTCCTAATGCAGTAAAATAGAGCAGGAGCGAGAGA
The DNA here is from genome assembly GCA_021605145.1 of Aegilops bicornis. Classification (NCBI taxonomy): domain Eukaryota; kingdom Viridiplantae; phylum Streptophyta; class Magnoliopsida; order Poales; family Poaceae; genus Aegilops; species Aegilops bicornis. Next base: position 127,706,961 of record CM038669.1, read on the forward strand.
GTGGGATTATATCGGAATGAACAAGGGGTTTTGCTTGCTCGGCACTTCGAAGATAATATAGTTCTTCATCGGTGTCATCGAACAATCGCTTAACGCCGCTCTATCGAGAGGGGGCAATTTCCGGCAAACAAGAGAGAACACAATCAATGCAATGCACATTCACATGAATGACATGTCATGTTAAGGTACTGAATTCACCTAATGCAATGTCTAGCCAGGTTAATTGAAGTGGAATTCAAACAAGAACAAATTCCAACTCCAAATGTTATTTCATAAATTGCCCTAATCATGATTCATCCTATTCAGTGAGGTTAACTTGTTTAATCATGCATGAAAGTGCCATAAACAGATTCTTCATATTTTTCTGATCATTTTCCATATATAAATTATTTAATTTGGAGTTACAGATTAAAAGTTATGAATATTTGAAGTTTGGGGTATTTTACGAAATTTCCTGAATTAAATTAAATTCCAGAAAATCATTAATCGCACAAGATGACGTCAAAGACCGCTGTCAAGAGTCAACCTGGGTCAAACCTGACGTGTGGGGCCACACGTCATGACTAACTAAACTAACCTAGTCAATTAGCACTAACCTAGGTTAAGTTAAATTAGTTTAAACCTAAACTAAATTAGTTAGCCGGGCGGGGCCCGCATGTCAGTGGCTCCGGGGAAGTCAAACTAGGCCAAACCCGAGTCAACTCGCCGGAGTTGACCCGCGGCTCGTCGCCGGCAGAGCCAGAGACGGCGGAGGGGTGCGGGTTTCCTCCTCCGGTGACCAAAAGAGAGGCGGAGGGGCCCTACGTGACGCCCGGGCTCGCGCACATCTAAGGAGACTAGCGGGAGGTGCGGGGGTGGCCGGAGTTCGCCGGAAGCGAGTCCGTGGCGGTGGCCGGAGCTACGGGTTCGAGCGGCGCAGGCCTACAGAGCGCGGGGAAACTCATCGAGGGGCTCTCCGGACTCCTGGAGTCGCGGTGAGCACGATGACGCGCTCCTAATCGAGTTCAAGCGGCTGCAGGGACGGCGACATGGCCGGCGGCAGGGGAAGCTTCGGCCACGCAGTGGGCTACGGCCTAGAGGGCGGGCGCGACCAGGGGAGAAGGGGAGACGGCTGCGGGCTCACCGTGAGTTCGCTTTGGAGGGTCAGTGGGCTCGGGGCGGCGGAGTGCAATGAATCGACGACGATGGTGGCCGGAGCCCGAGGTGGAAGACGACAGCGATGGCGATGTTGTTGGCCTCCTGGGTCGCGAGATCGGCGGAGACGGAGAAGAGGTCGGGCGGAGCTCTTGGGGACGGCAGAGGGCAAGGGGTGGCTGTGGTCATGGCACGGCGATCGGCGTCGACGGCGGTGCGTTCGGTGGTGCGAGAGAACGAGACAGAGGAGGGGGAGGAGCTCGGGGAGAGAGTGAGAGGCCGGGGGGCGCGTGGCTGTCTCCGTGGCGCTGGAAGGGCCTCGAGGGCGTGAGACAGGCAGGGAGGAGGCCACGGCGTCGCCAGCGCTCGCCACGCCTCGCCTCTGCCTTCTGGCAGAGGAAGACGATGAGCGGTGGGGTAGGTGGGCTGGGCCACCAGCTGGGCCGTCGAGGAGGAGGGGGGGAGAGAAGGCTGGGCCAGGTGGGCTGCGCAGGTAAGCCAGGTAAGGTACTCTCTCTCTCTTTTATTTCCATTTTCTATTTTCTGTAATTATGTTTGGCTTTAATAAAATGCTGTGCATTTCCAAAAATCATGAACCGGGTCAATGTCACTGTTTGGAATATTTCCAACAACAAACATTTCAGTTTGTGATTATTTGAGCATTTAAAATATTTTATAGTATTTAAATGCCCAAATACAAATACCATATGAATTAATTCAAAAGTCCAAATGTCATGGAAAAATGTGCAACATCTCCGTTATCAAGCTTCAAGATTTTTCCAAAAATGGTGAACATTTTTGAAGGCCATTTGAAATCACCGAAAAATATTTTTGGTTGAGCCTATTTGAATTCCTTTAATGCTAGGGTTTAGGCAATCCCCATTTCAAATTTCATGAAAATTAAACATGATGCATGGATGCAATGCCACTAGCTACAAGCAAGCTCTAGGGCTGTGACAAAGTTGCAGTTTCTTATCTAAAACTGAACTTGCAGTTTCTTATCTGAAACTGAAACTTGCAGTTTCTTCTCTGAGAATCACATTGTCTGCACATTTATACTCCTATGAAACTACATTTTTTAAGTGCTAAAAATAGATCTCTAGAATTCATAAAATACTTCATATGCTCAATATCGCAAATCTGGAATTCAAAAGACATTCATATCTGAAAGTACTCTCAAAATACACAACACAAAACACAATTCACAACCTGCAACATCGACAACCTAAGCTCCTCCTGACAATTCACAACCTGCCCGACTATTGGGCTGGGGGGCAGCCCCCTCCTATTCCTCGGCGGCAGACAGCCGCCCCGTGAGACGATGTGAATGACGAGGGAGACGATGGCGGGGAAGCGTCATCGGGCCAACTGCTTTTCTCCTCTTGCAGTTGGGTTCGGTCGACGAAGACTCCACCGGCTCGCTCTGGCAGGACACCCTCACAAACGACACCCTGTAGATGCTCGATCCTTCAATCTCTGGTGGATGCTCCATCTGGGATCGATACTCCCACCACCGCTCCCTCACGATCGGATTCGGTGAATATGTTTGCTCCATGGCCCAGAGGAGCAGCTCTATGTCCTCCGCCGCGACTCCCTCCAGGAGTATCGCCGCCTTTTCGCCCTGTTGCAGATATTTGGCCATGGATGTCGCCGTCGCCGCTAGTTGGTCCTTGTTGTCAAACCAAGACTGTATCTCCAACATCCTAGCTAGTTTCATAGGGTCGCCATCTGCAATCCTCACGTATCGGTTGTACTCCTCCATCAATCTACTTCTCCACAGCACCTTCACTCGCCAGCGGTGGTTTTTGAATGGAAGAGGAGAGGAGCAGCGCTGGTTTTGGATTAGAACGAGAGAGGAGCGACGCTGGTTTTGGACTGGAACAGGAGAGGAGGGGCGGTGGTTTTGAAATGGAAGAGGAGAGGAGCGGCGTTGCATTTAGATTGGAACAGGAGAGGAGCGGCGGTGGTTTAAGAGGAGAAGAGCTAAGAGCGGCGCTGGTCTTGGAAGTATTTTTTTGTTGTTTTATGTATTTTGGGTCAAAGTTCGACAACGCACTGTATTTGACAAGCAAAATGTGAATGCATGTCACCAAAAATTGAATCGCTTTGGTTCAGATTCTGAATGTACTTTCAAATTATATTATTTTTGCAATGTATAACATATATTTTATGTGCGAAAATCATGGTCAATTATGACCTAGAATAAAAGGTGGACTAGTTAATGTGGGGTCGCTTTCTTAATTGAAGGGTAAATTGATTTTGATTTTGATCCAGTCCACAGCGCTTGACCCTCTCGTCCAATCCTAAATCGCTGTCGCACGCTCCTCTCCCTCTTCTCCATTGCAAAACCACCTCCTCTCCTCTCCATCATCCCCATTCCAAAACCACCGTCTCGCCTCTCCATCTTCTGATCTTCTCCATTGCAAAACCACCTCCTCTCCTCTCCATCATCTCCATTCCAAAAGCACCGTCTCACCTCTCCCTCTTCTGATCTTCTGCATTGCAAAACCACCTCCTCTCCTCTCCATCATCTCCATTCCAAAACCACCGTCTCGCCTCTCCCTCTTATCTATTGCAAGATCACCGTCTCTCCTCCCATCTTCCAAAGCTAGCACCAGACCACCCAGAAGGACATCTATGGAGAGGTTGCAGCAGCGAATCAGGAAGATCGCCGGCGTCGACCAGGCAAAGTTAGACAGGTTGAAGGAGATCCTTAGTTGGTTTGACAATGAGTGGGAGATTTCGAGGACGGTGCGGGCCATGTGGCAATGTATGCGGAAGAGCGAGACGGCGGCGATGAGGGCGGCGATGTCCATGTACTCCTCGGCGGCAGTCACGCTGCAGTCCTCCGAGTTCATCGAGTATCTCCTCTGGGCGATGGAGCAGACAGATTCGCCCGAGGCGACAGTCAGGCAGAGGTAGTGGGCGTACAGGTCGAAGGTCGAGCACCCAGAGGATAACGAATCGATCGAGTATGGTGTGCCGTTCGTGAGGGTGCAGAGCCAGCCGGAGCCACAGGAGTATTCATTCTCCCACCGCAAGAGGAGGCCGGATGGCGCGACGTCGCTTCCCCGCCGTTCTCCATGGTTCCCTCGACGCTCGCCTCGTTTCAACGGTGGCGGTAGGGTTTAAGGTAAGCTTCACACTAACCTAATCTTCCACCTGCTCATGCTTACAATCAGTGTGACAGCTAATGAAAATCATGCTTACAATCAGCCTCCGAGTACTACGCCAATCACCCTAAAATAGCTCGGACCTTTGGGTCAAAGTTGTGACACAGTGTACAAATAAAGAAAAATAGATTGGTGCTTCTTTCAGAAAAGAGTACTCCCTAGAAAACTGCAATATAAGCTACTAGTATTTGGTTAGAGGATTTGCTACTGAGAAAGATCCGTCCATACAGAGCGCCACACATCCCACTGGTGGTGGCGGATGCCAATGCATGCATGCAGCATGGTTGGTGTCGGTAATTTTTACTTGGCACACCTCACACTCTGCATATATGCCGGTTCCATACGTACATTTGTGCAGTTCCACCAAAATGCAGCTGAATAACCCTGTTTGCACAGATAATAAAAAAGCGTGATTACATTATAGTGCCACTAGTTGATGAAACACACAAAATAAATAGAAGAAAATATTGTGATAGTATCATAGTATGCCATACTGCGAGGGAGAGATGGGCCCTGCGACGCCTCATACGGTACGCCTCATACTGGACATCGTCCCAAGTCTCCCAGACACACCTTCTGCCAGTGATGAACATCAGTGTACAACGGTAGTACAAGGAGGCGCCTTGAGACATTCAAATCTCTATTTTTGTTCATATCAACTAAAATTAAGCACCCCACTTTACAGAAATGCTTTAACATTAACAATGGGACTAGTTGATGAAACATGCATTAACAAAGAGAAGCACTTTCTTTATCTACATTGGAAATGAAATGATAGAGATGACACTCGCTCTATTTTAACTGTATTATTACGCTTTTATCGGTGACACTAGGGTCGAAAGGTGGCAAACGAGGTGTACCGCAAGGCCGCAAGGATGGAGGCCGGGGTGCTTAGATCGGGATGTCAAGTCGGCTCTTTCAAATCACCAACATGGATGATTCAATTCATGGGACCTTTTGGTGCAGTTCACCTAAAATGAAGCAATGTCCCGTGAGCTAGCATCTTCTTCTTCATTTTTTTAAAGGAAAGGGCTCCAGCCCCGGTTCCATTTCCATCAGAAAACGAAACCCACAGAGCTTCTTCTTCATTAGTTGCAATAAAATTGAGCAACATCAAGGTTGGTTGTGAAGCTCCTGGAATGCTCAACTATAATTTGGATATCATTTGTGCAGTTCAACTAAGATTGAGCGTGAAATGTATATCTCTGTTTGCACAAAAAAGGTGGAAAGGAGGGTGACTAAAAAGTGATGAAACATGCATCAAATGAAAAGAAGCATGTTCCTTATCTGAATGGCAATCCTAAAAGGATAGTAGCAATTTCTAAAGCACTGGCATTGCTAGATATTAGTGTGGGCATTAGGATTAACTATGACAACCGTTAAATACGACATTACTTTGGACACGGGAGAGTAGGCGGACTAGGACAGTTGCATTTCTAACGAAAAGAACCAACTTATCTTAATGGGAAATTTTAGCAGGACATGTAAAGAAGTGCCATTGATTCATATTGCTGGCGGCATTACATTGAAAACAACATTTGTTTAACTTGTCCTTACTTTTAACAAAGGCGATCGCTACATTTTACCAGTGGCATTACATAAGAGTGGCTCAGGAAACAAACATCCTAACAGGATATCCGGGTTGGTCCCATTTTTGTTCTAAGATAGCCACCTTATACTGTGTGAGGCTAGCAATTCTAGTGCTGGACTTACTCTGTTGACTTGTCCCCCGGTCCCCACTTTCTTTCCTTTTTCAACCAATAGATCGGGTTTATATTGAGTTTGTACTGCGTTTCCCTTTATTTCCCTATTAGACCTAGAGACCAATTGGATAGCCAGTCTCTGGTACTTTTCGCCCCCATTATTTCCTCTTTCGACCAAGTCCTAGATTCAGGTAACAAGTCCTCCCCCACCCCCACCCCCTTTCTTCCTTGTTTGAACCAAGTAGTACTAGATTCGAGTGCATGAACTAGTTTTACCTCTTAAACGTAAAAAAATAGGTGGTTTTCGAACAGCCGATCGATCCTATCTACGAGGGGGCCTGAGAAATAGTGAAAGATACAAATGCAGCAATGTCAGGAGCTCGGGAAGTAGAGCAAGGCCGGTTTCAAAGGAAGTTATACCTGATGGTCGCCAGGATGTCGCTAGGTGGGCGGCAGGAGGCCGGATCTGCCCACACTATGGCAGCGAGGAAGAAGGGGTCGGAGGCCCTCCCTCGCCAGCGGTGCTTGGGAGAGAACGGCGAGGCAGGCTGATCGGGACGCGCCCAGAAGTGGGTAAGAGCCGTCGCCGAGGACGACCGCGTGAACGTTGCACCTTCTCACCTTCCGCGGCAGAGAGGATCCGGCTGGATCTGTGACCAGCGGTGAGCACAGAGAGATAGAGAGAGTGTTGCCACCGCTGTCGTGTTTAGATCTGGAGAGGCCGAGACAATGTGAAGAGAGCAACACTAGCAAGCAAGCGCGAAGGCTCCTGCCTATATAGTGGAGTAGTACTAGTTTTCTTTTATCTACCAGAGCCGGCTTGACCTCGCCGACTGTCGAAAAGTCTTCATGCACGTGGCCCGGAGGCGCAGTTGTCGTCATTTTGATCTGAAGCGCCGGATTATAACATATAACACGAAAAAATGCCACATGACAAGAAATCATAACCTCACTGCCCAAAGGAGACAACATGAATCCCAACGGACAAACTAGACGAGGAACAAAGCTCAAATTAAAGATAAACTCATAGAAAAGGGGTCCGTCGATAGATGTCCTAATTAACATAGCCGGCTTGACCTAGATGGCAGCCGAGTAGTCACTGTTCGTGCATGTGCCCCCAATGAGTAGCCCAACTCAGTTGTCGCTGTTTAACCCTCGCAGTGATCTGAAGCACATGACACCTAATTTTGCGAGATGACAAGAAAACTTTTTTAGATTTCTCACCACAACTACAGCCATTTACAACACAACCTGCACGATATGTAGACGATAGCCAATCCAGGCGTGTCTGGTGGAGTCTGGTCACATGCATGGACGAACTGATCTTCCATGTCTTGCAGGGATCGTCCAGGCAACAACGTAGTACATCACTTCTCTAGTACTATCGCTCGTCTCCCTCTTCTATTAAGTCACCTGACTTGCGGGCCGGGAGTGTGCCTATGGTCGGTTCTCAATTGCCGCCCCACATGTGTGTGCAAACGCAATATGACGCGCTGCTCCATTCGGAGAGCGTGCGTGCTGCATCGACCGACCGTCTGGGTGCGACGTGAATGCGGTGGGCGTGCTGTATCCTCCGTACATGTGTACCGCCGTTTTCTAGATGCTTTGCTCCATGGCGCGGGCGCAATCCATGGATACAAAATTAGTATACTTGTCGGGGATATACCCTGCGGTATGACCCGGCCGGAGGTATGACCCGGCTGGAAGCGTGGCGACTCACTGGTGACCCGCCTGGAGCTTGGCGATTCACAGATAACCCGCACGATCTTGGCGACTCATTAGTAACCCGGCGGACGGGTCAGATGGACAACAAGGCCCAAAGCTCATAAGGCCGGCTCGCGTTATGATGGGCCGGCTTAAGAGGAAAGGGTCGATTTAATATTTCCTTTATGAGGAAGCAAGACCCGGACTTGTATTCAACTTGTAAGAGAAGATAGATTAGTTCTAGTCCTACTAGGACTCCACATGTAACCCGCCCCTCTAACTTATATGAGGGGCATGGCACCCCAAGAGGGGACAAGCAAGAAGAAACAATCTCTAGGGCTAGACACGAAGAGCCGGCTTACCGGCGACTCTCTCATGATCATAATGAGACCTAGCCACAAACAGCATGTAGGGTTATTACCGGATGATGTTTCTCGGGGCCTGAAGCCGTCTAAATCCTCGTCTTGTGTGTTGCGTCTCTCGTCCCGATCAACCCCTCTCAAGCTACTGCATAGATGCGTTGGCCTCGCGACTAAGTCCTGACACGAAGGACATCTGCCATGACAATTCCACGACAGTTGGCGCCCACCGTGGGGCTCGCGCACGGTGGTGTTGAGTTCTTGAAGGGATCTCTCACAGGGATCGAGAAGTTCGTGATTGATCAGATGAAGAAAATATTGTTTGTGGTCAGAATCATGATTAACTTTGGAGTTTACAACACAAAGTTTGAGATCAAAAGGTTAGGGTTCCTTCATCTACGCCGCCAGACGTGACAAGGTGATCGTTGAAACTGCTTCTACACCAAATCCGAGGTCGACAAAGAGTTGATATACTGCATGTATGCCACAAATTCCAAAGGTACGGCCCGATCCGCCGAGTTCCATAAAATAGCTGCTGCTGGGTTACAGTCAAAAAATCCCATGGAAATCAACTACCAAGTGCGACTAGTACTTTGCAAAACCAATCAGTAAGCAGTACGAGCTGGATCGGAGAAAATACTCAAAGAAAGGAAAGTCCTGGTCGAACGGTTGGTCCATCAAAAAAAAAGATCAAAACAACCACGGCCCGGATTGGATGGGGACGAGGGCTTGGACTCGTTCCCCCGGCCGCCGTTGAGCTTCCGCTCGTGAGCCGCCTGCCCCGAAGTTGTCTTCGCCGCAGCTTTGTCCGCCTCAGACGCTTCGAGCGCCGCGACCCGCCCGACGTCTCCACAAGCTGACAGCGGCCGTCTTCGAGCGTGCCTACGAGTTACTGTTCGCACATGAGCCGCCCGTTGGCCTCTCGAGCCGCGGTGCCGCCGCCACCGCAGACCCGTGAAGTCGCCTGTTTCCAAGGCGGCGTCGTGGCGTCGTTCCGTCGTAAGCCGCCGGCCGTGGTCTTTGCCTGCGTGCCACCGGTTGTCGTCGCTGCCTATGAGCCGCCGGATTCCTCCAAATCGCTGGTCACGACCCAACGCGCCGAGCCGCACTACTTCTTCGAGGTTCTGAGCCGTTCTCACCGGCGGTTCTAAGCCACAGCAGTGGCCCGTTTCAGCCTCATGCCTCTTGTGCTGTGGCTGCACCAAGCTGCCCAGGATGAGCGGCCTCACTTCTGCTTGACCGAGCCGCCCTTGCACCTTGCCACTTCATCGCCGCCCAAGGTCGCTGCTCGTTTCAAAGCCGGCCCCGTCTCCGTCTGCGAGCCTTGTCCGACCCAGAAGATGCGGGGATGGATTCGCCTCACCTCCTCGACCACGACCCGGAAACAGGACCGACCACGACCCGGATTCCTCCATGATCCGCGCTCGCAAACTTGCCTCGAGGCGCCCGATGAATTTTTAGATGCCTGTGACTGCAGTTCTGGCATATTGATGGAAACAGTATACATGGCACCTACGTCAATGCTTCATAAATGATCAACAAATCATGGTTCAAGAAGGAAGACTTCTAGTACTATTGCTATTCATACAATTCTCAAGAAATATGACAAAAGTGGATGGTTCTGTTAGCACAACGCCAGGTCCATTGATCGCTACTCGCTATCTTGAGCCATTGTTGCCGCTTGAGCCGCCGGCCGTCTCTGCCGTTTCCGCTCCGAGTCACTCAGGCCCCGGTGTCACCTGGCTGAGCCGGGTCTTTCCTGTGCTACTGCAGAAGTAGGAACATGCACGTCCCAAGTTTTATGGGCAAGTGGTACCGCTGAAGATGATATAGCAATTGTACGCAGTATCCTAAAAAAAGTGAGAAGGAGCTGCCGCAAATTTTGAAAAGGCCCTCGAGGGGGTTAAATGCAAAAATCTTTTGGATGTACATAAGGATCAAATAGAATTCAGTAAACATCGCTGAAAGGTTACCTACGGGCGCTACGTATGGATCATCGGTCGGCCGAGCAAAATCAGGTGATATCCATCCAAATTTGTTTTATTAGCACATGTTGTTTTTGTCAAAGAACAAGTCTATCTTTGCCTTGGTCTGCAATATTATTTATGTAGATGAATTACTTATGAAAAAAATTGATATTATACCACGGAGATGGAGGCACGCCAACATTTTTTGGCACAAGTGGTCGTCGTTACTCAACGGGCTCCCGCACCGGCTTACAACGCCGTGGCCATCTCTCACGACCGTGCCGTCTTACTACGCCGTGGCCGTCTCTTGCGGCCATGCTGGCTTACAACAAGGAGGACAACTTGCTCGTCCGCACCGGCTTACAACACCGCGGCCGGTTCATCTGTCTGTGCCGCCTTAGATGTTGCGGTCGTCTTTATCGTCCGTATCTCACGGCCTGGTCTACATCAACACATCGGGCTGCACCTGTCTGCATGAACTGTTTATTGAATATGAGCAAGTCACTGCTTGGGAAGCCCGGTTTTCTTCCAACAAATTGGAGGAAAATTATCATGTATTATCAGTCGTCGTCTGCATTGGAAAGCTCAATGGGCAGGCGCACAAGTCGCCGTCACTACAGTTTGGTTAAACTTCAAACAGCCAGTTGGAAGGAACCATTGGCCGAAAGGTCGACACGGCTCATACGGGATCATTTATAACCCACATGATCACCTCAACCTTCGTGGATAATCACTAGCCTAACATATCAAAGTAAGTCCATCCAATATATTTTATATTACATATTATTTTCTTCAAAAGAGCAATTACTTTGGTTTGCAAGTTGTCCTATGCAGGATTCAAACCGGTCTATATCACGGTTAATTATGGAGAATCTCAAGCCAACTCCTCAAGTCGTCTTGAGACTCGGGGGCTAAAATGGTATGACTCGGCAAAATTAGCTGGTTTCAATAAATTCAAGATCATTGAAGGGAAAAATAACCCGGCCCCGGAGATTACTGCTAGATCGATGAAAATTTAAAAGCCGTCAGTAGATTTCCGGCTCAAAATAAGGACTCTGATTTAAAATCCGGCTCAAGAGACATCTTTCTCCCACAAAGCACTGAAGCTCTCAAATCCGGTTCAAAATCCGGCTCAAGGTAAATTTGTCCCTCACAAATTTTTGAAGCTCTCAAATCTGGTTCAAAATCCCGCTCAAGGTAAATTTGTCCCTCACAAATTTTTGAAGCTTTCAAATCCGGTTTAAAGTTCCGGTTCAAAAAGAATTAATCTCTCGCAAGTTCGAGTTCTCAGACAAAGTAAAGGTCACCAAAAAGAACTTGCTGCCATGATGCGCGGTTTAAACATGGGTATCCTGCCTTATGGCTTATCTTATTATGGTCATTTGGGGCCTTCCTGTTCATCGAGCATAGCTGTCGGTACCCTCTTGATCGGTGTGATGCCAAATTTATGGTCACTTGGGGGCTTCCTGTTCAAACATAGGTCGTATTCGAACCAAAGAGAACATAGCTGTCGATACCCTTTTGATTAGCAAACTGCTGGACCTACTTGGGGGCTTCTTGATCGTATCCGAATCATAGCTCAACCCCTTTGGGAATCGACGTGGATCGTATTCAATCAGGCCGCTAAACAACTCTTAAGGTCATTTGGGGGCTTCCTGTTCAAACATAGGTCGTATTCGAACCAAAGAGAACATAGCAGTCGATACCCACTTTGATCGGCAACGCCAACGCCACTGGGGGTTATATGGTCGTATTCGAATCTGAGCTTAACCCCTTTGGAATGGTTTACTGATCGTATTCAAATCAGAAGCCTTAAATTTTTTATCTGTTTTTATACAATCACAAGTGTTTGAGTTGTCAGAAATATCATATGTGCCGGCTTTTACAGGGTTGAGTTATCAACTTCACCCTCTGGGTCACGTAAACCGGTGGTATCATCCAAAGGATCATAAGTATAATAACATCAATTGTGTCTGAACATCATGATTGATAACCGCTTATCTATTTATGATTCTTTTCGGTTTTTATATGACCTACCAAGGCAAACCGCCAAGGGTTCTTGTGATCTACTTGTGTGCAGAGTAAGACTACATTTGGGTGGTTACCCTCCCTGGCTCTTGACGTTAAGTCGCCAGGGCATATGTTGTTTAAACTCTGTGCATGATTTGCAGAACTAGGACTTATATAAAGGCTTCAGTCCAAGCTCATCACTAAAATTGGTGTCTCAAAAGGGTTATCAATTATTCATTTTCTGAAGGGCTATAGGCCGCCGGGTTACAAAAATTCCGGCTTACAATGAATGCGCATTAAGTCATCATCGGCCAAGAGCCGCCAGGTATTTAAACTCCAGATTTACTTGTCAACCGATGAGGTATTCAAATCTTTAATAGCCAAAAGTGGCTGGATTTTCATGATGATATTGAATGATTGAGGTTTTCATACCGGATTATAGTATTCAAATCGTGAATAGCCAACATGGTTGGATTTCTATTGTGATTATCAATAACCAGTGTTATGATTGAGGTTTCCAAAGTCGCTTTAGCACAACGGCTATTATTTTTATCAATGGGCATGATTTATTTTACAATGGATGAAATAGTCCCGAGTTGCTGCAGGCTTACGACCCGGCACTTGGGGGCTACATTGTTCAAATCGAGATTACATCGAATATACAAGTCCCATGTCACTGCTAGCATGCACCATGGCACTTGGGGGCTAATGCAAAGTCATTTTTATTGGCCCTATTGAAGACCCGACTCATCCCATTGTAATGAGCCGGCCCTTGGGGGCTGCCAATTGCTCCTATTAAAATTCAAGGTACACAAGCCTTATTCCATTATATTGAAGGATCCACCGCTTTCAGCTTGGTAAAGCACAAAGCTCTTAACCTTGTGGACGTGGGTTCAAGCCCTGTGGATGGGGGTTACATCATATGATATTATTTTCAATGAAAAGTCCCACCAAGATTATCTTACTAAGCCGACCCTTGGGGGCTACACGTTACTGCTCAAATTTACATCATCATATTTACAAGGTCCCTGCTCATCATTACATAATGACCCGACACGTGGGGGCTAATATATATTGTTCTTTGCTGAAGACAATTTTACGATGACCCGGCTAGACTACTATGACTATAGCCGACTCATGGGGGCTACACAACTGGATTTTATTTAAAGCCATGGTGATAAGTTCCGGCTTATTCATGCTGATTAAACCGGCCCTTGGGGGCTACAGGCAATATGGATATAAGGGATAAATATCTTCAAATTCTCAGTTTGAGTAAATCAGATTGACCCGGTGTCTGCAAAAATCATAAACCGGCGTCGGTGACAATTATGACTCGGCATCATCTATTTATAACCCGGCAATTTTGGTAAATCATAAACCGGCAAGTTTTATATCCTCAAGCCGGCTGAATATAAGTTGAATATTTGAAGACCGATATTTTGTCAAGTCAGAGCATTGAAAGCCGACTCAAGTGGATTATCTCTTACAATATTTCTCAACAAGAGACCAATGTCAGCAAATTGAGTCTGAAGTTGGCCTGTTGACCTGGATTTTTTAAAGGAAGTATCTGGATTTTTTGCATTGGCAAAATTTGAACATATCTGTTAAAAGAGATTTGCTATAAGATCTTGAGTATGCATCCAGGAGGAAATGACAAGGACTTAAAGATGATCAGGTGCCGGTTCAGGAAAATATTTAACCCGGAGCACAACCTATCAAAGTTTGTTCTTGTGTTTGTTTTACAGGATCAATTTAACATGGATAAATACAAATTAAACCGGGGGCTAATGTCGGGGATATACCCCGCGGTATGACCCGGACGGAGGTATGACCCGGCTGGAAGCGTGGCGACTCACTGGTGACCCGCCTTGAGCTTGGCGATTCACAGATAACCCGCACGATCTTGGCGACTCATTAGTAACCCGGCGGGCGGGTCAGATGGACAACAAGGCCCAAAGCTCAGAAGGCCGGCTCGCGTTATGATGGGCCGGCTTAAGAGGAAAGGGCTGACGAATATTTCCTTTACGAGGAAGCAAGACCCGGACTTGTATTCAACTTGTAAGAGAAGATAGATTAGTTCTAGTCCTACTAGGACTCCACATGTAACCCGCCCCTCTAACTTATATAAGGAGGGGTAGGGCACCCCAAGAGGGGACAAGCAAGAAGAAACAATCTCTAGGGCTAGACACAAAGAGCCGGCTTACCAGCGACTCTCTCATGATCATAATGAGACCTAGCCACAAACAACTTGTAGGGTTATTACCGGATGATGTTTCCCGGGGCCTGAAGCTGTCTAAATCCTCGTCTTGTGTGTTGTGTGTTGCGTCCCTCGTCCCGATCAACCCCTCTCAAGCTACTGCATAGATGTGTTGGCCTCGCGACTAAGTCCTGACACGAAGGACATCTGCCGTGACAATTCCACGACAATACTGTATACTATTTAAAAGTCGAGGGCGAGGCTTTTCCTGTGTGGTAGGCGGCGGGGCAGTTCCACCTAGTCGGTTCGACAGAGATGCGAGAAGACGAGGGAGTAGGCTGTTGCAAACGTAGGGCTGTGTGATTTGATAGCGAGTTACTGCTGGACAGGTGGGGCCCCGTGATTTGACTTGCCATTATGATTTTAACTGTGGCGGTAAGACCGGCGTGAGTCTCCCGATTCCTGACCACCTCCATACAGGTGCCTCTCCCAATGCTCCACCATGTAGTAGAGGCTGGCTCTTGCATGAGAGCCCATTTCTCCACTTTGAGGGGTGGGTTGTGCTGGACACCATAATTGTGACTAGCCTTTTTAATAGTACTATATGCATAATTTGGCGACCAGCGCTCTCTATGGCGATAAAAAATGATCTAATTTGCTACTCATCTCATTGTTAGCATTGTTCTATTCATTCCCTCAAAAAAAAAACCATTGTTCTATTCGTGCCTTGCAGAGAACGTGACACGTGCAACTTAACACCCGAAGCAAAAGATGAAACACAGGAGCAAAAGAAGAAGGAAGATTATCACCCCAAATGATCTAATTCGCCGCGGAGTCGTAACTCCTTCTTCATCGCCCACACGACCTCCATTTCCTTGCGCGTCTCCTCCGCCATCTTCTTCATTGTGTCCATGACGCGGGATTTCTTGACGCGAGCCATCATCATCTGTTCCACAGCCGCATTACGTACCTTGACATCAGCCGGGTGCTCGATGCGGAGCTTCGCCAACTCCTCCTTCTGTTCCATGACGAGGGCTTGCATCATCTTCATCGAGGAACTACTATTCTCATGCAGCTTCTTCCAGCCGGCGTTTCTTCTCCTTCAACAGTCGATCTCGTGGCAGAGCTTCGCTTTGTCCTCCTGAAGTCGCAGGATTTCGCCGGCCGCCTTCTTCTCCGAGGCAATGCTCTTCTTCAAGAAAGATCACCAAGCCGGCGGTCAACTCCCCCTGCTGATTGAGCTCAGCGGGCATGTCGTTGAGGCTCTCCTTCAACAATTCAATCAAGCCTTGGATGAACTCCTTCTGCTTATTGAGCTGATCGGGCATGCCGTCGAGGGATAACAACTCCAGCTCCGCCGGCTCGGCATGTTCTCCTCCGCGGCTAGGGCGCTCCTGTTAGCCATCGCCTGCCCGTGAGAGATCTTTCGAGGTCTCTGCGTGGCGGCGAGCCCTCTTTTTTTTCCGCAGCCTTGGTTGCCGCTCCCTTGTTACGAGTAGTTCTCGACCTAGAACTCTTCTCACCGGCCATGGCAACGAAGGATGAAGAAGAAGCACTTATGAGGAGGAAAGGTAGAGTAATTTTCGGTTAGGTAGTTCCCCTTTTTATAACCTAAGTACTAGCACTAGTACTAATACCTGCATAGTGGGAACACGCTCAGGTTTGGTACGATACTAGTAGGTGTCAAGAAGGCTTTTCGAATGTGATGGGAACAAGGTATAGATTATTTGATGGTTTTGGTTTCGAGGCCCGAAACGGCTCCCGATGAGTTTAGCGGAACATAAATTTCAAGTACTACACTGCCCAAATGCGTAAATATTAGTATGTTACTGTCAAAAATTGGCACAAAATACGAAGGAGACCAATGGAAGTACTACTAGCAACCCACGATTTAACTACTCGCATGCGCGCATTGGGGTAATAATGTCTTTCTTCCGCCCTCACGTCCACTCAATTTGCATGCGCTGTATTAATTGACCATCAATGAAGTGAACGACTTTACACGCGTCAAATTATGACATGGGGTGGATCTTGGTACAAAATTGCGTCCGCCCGTGTACCCGCGTGTGCGTGCGAGGGAGTGAGTGCGAGCGTGGCGTGCGTGCACATCTTCGCTTCATGCATGTACCGCCAGTATGGCTCAGGGAGGACGAGTACATTCTTCTTGAACCAACGACATGTCACTGTGATCAATCCACGCAAGGAGGTCGCGACAACGCCTCCACATGTGCCACGTGGCTTCATGAACTATAAGAGAGACACTGTGTAGCATGCCATTGGTATTATAATTTACGTGTTTTGCACATACTCGAAGTAGTAGTAAGGTACACGTGCGTTGCACGCATCAGATTTTGCAACCAAATTATGAATAAATAGCACACTATAGCATGTAAGCTCTGAGTCACATATGCCTGATGTAGCCCTTCGTTTAATTCTTATAGTTCATCTCATTCAAAATCAATTAGTTTTTATAAAAAAGCTAAGAACGCGGGAATAGGAAAAACATGGGATTATAGTGGAATGTCGTCTTGAATCCTACAGGATTGTACGAGTGTTTGATTGTGCATAGAAAAAACGCAGAATTCTTTCAAAGAGGTTTGAGTGGATGGGATGTTTCCAATGAAATCTAGTGCAAATGAATCATATGGAAAAATTCCTATGGTTTACAATCCTACGAATCAAGCAACCAAGAGAGGAAAAATTCCTAATGATTAGAATCCTCCAAAATTCCTTTGAGAATCCTTTGAACCAAAGAAGCCCTTAATCTATTTTATGATTCATGGAATTGTGCGTTGTAAAGCATATAGTAAAAACAAATAATGGAAATTCAACTAGAAAAAAAGTTTGGGCAGTTATGATACGGAAGATTCTAGAACAAAAGAGAACCACTGTTGTTGTTTTGAGGTTTGTGCATTATGCTTAAGTTCAACCATGGAGTCTGCTAGATTGTACATGTGGCAAAATCCGGTGGGGGCTAGAAGATGGTGCGAGGGGCCGAGTGGAGGGAGACTATGAAGGAATGCACAAGTGCGAGATCGATATTTAGAGAGAGGGGACGAACACGTGCGCTGTTGCACGCAGTGGGGGAGCCATGAAAAATAAATGAGCTAGGGGGCCAAGCATTGCTAATCCTTTACGAGGAGGGTCAATTCATGAACTTAAACCTGATGTGGACGTGGGAAAGAGGGTGAGACCTCACTGGATATATCGATTGATCGGTTTGTGTGGAAAACTATGAAAGACCTAGCTATATACACACATACATAGAGGAACATCGATCGTTGCGCATGCACATGTGAGAGATAAAAGAATGCCCGATATGATGGAGAGGGGGATGTGTATGGGTGTGTGCCTTCATGGGAGACCGACCTGAAGAAAAAGATTGCATGCGTGCGATGGATAATGCCGACTGGTAGTGTGTGTGCATGCATGCACGAGAGAAAGTTAGTGGTACAATTATAAAGAGAAGACTATCATGTATGGGTGTAAAAGAATAGCTGAATAGGTGAGGTCATAATCAATGTATAGTTGAATTCAAATATTTGAATAAGGGATCCTGATGTTTGAAACCCATGCATGCATGAATATAACGGAGATCTACGCGGTGTGGTTTGGAAACGAGCATGTTGTAATGTATACACATTGAACAAGGTCAGACTGATTTGAATTTGAGATACCGATGGCAGACATCATTTGTCCACGTCGCATCCGTGCATGGACACACTATTCTAATTGGAGATGATGGGCGGATTTCGCATCATATATCTATATCTATACCCCATATATATATATTATATTTTATATTTTTTAATATTGTGTGCGGGTAACTTTAACTTTGAAAGATGGTCGTTGGATGAGGCGAATCCGATGGTCCAAAGATGGCAAATTTGAGCACCATCGCCGTTGGATATCATCTAGATTCCACCAGATTTCGCCACATGTATAATCTAGAAGACTCCATGGTTGAACTTAAGCATAATGCACAAAGATCAAAACACAAGCACTTCTTATTTGTTCTAGAATCTTCCGTATCAGAATTGCGCAAATGTTTTTCTACATGATTTGCCATTATTTGTTTTTACTTTATGTCTTACGACGCACAATTCCACGAATCTTAAAATAGATTAGCTTTCTTATAAAAACCAGATGATTTTGAATGAAATGAACTATAAGAATTAAACGAACATCTACATCATGCATATATGACTCAAAGCTTGCATGCTATAATGCGGTATTTACTCATAATTTGGTTGCCAAGTCTCATGCGTGCAA
Source organism: Aegilops bicornis (assembly GCA_021605145.1). Taxonomy (NCBI): domain Eukaryota; kingdom Viridiplantae; phylum Streptophyta; class Magnoliopsida; order Poales; family Poaceae; genus Aegilops; species Aegilops bicornis. The sequence goes on from CM038669.1 coordinate 127,725,480, forward strand.
TGCACGTGTACCTTACTCTAGTCTAAATGGTGTTTGTGTGTGTGTTGTGCGTGTTGAGGTGTAAATTGTCTTTTTTTGGGTACACGTTAAGCTTGTTCTTTCGAAATTTAAAGCCGCGCCTTGTTATGCCGAAAATTCAAGGTAGCGTCTCTGTCTATCGTGCTACGAAACTCCCGCCTCTTCAACCCGTGCCTTGTTTGCCAGAAATATTTAAGATATATCTTTGTCTCGTTGTGCTCCGACAAGTCCCTCCATCTCAACCCGCGCCTTGCTATTCTGAAATTACAACGCGCGCGAAAACTCCCACCTCCTGTGAAATCCCGACACGTGAAATGCCCGTGGTACCCCTGATCCGAAAGAACCGCCTCAAATCGGTGGGGGTACTTTCTGTAGCGACCCGACCCGAATGGTTCAAGTCTCTGTGCTTAAGTGTCATCCTTGGATCGGTATGCTGACACACACAGTACTCGAGGATTTATAACAGAGGTAAATCACATGTATAAATAACGTAAATACAATAACCACAATACAAATAGAGGAAGTAACAAGGTTGTGTGTTCACATAAACACAAACGGCAAAGATTAGTGTAGAAATCAGAACCCTAACGTATCACTTACTCGTCAGAAGATCCTCGCAACATGAGACGTCAGCCACACAAAGGGTCAAGACATTGAATGTACCGCAAATTCACATCAGAGAGCAATCTTTGAAATATGGCTATCACTACATGCATATATGGCTGGTGGAAAATCTCTATGGTTATAATGTTTTTGCGAAAAGCCAATTTTCCTTACTGCAAAGGAATAAATTTTATTTAACTATCATGGTGATTAGACATTGAGAATGGTTGACAGCATTCTCAATCCCAATTAAAAATATCATCATTAACCCAACAAAATTATTTTAAGGTAACATGATGAGATCAACAGTATAATCCAAGAACTAGATACTCAAACGTCCATAAACGGGGACACGACTAATCATGATTAGTTTATACACTCTGCAGAGGTTTGCGCACTTTTCCCCACAAGACTCGATCGCCTCCGTTGGGTTTCTCGCACTACATGATGTTTGAGAAACGGATGACCGTGACACAGTCTTTCAGAAGCGCAAGCACCTTACGAAGGGTAGACCGGTACACCTACTTTCCCCTACATCTGCTTGTCTACCCGTAAGAGTTCGCACAACTTAATCAACTATGCCAGAGCCCATAATGGCTTGTGACTGCACATAGAAGTTTCTAGTATGAATAATCTCATGATCCCTTTGGGCCTGGGTGGCGGTCCAAAAAAACAGGCAAGTCCTGGAATAACCAGGTACCTCAATCCACCCAGATGTGTATTAATGTTGCCACCTTAAATAAACCATTAATTAACAATCTCACATCCATCATGGAAAATCACTCACCCAATCCACGTCTACTTGCATAGCATGGCAAAATAAGCAAACGTAGAAGTAACTCCCAAGGGTTTTGATAATAAAACAGGTAATAGGTACTACCTCATCTACTTTCCCAAACCCACAATTTAATTAGATCCTAATCAATGCAATGTTTGAGGATTGATCTAATGCATAAAAACTGGGTATGAAAAGGGATATGATCAAAGTGTGAACTTGCTTGCAATGTTGATGAAGATGATTCGCACTTAAAACTCTTGATAGTTCTACTCGTCACACTTCGGTCAATCTATCGTAAGCAAGCAATAGTAACCACACATAAGCAATCACTCAAAAGATCAGAAAGAACGAAGAAAACAATTCGGAAAACATCAAAACCAATCAAATAACTCTTGCAACATAAAACAATTTCTAACAGTACCAAAATTATGTGAATTTGGCCTTATCATAAAGTTTAGGTTAAGAGCTTCGATTTGCAAAAAGAATCAACTCAAACAGAGATATAAAACTCAAGTTATGATCAAATGAAGTTCAAATATAAATCTGTTTGAATTCAAATTTTGAAACTTTCAAAAACATGTTTAAGTTGGATTACTGGATAGAGGAGATTGTAACAAAGAAGTGGGCGTTGGTTTCGTTGGATTTGGACTAACGAGCAAAAAGTAATGACCGTTTGAAAAATAGGGACTAATCTGTGAAGAAAATAACTGCAAATAGGTCCTTGGACACGTGGCAGATTTATACAGGCCGAAACCATTCGTTACAGAGCTTATCGAGCGAACGTTCACTATATAACGAATACCGTATTGAAAAAACAAAAACGCGATCTAATCACGGCCGTCGGATGTGGATCGAGCAGGCGAGCGACTCACCATGGTTGTGATCCTCGCCGCCACGGAGAAGACGGGCAACGGCGGCTGAGGGCGGCGGCTCCGGTGGTCAGCGGCGACGGCGGAGCGGTCGGGGAGGGGCGGCACGGAGCTGCGGTTTCGTCGGTGGGGCCGTCGGAGGTCGAGGGCCACAGAGCGGAGCGGGCGACGGCGGCGGATCTCGTCGGAGTTTGCAACTCCGTCGAGGAGGGTGCGGGGCATCGGCGGCTGCGGCTTGAGGGGAAAAGAGGGCCGGGGCCTCGGTATTTAAAGAAGGAGCGAGGCGCTGGCTTGGGCGAGGGGCGGAGCGAGGGGGGAGTCCGGGTCGAGCTAAGAAGGGTCGGGCGACGCAAGGCAGCGTGAGCGAGACTCCTGTTGCCTTGCGGGAGGAGGAAGAAGACACAGGGCCCACCTGTCGGCGTCCGCGGGAGAGAGAGGGAGGGAACATGCGACCGGGGCGGAGGCGGTTAGCGCGAGGGAGAGAGGCCATGGGCCGATTCGGCTTGCTGGGCCGTGAGGCAGAGAGAGAGAGAGAGAGAGAGAGAGAGAAAGAGAGAGAGAGAGAGAGAGAGAGAGAGAGAGAGAGCAGTGTTGGGCTTCGGCCTGGCACTGATCGAAGAGTTTTTTTTGTTTTTAAACAAATTTTCAGAGAACTAAAATAATAAAAACAAAATAAGTAAAACTTTTATATAGGCATATAATATATCAAAATTTGCAGAAAAAGATTTTCTACAACATGGACATTTTTATAGCATTAAATAATATCCACACAAATTCTAATAATTCAAACAATGCTCCTGCTCTAATAAAATCCAATAAAAAACATTTTAAAAACACCAAAATTAATTCAAATTTATTTCTCTCCAATTTTCTGATGTAGGGAATGATGTTACCCTATTTTCTGTATATTTTATTTTTGGAGAAAAATAATTTGAATAAAATCCAATAACTCCAAATTGAAAATAAATTCAAAAGAACTTTGAATTTAATCCTTTGAAACTCCCAACGCATATTTCATATAATTTGAAGAAGTCATTTTATCTTCGCTCGTGAAAATCATTGAGTTGCATAAAGTTTCAGAATTGGAAATATTCTCAACTGAAATTCAAATATTTTCAACACCCCTTGTCATTTAAATAAATGGAAGAAGTCATGTCATCTTCTCTCCAGGGTTTTGTGGTGAAAAGAATTTGAATTCTCGGAGAGCATAAAAGCAAAAATGAAAGTTTGGGAAAGTCCTTTATTCCCTCTCATTTAACTTTCAAAAAAAGTTTCAATTCACTCACTTTCTACCAATCAATCAAACAATCAATTAAAACTATCTATTTGTTTATAACATTCCAAAATTTAGAATTTTGGGATGTTACAAACCTACCAATTCTTTAAAAGGAATCTCGTCCTCGTGATTCGGAGAGGCTAGCAAGAAATAGGTTAGGGTTTGGGGTCTTCGTAATCCATCGATCGTCTTCGGGTCTCGGTGCTACCACCCTTAGAAGCATTGTTACGGTTCCATCAAAACTCATATACTCCATCCTTATTGTTGGCGTGTCGATCTTCTCGCATCCTCTGGATAATTACTTCGGCTCTTTTGGTAGTGGCATAACCTTTACCGCAATTCCTCTGTCCTTTCATCTTGGTACGGTTATTCCGAGACTGGGTCTTCTTAGCTGATGGGTCTGGCGCCAATACTAAACAACTACCGATATCTCATGGTGGTCAACAATTTATGGTTTGTCCTGCAGGAAATGGGTCTGGGTTGCACCTCACCGTATAACCTACGGTTGGCAAAAGCTGCCTTGTACAAGGGGAAAAATACTTATACCATTCTAAGGTTCAAACAAGGTTTTGATCATCATCTCTCTACTATAGGTAAGTCACTCAGATTTGACATCCCATATAGCAAGGCGAATAATAAGAGTAAGTCGGTATGGTGATCAATCCATCCCGCACCCAAATCATTACCTTGTACATGGTTTAGCGAATCTCGCATTCTAACACTCGGTCATCCTCACAAGCATTGCAGAATTTTCTCTTGTCGATGAACCAAGTTCGGATAAATCCATTGATTCTGCAAGCTAGACAAACATCTATCATTCCTTCACAACTCTCAGGTTTTGCGTTACTCCTATAAGATCGTCTGTCGATAAAATCGGAACTTCTTCTAGGGTTTTTCCTTCAGCAAGAGTGTGCTTGCTTCTTGGTAGGTCCTGGAGCCTGTGGGTTATGGCCCATCTCATCACTTGTAAACAATGAACTCATCCTCTGGACAACTGATCGTTATTCCAACATTCAACTTCCATCTTCCTAGCATACTAAAAATCCATCCAATTGTAATGTCTCCCTTCCTTCTATTGGCACCAAACTAGGACACGATTACTCAGACTCATCATGGAATTTCCATTGATCCATATTTCCAACATCATACCCCCTTTTTATCCAATAGTACTTCATCTCTTCATATTCTTGGTGTATCTAACATATCGAGATAAAACTCGTACTTATGAAGTCCACTCTGTGGAACATCATTATCCTTTCCAGGGGTCAAGCGTCCTTGCAGGGGAATATTTGGCCATCTCTGCATGGCACTTCTTCAACTGGGAAACGTGAAACACGTCATGAACTCCTGGCAGTCCTTCGGGTGACTCCAACTTGTAGGCCACTTCTCTCATATGCTCCAAAACTCGGGATGGTCCTACAAATCTCGGGGCTGACTTTTCCTTAACTTCACATCGTTTAACTCCTCGCAGAGGGGACACATGAAGACATGCTCTGTCTTCAATTTCATAGACTACCTCCTTGCGTTTTTGAGCCTGCATAACTATTCTGCCTGGACTGAGCTACCTTCAGTCTATCTCGAATCAACTTAACATTCTCTTCTGACATCCTTGATCACATTTGGTCCAAACAACTGACGGTCTCCAACTTCATCCCAGTGTCTGGCTCCTTCTCCCATACAACGCTTCAAAAGGGGTCATCTTCAAACTGGTTTGGTAACTGTTGTTGTATGAGAACTCCACGTAAGGTAGATTATCATCCCTTGTAGATCCATAATCTAGCGCACACGCTCTCAACATGTCCTCTAGAATCTGATTGACTCTCTTAATTTATCCATCTGTCCGTGGATGAAAGGCTGTACTGAACTCTAGCCTAGTACCCAAAGTGTTGCGCAGCTGATTCCAAAACTTTGAGGTAAACCGTGTTCCTCTATCTCGTCTGATGGTCCTCGTAACTCCATGCGCATATACGACATCGGGTCATATATATCTTGGCCAACTTCGCACTTGTATAGGTGGTTTTCACTGGGATAGAGTGAGCCACTTTGGTCAAGCGAATCAACTACTACCCAGATAGAATCACATCCCGATCAGGTTCTGGGAAATCCGGTAATGAAATCCATGCCAAGCTTATCCTGCTTCCATTCGGGTATTGGCATAGGCTGTAGTAATCCGACCGCTTCGATGCTCTCGCCTTTACTCTCCGCATACATCACCTACGACTACATACTCCGCAATATCCTTCTTCATACTAGTCCACCAGAAACACTCCTTCAAATCCTAATACATCTTGGTGTTTCCAGGGTGAATCGAGTATGGTGAGTCATGAGCCTCCTGAAGTATTAACTCCCTGATCTTTGCATTATTGGGCACATATACATGGTCCTCGAACCATAAGGTGTCGTTCTCATCCTTACGAAAACCTTTGGCCTTTCCTTTGCTCATCCTCTCTTTTACCTCAGCAATCTCTTTGTCATCCTTGTGAGCTTCATGAATCATTCCCAACAATGTAGACTGAACTTCCATTGCTGCAACAAAACCTTTGGGAACAATCTCCAGCCGAAGTTCCCTGAGATCCTCGGCTAACTCCTTTGGTAATTCCTCACTTATGAGGGTATTCATCCTGGTGTTCTTTATGGTTCTGTCCTATTTCTCCACTAAGCTTGCATGCACTTTCTCCATATCATTTCCATAAGGCTTCAACTTCTGGGACACAAGCCGAGACTTTAGCAGAGTCAACTTAAATTCCTTCCAAGTTGTTACTCCTTGCCGTCCATTGATGGTTTGGTACATATTCTACCAGGTAGTGGAACCTTTTACAAAGCACTGTAGAGCATGCTGGGCCATATTCTTTCCGGCTATAGGGTTATTCTCCATTTGATCCTCCATGTTCTGAATCCATCGGACTTTCTCCAATTGACTCATCGGTCCAGGAAACATGAGTTCATCTCCATTCATCCTTTATTGGGTCCATGGGTTTGGGGTGGGGTAGGAGAGATCGAGAGGGATGCACACAAAGCAAACAAAAGTTTTGAAAATACAGATTTTATTTGTGGTTGTCAGAAAAACATCAAACAAATGACAGCTCACAATCGCCGCATCTAACGCAGGTATATAATAGGGGTTTGGGCTGCTAATGGTCAATAAATCTTCAAAGTCATGAAACTCTTCGATTCTTGTTCATGTCTCCGATGGCTTCTTCCGATCATGTTTGTCCTTTTGCCAGATCATCTCTGTTGATGTGAAATCTCTCGTGACATCCTTTAATATTTCTGGAGTTGCATTCCAAACTCCTGGGTTTCATCATCCTCGACATGGACCATGATCCAACTGTCCTTCAGTTCCTGAAAAATCTTTGATGTCTCAAGGTTTGGCTCCTCTAGCTTGGCTACTTTCAGCTTCTGGGTCCTGTGTTCTTCACGAAACGCTTCCTTATCAAATACTGCTTCTTGTAGGTCCATCTTATCTTCTTGATGTAACACTCCAGATCCTGGTGATACACCGGCTAAGGTTAAAATTTCCTTCTTTGCCGATAGATGCTCCATCAGCCTTCTTCCATCCAATCCATTCATGCACCTGCATGCTTAACTCAGGACGGTGACAATAGCATAAACGGGCGATAACACCATGGTTAGCCGCGTCTATGCCCATGTTACTACCATGAGCTTTCATTCCATAATTGATATCTCCTGTCTTAGGGTTTTCTTGACAAAAACTTTGAGTTCTAATGCTCCATGTTCTGGTCTTTCTTCGATACACCTTGATCTCGGGTATTGATAGCTTCCATAGTCTGCCAGGTTCCATAAAGGTAGCCTTCCTAGGTCATAAAAATCTGGGAATTCTTTAGAGCCTTCAAAATCTCCTAGTCTTCGGAGTCTTCAACATTTGTATTTTCCATTTACACGGTAAAATACTCTTCATTCCAAATGGTCTTAGTTGTCCGATATCTTATACTTCTTGGAGTGGCCTCAGCAATCGAATCTTCGAGTGGTCAAAAGGGGAAAGGGGTATGGTTTCACTAAAAGGAAATATTTGAATAAGCTCAGAAGAGAGGAGAGGTAAAAGATTCTTTTGAAAAGAAAGTTGTAGAGAAAAATCTTTCCTATGGGCTTGCCAGTTTCTAGGGTCACGTCCTCTGATACCAACATGTGCTCGATACCATCTTGTAGCGACCGACCCGAATGGATCAAGTCTTCGTGCTTAAGTGTCATCCTCGGATCGGTATGTCGACACACACAAGATTTCGAGGATTTATAACAGAGGTAAATAACATGTATAAATATCGTAAATACTATTACCTAATTCAGCGGAAGTAACAAGTTTGTGGTTTCACATCATCACCAACTGCAAAGTTGAGTGTAGAAATCGTATCCCTAACGTATCTCTTACTCGTCTTAAGATCCTCGCAACATGAGACGGTGCAGCCACAAAGGGTCAAGACATTGAATGTACCGGCAAATTCACATCAGAGAGCAATGCTGAAATATGGCTATCACTACATGCATATAAGGCTGGTGGAAAAGCTCTATGGTTATAATGTTTTTACGAAAAGCCAATTTTTCCCTACTGCAAAGGAATAAATTTTATTTAACTATCATGGTGGTTGTTAAACATTGAGAATGGTTGACAGCATTCTCAATCCCAATTAAAAATATCATCATTAACCCAACAAAATTATTTTAAAGTAACATGATGAGATCAACAGGATAATCCAAGAACTAGATACTCAAAACGTCCATAACCGGGGACACGGATAATCATGATTAGTTTATACACTCTGCAGAGGTTTGCGCACTTTTCCCCACAAGACTCGATGGCCTCCGTTGGGTTTCTCGCACTACATGATGTTTGAGAAACGGGTGACCGAGACACAATCTTTCAGAAGCGCTAGCACCTTACGAAGGGTAGACCAGTACACCTACTTTCCCCTACATCTGCTAGTCTATTCGTAAGAGTTCGCACAACTTAATCAACTATGCCAGAGCCCATAATGGCTTGTGGCTGCACACGGAAGTTTCTAGTATGAATAATCTCATGATCCCTTTGGGCCTGGGTGGCGGTCCAAAAAAAACAAGCAAGTCCTGGAATAACCAGGTACCTCAATCCACCCACATGTGTATTAATGTTGCCACCTTAAATAAACCATTAATTAACAATCTCACATCTGTCATGGAAAATCACTCACCCAATCCACGTCTACTTGCATAGCATGGCAAAATAAGAAAACGTAGAAGTAACTCCCAAGGGTTTTGATAATAAAACAGGTAATAGGTACTACCTCATCTACTTTCCCAAACCCACAATTTAATTAGATCCTAATCAATGCAATGTTTGAGGATTGATCTAATGCATAAAAACTGGGTATGAAAAGGGATATGATCAAAATGTGAACTTGCCTGCAATGTTGATGAAGATGATTCACACTCAAAACTCTTGATAGTTCTACTCGTCACACTTCGGTCAATCTATCGTAAGCAAGCAATAGTAACCACACATAAGCAATCACTCAAAAGATCAGAAAGAACGAAGAAAACAATTCGGAAAACATCAAAACCAATCAAATAACTCTTGCAACATAAAACAATTTCTCACAGTACCAAAATTATCTGAATTTGGCCTTATCATAAAGTTTAGGTTAAGACCTTCGATTTGCAAAAAGAATCAACTGAAACGGAGTTATAAAACTCAAGTTATGATCAAATGAAGTTCAAATACAAATCTGTTTGAATTCAAATTTTGAAACTTTCAAAAACATGTTTAAGTTGGATTACTGGATAGAGGAGATTGTAAAGAAGAAATGGGCGTTGGTTTTGTTGGATTTGGACTAACGAGCAAAAAGTAATGACCGTTTGAAAAACAGGGACTAATCTGTGAAGAAAATAACTGCAAATAGGTCCTTGGACACGTGGCAGATTTATACAGGCCGAAACAATTCGTTACAAAGCTTATCGAGCGAACGTTCACTATATAACGAATACCGTATTAAAAAAACAAAAAAACGCGGTCTAATCACGGCCGTCGGATGTGGATCGAACGGGCGAGCGACTCGCCGCGGCGGTGATCCTCGCTGCCGCCGGAGAAGACGGTGGCGGCGGCTTCGAGCGGGCGGCTGCTCCGGTGGTCAGCGGCAATGGCGGAGCGGTCGGGGAGGGGCGGCACGGAGCTGCGGTTTCGTCGGTGGGGTCGTCGTAGGTCGAGGGCCATAGAGCAGAGCGGGCGACGGCGGCGGATCTCGGCGGAGTTTGCAACTCCGGCGAGGGGGGTGCGGTGCATCGGCGGCTGCGGCTTGAGGGGAAAACGGGGCCGGGGCCTCGGTATTTAAAGGAGGAGCGAGGCGCTGGCTTGGGCAAGTGGCAGAGCGAGGGGGAGTCCGGGTCGAGCTCGACAGTGGCCGGCACGGCGTGCAGGAGTGAGACTCCTGCTGCCTTGCGGGAGGAGGAAGAAGACGTGGGGCCCACCTGTCGGCGTCCGCGGGAGAGAGAGGGAGGAACAGCGATCGGGCGGAGGCGGAAGAAGCGAGGAGAGAGGCCATGGGCCGATTCGGCTTGCTGGGCCGTGAGGCGGAGAGAGAGCGAGACAGAGAGCAGTGCTGGGCTTCGGCCTGGCACTGTTCGAAGAGTTTTTTTTCTTTTTAAACAAATTTTCAGAGAACTAAAATAATAAAAACAAAATAACTAAAACTTTTATATAGGCATATAATATATCAAAATCTGCAGAAAAAGATTTTCTACAACATGGACATTTTTATAGCATTAAATAATATACACACAAATTCTAATAATTCAAACAATGCTCCTGCTCTAATAAAATCCAATAAAAACATTTGTAAAACACCAAAATTAATTCAAATTTATTTCTCTCCAATTTTCTGATGTAGGGAATCATGTTACCCTATTTTCTGTATATTTTATTTTTGGAGAAAAATAATTTGAATAAAATCCAATAACTCAAAATTTAAAATAAATTCAAAAGAACTTTGAATTTAATCTTTTGAAACTCCCAACTAATATTTCATATAATTTGAAGAAGTCATTTTATCTTCGCTCGTGAAAATCATTGAGTTGCATAAAGTTTCAGAATTGGAAATATTCTCAACTGAAATTCAAATATTTTCAACACCCCTTGTCATTTAAATAAATGGAAGAAGTCATGTCATCTTCTCTCCAGGGTATTGTGGTGAAAAGAAATTGAAGTCTCGGAGAGCATAAAAGCAAAAATGAAAGTTTGGGAAAGTCCTTTTATTCCCTCTCATTTAACTTTCAAAAAAAGTTTCAAATTCACTCACTTTCAGTCAATCAATCAAACAATCAATCAAAACTATCTATTTGTTTATAACATTCCAAAATTTAGAATTTTGGGATGTTACACTTTCTTAACTTACCCCACATTTCGGACAAGCGTGTCTCTAAGCCATGGTTCCCTACTGCCATCCCATCCGCCCACCCATTCGTACACCGAGGCCGCGAAAACCCGCGACAAAACCCCACACCCTGCTCCGTCCGCCACCCAGCCGGAGCCTCTTCCCCGACGACGTCGTCCACATCAACACCTCGACGTCCCTCATCCACCGTACCGGATGAGGATTCGTCGATCTCATCGTCCCGCCGGTTCAGCCACCCCGTCCTCCACCTCCAAGGAGCTGCCCCGACATTCCCCTCGTCTTTCGCGCCACCTCCATTCCCACACCGCCGTCTTGACCTACACCACCGGAAGAGCATCATCATCACCGTTTCCTCGGATGAAGCTGTGACCTAATCAGCGCCACCAAAGAGGTTGTACACTAATCGCCGCATTTCTTCTTGATTCGATCTCACGGTGCTGCCGGCGCTCGGTACCGAGCCGACACGGCGCGGCTCCATCCACGGCGGCGTCGCCGGCCACTTCCTCCACGTCTTCGCTCCCTCGACGGCGACGTCCACATCAGTAGGAGCTGCTGCTGCTTTAGCTCTTGCTCGCGCTGCTGCTCTCGCTCTTGCTCTTGATTGCGATGCTGCTCCGATTTATCTACACTTCAGTCGACTGAACCGAATTTTGGGTCGATCGATTTTTCGAGGGGGCTCGCCGGGGTGAAGGAAGAACCAGCCGCAATGGGGAGGGGGGCTCGCCGGCGAGGTACCGCACTATCTATCTTCGGGTTCAGGATGGGAGCGGTGGTCACCGGCAGTGGCGGGGCGGTGGCGGGGCGGTGGCGTGGGGATCGCCGGAGAAAATGCTCGGCACAGGGGGGCCTAGAGGGATGGCTGGGGCAGCGGCGGACCGGCGGTGGGGAGTGTTTTCGGCGGGCGAGGCGGCGCAGCGCCGTCATGGGCGGCGGGGGCTCTTGTTTGGCCGGTGGTGGCTGGCGGCTCTGGGGGTGGAGGTTGTAGATGAACAGCATGCCCTTGATTTCGTATCCAACGGCTGAAAAATCGACTGACCAGAGATGAAAAAGTTAGTCGACCGACATTTAGCCTCACCTTGATAGTGCGTTCGGGCCGACAACAAAATTCAGTTTCGACAAAGAAAATTCAGTTTCGGCGCTTAAGTTCGGTTCGATAGTTAAGTTCAGTTTGGCGCTTAAGTTCAGAGATGGGCGGATGATGTATTTTACATCTAGCACTTTGTGGTTATGTATTTTACGTCATGTATTGGAGATGCTATTAGAATTCCACTCAGGTTAACGTTTTTCGTTGTCTCTCTTGTCCTGCTTCAGCCTTGGCGTCGTACAACTCACCGGAGTTGCTCCAACGACGAAACCCTCCATCACAGCGGAGCAGTACCTAGGGCTCCATCTCCAGACGCCAAGATCTTCTTCCCCTCCTCCGACAGCCAAGTCAGCCGGAGCATCCTCACCGGCCAACCCAATCACGCTAAGATCGACATGGCTTCGCCAAAGAGGTTGTACACTTGTTGCATCTCTTTTTTTACTCTACGTGTTATATATATTGTCCACTGAGCACTCGTAGTAACGGGAATACGATTATTTTATCCTACTATATGACAAGAAGTGAGGTACCAGACAACTTAGCTATCCGTGATGGACTCTCTTGAACTCCATCATTATTTATCTCAGCGCGTTTGAGCTGTGCATTTGTCGATGGGCCTGGGAGTTGAGCTAGTATGGCAGTGGCCTGGGTCCAAAGTAATAGAAGTAGCACAAAAACATGTTTTAGTGTAGGATTTTCCTTGCTCAAGCCTGCCTACTAGAATCGCCAGTGCTTGAAAGGAAAATTGAATGAAAAACATCGGAATTGGAAAGTTTCCTATGGTACTACGTTTCAAGAATTTGGTGCAAAGGAATGGAGCAAAGGAAAACTGTAGGATTTGTTCCTTTAGTGTCTCCTTGAAAGAAAAACCGTAGGAATTCTAATTTCCACTTCTCCTCCTTTTCATATTCCTATTCATCAAGCACAATACTAAGAGATAGTAGCATAATAGCATTATAACCGTACATTTTCTTGTGGTTTGACTTAATCTCACCATGCTTTTTGCATCCTCGTGATCTTCCAATTGTTGTGAACCAAACACCCAGATTGGCGTAAACTCGTGTTTTAAATTCTCTGCTTTGCACGTGCATTCCTATCCTATTCCTATCTATTTCCTATCCTCGCATTGTTAGAATCCTCAAATTCAAACAAGCCCTTACTCAATTACTTCTATTACAGATATGTGTCAAAGAAAACCTTGTGTGGTTTGTCCCGCTCAAGGCCGTGTTCCACCCCACCGAGCTGCTCCAACGACGGAAGGGTTCACTACAGTAGGGATCCGCTCTCCAGACTGTCTTTCGCCGCCTCAGATTTTCTTCCCCGCCACCGGCAGCCACGGCAACTGCATTACCATCATCAACTGAGCAGATGACCTTGAGGACTACATGGGTCCGCAAAAGAGGTCGCACTCTTCCGTGTCTGCTTACGTTATGTGTCCCTTAATATGATGACATGCTACATTATCGTCGTGTTCACTTATTAGACTCCGAGTCGGGTCCAAACTAATGCTGAAACTTGAGTTTTTAAATGGTTGTGGGGTACATATTGGGGCAGCAATCAGTACTATCTATCTACTATATGGTTAATCTCCGGTGTCTACTATGAGTTTCATGTTGGGTGCAAACAAACATTAAAGGAGCCATTATCTGTATTTTTGAACTAAAGCTATTATCCGCACCGCTATCATTGGTTTTGGGTCTATCCACAGTTTGCTACCATAACTCTGGATTTGTGCATGCACTCCTTACATAATCTCACTATGTTTTATTCCTATGCATGTGAGTTATTGTACACAATGGAACTGATCATGCAGAGCAAAAGAGACGAGCCTTGCGTGGCAATAAAATTTCATGTAGACGTCGTTCCATGGTGGGCGCAAAGGCAGCCCCCCTCCACCCATTCCCGATCGTAATCAAGAGGAAGATAACTGTTATGAGGGGGATTCGGAAGGAGAAGACCACTCCTATTTACCCCATGAGGTCTTCGCCCTAACTTGGCATGCTGATGTTGGTAATATCATGCATATGGTGCCTTGCATTGCTTACTGTATACATTAAAGATGTCATCTGCTTAGTTTAGACATGCTTTGTGTCAATGCCATCTGGTTAGTTTCTTTATCGTATATGTGAATCCTGCAATGCCATCTTGTCGAGCTAGGCATCATATATGTGAATTTTGCAATGCCACCGGTTAGCCACCATCTTATATGTGAATTATATCATGCCATCATTTTTTATTACGTGTTAAATTTGTCAACAATTTTAGTACATTTAATTACTCTTCCTGTGCACCAACCATTCGGCACGGTCATGGAAAAATCTGGAGTGGAAACAAGGTCTTCAGAGCAAACAATGCTATCTGACGAAGCGCATGTCTTGCTGGTTACCGATAGCTCCTCGGAGGAGGATTCGTAGATAGATGACTACCATATTCCCCCGAGGTGCATGCCCTAACTTGGCAGGGTTTTGTTACTCATATCGTGCGTATGGTATCTTGCATTGCTATGTCATTTGCTTAGTTTAGACATGCTTTGTGTGAATGCCACCTGTTTAGTGTCTAATTACCATATATGTGACTTATGCAATGCCATCTTGTTGCAAGACATTATGTATGTGAATTATGCAATGCCATGCTATTTAGGCAAGCGTCATATTTTTTAATTATATCATGTCGTCCTTTTTTTGTATTTCTCATTACTTTTGTCGACAATGTTTGTATATTCAATCGCTTCTTCCTGCATCAGCCATTTGAATTGGTGATGGAGAAATCTGGAGTGAAAACAAGGTCTTCAGAGCAGATAATGCTACCGCTAAAGCAGATATCTTGTTGGTTACGTATAGCTCTTCAGAGGAGGATTCAGAGGCGTATGACTAGTCCTATTATCCCCCTGAGGTGTATGCTCAAACTTGGCAGGGTTATATTACTCATATAATGCATATGTTGTATTACAATGCTTAGTTTTTACATCATATACACAATATTGAATGCCATCTCCTTAGTTGACACATCATATATGCGATTGCCCTCTGCTCACTTAGTATATAAATCATATATTTGAATTATGTCATGCCATGATGTTTACATAGACAGCATGTATCTGAATTATGGCATGCCAACCCATTTTCTAAAGACATAATATAGTTATATCATCTCATCCTCGCTTACATAGTCATCATATTTTAAATTATGTCATTCTATCCGTGAATTATATCATGCCATCATGTTTCCATCGACGACATGTTTGTGATTTATGGCATGCCAATCACTTTAATAGACACATCGTATAGTTATATCATGTCATCCTGTTTACATAGTCATCATATTTCGAAGTATGTCATTCTATCCTATTTAGTTAGCCATCATACATGTGAAATTGTGTCATGCTATCCTGTTTAATTAGCCATCACCCTGCTATTCTGTTTGCTTAGACAACATAAATGTGAATTATTTCATGTCCTGTTTTCTTCCCTACTATCCATTGCACTGCTTCATCTTACAATGTCTCAGACATTCAATTACTTTTCTTGTTTATCAGCCATTTCAATTGGAGGGGGTGATGGCAGTATCTGCGGGAGTAAAAACACGGTCTTCATAAAAGATCGTGCTACCCGTCGATGCAGATAGAACCACGGTTGTACTTGCCCAAGAACCAGCCCCACCACACATAACCCAGACTCATGCAGATTGTACCCCTACCAGCTTGGACAGAGAACCAGCTACACCTTCTAACCCCAACCCCAAAGCAGATAGGGCACCCAGCCTCCGTTAACACAACACCGTCTCCACCACAGAGCACCCAAACACGAGTAGTTAGTAAGGCAACTGCAGTGCCCAAATCACGAGGACCACCACTCCGAACTCAAGTCAACGCTTAAAGGTAAGAAGAATTTGTCTCAGTCAGGTTACGTAGCTATGGTTCATACTACTTTGCTCTTGCATCATCAGATGCATCGATACCAACTAATTTCAAATTTGAAGGATGCAATTGAAACTCCAATGGCGCAACAGTGTATGTTTTAAACCTGTTTCTTCAACGTGTTTGGCTGTTTGCTGTTGTAACTTGCTCTATGTTGATTTCAGTTTCAATTGAATAAACAGTTATGTTCTCATGCCATGCACATTACAAGTGTTGTTATTGCTGTGTAGTTTCCCACACTTATATTCTGTCTATGCTGCTTGTCTTAAATAGATATGATTCAAACTGTATCTATCTTAATTTGGCAACATAAACTAGAATGATATAGACCATACAGTGACCATACTACATAGATATATGTTTGTTTCATGTTGTTATCCTGTCCACCTTACTACCGAACTGGTTTACCAAAATGAGTTTCATATACTACATTGTAAACCTGAGATGTGTTTGTTTGTTTCTCTTTTAGAACGCCGGATAAAATATTGGAGAAGAGTACCTGTTATGCAATGGTAAAGGAAGTAATGCAGATAAGGTTCAAGATAGTGAGACATCCTGTTGGTCTCCAAGAAAGTCGATAAAAACTATATTGAAGACACCGAGACCACCCCAAAGTCCTGTCTTGATGTAGTGTTCGAGTTAGTGGCTACCATCGGCACCGACTCTTGAACTCGTTACTGCGAATCAGTTCGGCTTCTTGAGTCTCAACTTCAAGTTGAAAGACATCTATCGATGTTATGCGACAGAAGTCAAGGACCGAGGAAGTCCCCGCAGAATTCAGATGCATACTTTCCGTGCAACAAAGAAGCTCGGAGGACTTAAGCGCCAAACAAGAGAAAGTTAATAAGCTTGCTAAGCATCTTGCCAAAGCATTATGGGTACCTGTGATATTGTTTCTTGATCTCTTCTCAAGTGGTTTCAGCCTCGACTTGTTTTGGTGGCGTTTATATGTCATTGTTCCCTATATTTGCACCGGTGGCGTAACTTTGATGCCCAAAGGATGTAATATGTGTAATAGCCGTGATAGCCTAGTGTAAGTTGCTTGCTTATTTATTTCCTTGTTGTCATGTTTATTTGTTTGCTTGTAGTCGCGCTTCTTTTTCTGCGGTTTGCTAGTGGCTGCAATAACCTATTTTTTAAACTAGGCCACAATAACCATGGGCTAATATTCACCGTAGTGACATTTGGGCCTCCTACGGTCAGAGAAAGCGATGGGCCTTCTACGGGTCAGATAAACAAGGGGCCTTCTACGGGCCGTAGAAACAGTGGGCCTTCTACGGGCCGTAGAAACAATGGGCCTTCTATGGGCCATAGAAACAATGGGCCTTCTACGGGCCATATCATTAATGGGCCTTATACGGGCCATATGATTGATTGGCCAAACATAGGCCAAACAGACCGCATTCTGGCCGTAAACGGGCTAGAGTTGGAATCGTCCGTTCATGGGCCGACCATAACGGGCCATCTTAATAGGTCGTATTTGATGATGCTATGAAAATGGCCCAACGTATTAACGGACCACAAACGGGCCGACTGTAACCACGGGCTGAATTTGGCCCACAAGCAGAAAATGACAGTAATGGGTCGTAAGTAAACGAATGCTGGAAAATAGCCCAAGAATAAATGGGCTTTGAGTAGGCCGAAAGATAACATGGGCTGGAAACGGCCCAACGGAATAACGGGTCGTTAATGGGTATAAAGTGATACACTGTTATTTACGGGCCAGTTTCACCACGGGCCGTTAATGGGTGTAAAGTGATACAATGTTCATTACGGGCCAGTTTCACCACGGGCCGTTAATAGGCCAAGTGTTACATAGGGCCTCATATGGGCCGAAAGACGTCATGGGCCATACATGGACCAAGTGAAAACGGGCTGAATCATATTGGATGGCCCAGATGACGCCATCGGGCCTAATTCGAATAGGGCATAACGGGCCTTGGGTTAGCGGGTCGTAAATGGGCTATATGCTAACGTGCCGTTAACAGATTTCCATGGGCCAGCCCGCCACCTTCGACCAAGTCAAACGGGCGGCCTTTTCACGTGAATGGGCCTTTGTTGGGCCGTGCCATGTGTCGACGTATCATAGGGGCCTATCTCGACCCAATCGACGAAATGACATCGTTTCGTCCGCCAATAAGAATTTTACACGTGGAAATTTCCCATTGGTCGAGGTTGTTAACGGGTTATCGGATCCAAAACCCAACCCGATAGCTTAACGGCGCTCCATTACGGTGGATGCCACGTGTCGTCACCCTTGACGTAAAGCACTTCGTGACGCGCGATTTATCGTCATGGAAGTGGACACTTTCGTGATGATAATTTTGGTAATGTCATGGAACACTTCTACGACAGCACAGGTATGACTATCTTGATTCTGTCATATATTTGTCATGGATATACATGCATGACAAAAAACGCGACCTACTGTGACAAACACGTATCATCACGGAAGTGTTTTTTTGTAGTGAACAAAAGCTAGATTGGCATTTTGATCTGCGGAATACAACTACTTTGACCAGTTCAAGAAATGGATGAGGTGTTGGGGTTTGTTTCTCCTAGTCATTCCGGAATAGAATGGCTTGACGGATCACATGAATAATAGGCATCGATAACACGAATGCACAACTACACTTGACCAAGAATTGACAGACGAAGGTCAGATAACAACTAAAGAGGGACCACTCAAAGGGACATATATCTTTCTGAGTTGTGGATACATAGATTAGTATGTCGAGCAAAGCTCAACATTTCTTCCGGATAACCCATGCAGAAAAGTAGAACTGGCAGATTCACAATGTAGAATGGAGAACTCATCAAGAGCACTCTGGTTGTGATCTTTTGGTTCAAAAGAACTTCTGCCATAAGCAGTTCATGGTATTTGGAAGAAGGAAATACCATGGACCTCGAGGACTATCTCAAAGGTTACTAATATCCTAAAGGAACTAACAAACACTATCAACATGAATGAGTAGAGTGAATCTCGGGTTCAAAAACCCAGGAATAGAATGCCTACTAACTAAATGGCATCACGGGATGCTGTCGAGAATGATGGCCAGAATCATCACACTGGGAATACAAATCAGAGCTAAATTACTGGGTGGTTCTCTAAGACACCTAGGGTCATAATAATAGCTTGAACATATATGTTGAGGCAATGGAGTACCTCAACACATCGGTTAGTGTGCTTAATCTGACCCAAAAGAACATTGGGAACGGGAAGAAGGGATTTACAAATGCATCGGACTAGTTAGAAACCTGGGATGACTCGGACAGCATAACGGCTGTAAATGCTCAAAAGATTTTGAGACATTCTGCAAAAATGGTGGCATAACCACTCAAAATCACAATATCATGGTTCCGAGACCAACTGTTATCACACGGAGGTACTACAAACTGAACTGAGGCTTGAATCCATCAATCCTATAATTCTACGAATTAGTAACACGTGATCCTGATAGAAAGAAGAGAAAGCCTAGTTCCTTAACCCCGTAGGAAAGATAGGATGACTCTGATCAGAAGGGCATAAGGTAAAGGAGTAATAAGAGCCTTATGTTCCCTTCCACAATCAATTCCCTTATATAACTAAAGAATTTCTAGACTCAACTTCGACCAGTTTGGCTTGGTAATCCTACAGGCAGTCAGGCTCTGATACCAAAGCTATCAGGACCCCAATCCTAAGTCACACTGATCTAGCATGTAACACATCATATCACTTTGCGGCCTCATGCACGGTATTCCCACGGGTGCCACCTTACCTGGCCCGAGACCGTTTGCGCCTTTTGGCTCATGTATATGATAGTGTCGCTAGCATCCATATGACAGAGAACCCGTGGCTGAAATGACTATTTGTAAACCCAAAGTGGCACAAACTTACAGGGACATGCATACATGACCCAGCAATGCACGTGTCGATTAGCAGCAAGTGAAATGGACTGTAGCAAGCTAGCATGACTCCGGTAAGCACCGCGTGACATTTCCCCGTAGGGACAGACACAGGAGCAAAGGACACATGACAATCATCCATGTGTTCCAGAGAAGTAGCAAGCAATCATGGCTCAGTGGAAGCACTAGGAGACATTTCCCCATAAGAGAGGCTACCAAGAATAAAAAACTAGGTGTCGGATCAAGCAATACACATTACACGTACGCATAACATGCAAGTATGCGCTGTACAACATGGCATCACAACATAACTCAACAACTCATATAGATAAAGGCCCAGAAGAGCCACATAGCATTTATTACAAATAGGGGTCACATGACCCAACATACAGAGCATACAAGCAACGGAAGCATGACATGTCTGAGTACACACAACTACAAATGAAAAAGGCTGAGAAGCCTGGCTATCTACAGGACCCTCCCAAGGGTACAAGATCGTAGCTGAGGTAACAAGCTAAACATCAAAGTCCACACAGAACTACTAGTGAGACTGAAGTCTCCTGTGCAAAACATAAAATAAGCGAACATGAGTACAAATGTACCCAGCAAGACGTACATCAGAGCTAGCTACATATGCATTAGTATCAACAAAGGGGTGGTGGAGTTTGACTGCAGCAAGCCAGCTTTGATGTGGCACCCCGGTCAGAGCAACCGGTTTACCTTGCATTGCCAGCCCAAAGATCAAGTCTTCTGGCAACACACAACAACTTGGTACAGAAAACAACCGCTTTATTGTTACTAGAGGAACATAGGTCTGAAATTACATCAAGTAGCGAGGCCAAGCGGCACACACGGTGTGGCTAAATAGTATGTAAATTATTTAATGAACATGAAGGGGCCTCGATCATGATAACTATGCGGTAGCGGAACGACGACAAAGTGGAACTCCATAGCACAGGGACACTGATGTAGACACGATCTAGACGCGAGAAGCTCTCAGATCTGATACGACTTGCCTGAAATCTAGCATGACACGCCAGGTCAGTACATTGAATGTACTTGCAAGCTCACAACAAACATAAGCATAATGGCAAACAATATTATGACCATTAATCAGGTTGAAGCAATGCAACAAGATACTACTGATGCGGTGAAACCAACTCGTGTACTGAGTCACTCGGACTGTCTTACCAGACGGGTTACCTCGTAATCGAGCGATGATCATACCTGGATCACAAACGGAACCAACACTTTGGTTCCCACCACGATCATATTCACGACACCATAAATCATCACAGAACCAGTGCTGACAATAAACTTTTAGTGTGCAAGATTATTTATTACTGTTGATCCATGGTGTGACTTACTCACGAGCTATGTCCGTAACCGAGGACGCGGATATTGATACATTAAATACACTCTGCAGAGGTAGCTCACTTTACCCACACCATGGAATCCATGGCCTCGTCATCCCATTCGGGTGGACCAATGGCATTCCGACGAAACCCTCCCATTGCCATGACACTCTCCCGGCCACTCCGACCAACTCCCCACTGGGCTAAGTCATGGGTGGCCCCGTGCCTACCAAAGGCATCAACAGCCACCGTCTTGGCAAATACGGTCCCAAACGGGGACAAACTACCATAACAACAAACGGGCACACAAGGTTATGTCTGCTTACCGGGCCAGGGTACCGCATGCCAATAACCTTCCCTCGTTGGAGGTACCGACCAGAGGCACGACAATGGACCGAATCAAGACCTCCCCATAAAGGTAAATGTGGTCGCACTAGGAAAAACTCGATTCAGTGGCACCATGACTCGATCAACGTTATGTTCAAGTTGGATTAACATCAGGATAATCTTGAAAATAAAATACTCGAGTCATCATATGCCATGATCATGCAACTACTCGACATGCAAAACATACCACTCAAAGCGACAGATCAACATCATCAAAATTTCTTACTTGCACTACTCATCAATTAAACCTCACTGGTTCTACTTTGCTGGTTATTACCATTCATCAATTTTAATTGTCTCATAATAAGTTAAATCAATTTATCACAAAAAGAAACTACCATTATTCATGAAAGCATAATTACTTCAAAGAAAATTTCTTCTATTGACTTAAACTAGCTCATGCATTCAACCAATACCACAATAAAGCAATTCAAGCATGGAAAAGTAACTAGCACAAAGCAATATTTATTTAAATAATTTAAATGCATGCAAATAACTCATATTCAAGTTGCAAAAATCATAGATATTGAAATGACACCATCCAAATGTTGGTGTGGCTTGCCTTAGTGCAGAGGAGGTTCACACTCCTCCTAGTGATCTTCAAGACATGCTTCTCCCTCTGAAAATATTTAAGAACAGCAGATCAAATATCAAAAGTACTCTGAAAATCAATAGAAATTCTAGACAGCAAGGGAAAATCTCAACTTTGGGGTGCTGCTAGAACTTTTCCAAACAAACATAATGCAAAAAGAATCAACTCATTTGGACTTGTAGTTTAGAAGTTATGGCTGGTCAAATTTTTGAATTAAATTTGAATTATACAGAAAACCAAGGGGGTGATGTCGAAGACGTATTCTCAGAATACACCTCCACACGTACCGCTTCAGGCGCGAGTGGAGAGGCTGATAGTGGGCCCCGCTGGTCAGGTGAGGAGAGGGAGAGAGAGAAACAGAGCGACGGTGGTGCTTTGCTGGAGCTTACGCCGGCGAGGAGGGGTCATTGGGCGAAACCAGAGGGATAGAAAGAGAGATGGGTCGAGGCGCACCTGCGTGTACCCGTGGATCGATGAGAGGTGGCTGGAGCAGCTCGCAACCAAGCTCGCGAGTGGCGGCTGCGGCCGGGTCTCGCCGGAGAGGAAGAAGACGACAGAGTGGGGTGGTCCTAGGGGCTGCAACGCGTCCAGGCGGCACCAGTGGACCTCCAGGGAGTCGCCTGAGCAGTTGCTCGAGCTCGAGGGGCACCGGAGCAAGGTGGAGGGGCTCTGGGGATCGCCGGCAAGCTCGGGTCGGGGACGGTGGCCAGAGGCCTGCCCGGCCGGGCTGCGGCTATCCTACGGCTTTGTGGAGGTTGTGTGGTGGGTTTGGGATGCTCGGAGCGGAGGGAGGGGCTCAAATTTATAGCCAGAGGGGAGAGGAGTACGTGGCTCCGCCGCAGATCTCTGGAATCCGGCGAGCGACGACGAACAACATCAGCGAGGGATGGAGGGGTGCAGCACTCACACGGGAGCTGTGCAACGTGCGGACGAGCACAAGAGGCGATTTAGGAAGAAGACAGGGGCATGAGGCGCACTGTGGCTTTTGGCCGCGATGCGCCCATGCTCGCTGCGGCGTCTCCGGCGTCAGTGAGTGAGGGAGTCCTGGATTAGGGGGTATCCGGACAGCCGGACTGTATACAACGTCCGGACTATTGAAGCGTGAAGATACAAGACTCAAGACTTCGTACCGTGTCCGGATAGAATTCTCCTTGGCGTAGAGGGCAAGCTAGGCGATCCGGATATTATGTTTCCTTCCTTGTAACCGACTCCATGTAAACCCTAGCCCTCTACGGTGCCTATATAAACCGAAGAGGTTGGTCCTTAGAAGGCCGATCACAATTACAATCATACCATCATAGGCTAGCTTCTAGGGTTTAGCCTCTACGATCTCGTGGTAGATCTACTCTTGTACTACCCATATCTTCAATATTAATCAAGCAGGAAGTAGGGTTTTACCTCCATCGAGAGGGCCCGAACCTGGGTAAACATCTGTGTCCCTTGCTTCCTGTTACCATTAGCCTAGACGCACATATCGGGACCCCCTACTCAAGATCCGCCGGTTTTGACACCAACATTGGTGCTTTCATTGAGAGTTCCTCTGTGTCTTTGCTGCAAGGCTCGATGGCTCCTTCAACCATTATCAACAACACAGTCCCGGGTGAGATCTTTCTCCCCGGGCAAATCTTCGGGTTCGGCAGCTTCGCCCTGCGGGCCAATTCGCTTGGCCATCTGGAGCAGATCGACAGCTACGCCCCTAGCCACCAGATCAGGATCGGAAACCTGAACTGCACAGTGGACATCCGCGAAGACTGGATCTTCGACGGGTTCGGGCCTATGCCAGGAGCACCGGACAGACACGACGAGCACGACTTAGACCTGCTGTCAGAGAAAGCTCGGGGTATCACCCCCGTAGTAGCCTCGGACCTAAATCTGGAGGAGGCTACGTTGCCCAAGGACGGGGGGCTGGACCCCGCCCCGCGGGTCGCGCATTCATCGGCGGTGGAGCCGAACACGGGTCTTACCTCTATGGTGGCCTGTGAATCCAGACCCCCGGATTCGTATCCGGATGTTGGTTCCAGCCCGCGCACTTCCGAGCCAGCAGAGCCAGGTTGGGATCCAATAATGGAGTTCACCACTGCGGATATCTTCCAGCAGTCGCCCTTCGGTGACATGCTGGACTCATTAAAGTCTCTCCCTTTGTCAGGAGGTTCTCGGTCGAACCATGTCCGGCTCGAGTGGGAAGCAGGCGATGAAGGAATTCGTTGCCCACCCACCACCCACTTCATCGCCACAGTCGATGATTTAACCGGCATACTGGACTTCAACTATGAAGACATCGACGGCATAGACGACGATGCAGAAGAAGAACATGAACCACCGCTCACTGGGCGGTGGACAGCCGCCTCTCCCTATGATATATATATATATGGCAGACACTCCTAAGGAAACTAATGGCGATGAGGCAGTAGAGGATAATCCCTCAAGGAGAAAAGCAAAGCGTGGGACTCGTCGGCGCCGCTCCAAGCCCCGCCACAGCAATACCGGCCCAGAAGACGAAAACAATCCGGATGGCGCCGAAGATGAATATAACCCTAGTCGGCCTGCCTTTAAGAAGGCCGGACTGGCCACAATGGGATACTTGGAGAGGGACAACTATACGCCCCCCTCCGAGGACGAGGCAAGCCTCGGCAATGACGAATTCGGCGTGCCTGAAGATCCAGTGGAACAAGCTCGCTTCGAGCGACGGCTCATGGCCACGGCAAGGAGCCTGCGAAGGAAGCAACAGCAACTTAAAGCTGACCAAGATTTGCTGGGGGACAGATGGACCAAGGTCCTGGCCACCGAAAGATACGAACCCGACCGCCCCCACAAAAGGGCACACAGGGCACAACCGGCCACCCCAACCTAAGCAGGAGAACCCAAGGCACATGCCCCGACGTCAACACACCACTACGGTCCAAAAAAATATGAAGGACACAAGAAGAAGCATCCTCAAAACTCGGCGCAATGGTCATAAGCGTCAAGTCAGGAAAGCTGGTGCTAATTCCAGCAACTCCCAGTCCGGTCAGCAGACAAAGAGCAGCTCAGACCTATCCGGCCCGAGCCACACGCTTGATCAACCATGTGAAATTCATGGTACTCCTAGAAGGACGGCAAAGCACACCAATAGAGAATGCCGGATCCTCAAAACAAAGCGGCTGGTCGTGTGCCGGAAACAATGAAGGGAGGAGTCTAGTCAAGAGACCCCCTCGCCCCATAGCATAAAAGTACGGCCGATCGCCCCCGACCGCATTAACCACAACAATTCAATTGCAGTACCTCTAGACATAGCAAACCGGGGGCTCCATAACACATAAAGCCCCCGCAGGTGTGAAACCACAAACAACATCTCCTAAAAGATGCTAGGGGCAAAGGCTAAGTTTTACTGGCTCACCACTCTAACAGTTATCTTCGGATCACCAAAAAATGCTACGCCAAAGAATAAATCTTCGGCACCTTCCCACCATGCGGTAATTTACCGTATGCTAACGGGATGAACCACGTCGACTAGATTCCACGTGGTAAATCACCCAGGCCAACACCGTGTGATGCAATCACACTTATGGGCGAGGCCGAACCCCGCCCTTAGAGCGGAAATCATACAGGTGCCGGAGTAGCGAGTCGCGCATGCCTATCAAAATTGTGATATGGCAGCCAACTATCCGGACACCAATTGAGGAGTCCGCGCTATTTCACAGTATAACGACTGGATTTACCAAGGCCCGATCAGGAACCCTTAGACTGACTAAAAGAGGACGTTCAGCCGCCTCCAAGAATTTGCCTTTACAAACTAACTTTGACGCAGAACAAGATTGGCGGCGTGGAATCAGCCCGGACACACAATGGCGGGAACATGCAGTCAGAAGGCAGTTCGGATTCACTCTTGATCCACTAACAACCCCCTCCAGTCCGGCCATCACAGGTTCCGCCAAAAAACACCTCTTTTCATAATTGTACATCATACTCATATGCATAGACATATCATCTTACTACAATGCGTAGACTTAAATAACACGTACCGGCCATCGCTTTTCATCGACACCTCGTGTTACGCCCGATTATGCCAGGGGCTTCATAATACGGCAATAAAGTCCGACCACCTTCTCGGTCGCTCGGCACCCCGAACTTATAGCACTATATGCATCAGCTCCGAATCATGTCTTGGGTCATTGGTTGGGTTTGCCCGGCTCCCTTGTTTTGGTACCTTACGTGCCGTTATATCGGCTAAGGTAGCGCAGGGAGAACTACTGCGATTGTGTCCCGGATCTGCCGGACGAGCACCTCAGTAGAGAAAGCCGAAAGCCGACTGTCATGATATAGCGAGAGATGGTCAGCTGTTCGAGTGGTTGTAAAATCCTTAAAGACTTATTCCGCACAATGCCATTATAAATGCAGAGTGCGACGGATCGGTCTTCTGATCAGGCGCCAATAGAGCCCCTAGTTCGGCCTTCCGAACACTAGGGGCTACGCCGACCATACCCGAATTCCTATGGCTATGTGAGAGTAATAAGCCTTATAGTCCGATTGCCTGGTTCGCGGTGAGAAGCACCTCCTTAAAAGGACCCAACTATGGGATAAAGAGTGTTCACATATATCCCGAACACCCCCGTATTCTTTTGACGTGGGGGCAGAAGCCGACGACTGGCCAACTCTTAAGATTTACATACAATAAACAACCGCACAGGAAGAACATATGTTCAAACAAAATAGGAAATATATAAATAAAATGCCATTATCCCATATTACAAAAAGTGGCACGAATGCCCTCAGGAAAATATAATGTCTTTGGCACACTTATCCGCCGCAAGGCGGGCTCCCTTTAGTACACCTTCATAGTACAGTTCGGGCTTGTGGTGCTCCTTACCCTCTGGCGGCCCCTCAGTCATCAGCTTCTCCGCGTCAAGCTTCCCCCAATGCACTTTTGCACGGGCAAACGCCATACGCGCACCCTCAATGCAGACCGATCGCTTGACAACATTAAGCCGGGGACAGGCGCCCACAATCCACTTCACGAGCCCGAAGTAACTGCTCAGAATTGGCTCCGCCGGCCACAACCAGACAACCAAGTCCTTCATGGCTAGTTCGGCCGCCTGGTGCAGTTCGGCCAGCTGCTTCAGCTGATCGATAAAAGGCACCGGATAGTTCGGTGCCAAATACTACGACCAGAAATCCCTCTCCGCAGACTTCTTCTCCTCGATTCGGTAGAATTGGGCGGCATCTGATATGCTGCGAGGAAGATCCGCAAACGCCCCTAAAAGAATAAGAATTCAGCTTGCCGCTTAGAATTCTTCCCATTCTCACGAACAAATGGCTAAGAATACAGAAGGCCTTACCAGCCGCCCGTACAGCACCTCGGGCTTCTTCCCGAGCATCTTCGGTGGCTTGGAGAGCTTGGGCGAGTTTGGATTCTTTCCCTATTAGACTCTGCTCCAAGCCCCCGCTTTTCTTCACAGCCTCCTGGAGCTCCCGCTCAGCTGTGATAACCCTGGCCTCGTGTTTTTCATGAAGTGCCTGTTCGGCGGCAGCTTTCTCGTTGGCATCAGCCACAGCCTTCTTCAGTGCCTCATATTCAGCACTCGCCCCTAGGGCATACAACACAAATACTTTTCAACAAGCACAATTACTTATGCGTGCCTAATGCAAGAAAATGTTTCAACATACCTTGCTTATCCTCTAATTGCTTCCTCACGCGGCCAAGTTCTTCCTCGGCCCGTTCCAGGCTCCGCTGCAGTTCGGACACTTCCGCATTATGAGTGGCCGTCTTCTCCGCAGACGCCTGTTTTTCAAACAAAGAGGTACACATCATTAACAAAAGTTCCCACAAAAATAGAGGATTTGATCCCCAGCACGGCTCTCTCTCTTTCGCCGGACAGTGTATCAGGGGCAACTACTCATATTATGACGACTCCTCAAAGGTTTCTTAGGAAACATACCTCAAAGGCCTTTATAAGGCCAAAGCAGGACTCGTTCAACCCGCTCTCGGCGGACTGGATCTTTTCAACCACCACACCCATAAGGGTCCGATGTTCATCGACGATAGACGTGTTCTTTAACACTGTCGACAGACCGCCTGGCAACTCTGCTTGAACAGCGGTTGCCGGTGGAGTAGGCAAGCCTCCCACCTTCGAAGGTGGTTGCTCGCCCGATCCGGGAGCCTTAGAGGTCTCCTGGACCTTGTTCGGCCGTGGGCCGAACCCAAGATCGCTTCATTGCCGGCACAGACACTCGGGGCCATCGCTCCCGTGTGTCCGGCTCCATGATATGCCCTCGGTCCGGGCCCGCTGAGACGACACCTCGTTGTCGCGCCGGACTTTGGGGAAGGGGCCTCGAGGCGCTCTCGCCGCCAAGGCGTCCGAAGCTCAATAATCCTCGACAAGGACTGTCCGGCGCGAGACCCTTCTGGATTGTGCAAAATGTAGCAACAGTTAAAACTACTATACCCAAAAACAATCCCGGACGCATATGCGTGTTCGGATTTCGTATACTTACGACTTCTCCAGGGGCTGGGCCCTGGGATCCCACTTCGGGCTGCTATCGGCAGCCGTGGTGGATGCCTCTGGGAGGGAACCTTTCCTCCTCTTGGGCGATTCGGCCTCCAGGGACGAGGAAGCTGAATGCTTCTTCCCAACTTCAGACTGAGGCTCGTCCTCCTCTACTTCTTCCTCTTCGTCTTCCGAAGAGTGAGCGTCGCTTGAGTCTTCGGATTTTGCGTCTGAAGCCTCGCAGCGACGGAGGCCACTCCGGGTCTTCTTGACCTTCTTGGAGGCCTCCTTCTTTGGCACCTCATAAGGCGCGGGGACCAGCATCTTCGTCAGAAGAGGTCCGGCCGGTTCCTCCAGCAGCGGGGCTGGACAATGTATCCGCTCCACCTTCTTTATCCATCCCTAAGGTCATGATGAAACACGATTACGATATCTCCCTCATGACATGCCGACTGAAGCGTGAATGGACAGAGCATGGCTGTGACTTACTGAGCTTGTAGAATGGGATAATTGATACCCACGGTCCTCAGCGGAGCCCGGCCACGATTTTCCGGACTTGAAGAACACCTTCCAGATATGCTTGTAGGAGGAATCATAGAGCTCCTGAAGGGTTTGGTGCTCGGTTGGGTCGAACTCCCACAGAGTGCAGGATCGGCGCTGACAAGGGAGAACCAGGCGGACTAGCATCACCTGGACTACGTCGACGAGTTTGACGCCCCTCGCCAACCACACTCAACGCGTGCGAGCAAAGGACATCTCATCGGACGAAGACCAGTTCGGGCCCTTCTTGGGCCAAGACGTGAGCCGCAGTGGAGCTCTGGATCTGAACTCAGGAACCGCAACCCACTTTTTGCCGCGTGGTTCGGTGATATAAAACCACTGCTGCTGCCACTCCTTGACGGAGTCGTTAAAGGCGCCCTTCGGCCAAACGGCCTTGGGAATCTTGCTCACCATGGCGCCGCCGCACTCGGCGTGCTCGCCACTCACCACCTTGGGCTTCACATTGAAAATCTTCAGCCACATGCTGAAGTGAGGCGAAATCCGGAGAAAGGCCTCGCACACGACGATGAACGTCGAGATATTGAGGAAAGAATTAGGGGAAAGAGCATGAAAATCAATCCCATAGTAATACATGACTCCGCGAACAAATGGGTGAAGGGAAAACCCGAGCCCGCGGACGAAGTGGGGAAGGAACATGACTCTCTCATGGGACTCCGGAGTAGGGACGACCTGTCCCATCGGTGGGAGACGGTGGCTGATCTTCTGGGCCAGATACCCGGCTTCCCGGAGCTTCTTGATATCCTTCTCCTGGACAGTAGAGGCCATCCATTTGCCTCCTGCTCCAGATCCGGACATCTTCGGAAAATCTCTCTTTGATGGAAAAGGATAATGCCTGGGCATTAGGGCTCGAACAGAGGGGAATGATCTGGCGGAGGGAGAAGGTGTGGATAAAGAGGAAGAAGCCTTGTCTCTTTATAGAGATGGCAAAAGCTTTTTACGCCTCCCCACTTGCCTGGTGGAACCCGCTCGTTCCCCACTCACCGTGATTAGCGGCGCGGTTGGATTACCCATACCCGCATTGATGAAGATCCCGTAATGAGGGGACACGATCTCTGCTTTGACAAGACGCGTCAAGGGAACTGCCTCGCGCTATACGCTGCGGCTGGTTGTGGGAAAACGGTTCGAATAATGACCCGACCATAATGACACGTCGCGTTGCCTAAAAGTTGTCAGCAGATTGCATTTGTGAAATACCATTCTCTCTACGGTGACATGTGAAGATAATTTTGTGGATCCGGACACAGTTCAAGTGTTCGATAATTACTTTGGAGTACCCGGAGAAGGAACCCGCCCTGCAATGCTAAAGACAAGACTGCGCCGGACTCATCGCCATTGAAGCCTGGTTCAGGGGCTACTGAGGGAGTCCTGGATTAGGGGGTATCCGGACAGCCGGACTGTATACAACGTCTGGACTATTGAAGCGTGAAGATACAAGACTCACAACCTCGTCCCGTGTCCGGATAGAATTCTCCTTGGCGTAGAGGGCAAGCTAGGCGATCCGGATATTATGTTTCCTTCCTTGTAACCAACTCCATGTAAACCCTAGCCCTCTCCGGTGCCTATATAAACCGGAGAGGTTGGTCCTTAGAAGGCCGATCACAATTACAATCATACCGAAATAGGATAGCTTCTAGGGTTTAGCCTCTACGATCTCGTGGTAGATCTCTCTTGTACTACCCATATCTTCAATATTAATCAAGGAGGAAGTAGGGTTTTACCTCCATCAAGAGGGCCCGAACCTGGGTAAACATCTGTGTCCCTTGCTTCCTGTTACCATCAGCCTAGATGCACAGATCGGGACGCCCTACCCGAGATCCGCCGGTTTTGACACCGACAGTGAGCGCCAGGGAGTAGTCAAGGGTGAAGAGACGGAGGGGGTGGCGCGGTGCGGTAGTCGTCGGCGAGCTATGGCTCGATCACACGCGAAACAGTGTCGATGGCGCCACGCATAGCGCATCGAGATGCGGTGCCAGGGCCATGTCCTCATGTGGTCACCACGCTGGCATGGTCAGAACGACGCCGGCTTGTTGCTAAACCTTGTCCCTTGTGTTGTCCTTGCAGTGTTTAGTCTAGGAAAGTTGATCACTCACTGCCAGGCCGACCAGATTGGACTTGAGCTTGTTGGCAAGTTTCTGGTCAGAAACTTGGTCGCCAGGTTTGGAGGGCTTCAAGAAGGTGATTAGGGCTAAGCTTATGGAGTTAAGGTTTATCTAGGAAGGTAATCAGGCTCAAGAAAATTCAGCCTCATTTGATCATGGAAAAATACACTTGATGTAGAAAGTGCATTTTGAGGCCAGAATAGAAATGATTTTCTGTAGAAAAAATATTCCAAATAAGTATGTAATATTTTTGCATAGGGAGGTGGGCCAAGGTTCAAAGAATATTTGGGAATTTTCATAGATTTTTGGAAGCAAGAAAAATGAGGGTTGCTTTGGAACACAAGTTTCAGAATTGAATTTCAGAAAAGAATTTGAATATTTTTCTTTAATGAAAGATATTGCTTGGGCTATTTTGGGATTTTTCAGAGAAAGAGAGTTGAATGAGAGATGGATGGGTCACTTGGGTGAAAATCAAGGACATGCCCAAGTGCTTAAGTCCATTTGAATTGATTCGGAAACAAAAATTCAAAGCAAGGGCAAATGAAGTCCGTAAAAAGAGAGAAGGCAAAAACTAGGCTGTCACAAACCTCCCCCACTTAGGATGAATCTCGTCCTTGAGATTCGGTTGCTCGGGAAAACAATTCTGGGTAGGCTGTCCTTAAAAATTCCTCTCTTTCCCAGGTTGCTTCTTCTTCGGTGTGATGCTCCCATCGAACCTTATAAACTTTATCACTTTGCTGCGAGTGACCCTTTCTGTCTCGTCCAAAATTCTGATCGGTCTCTCCTCATAGGTTAAATCCTTAGCAAGTTCTATCTCTGCCATGTAAGTCCTTTTCTCCGGTGGCAAGATACACCTCCTTAACTGTGAGACATGGAACACAGTGTGCACTTCTGACAATTCTGGTGGTAATTCCAACTAATAAGCAACTGTTCCAACTCTAGACATGACTGGGAATGGACCTATATATCTTGGTGCCAATTTTCCTCGGGTCTAAAATCTCTTGACTCCGTTCATGGGGGTGACTCGGAGATACACGTGTTCTCCGGTTCAAAACTGATCTGACGGTGCTTTGCATCGTAATAACTCTTCTGTCGTGACTTGGCCAACTGCAGTCTATCATGGATCTCCTTGACTTGTTTTTCAGCCTCCATCATCAAATCAGTTCCAAAAATGCGGCTATCCCCGGTTTGAGACCAGTTTAGCGGAGTGCGGCTCTTACGGTCATACAGAGCCTCATAAGGTGACATCTTCAAGCTGGTCTGAAAACTGTTGTTGTAGGAGAACTCGGCATATGGCAGAAAATCTACCCACTTGGATCCTTGGGCCAAAGCACATTCTCGGAGCATATCTTCGAGTATCTGATTTACTCGCTCAGTCTGCCCGTCTATCTGAGGATTATAGGTGGCGCTGTATTTTAGAGTAGTCCCCAATGCTTGATGAAGACGTGACCAAAATGCTGAGGTGAAGAGAGAGCCTCGGTCTAAAGTAATTGTTTTTGGCACTCCATGCAAGCTGACGATTCTGGACACACA
The DNA here is from genome assembly GCA_021605145.1 of Aegilops bicornis. Lineage (NCBI taxonomy): Eukaryota > Viridiplantae > Streptophyta > Magnoliopsida > Poales > Poaceae > Aegilops > Aegilops bicornis. Next base: position 127,758,279 of record CM038669.1, read on the forward strand.
TAACTGTGCAAGTTGATCAACTCGATAGGTGGCCCGGATGGGAATGAAGTAAGCCACCTTCGTTAACGTGTCCACTATGACCCATACCGTGTCATTGCCTCGGTGAGTCCTTGGTAGACCGGTGATGAAATCCATGCAGACATTGTCCCATTTCCATTGCGAGACGGGTAGTGGCTGAAGGAGTCCGGCAGGCTTTTGGTTTTCCGCCTTCACTTTGTTGCATATATCACATCAGGCAACAAAATATGCAATATCTTTCTTCATTCCATCGCATCAAAATATCTGACGAAGGTCTTCGTACATTTTGGTACCTCCTAGATGAATTGAATATGAAGATTCGTGTGCTTCTGCCAAGATCTTCTTTCACAGGCCTGCTTGCTCGGGTACGCAAATCCGTCCTCGAAACCTTAGCGTACCTTGCTGATCCTTAGAGAAATCCTTAGTCTTTCCTTCTTGCATTCGTTGGGCATGGAATTGCAGCAATACGTCATCTGCCTGGGCACTACGAATCTCATCCTTGAGGGTAGGAGCAACTTCCAATATATTGGCAAGATTGGCATAAACTATCACCAAATTGAGCTGAGCGATCTCTCCTTGAAGTTCCGGAGGCAAGGAATCCATTATAAAATTCGAGATAATGCGTAGCCAACGGAACCTTGTCAGCTTGTTCAGTGCGAGCAATCTCAAGCTTTTTCTCAATAGTCCTTAACCAATCATCGTCTTCCAAAGGATCGATAACTTGACTGAAACTGGGAGGCTTGGTCCTCTGAAAATCTGACAGCTTGGAGTGATGACCATTCTGATTTCCATTCTGCCCAACCATAGCTTGCACACTTTTTAACAGCTTGACCAGGTCATTGTTCCTTCTTTCTTCAAACATACGCATAATTTGCTCAGTGGAGGGCGGTGGAGGCGGCGGTGGCTAATATGGCTCAGGAGAATGTCTTGCCTGTCTTGCTGAGCGACGAACAGGGACATCCTCACAAGCGTGGCTACTGCTACCTCCCCGCGCCATCCTATTATTTGTTTTCCCAATATAAAGCAATCGAGATGAGAAATATCCAAAAAAGGGAATGAAAGCCAGCGACAAACCCAGAAGAAAGCAGCGAAAAGAAATCAAGGAAAATAAAAAGGTTCCAACATAATTATACATAGACTCATACATGAAAGATAACATCATGACGGGTTCGACTACCCACATACATGAAACTAAGCATCATGACATGCACGACTACATCCGTACATCGACCTCATGACGATTGCGGTATGCTAGCGATCTAGTGATTAGCTGGCGCTGCGGCGGGCTCCTCTCCCGAGCCGGACTCAGATACTGAGCTGATAGTGGGCGCTGCCTCAAGGACTCTCCCTTAATGGTAGGTGCGGGACAAGACCTAAGCATAGGGGCTGCAAGAGTAGCGACAAGGGAAGCCCACGCAACAGGGGCACTGCGAGGGGTCACTGCCAAAGGGTTTGTGGTACCCTCAGTGGTCACCGAAGTAACCGGAGTGATAGAGGCCGGAGGAACAAACGGAGTGGAATCGACAGTAGGTGGAGGGTTCCTATTACGAGCAGCGGCAACAGCTATCCAGGCTCGGGTTAGCTCTCGGGCTAACTCATAGATCAGGAGATAACTAGAAGTTATATAGCCAGAAAGGTGGCTAGCAGGATGATCGCATGCCAGACCAATAAAAGGGAAGCGGATACGCCCGTTCTTGTGCAGAGACGGGTAGAAATAGAAACCTGGGTGTGTCTGCATGCGAACCTCGTTGTAGCGCAAGTCTACAAGACCCTCGAGTGCAACAAACAAGATAGTCTGAGACGGCGTGGAAGCGAAACCACCCTTAGAGGAACGGGAAGGTGAGCTGTGGTGTAGATTGACCTCTGCGTAGTACTCGTACAGCGAACCGGCCAGATGCTCCCGATACACCTGATACACTGGATCAGCGCCCTCTCGGTAGAGTCATCGCCACATGTTCTGAAGCAGGTGCGACGATGTGTACGTGGCTGGCTCAGACTGGTACATGAACGGAACTGGAGCCATCCACACTCACAATCATCAATCGTTTAGTAATAACAACAAATAAAATGCATGCAATGCAACAATCAATTTCTATTACTACCGGCACTCAGACTAAGCTAACTACCGTTCATCTAGCGCATCGATGGTCTAGCGTGTCCTACAGTCAATGCGGCTTTGATACCAAGCGTTGTGGCACCCCGGCTCAGAGCAACTAGTTTACCTTGCATTGCCAGCCCAGAGATCAAGTCTTCTGGCAACACACAACAACTTGGTATAGAAAACAACCGCTTTATTGATACTAGCAGAACATAGGTCTGATATTACATCAAGTACCGAGGCCAAGCGGCACACACGGCGGGGCTAAATAGTATGTACATTATTTAATGAACATGAAGGGGCCTCGATCACGATAAATACGCGGCAGCGGAACGACGATGAAGTGGAACTCCATAGCACAGGGACACCGATGTGGACATGATCTAGACGCGAGAAGCTCTCCGATCCGATACGACTTGCCTGAAATGTGGCATGACACGCCAGGTCAGTACATTGAATGTACTTGCAAGCTCACAACAAACATAAGCATAATGGCAAACAATATTATGACCATTAATCAGGTTGAAGCAATGCAACAAAATACTACTGATGCGGTGAAACCAACTTGTGTACTGAGTCACTCGGACTCTCTACTAGACGGGTTACCTTGTAATACAGCGGTGATCATACCTGGATCACAAACGGAACCGACACTTTGGTGCCCACCACGATCATATTCATGACACCATAAATCACCACATAACCAGTGTTGACAATAAACTTTTAGTTAACCGAGGATGCGGCTATCGATAGATTAAATACACTGTGTAGAGGTAGCGCACTTTACCCACACCACGGAATCCATGGCCTCGTAATCCCATTCGGGTGGACCAACGGCATTCGGACGAAACCCTCCCATTGCCATGACACTCTCCCGGCCACTCTGACCAACTCCCCACTGGGCTAACTCATGGGTGGCCCCGTGCCTACCAAAGGCATCAACAGTCACCGTCGTGGCAAATACGGTCCCAAACAGGGACAAGGTACCATAACAACAAATGGGCATGCAAGGTTATGTCTGCTTACTGGGCCAGGGTACCGCACGCCCATAGCCTTCCCTCATTGGAGGTATCGACCAGAGGCACGACAACGCACCGAATCAAGACCTCCCCATAAAGGTAAATGTGGTCGCACTGGGAAAAACTCGATTCAGTGGCACCATGACTCGATCAACATTATGTTCAAGTTGGATTAACATCAGGTTAATCTTGAAAATAAAATACTCGAGTCATCATATGCCATGATCTTGCAACTACTTGACATGCAAAACATACCACTCAAAGCGACAGATCAACATCATCAAAATTTCTTACTTGCACTACTCATCAATTAAACCTCATTGGTTCTACTTTTCTTGTTATTACCATTCATCACTTTTAATCATCTCATAAGTTTAATCAATTTATCACAAAAATAAACTACCATTATTCATGAAAGCATAATTACTTCAAAGAAAATTTCTTCTACTGACTTAAACTAGCTCATGCATTCAACCAGTACCACAATAAAGCAATTCAAGCATGGCAAAGTAACTAGCACTAAGAAATATTTATTTAAATAATTTAAATGCATGCAAATAACTCATATTCAAGTTGGAAAAATCATAGATATTGAAATGACACCATCCAAATGTTGGTGTGGCTTGCCTTAGTGCAGAGGAGGTTCACACTCCTCCTAGTGATCTTCAAGACAAGCTTCTCCCTCTAAAAATATTTAAAAACAACAAAATAAAATATCAAAAACCACTCTGAAAATCACTAGAAATTCTAGAAAGCAAGGAAAAATCTCAATTTGGGGTGCTGCTAGAACTTTTCAAAACAAACACAGTGCAAAAAGAATCAACTCATTTGGGCTTGTAGTTTAGAAGTTATGGCTGGTCAAAGGTGCTAGCCAAATTTTTGAATAAATTTGAATTAAACAGAAAACCAGGGGGTGACGTTGTAGACGTATTCTCAGAATACGCCTCCACTCTTACCCCTTCGGGCGTGAGTGGAGAGGCTGGCAGTGGGCCCCGCTGGTCAGGTGAGGAGAGGGAGAGAGAGAAACAGAGCCACGACGGTGCTTCACCGGAGCTTACGCCGCGAGGAGGGGTCCTTGGGCAAAACCAGAGGGATAGAAAGAGAGAGGGGGTCGAGGCGCACCTTCCTGTACCCGTGGATCGATGAGAGGTGGCTGGAGCAGCTCGCAACCAAGATCGCGAGCGGCGGCTATGGTCGGGTCTCACAGGAGAGGAAGAAGACGACGGAGTCGGCAGTCCTAGGGGCTGCAACGCGTCCATGCGGCACCAGTGGACCTCCAGGGAATGGCCTGAGCAGTTGCTCGAGCTCGAGGGGCACCGGAGCAATGTGGAGGGCTGCAGGGGATCGCCGGCGAGCTCATGTCCGGGACGGCGGCCAGATGCCTGCCCGGCCGGGCTGCGGCTATCCTACGGCTTTGTGGCGGTTGTGTGGTGGGTTTGGGATTGTGACGTCTAGATAATTAAGCTACAATAAACTCCTGCTAATGGTGCCACGTCATCACATCACTGTTGCTAATCCTCACTTGATCCAAATCATTGTTCATGTTCAAACTCAAATTCAAAGTCAAAAATTCGAATTTGCCAAACATGAAAACTAAAATTTTCAAAGTGTGGCAAATAATCCCTTGATATTTGTCATGTTGGAACCAACCTCTTTTGAATTCTCAAAATGCCCATGGAAATTAATTTGTGGTCCACCAGCATTTAAAATTGGCCTTTTCAATTTCTAAAAATGGTTGGGCAACTCCTTTTGGCCGCACACTTTTTATGACTCCTATAAATATTGTGCTTGATTTATGTGACAAGTATCATATCTAACAAAACTCATTTAGTCTTACAATTAAATAGAAAGCAATAGCTAAAATTGAAAATAGTAATAATATAAATAAAAAGAGTAGGGACTATTCTACTTGGCACTTTGGCCCAACTAGCCAAATGGCCGGACCAGCCCACCTCCCCTCTCCTTCAACCTGCTATAGGAAGACAAGGGATCGTGGTGCCCATCCGCCGGCCATGTCATGCGTGGCGGCCATCCCCCGCCTCCCCGATGGCTACAAGGGCACCCCCAAGCCCCTCCCCTCTCCCCCGGTCGAACCCTAGCCGCCACTACTTCCTCCCTCACGCCGTTGCTCGCTCCTCCGCACCCACCCGATGACATCGTCGTCGTGCTGCCGTCGCCCAAGTAGCCACCGGCCACCCCACGCCGCACCGCCGTGTCCCAAAGCTCCGCCGACGTCTTCTTCGTCTTCCTCGCCCACAGGAACAAGCCGAGAGCCAACGCATCACCGGCATCGAGCTTCTTCTTCCTTTGCATCGCCGGAGCTTCGCCGCGCCACTACGAGCCAACTGCTGCTTCTAGTCACTCACTGGGCCTTCGTGTGCTTCCTCGGTGAGCTCCTCCCTTGGATCCCCCCTTTTCCCTTTGATTTGGACGCCGTAGGTCACCTTCACTGTCGTGCCCGATCTCGGGCGTACGCAGTCGTGCGTGCGTGCGGCTGCTGCTCGCTGCTTAGGCTGCTGCTCCTCTGCTATTGTTACCGCTTCTCCTTGCTGATGCCACTCCTGCTGCCGCGATGATCACCCGCGCTGCGCTCGCCCGCGCTGCCCTTTGTGCCAGCAATCGCCCGCCGTCAACTGACCTCGTTGGTGCCCTGCTCCCCTGCTCATCCGCGCTTGCTCGCTAGCCGCAATTGCCCTGCCCGTGTTGCAACCTGCTGCTTCCACCACTGCTGCTGCCGCCTGTGCACGCGCGTCGGCCGTGCCCGGCCCTTCATCCGCCCGCCTGCGCCCAGCCGCCCTGCAACCACGGCCTGCCTCGCCCCTCGCCTCGCATCGCTCACCGGCCCAGCCTCACGCCGTGCAGCACCGCGCCCCGCGCCCAACTCGTGTGCATGCCGCCGCTGCTCTACTGAATCTACTGCTGCTGCTAATTAGTGTAGCTATATGGCTAGCTTTACGAATTTTACACTGACTAACCCCCTAGACAGCCTCTAAACTGTGGTTAAATAACTATTGACAAGACTAAAATAAATATGAGTAGAAAGTATACTTGACAAACTCCATTTTATCCCACTGGAACAAATCCATTTGGTGCATGGTTTAAATCCTATCAAAATCACAAACTCCTATGTTCTGGTGACAGAAAACCGAAAACAGCTTTATTTTCATCACTACTTTAGAGCTGTTGATGAGCAAGCAAATGAACTCTAATTTGGATGGAAGTGCTACTATCTTGTAGATCACAGACAAATGCTCAAAATTGGTATAAGGCACAAAATCATAGGAGGTACAGATCCATAGTTATAGCTTCTGGAAAACAGCTAAGTGAAGTTCAAAGACTGAACAATTCTCAGACTTAGCCAATTTTCAAGAACTCCAGAAATTGTTTAAATCTTTAGAAAACCATCGAAAATAATCCGTAGCTCGGATGAAAAAGTTCTCTACATCAAAGTTGCTCAGAACGACGAGGCGAATCCAAACACGCGGTTCGTTCATCTCTCACATGCCCCTATCATAGCGAACATGGAACTTTGCCCCTCCGTTTCAACTGTCCGAAAATGCCTAACTTTGGGAAAACATTCCCGGATGTTCTCCCCCTTCGCCGGTATCGTGTAGCACTGCGTTAGAACACCCCTAGCACTGCGTTTCATCATGTCATGCTTAGTAATGTATCTGTTTGCTCTGTATTTACTGTTTCTTCCCCCTCCTCTCTCCGGTAGACCCCGAGACCGCTGCCGGTGCCGCTGTGATCGACTGCGTCGATGACGACCCTTCTTCCCTTTCAATGGAGCTTCCAGGCAAGCCCCCCCTTTGATCATCCTGATATCACCCATTCCATTCTCTCATGCTTGCATTAGATTTTTCTACTGTTATTGTTTGCTCCTATTCTGATGCATAGCCTGCTTTTGTAACCTGCTTATCCTAAACTGCTTATTATAGCTTGGTTAGTGATCCATCGGTGACCCCCACCTTGTCCTTGTTGCCCCTGCTTCATCATCGACGACTCGATCAACGTGATCGACGACCAGAGCCTGACACCTCACATCACATCACACCCCTTTTTGTTGCTCGACTCTACAGAGTTACCATCGAGTGCCGAGGGTGGAACCTCATACGCACTCCTGATGACAACTCTGTAGTGTAGCTATTTGGTCGTGGTCAACGAGGGTGGTTCCTCCTTCACCACTCCTGATACGACTCTGTCGTGTAACACGTCAAGTGTGAACCTCGAGGGCGGTTCCTCTTACGTTCACCTTGATGATTACATCGAGTGGAATCATCCGGGGGTGATTCCTTGGGGTTTCCCCTTGATGTTTGGACACACGGTTACCCGGACTTTACTTGAGACCATTGTTGAAGTCGGGTCGGCCCTGAGGGGTACCCACGAGTTGATGTGAAAGTCGGGCGGGTCTGTGGAGCACCCGCGAGTTTTCTACATGGCACGGCCCGGCAGTCTGGGCCCTTGCCGTAAGTCCATGAGACGGGGCGACGGGGTCACATTATCGTGAGTCTCTGCTCGTCTCCGCGAGCCCCCAATGCACTAACAGGTTTGGGTATTTGTTACGAGTTGGCCTCACGCCTTTACGCACTAACCACCACGCGAGAATAGATATGGGCCTCGACGCCGCAAAGACGTACCAAGCTTTGTCGACCTCCACCAAAGATTGTGGCACAGTCGGATAATGCTGGCAATCCGAGGCGGTGCTGGTATCCACCCTGCACACAACGACCTAGAGTGCAACGGGCGATGGGCCCAAGACCCTGGAGTGCTTAGGATGTAGACCGGTGGGGACCTCTCTGCTGAGCCTTGGTGGGGCTGCGACGTGTTGATCTTCCGAGGCCAGGCATTGACCCCAGAAAGGTGTGTCCGGCCAGAGTAATCAAGCTTGTTGGGTAACGTGGTGCACCCTCCAGGGAAGACATATATTCGAATACCATGTCCACGGTAATGGACGTTCAGACTTGTATCCTGATCTTATATAACTATAAATGGATACTTGAGACATGTGATGGATATGTGGCTCTAGGATTGCTTTCTCGCAGGGAGTCTAGGAAGGATCTCTAGGCATTAATGTTACAACATGCTTGTTAATTATAAACTGCTATTCTTTACTCTTCTACATGCTGCAAGATGCTTGGAGCTTCTTGAAGATGCTAGTCTTTGATAGGCTAGGCCTTCCCCCCTATTCTGGCATTCTGCAGTTCAGTCCACAGATACAACCACTACAAAAAAATACACTTCCGTGATGATATGTGTTTGTCACATTAGGTCGCGTTTTTTGTCATGCATGTACATCCATGACAAATTTATGACAGAATCAAGATAGTCATACCGTGTCGTCAGAGAAGTGTTCCATGACATTACCAAAATTATCATCACGGAAGTGTCCACTTCCATGACGATAAATCGCGCGTCACAGAAGTGCTTTCGTCAAGGGTGACCGACACGTGGCATCCACCATAACGGAACGCCGTTAAGCTATCGGGTCGGGTTTTGGATCCGATAACCCGTTAACAACCCCGACCAATGGGAAATTTCCATGTGTAAAATTCTTATTGGCCGGACGTAAACACGTGTTCCGCTCGTCGCTGGGTCGATAGGCGCCTATGATATGTCGACACGTGCCATGGCCCACCACTGGCCCATTTAGCTTACAAACCCAGCCCGTTTGACTTGGTCAAAAATTAACGGGCTGGCCCATGAAAAGCCTATTAACGGTGTCTTCACAAATAGCCCATTTTATGGCTCGTTAACTCACAGCCCGTTAGGCACTAAAGGAAATTGTCCCAACAACGTCATGTGGGCCGTCGAATATAACACCAGCCCATTTCACTTTCAGCCCATATATGGCCCATGACGTCTTTCGGCCCATATGAGGCCTTCGTATCTTTCGGCCCTTTACAGGCCCACAGTGACTCTAGCCCATAATGAATAGTAATTTTCTTTGTACCCGTTAACGGCCCGTGATTTACATGGGCCGCTTCCACCGTGTTAGCTTTCGCCTATTGACGACCCATACGTTCTTGGGCTCCTTTTCGCCCTCGATTACTTCCGGCCCGTTCTTGGCATGTTCCTCTAATGGGCCAAATTCGCCCATGGCAAGAGTTGGCCCACATCGCATCGTTCCCAAATGGGCCAAATTCGGCCCATGGCAAGAGTCGGCCAGTTACTAGCCTGTTACCCTAATGGGCCAAATTGGTCCCATGGCAAGAGTCGGCCCGTTTCTGGCCAACCCGTTCTATATTCTGGCCCATTAACGACCCGTTATGCCTTTGACAGAATTAAGCTTTTGCAGTCCTAGGCCAGTTAACGGCCCGTTACCGTGATGGGCCGATACCAATTACGGCCCATGTAGAATCATTTATCCGACGGCCCGAGGCCCACCAATTACAGGCCCATTTATCGACGGCCCGAGGCCCACCGATTACAGGCCCATTTATCGACGGCACGTAGGAGACCCATGCATCCTACGGCCCGTATATGACCCATGGGTAGTTGCGTCCACTAGCAAACCAGCGAAAAAGAAGACTAGGAAATAAATAAGGCCGGAACTAACGCTAGGCTATTAAGGCGATTACACAGATTACATCCACTCGGCATCAAAGATCGCCACCAGTGCAAATATAGGGAACACCCTACACTTCAAAAATGGCTTGCTGTTTTCTTTAGCCGGTGGCTGCACGTTAAGAATAAATTTTGTATCGCACCAAAACAAATTACAACTATATAACAAAAGGAAGGTTGGCATAAAACTAAAAAGTCTAGCAGATAAATGCACCACCAGAAGTTCAGAAGCTCGGTTCATTTGACCTGACTGTTACGTTTTCATGTTGTATTGTCCGATGGAGCACCATAACCCTCGCCTTCATTTCCTATAGGCTCCTAAACAACATAGCAAATGTCTGGTAGTCTGGTTTCAAAACCATGCATATCTTGACGACATTGAGCAATGTTTCTCCTTGTTTCACCAAGGGCCTCTGTTACGGAATGGACTTGTGTCTGGAGCGCAGATACAACATTGCTTTGAGCTTGCATATCTTTATCATGAGGCATTTTGGACGATATTGCCTTAACAACCAACCCAAGATACGCAGGAACATGCTTTTGGCCTTTGTTAGTGGATGTGCATGACCCACTGTAGCAAGAGCTGACATTGCGGTTATAGTTGCCTCGCCACCTTCAGAAGGTGGCGGTTCCACCATTTTTTCCATAGCTCGCTGAAAATTTGAGGTTTTACATTAGTAGTACCAAAACAGAAGATATTAAGGAGGCAGCAAAACCAAACAAAATACCTTTGGTCTATATACAGAACTTATTCTGGTGAACCCATGCAAAATATTAGTTGTATTTTATTGCAAAGTACATAATAAAACCAGGTTCCAAACATATGACCATGTACCATCGCTAATGTATTATCTATTTCTTCACATTGTATTGAGGGCTAAGGATAAAGAGACGAAGTTTATAATACGGTAAGCATAGTATGACATCATTCATATCACAAAATAACTGAGAACAGACAAACAGGCAATTGTAACGTTGTGTGGGCAAGTCCAACACGGAACAAGATTACGGGTCAAGATCAAAGGAACATCACTCCTCCCTTTTAAACCTTGTAAGGTGCAATGATACGCTAAGACAATTGTGTATAAAATTGAAAAGAGTAATAGACATTGGCTGCAAACCATGCAATTCAAGGCACAAGTCAGAGTAAGTAGTAGTTAAAAGGCATGAGGATTAAGGACTTAGAACAACGGCTTTACTGGTGTAGTCATGCCCTTCTTCTTGCTGGTGTGACAGTCCTTGAAGATTTCCACAACATTTGGTTCAGGTACTTTTTGGTCCTTGCGGGCTTTCCTCTGCATTTTGAACAAGTCAAAATAGATCTGATAATATGGTACAGCGAAAAGAGTGAAACAGCAGCTAATTACAAGAGTGTCGCAGTGTGCAATATAGCTACGAGATCCTGTCGTCTGTTGGAATTACACTTTTGTACGGTTGGCCTTGTTCTTTGAACAGTTCACCTACAAGAAGATAAATTTGTGTGGCACATGCATCAATAGGACTTCAACATGTGATATGATCACATATATATAATGTACCTGATACTTCGGATCAGACCAGTGTTTAACAAGGCCCCTCCAGTCTTCATCCGATATATTTTCCAGTGGAGATGTTTGGGAAAGTTCACTATTAGCCTTGCCTTCAAAGTGAGTTTTCCTCAAGTTATAATCGATACTGTCAGCAGAAAGCAGACTTGAAAACATGGGTGCAAGCTTGTCCGGTTGCATCATCTTGGCTATCCAACTTGAACCTCATCTGTTGAAAATTATGGGAGTCTCATTATCAAGAACCTAGAAAGTATGGGATGAGCAAGACGGTATTACTAGTTTCCATACATAACCATACTTACGTATAAATGGTCGAGGAAGGTGTTGAACTGGGTTTCGTCTTTTGTCATTCATGTACTTGAATCCATGTTGGGAGGATACATACATGACACCTAACGGCAACCGCTGCCTCCTCGATAGTAACTTGGTCGACTCAGTAGCATCACGTGGCCTTTTCAAACCTGCCTCAAAACGGATCTCCATTCTTCCTCCTCTAGATTTAGTTAACCTATCGAGCATTATCCCTGATGTTTGTTTCCTCTTGCGCCTAGATGCTAGTCCAACAACGAACATAGGAAGTGTTAGTGTACATCAAACTGTGAGACTACATATAAAGAAGCATGCAACTGTAACTTGACTCCATCAACTACCTTCTTGCTATTGAAGCTCACAAGGTTCATTTGATATTGCCAACTCGTCTTGTGTCAAGAGTGCTTGGGAAGTAGTGTGAGGTGGCAAGGGAGCTTGGGAACATGCTGCTAGCTCAGTTGACACACGAGTAAGTCGTGTAGCCGGCAGTACTGTGGTAGGTGTTGCAAGAACTAGGGATGTCTCTGCTTGTTTGGTGGCAGCTATTTGTTTCTGTTTGGCTTTTTTTGCAGCTCGTGTAGCATGGGATGCCGTGTTTGTAGAATTTTCCGCTGGACTTTCACCTTCTATTGCACCATCAAGCATCAAAGCAGAATCTGCAGGATTCATCCGCTTCTCATTCCCCGCCATTCTGTGTTTCTTCTTCTTTCTCTCGTGCCATGTTAAGTCAAGCCGATTAAAAACGTGATAACAATTTAGTTCTTCGTAACAAATTGATGCGTGATGCATTTAACTGAACTTTGATGTTAGACAACCACATGATAGGAGGATGTAATATGTATGAAAAACAGGACGGAAGAGATAACCGTAACTATGATGTGTAAACTAAGAAGAAGACATTTCACCAAATTAGAAGCAATGCAATGGAAGGTAGACACCATATGAAAGATGCTACAAATATCGCTTCCGCCAAGTTAAAGGTGTCTCAAAGATAAATGGCGTTTAAACAAATGTGAAGCAGTAGAAGAAATAAATCATATGCAAGATGCAAACAACATCACACTACCATGTTAGAGGTCTCTCGTCATTAGTGCCATTGCATATTCACAGCATTACATATTCACAACTTATGATGTGTAAACTAAGGAGAAGGCATTTCAACAAATTAGAAGCAATGAAAGCTAGACACCATATGACAGATGCAACGAATATCACTCTACCAAGTTAAAATTGTCTCGTCATAAGTGCCATTTCAACAAATTAGTAGTACAAGCTAGAAAAGAATGTGAGATGTAACTTATATCACACTCCAAAGTCAAACGTGTCTTATGATAAGTGATTGTTGTAGGTTACACAACAGTAGTAATTTGATGTAAGAACATGGTGTGATAGACAGATATTGTATGTTCTAGAAATAGGAACACGTGTCTTATTCAAGTATAATGTGTAAAGTAAGCAGATGGAAATCAACAAAATTAGAAGCAATACAAGCTAGACATCACACATAACATGCAACCACATATAACAGTGCCAAGTTAGAGGGAGCAACAGTGATGCTGCACTAGGGGAGACGTGCTAATCATAAACACAGCTTTGTTGAGTGTCTATGCATGTGTTGTCTTGGAATTCATCTTGGGGGTGTGGAGGAGTAGAAACTGTAGAGGCCCTCCGTTTGGAAGGAGCACCTTTATCTGCTGCCTTGCTAACTTCCTTCCGCTTTATTGATTTTGAATTGTCAAGTAAAACCGACAAGAAAAAGCAATAAAATTCTCTCTTCAGAACTCATTCATGCATGATACTGACAATCACTACATTGATGTAAGGCAAACACATGATACCAGGATGGAATATGTACGAAAAACAGGACGACATAGCATGTGCACAACTTTTTGTGTAAACTAAGCAGAAACCATTCCAGCAAATAAGAAGCAATGCAAGCTAGACATCACATGAAAGATGCAACCAATATGACTATGCCAAGTTAAAAGCGTCCCATCATAAATGGAATTTCAACAAATTAGAAGCAACGCATGCTATAAATCATATGAAAGATGCAACTAATATCGCACTACATATACTAAAGGTGTCTCGTCATATTGATTGATGCGGGATACAAAAAAACAATAGTTTTATGTAAGGACATGCTTAATACATAGATGTACTATGTAGTAAATACAGGAAGGCATGTCACATTAATAGGTATAATGTCACATTTACAGGAGTATAAGCTAAGCAGACTAGCACATGCAGTTTAACCAGATTGGAAGAATTACAATCTAGACACCATATGCAACATGCAACCACATATCACGCTGCCAAGTTAGAGCAATCACCTGCGATGCTAGTGTAGGGGAAATGCTTGTAATCAACTCTGAGCTACGTTCACTATCTTCATCTAGCATTTCTGTTTCTTGAGAATCATGTCGGGAGGTCGACGTTGCATTCCTTAAATGAGGAGTAGTCCCCTTGCCTCGCCTGCCTCGTCATAAGTGATGGATTAGGGATACACAAGACCATGAGTTTGATGTCAGAACATGGTTAATACACAGTTGTACTAGTATGTACCAAAAACAGAAAGGCATGTCATATTCAAAGGTATAATCTGTAAGCTAAGCAGATGCAATTTAACCAAATTGGAAGCAATACAAGCTAGACGTCCGGTTGGAGTGGTGAACATGATCATCTAGGACTTGAGAGCCTGGTGGGAGGCGGGCTGCTTCGCCACCATCGCGGATTTTTAGTTGGCTTCCAGGTGATGCACATCTTTCTTTGGGCTTGTCCTTTGGCTCGGCCAGTGCCCTGACTAGCTATTTGTCTTCTGGTGCTCATGGGATGGTGGTTCATGTAAAAAATATCTTTCCTTATCTTAATAAAGACCGACTTCGGCCTTTCGAATACAAGCTAGACACCATATGGAACATGCAACCACATATGACACCGCGAAGTTAAAGCAAGCACCTGGGATGGTGGTTCATTGCGAGCGAGGTCATCACCTCCAGAGCAACATTTACCGTCTCCATCTACTGACACTGCACCCTTTAAAGCGCTGTAACGTGCCGCATCTAGCCGCGTAGAAAGCTGGCACGACTTGTCTCTTTTCTTTTTTGATTCCCTTTTGGCAGACTCTGAAATACCCTTGCCTAAAAACACAATAGTGAGAGTATGGATGAAGTGTGTGCGTAACTAGTGCAATCGTAAAAGTGGCGTATAGTGTGGCTGAAAAATAAATGACAGGAGACATATGATAGCTCTACAACATTGCATGGCAAACAAAATTAGATTCTACTCCGTATGATTTTGTAATATATGAGCACAGGAAATGCAGTTACTCCTCCAGCACACCACCACATGTGGTCATATCTAAGATAACAATCGACTGAAAATAAATAGGTCAGTCGATTTTTTAATGAACCGTCTGATCTATTAGGAACGGGCAGATGGCCTTCGTCTACCTCCCGCCAGTCACTGTTGACGATCTTTCTCAAACCGCCAGCGACCACCGGCCCGGGACCGTGCCTCCGCCGCCCGCCTCCCATCGACCTCACACCACCGTCGTGCTTGGCAGCGCCCCAAGCCATCCCTTTAATCCCGGCCGACCTCCAGATCGGGCGCCAGAGTTTCTAGGCCGCAGATGCCCCTAAGATAAACACGAAGGCGCCGCTTCCTGGCGTAATAGTCGATTTAGCGCACATACGTCGGGGAATGCTTCCGTTAATTGGGAATCAACTGCCAGAAATTGAAATTGGGGGCGACGGACCTCTAGCTAAGGTGAAATAGTATATGAGGAGAAACCTTGTGCATCGCGAGTTACTAGGAACATCTAGTATCAAGAAGAAGCGGTCAACTAGTGTCTTCTGTGGGATGAATACCGTGCAAGCGGAGACGTAAGATTTGCATGAATAAGGGAAGAGGAGTACCTTCTTCGGTTGCCGGTGTGCGCGGCGATCTTCTTCTTTTTACCGGGGAAACCGATGTTCTGGAGGGTGCAGGCTTGGACGAACCCATGGCCAAATTGTTGACTGTGTTGTCGTGGCCGTATGTCGGCGGAGGGGAAGCAGATCCGAGGCGACGAAGGACGGCATAGCAGGAACAGCTCTGGTGCGGTGGAGGGTGGCAAAGTTGGAGCGGCAGCGGTGAGGCGCAGGACGGCGTGGTTGAACTGGCTCGGGTACGGACGGCTCGGCCTTGGCTTCAAGTACTAGCCGTGGAGGGCGTTGCGGTTGAGGTTGCGGTGAACGATGACGTCGGGGTATCGGCTCCGGCGTGATGGAGGAGGGCGGCGGTTGATGGGTGGGATGGGGTGGCGGACGGAGGACGCCGGGGTTTCGCGGCTGGTGGAGAGGTAGTTTTGGCGCCCACGGAGTACGAATGAGGAATCGGACGGGTGGGGGGAACCATGTTTCGGTCTGGGACGCCCTTGTTTTTGGCTTTTTTGAACATAAGATGGGACGCGCCTATTTGAAATTTGGGGAAAGTACAAACTTTGCCCCCCTCTTAAATTTCGGACCTACTGCGGGTCGGGGGTAGGATGGTAATCCCAGGTGTCCCAAATAGTGGGCGGGAGCAATTTCGGCCGCGCGCATGTGTGCTTAGGCGGCCATTGTGTATGAATGTTTTTCGGAGGCGGTTGCATGGCGTCTAGATGAAGCTACAAACCTACCCCGGTTTAGACCTTTGGACGTCGGGCCGGTAGGTTTCACAGGTCGGAGTTATTAGAAAAGTAATTTCCTTGTACTACCAAACATTGGTCTCACGTGGTTTCAGGCGAGTCGAGGCTCTTTTGGCGCTTCGTTCGAAATTTTGAAACACAAGCATTCACGTTTGGAGTACTCTTGAACTATGAGGATTGGCCTAAATAGACAACATTATATTTGATCTTGTATGTTTGAAAACCTCATTAAATTATCCACTTCCTTTTGAAACTTTGACATTTGAAAATCCTATAACTATGATTATTTTGGAATGGTGGAGCTAAATTTGAATCTATTTTGTACACGACTACATATGCTATTATGTACAAAATAAGAGCAAAGATTGGTACCCCCATAGTTTAGGTATGGTTTACAAATGCCATGATATCTAATTCAAATAATTGAATGGACTTCATGTTGAATTCAATTTTTTTAAACCACCTTAGGTTGAATTCAAATGTATGCTAGTTCATAGGTAGTTATTTATAAATGTCCATTGTGTAACTTTCGTATGTATAATGTGCTTTACACACACAACATGAACTATACTCACGTTTATATTCGATTGCTAAAGCGATGCATTGTCTAGAGTTCAAAATACTAACTATGTGGATCAATTGTGTCGAATAATAACGTAGACATGCTCAAATTCGATAGAATATAGATGTCTGATGGATCAATGTCCGCTCCTTACGCGAATTGCAAATATCATGATCCCATCCTAATATTTGGATACAATTTATATCTTTAATCAATGTGTAGAGCAGTCTTTTACGTGTAGTTTCACTCTCCATCGGTGGTCTCTCACACATGCTCACACACTCTCTCCCGAGGTGTCTTTCTCGCACGCATGCTCTAGATATAACCCTCCCTCCCTCTTGTAACCATTTACAACTGTTTTCACTAACCTTTATCACAAGCACTCTTCCTCTCGCAAACATACACATGCACAATCCTCATTGAACCTTTCTATATACATGGACATGCCTACGTGTCTCATGTACGCACATTATCTTTACGCATGTCTCTCACGCATTATCTCACACCTCTCTTCCTAATCGACGAGTATGATTCTAGCAGAGCATTTTGTAGGATGCCCCTTAAAGTTAGGTTGAATGAATAGTAATATCAGAGATAAAGGGGTTACCTTAGTCCAAGAACCTAGGGTTACAAATCCTAGCCGTCTTTGTCAGTGGACACATAGTCCTTCACAATTCTGCTATCTTTGTCTTGTACGACTAGTCATCCATGGGTCTTCCTAAATGTGTCATGGGCCGACCAATGTGGCGCAGGACAAAACCGAACGAAGGGCCTCACCTCGACCCACCGGACCTCACGCAGTGACACACCCTCTGCCCCACATCTCATTATCTTCTCACACCCACACATACCAACACAAACACCACAGACACAGGAAATTTCTCCTGGTGCCTCTATTCCCTCCCCCTTGCATATACACACTCAAGGGAATGGAATCTCTTGACGTGACGTCATATTCGTCTCTCTCTCTCTAGACCACTCTCATTTCTCGTGGTATCTCTCCCACGCCTGGCCGGCCCCTCTATCCATGCCTCTCTCGAATACGTAATACACACGCATACCTCTCTAGGCCCCGCCAAATGCATCAACTACACATTCACACATGTTACATAACGTACCCCATTGATCTAAAAAGCTCTCTCTTCACGTTTATTTCACATACAACATTCCTTTTGAATAAAGTGTGGCCAAAAAGTTATTTTAGAGTTTCTACATATATAAAACATTACAAAGTTATATGGAGGAGTACGAACGCTAATTTGCATTGCATGGTGCCCACAATGATATTTATTCTGCACTGTGAATTTTTATATTTTTATACTATATACAAAGTTAGTCATAATAAAGAGAAACGAAGAGCATCTCTCTCTCCATCGCATACTCCCCCGTATGCCCCTTTCACGTATGCACACAAAACTATCTCCATGTCAACTAAAAGTAAGCCCCGTAAAATTCACGCGTGTTTCATCTTTCTCTCGCGATGTATGCAATGACGATCATTGTATTTGAAGCGAAAGCACGATACATACATTGGACTTCATAATCCACTCATTACTGATCACCGTTTACGCTTTAGTAGATATTACGATCCACGGGCTCACCGTACCACTTTGTATTTGCTCATGACATGACTAGTTGACCAGTTAAACGCTCCACGTGGCACCTCTAGTGTTGCATCGCATTATCTCACTAACATCGTGCCCACCTATCGACTTGTATCTACTCTACATCTACACTATTATAAAATACATAAAATACACTCTTATAAAAACAGAGTTGGTGATGATGGTGTGCCTGCCATCCTGCAATATAGGCCGTTCGATTTATATCTGACAGATAGGAAAGAAACTATGGCAATTTTGCAAAAAGGTACCCACACATCTCTCCACATTTGCAAATAAGGCCTTCCCTCATTCATCCTTTTCTATCACAAGATAAACAAGTCATACAAATGCATCTTGATGTTACGTGCAACGCATGGGCATCTTGCTTGTAAGAATGAAAACAAACGACAAAAAAATATTTTGACGGTGGTTCGAAGTCATGACCGTGGGCACAGCGGACAAGGTGGCCTTGTATTGGTATGCTGAGCCGTCTGTTTTAACACACAGGAGTTGGTGTGGTGATTATACACACATGCACACATGCACACGAACTCCATCCATGCAACACTCAGACAAACACCTGCACCCACGCACGCACGCAACACTCACACGTACACACGCAACCACGCACGCACGCAACACTCACACGCACACACGCACGCATGCATGCACACACCAGTACACCACACGACCAACACACACTCTCACGCTCAAGTGCTCAACCTACACGTGCATGCGCACACATCAGGCCCCGATGCATACATACACAACCAGGTGATTCCCACGCACGGGTTGGAGCCTTGTCGCGCTTATGTAAATTTGTGTTTATCTCGACCTTTTCCCAGGCGAATCGACAGGTGGGGCCCACAAGGAACGTGGTCAATTTAACTAGTCAACATGGCGCCACGCAGACTATTTGGCCGGTCAACAGAGTGCAATCCAATGCTGAACTGTAAGCAAGTGACCAGATAATCACCGCAAAACGTATATAGTGACCGTAATCAGCTTATTCTGAAGTTCGGTGACCGTATTACACTTTTCTCTCTGTAGGCCCTCCAAAACTACATCTCTACACACGTTCTCGCATGTTACATCTAACAACTATGCAATATAGCACTACTACTACACTCTAACACAATAAACCATATGTGTTTTTAGTTTTACTAGATATCATATTGTTACTTATAACTATTCAGTTTGCATACATTAAAATTGCCTTTGAAATGTATGGCCAGTATCATCTACCGCGCGGGGAAAATCCCGCGCTTTCCTGTTTAATCGGGTTTGTATCGATGGATCGTGTGAAACAGCAAAACTATAGTACTATACAGTACAAGTGACAGTTCATCGGGCCGTCAGGTCGCCTACTCCTCCGTCAGAAGAGTAGAGCGCTCGCTTTCATAAATATTCTAGTCCCTTTCACCGACATGTGGGACATCAAGCTACCGGGTCCACGTGCCATACCGGAATACAGTGCAGAGCAGCTGGGGTGAAGCACCCCAGTCATGGCGTCGGCGTAGTAATGAGCAATGAGGCGTCAAATCACAAAGCTGCACCTTTCCCGCAGTTAAGTTGGAGGGACGAAGTAATAATGCTAAAAAAGAAGTTGGAGGACGAAGCAACCATCATTTCACTCTGCTGAATCCGCTTCTCCCTCATCTTCTTCAACTTAACCACATGTTGCTTCGCCGTTGTTCTCGCCTCATGTGGGACGCGGATCAGCTTGGTAAAGCAATCGACACGTGGGACCGCATGTTAGCAAACCGCCAAGACAACGCCCTCCAAAAATAAGAATCCTCCCCGCCATCCGCTGCGGCAAAATCACCTCCTTTTTACTAATCTTTGATTCTATAATTTTTAGATCAATATAATTGAGATTTGTATAGATAGCACACAGGAGCAAAACCAAGTGGTACGGTTAAGGGCATCCAAAATGTGTAGCCAAATGTGAAAATAGCTTTTAGTATCGTGGGAACCATTGTGGACGGTGTTTCCAAAGCCAATAAGATGGAACCGAAGCTCCCTGATTGATTGATTGAAGGAATAGAAAAATGCAACGTCTCTGCTCTTTCTCCCATGCTTGGACGCATGTAGTACAGTATAGAGCATAGAGTCTACTCCCATGTCCTTTCTATCACAAATCACAAAGCAATGAGGTGTAAAATCACAAAGCACAGACGAAGCAACTATCATTTCACTCTTCGCTGACTCCGCTTCTCCATCGTCTTCTTCGAGAAACCATCTCACCGCACTAGTACTCCTAGTAGTAGTAGTACTAGTAAAGGACTTCCTGGATGCAAATAAGGCGGTTGTCTCGGCTTGCAGACGGCACTTGCGAACGACTTACCGTGGTCTCCCTCAATGGTGTTCTCCGTCTAACGCACTTCGGCAAACCACAAAAAAAAAGTCGTCGACGTCACCGCAATGGGCAAGGAATTCAAATATAGTTACTACCTCCATTTTTTTGTACACAAGGCCAGTATATCAAAATTACAATTTTCAAAGGGCCACTAACACTAATCGAGGCAAAATTGATGGGGTTAGCAACCAAGGACATTAATATCCCCTGCATGCATGTGGAAGTGAGAAGGTTCGTTTGCATGGCGCTGCATTAATCAAGCGATGAGGAGTGAGATGGTTAGCGCTTTGGTCTTTCGAGAAAAAAAATACGCATTAATTGACATGTGAAACGAGGATTTGTATCGATTAAATCCCGCGAAGGAAAACCCCGCCTTTCTTTTTTAACACTAGTACTCCTAGTACATACGTACTTATACTGTTTGGGTCTAGGCCTTGCATTGCCAAACTTCGCCACACATTTTTTCCAAGCTTGCCTAAAGTTTTCAAAATGAGAAGGAGGTACACTTGCGCACGGCTTTCGCGGTCGCACCGCACCCTCACACGGTCGCTCCTGCACGCCATGGCAGACCGCACCTCACACTGATCGCTTCCTGCACGCCGCAACCCAACCAAGGGAACGCACCCTCACTGACACGTGCTGTCGCATGTGAACAAACCAAACTCAGCCATCCAATCGCTGACACATAATTTTCATTCATAGAGTATGTTTATCCAACCGCATGTTGGGGAGTATCCGTACGGCCCGTGTGGTGGTCTCTTGGGGAAGAAGAAGAGGTGAGGAAGAAGGAAAGAAGGGTTAGGAGACGTAGGATATTCATCCAACCGCCTGAAATGGTAGACTGACCCAAGTCAAGCGACTTGCATAACAAACAGTATGTTTTTACACAGCAAAAGATCCATAAAAACAATGACATAAAGAAAAACTATCACTGCTCGCGGAAAGAGACGGCCTCGTCGTCTTTGGCAGCCGGCGCGAACCAGCCGTCACTGCCGACGTGTGTCTCCACACCGTGGTTGTCCTCGGCCTCCAGCTACTCGTTCAAGCGGAGCGTGCGGGCGCTCTGCACGGACGAGAGCATAACCCGGTTCAAGTCGAGGATGTCCGGTTCCGCCTGCAGGAGGGCCTTGATGGCAGCGGCATCCGCGTGCTCCGCGTCGAGTCGAGCCTCTGCCGCCCGGTTCAAGTCCAGGACTTCGGGTTCCGCCTACAGGAGGGCGTCGATGAGAGCGGCATCCGCGCGCTCTGCGTCGAGTCGAGCCTCTGCCGCCCGGTTCATGTCCAGGACGTCCGGTTCCACCTGCAGGAGGGCCTCGATGGCAGCGGCATGCGCCCGCTCCGATTCAAGTTGAGCCTCCGCCACCCGGTTCACATCCACGACATCCGGTTCCGCCTGCAGGAGAGCCTCGATGGTAGCGGCATGCGCGCGCTCCACGTCGAGTTGAGCCTCTGCCTCCTGGTCCTCCTTTAGTATCGCCATGTTGAACCGCTGGTCCCCCTGCACCATGGGGGACTCGGACACCGGCACGAAGTCGACGTCCATCGTCTCATACCCATCGGGGCCTTCGCGCCGCGACCTCCACGATGAACATTGGATCGGCTTCCTCCTCCTCGTGGCTTGGCTCCAGAGAACTTCGGGATTGGCCCGCCGCAAAGCGAGCTTGGGAACAGAGGTCGTGGCGCCACCACCGCCGCGATTTCGTGGCGGCGCCCGGCC
This sequence comes from Aegilops bicornis, assembly GCA_021605145.1. Classification (NCBI taxonomy): domain Eukaryota; kingdom Viridiplantae; phylum Streptophyta; class Magnoliopsida; order Poales; family Poaceae; genus Aegilops; species Aegilops bicornis. The sequence continues at coordinate 127,780,745 of CM038669.1, forward strand.
AAGATCTTGTAGTAAGTGATCTTGCGGCGCACCATGGCTTTCCGACGAACTAGGGGACGCTTGATGCGGGCTAGGGGATCGAAAGGTGGGGGAATGGGCTGGAGATTTTATGTGGTTTTAGGGCAGTGGCTGGCGTGAGGGCCGAGCAAACAAGGTTCAGTGTGAATAGTGGTTACGGTGACGACCGGTCAATCGGTTTTGATTGTACATCACTCTTGTCGCGTTCGCGTTGCAGCCCGACACGCTGGACCCTCCACGTCGCTCACCGAATGGAACACGCCGTCTTGCGTTTGCCGCTTGTGGGACCGCAGTTGAGAGCAAATCGACGTCCCTCCCCCTCCCCGCCCGCGTCATTTATTATACCACCACTCCCCCCATTTTATGCGGAGTAAATAAAAACAGAGGGAATATACTACGGATGAGGATCCCCTGACGTGGCCGAACCCATTGAGTAACTGACATGCGGGGCCTAGCAAGCATGGGGTCCGCAAGTAAGTGACCGAAAGGGAGGGTAAGGCAGGGATACCTACGTCAGAGGATCCACTTCCACTATACTACTTTGACCAAATGTTAGAGTAATAATATATTACATGCAACTTACACAAATGTTAGAGTAATAATATATGAAATGCAAATTACACAAAGCATAAAGGGACTAATGCGTTTTTCGAGGCTAACTTTGACCAAATGTTAGAGTAATAATATATGACATGAAACTTACACAAAGCATATGGTCAATTTCGTATGTGAAAGGAGTTTCCAATGATATAATTTTCACATTATACATCTCATGTACTCCCTCCGTCTAGGTGTGTAAGTCATCTTATGAAAACCAAATAATCCCAAAACACGGAGGCCGGTGCATTAACTTCTACCTCGTTTCTTGTTTCTTGACATATGAACCAATAAGAGATGAGGGTGTGCATGCTTTTAATGACCTGAGACTATCAAACATGACATGCAGTGGTTAGTTCATTGCATGCAATACTATCAATTAGCAAATAAACATTAATGTCTCTCGTTTTCCCCTCCTCCTTGGTCACGGTGCACTGCCTAAGATGACTTACTCACCTATGTGAATGGAGTACTATTAATCTTGTCAATAATCAAATTGGAAACCATCTCGAGTACAAATCTAGGAGTACGTACGAATCTAACAATATTGATTGGGCGTTGTTGAATGTTGATACCTTTTTTATCATAGTAGAGATACTTTGACTACACATAAAACTTATACTCCTATCATAGTATGTAAAGTAGAAAGGATAGGAGGGAGTATATGATTTGCGGATGCTATGATCACCGGTTCAAAATTTTGAATCCGCCTTAGGTATCACGTGCCCCCACTCGTTCCCTCTCGATTTCATCTCAGGGTCCGGAGATCTATTGGAAGAGGACTAGGGTGGGTACATGCGAATGATACTCGGTGGAATGTTCAAATGAGGCATGCGGGAGGATGGACTGATCGGAGGCGACATGATCGATGGAGAAGAGGGTTGGAGAGGAATGAGAAATAAGCAAACGCCACATGATTACAATTGAACGGCTCAAATAAAAAATAAGTTGTCTTGCTTGGCCTACATAGTGAAAGGCCTAATGCACAACGCGGAGCACTGACGCTCGAATATGGCCGGGAAAACAGTGAAACCGACATAGCGCAGACTAGTCCAATGTTGGAGCTGGCCCACGACCTCCTCGCCACCGACAACCGTTCATGTGGGTCGTTGGGGCCAACAACAGGGGCAGCTCCAGCACCTCCTCTGGACACGGCGACCGCGGTGAGCGACACGCTCATACCGTCGATATACACGGTCGGTTTCAGTGTGCCGAGGGTGGCGTTAGTGCTGTAGTACGACCAACGGTATGTTTGGTTTGTGCCCAAGGTTGCCCCATCAAAGCATTGGGTAGCCAAAATTTTGGTTGAGGTATTGGTTGCCCATGATTTGGCCGACATTGGCAAGAAAAATGAACTAGAGTTGGCTAGAGTTCATTGGCATGCCAAAGAAATGGCAACCATCCAAACAAAGACCAATATTTGGGTCATGACCAAAATTTTGGTAAGGTGCACTTTGACCACAATCCAAACACACCCCACCACCTGACTCGTCGAGGATGCACGGGGCGCCGCGACACGTTCGCGGAGTGGTGTAGTGCGGCCAACTGCATCCTCTGGACCTGAGACCATGCCGGGTCGTCTTGCTTTTTCAATGACATGCGGGGATCACATTTGAGCAAAGGGCATCTCCAACGTTGCCACGACCGCAGCTGACTACCTTGGCACACCAAAGCCCTTGTCCCTCGCGCCGTAGCGCGGTGCGTTCCCAGCCGGCACCAGCTCCCACATTCATGCCGTCCATTCGTATGTCGTTGTTAAGAGGCTCGGTGCCCGAGGAACCAACTCCAGCGACTTAATGACGCACCCGGACGCTTGGCCTCACCGTAATGCGCTACTTAAAGCGGAAACACCCAGCTAACCTCCACACCATAGTGCATCGTCCTCCTACCTGGCACCACATCCGCCATGACCACAAGTGCAAACGCTCTGTAGGAGAGCTTGTCTTCGGGGATGAAGCTCGAGGTCGCCGCCCTCGCTTAAGTCGCCTCTCGCGACGCAATAGCAGCGTAGCCGGTTGCGGACGCGACCGCACAAGCGGTGGCCACGCTGGTGGCCGACGACGGGAGCACCGTCAGCCACGCGTCCTACTTGCCGCGTCCAACGTCCGGCACCACAGAGGTCGGGGACTCCTCCGAGGATGAGTAGGGCATGGGAGGCGACAGGGCATGGTGTGCCAACTGGCTGGTCCGTATCCCGTGTTCTACTCTTCCTCGCCGGAGACCGCACCTTCACTTCACGGGTCTTGAACCCCGCCCCCGTACATGGACGTCGGTCGCTGCCGTAGAATAGGTTTAGGGTCGGGTTTATTTTATTTTTCTGTCCTATAAAAGTTCGAAATGTAATGAAAATCTGTCGTGTTTGCATTAATCTCGGCCGGTGTATATGAACTTTCACAATAATATACATATTGTAGGAGTACTAGCAAGATGTTCGTATGCTGTAACGGAAGATCAAGATCTTGTGGGAGAAAAGGATGAACGAGGGAAAGCCTTATCTGCAAATGTGGAGAGGAGTGCGGGTAAATTGTCATAGTTTCCTTCCTATCCATTAGATATAGATTGGACGGCCTATATTGCAGGATGACAGGCACACCATCATCACCAACTCTGCTTTTTATTGAACCGAGACAAATCTAAAAAACCCAACTAAGCCAACCTCCCAAAGCATATCGCGGGAAAAGACCGACCGCGCCGCTTTTATTCGGGATTACCGGATTACTAGTAGTAGTGTCGATGGATCGCGAAGCAACATTTTTTGAGGGGCGAAGCACCTAGTTTAAAAGGAAAAAAGGCGGTACACTCACAAAGCACTCTGCTAAGGCGGTCGCATTGCACCCCACACATGTTCGGTCCTACACACGGCTCACGCAAACGGAACGCGCTTCGGCTTTTCTCTTCACTGACACGTGGGACTGCACTTGGAGAAACCGACCATGCGCCAAACTCCCCCCGCCCACCGTGCGAAAATCCTCCCCACACACAAAAATTCCCCCAAATTGATTCAACCGCCCTTCGCCAAATATTCCCCAAGCCCCTCCACCCGTCCCCCTCCACTCCATTCGCTCCGCCAAAGCCGCCTCCCCGCCGTCGATACGTCGGCGCTGTTCGTCGAGGATGCACGGCGATCCTCTCGGCCCCACAAAGACGCTCAGAGATCGCCGTCTTCTAGCCGCGCCGCCACCTCTTGCTACGTTCTTGTGGAGGCGACGGCGGTCAGCTGCCATCACCGGGCGACGTCGTCAGGTGGAGACGCACGGCGTCGGCTTCTCCCACGGTACGTGCATTCTAGATCGAGGCCCTGCTCATGTTGGTGTAGCATTGAATGTTAGCCGATAGACGCCGTTAATCTCACTGTTTGTCAAGTAGTTTATCGTCAATATGCTCGCTTATGAAGCTTCCTTGCCTCGCTCGCACTCAATCGCTTAGCTGAGATGGCATGCCAAGGCCGATTAGTTGCTAAAATATCCTGCCATATATTTATTGTGACGTAGATTGCCATGGTCTAGTAGCCAATCTGTTAGGTGAAATAGCTCTACACCGCTTTTATACTCGATCTTTGTTGCTGCGATGGCCTTCGATAGTTTGATGGCTGTGTGCTCAAATTTCATTGATTCTTTGAAACAGCTCGCCATAATTTAGCACGCAAATATGTTTGCTGAATTAGCTTTACATATATTTTGTTACTTAGAACTGCTCGTCCAAATATCTTGCCATAGCTTTAGACATCGACCTAGGTATTTTTTTCTGGACTTCATAAAAAAGCATATCGAGACTTTGTGGGACTTGGAGTATTGGAAAGATTTGGATCTGCGGCATAATCTTGATGTGATGCACATCGAGAAAAATATATGTGACAGCATTATCGGCACACTTCTTAACATTGAAGGCAAGACGAAAGATACATTAAAATCTAGGATTGATTTGACACACCTGGGTATCAGAAAGGATTTGCACGTGCAAGATGAAGGTACACCACGGGATATGGCACCAGCTGTGTACGTCTTGGAGAAGGTAAAAAGAAAAGAATTCTGCGAGGTCCTCTCACGTGTCAGATTCCCACATGGATTTGCTTCCAACCCTGAAAGGAGAGTCAGTGCAGATGGAAACAAGGTACAAGGGTTGAAAACTCATGACTGCCACGTCCTACTTCAAAGGGTTTTACCTGTTATCCTTAGAGGATTGGGCCGCCCTGACTTATACAGAGAAGTTGCAGAGTTGGGACAATTCATCAGGGAACTTTGCAGTAGAAATATCAGGATAGATACTTTGGAGCATCTTAGAGACAAGATACCAACTATCCTATGCGACCTTGAGAAGATATATCCTCCAGCCTTCTTTGATGTGATGGTGCATTTGGTTGTTCATCTAACTGATGAGGCACTACTTAGAGGTCCAGTACATTATGGCTGGATGTACCCTACTGAAAGGCGGCTAGGCACTTTCAAGAGCTATGTTAGGAATAGAGCTAGACCCGAGGGTTCCATTGCAGAGGCCTACATTGCTATAGAAGCGTTGACATTCTGCTCAAAATACATTGAAACAAAATTGATCAGCTTAGCAAAGAGGTGGGTGAAGACAATCCCGGGCTCAATGTTTTCGATTATTCTATTCGAGTTACAGGGAAGAGTCGACAAGAGGAAAAACCTAAAGATTTGGACAAAATGGTTTGGTATGTGTTGAATAACTGTCCTGAGATACTACCTTATATCAACTAAGTGCAGTATTGCAGCTTATACATCGTAATCTACTAAACTTGTAGCACATTCTTATATATTTAGATGTTTGACGCTATCACTATGTTGTGTAGCATCTACAAAGAGGAGTTACTGCTGCAAAATCCAAGAAACATTGACAAACTGGTTATGGCAGGATTTGCGAAATGGTTCAAGAACCATGTAAGCTTTTGAAGTGCATTGTCAGTTTTTTTAATATATTGAGTACATAAGATGATCAGCTTTGTCTATTTTCTAACCATAGGTTAAGAAGATGCGGAGGATGGGCAAGGCAGTTGATGATGCCCTTTACTCACTAGCAATGGGTCCCGATACTCGGGTAAGAAATTATGAATCTTGCGTTGTTGGAGATGTGCGCTACAACACCCTTTGCACGAGACGAAGGTGAAGACACAAAACAGTGCCATCATGAGCACGGATACGTATGACAAAGAGACAACTGAAATGTATGCTAACATAATGACATATTGTTCGATTGCAAGATATCTCCGCTTTCAAGGATCATCGGTGTGTGGTTCTGTTGTGTCGTTGGTATAACCTGTTTTCCGTGATCGCAAAACCCAGAGCTGATGATTATTTCAAATCCATCAATGTCAAGGCGGCGTATCGCACCAACGAGCCTTTTATTTTGGCAAATCAAGCAACACAGATATTTTTCTTGGAAGACACATTTGCACGTAGCGATGATCGGAGAGTATTGCAAAGGTTTGAGCAGAGGAATTCGTTTAATGAAGTTGCACAACAAGATGATGCTTACACTGCTCCTGATGTACAAGATAACACAGATGTTCCTAATATCATTGAGAACCATCACGTCAATGACGCCGGTGAAAAGAATGCATGTCGTGCTGTGGACATACAAGAGTTGATCAAGAAGAAGCCCACGTTCGAGGACGTTGAGGACGAAGAAGAAGATGACACCGTGGGGAATTACGATTCAGACTTATACACATGGCGAAGATGTTGACGCTGCTGCTGCGGATGATGATTACATTGCTTTTGTCGTATTTGCCTGTCAGAAGACATTTTTTTAATCTACTATGTGAAATTGTGTTTGCTATGACAACTAAAACCTGATGAACATGTTGTTTAGTATTTTGCTGTGAGAACATCACTTGTTATGTATGCTGATTTGTGTTTGGTGATTGTATGACAACTAAAACATGATGACATTGTTGTTTAGTTGTACTCATATTTGGCTGTGAAACTTGAATTTGATGACATAGTTTGCTTTTGGACTGCAATTTGCTCGACGTCTTCGAATGAGAACAAAGCTGATCCGACAGTGGCCCTCTGCTATTTATTTATTTATATGAGCAAAAGGGGGATACCCCTGATTTCGTTAATAGAAATCATTAGATGTTCACAACACTACGCCCAAATTTCGCAACACAGGTTTCATACATTACTAGTTTCAAGAAAGTGCTCATGTCGTAGCTTAATGAATACATCACGAGTGCTACATACACTGCAAATAAAGAGACAATCATCCTACAGAGCACATCAATTTTTCCCATTATCTTCACAAGCTCTTTCATCTCATCATTGCTGTCAAGGCCGGTCAGCAGCTGTTGCTTGGCTATGATCAGAGGAACTGCATCTTTAACCTTCTGCTTTGCATCTTCCTCTTCTGTCGTTCCTTCAGTTACTTGTCCAACACCCCAACCTGCTGGTATTGGGATTCCTCGGTTAACCAAATAATCAGCGTAGTTGCATTCCCCCACATCAGCAACTTCCTAGAAATACAAATCACACGAATCTTCCCTTTTCTACACAAATCAAATTGGAAGATCATCAACCAAACTATTCAAAAATCAGCAACTGAAAGCAGCAGAACAACACTTAAACATATTATTACCCCATGATTCGGGCATTTGTAGAAGACTCGGCCAGGGTTGCGAATTGTGGTTGAGACGCGACGGACGACTCTGCATGATTTGCAGCAGTGCCACCACACCAACGGCAGCGGGTTGCGATGAGCAATCGGCTGCGGTGCGCGTGCCGGCAGGGGTGTGATGAGACCCACAGGCGATGGTACGGGTGGCGACTTGGCGCATATCTGGTTGTTGCCTGCTGAAGAGCAGGTGGACGAGCAGCCAGTGGACATGGTTGCTGCGGCGAGAGCTTCTAATGCTAGGCAGAGTAAGTAGAGAAGAGGAGAAGCGAATGTTGAATATGTCAGTTTCATTACTTGCAGAGTAGCATAGCACCATATATAGTCATAGTCTAGGTTTGGATTCGAACCAGCTACAGGATCATGTCTTTCTTTTTATCTAAAACTCGGCAACGTCTCTTTATTAGTACACTAGCTTGTTCTGTACGCCTTCCCAAGTCTTTGATTTTCTTTCCCTTTTTTGCGAGGAAGGAAGGTGGACAAAATTGAGAGTTCCTCGGACTCGAACCCAGGACCTGTCGGTTGAAAACCAAGGGTGCTAGTCACTTATGCGGCAAACGTTCCCTTTGAGGAGGACGGCAGACGAACGCATTTTCCTCGCAGTTTTCTTCCTATATATATAAAAAGTATGCTACTTGGTGTCCGCTTAGTCAAAAAACGATTGTGCCAACCTTGACCGTTCAATTGACATTCAACGTCTGCTGCTTTCTTGATCTCTTCTTCCTCGAGCCGGCAAAGCCAAACCAGCCAAGTGGGACCGCTTTCTCCCGCCTCCCACGGTTGGCTATCGTGATCTTCCCGGCTCCTGCTCGTTTCCGTCCGAGGCCTCACCATCGCCCTCCGCCTTTTGGTTTGTTTGGCCACAAGGCGCCTCCTGTTGTCAACATGGTCAACAACCGAGAGGAATAAGGAGATGACTGTACATGGTGAGGATGACAAGAGGGACCCAAAGAAGCCGCTGCAGTAATTTTGTTTTTTCGGACGGAGAAGGGTATCAATCGGGTTAAAGGGACCCATGGCCCGTCTAGCGCAGGCTTTAATTTCATATGTTTAGCACATCAGGAGCCCAATTTGTTTTTTTCCTTTCTGAAAAATGGCTAGCCAGCTATTTTGTTTTTTGCAGAATAACCAACATAGGCCTACTTGCTTTTCTACGCCCTGCTGGGCCGGAAATCTTTCAAGACGAGGAGGGATGCATTTTCCCAGAAAATGGGCTATAAGTAATAAGAAATGGGCTATAAGTAATAATAAATGGGCTATAAGTAATAAGAAATGGGCTATAAGTAATAATAAATGGGCTATAAAATGAAAAAAATACAGCAAACAGGCAATTAGTTCCCAAATAATGTTTTCTTTCGGATTTTTATATTTTAAATTTCATTGTTTTTGTGCGGGTAAAATTTCATTGAATTTAAATTAAGTTATATTTAGATTTAAAATTAATTTGAATATGGCTAGAAATTTCGGGTTGTATGCTGTTTGGGACAGATTTGGAGGCTGACTTGTGGGTCTACTAGGTTGACGTGTACTTTGGCTTTGTCAACTTAGTCCACAAACGATTCAAATTTAGACCACAAACGATTCTAGCAGCAAGGATCGTTGGATGTTAATCCAACGGCCGTCGCTTCTTCAATATCTCGATCTTCTTGCTCGGCCGCCCAAACCAGCTCTGGTGGGACTGCTCGCTTCGCCTCCGTGGCGGTTTGTCGGCCGCACGTGCACCGCCCCACCCTACTTCATTGCTGGCTAGGCCATTCCTCTACTCACCCACACCTCCTCTTATTTTACGGTGACGGCAGCCGGACCAGTAAACCCTCGTACTCCCCACCGCGTGGGCAACCATTGCCGAGTCTTCCCTGGCTCCATGTCGTTCCCTTCCTAGGCCTCGCCGTCGTCCACCGCCATGGTGCTCTCAACGCGGCATGGTCAACATGGTCAACGAACGACATCGATCGGCCGTCGACTGTACGCGCAAAATAATGATTCATCCACCTGACAGCTGGGGCCCACCGGAAGGGCCTCTGTATTTTGCGAAAAAAACGTTCCCCCCACTGACATGTCGGACCCACCAGCTATATATTCGCACGCAAGGAAGTCCCTCCTTATTACGCACAAAAAATGAATACCCACCCTGCAAGATGGGACCCAACATAGTGGGAGGATGACTTGTGGGCCAACTCAGTTGACGGGATGGAGGGCTTTGTCAACTTAGTCAATATGAACGATTCTAGCTCCAGTGACCGTACGATGTCCATCCAACGGCCATAGTGCTTCTTCAACCTCCGGTCTTCTTGCTCCAGCCGCCCAAAGCAGCGCTGGTCGTGACGCGTGCTCCTGCCTCTCGTGGCCGGCTGTGAGACCGTGGAGGCCTCACCGCCCCCTACTACTCCCACCGCTGGCCCAGGGTATCCCTCTACTCACCCACACCCCCTGTTATTCTCAGTCAAGGCAGCCTCACACCGCAGCCGAACTAGTGAACCTCGTACTCCTCTCCACGCTGGCTACCATCGCTGCGTCTTCCCGGCTCGCGGCGCCCCTTCCTAGGCCTCCTCACGTCCGCACCACCGACCTGGTGCTCTCGGCGTGGCGTGGTCAACGTGGTCAATGACCGACTTCCATCGGAAGAGTATCAGACGTGGAGAGGTCGACAGTTGGTCCAGCGACCGCAAGGAAGTGCCTCCTTATTACGTGCAAAATAATTATTCCTCCACCGACAAATAGGGACCCACCGGACGGGCCACCTTATTTTAAAAACGCTTTCCTCGACTGTTGGGACCCACCGGACGGGCCAGCAGTATTTCACTTAAAAAAACGTTCTCATATTTGTCATCTCGGACCCACCGGAAGTGCCTCCTTATTACGCACAAAAAAATTAATACTCCCCCTGCTAGCTGGGACCCACCATGGTGGGAGGCTGACTTGTGGGCCTACTAAGTTGACTGGGACGGGGGCCTTTGTCAACTTTAGTCAATATGAACGATTCTAGCTCCAAAGGACTGCACGATGTCCATCCAATGGTCAGAGTGCTTCTTCAACCTTCGGTCTTCTTGCTCCTACCGCCCAAAGCAAAGGCTTGGTCGTGCCGCATGCTCCTGCCTCCCATGGCCGGGTCAGGTCGCTGGAGGCCTCACCGCTTCTACTATTCCCACCACTGGCAGTTCGCAATGACGGCAGCCTCACATCGCAGCCAAACCAGTGAACCCTCGATTCTCTCTCCGCTGGCTTCCACTACCGCTGTTTTCCCCGCTCCCCGTCGTCCCCTTCCTAGACCTCGCCGTCGTCCACCGCCCTGGTGCTCTCGGCGTGGCGTGGTCAACATGGTCAAGGAACGACTTCCATCGGATGTGGACTGTACGTGGAGAGGCTGACAACTGGGTCCATGGCCGTAGCAACGAAGTGCCTCCTTATTACGCGGAAAATAATGATTCCTCCACCTGACAGCTGGGACCCACCGGACGGGCCACGGTATTTCCTGAAAAAACATTTCCCCCTGACTGCTGGGACCCACCAGCTACATCTTCGCATGCAAGGAAGTGCGTCCGGGCAAAAAAACAAAACGATTCGCCCCCCTGACCGCTGGGACCCACCAGCGACACCTTCACATGCAAGGAAGTGCGTCCGGTAAAAAAACGATTCGCCCCCCTGACTGCTGGGAACCACCAGCTACATCTTCGCACGCAGGAAGTGCGTCCGAAAAAAAACGATCGCCCCCCTGAGTGCTGGGACCCACCAGCTACATCTTCGCATGCAAGGAAGTGCGTGACAGTCGGGACCCACCTGGTCGAAGTGTACGTAGCGTTGTCATTCTGGTCGCGAACGTGTACGTAGATACTAGTCGTTGTAGAGGCGCGCACGTGTCGTAGTAGAGGCGCGCACGTGTCGTAGTAGAGGCGCACACGTAGCATGTACACGTACGTACAACGGCGTGGGTGCAAGAAAGAAAATACGGCCATGTGCGTACATACGGGCAGGGTCTCGAACGCCTACTCGCGCATACGCACATGGCTGGGTCAGAACGGAGAAACAGCGTCGTCGTCGTGTTCATGGGGAGCCAACCGGCTGGGTCGGAATGGAATGCGTGGTCGTGTTCATCGGGAGGGCTTGGACGGAACAGGCGATGGAAACGAGGCCTGGCGTACCGCACAACGGAGGAAATGGACGTCCTATGTTCGGAACGGGGTCCTGTTGTTCGGGAGGGGTGTGGCGTACCGCAAAACGGAGGAAACGGACCTCCTACGGTCGAAACGGGGGTCCTGTTGATCGGCAGGGTGTGGCGTACCGCAAAACGGACGAAATGGACCTCCTACGGTCGAAACGGGGGTCTTGTTGATCGGGAGGGGTGTGGCGTACCGCAAAACGGATGAAACGGACTTGTGTTGGAGCGCTGCGGTCGAAAGAGGGGTCCTGTTCATCGGGAGGGTTGTGGCGTACCGCAAAATGGGACTCCACGGGATACTGTTCATCTCCACCGTCGACCTCCTCCAGCCTCCACGGGCTCCTATTCATCCAGCCTCCACCGCGCGCTACTCCACCAGCCATCGCTCAACCACCCCTCCACGGGCACCCTCCACCGTCACTGCTCATCCAGCCCTCCACACCACATGGTCCTGCTCAACCACCCTCCACGGCCACCCTCCACCGCTTCATCGCTCATCCAGCCCTCCGCACCACGGGTCCTGTTCATCCAAAGGCAACGCCACCGCCAATCGCTCATCCAACCCCCCGCAACACTCACTTTGTTCATCCAATCGATCGGCTTGATTAGCAGCAGAGCGGCGAATCGCTCCATCGGGTTCGATTAACACCATCGATCGATCGCCGGGTTCAAGAACGCGTAGCTTACAAAGGCAATCGCCAGTTCGATTAGAGCCCAACGCCTCGCTTCGGGTTCGATTAGAGCCAACGCCGCACACACGCACGCACGCAGGCAGAGAACGCGCATCGCTTCGGGCGCCCGACCTCCCACCGTGAACCGCAACTCCTCAAATTTTCCTCCCCTCGCTTCTACCACGGTTTTTATGTCATGGACGACCCAAAGAATGTCATGCAGCTGCGTCTCCGCCCGCCTGTGACGAAAAAGCCCATTTTCTCGTCATGATTTTTGTCGTAGAAGTAGGAGCCCACCACATCTATGATGATACCGGGTTTTGTCACAATTATCATCATAGAAGTGTCATATGTATGACAGAAATTTTTTTCGTTCGGCCCAAAATTTCACGGGTGTGTCTTTTTTTTTGTAGTGAGCCCTTCCATTTGATACCAATGCATACGTAGTATAGATCTGATGCTTGCGAGTACTTTGGATGAGTACTCACGGTTGCTTTGCTACCCCTTCTCCCCCTTCCTTCTTCTTTCCGGTTGATGCAACCATATGGTGGATCCCTGGAGTCAGATGCCACCACCGACGGATGCTACTATGTGGAGGCCGCCAACGACCAGGAGTTAGGAGGTCCCAGGAAGGAGGCCTTGTCTCTTCGATCATTGATGTTTGTGCTAGCCTTCTTAAGGCATCCATGTTTAACTTATGTCTGTACTCAGATATTGTTGCTTCCGCTGACTCTTGTGTATTCGAGCTTCTGTATTCAAGCCCTCGAGGCCACTGGCTTGTAATATGAAGCTTGTATTATTTTTATTTTGTTTTTAGAGTTGTGTTGTGATATCTTCCCGTGAATCCCTGATCTTGATCGTACACGTTTGCGTGCATGATTAGTGTACGATTGAATCGGGGGCGTCACAGGGATGCTCGGAGCGGAGGGAGGGGCTCGAATTTATAGCCGGAGGGGGAGAGGTGTACGTGGCTCCGCCGGAGCTCTCTGGAAGCCGGCGAGCAATGACGAACGGCGTCAGCAAGGGCCAGAGGGGTGCAGCACTCACGCGGGAGTTGTGCAACGTGCGGACGAGCACAAGAGGCGGTGGAGGAAGAAGACAGGGGCACGGGGCGCACTGTGGCTTTTGCCCGCGACGCGCCCCTGCTCGGTGCGGCGTCTCCGGCGTCGGCGAGCGCCAGGGAGCGGTCAAGGGTGAAGAGACAGAGGGGGTGGCGCGGTGCGGCAGTCGTCGGCGAGCTCTGGCTCGATCACACGCGAAACAGAGACGATGGCGCCGCGCAGAGCGCGTCGGACGCGATGCCAGGGCCGTGTCCTCATGAGGTCACCACGCTGGCATGGTCAAAACGACGCCCGCTCGTTTCCAAACATTGTCCCTCGCATTGTCCTTGCAGTATTTAGTCTAGAAAAATTGATCACATACTGCCAGGCTGACCAGATTGGACATGATCTTGTTGATAAGTTTCTGGTCAAAAACTTGGTCGCCAAGTTTGGAGGGCTTCTAGAAGGTGATTAGGGCTAAGCTTCTAGAGTTAAGGTTAACCTAGGAAGGTAATCAGGCTCAAGAAAATTCAGCCTCATTTGATCAAGGAAAAATACACTTGTTGTAGAAAGTGCATTTTGAGGCCAGGAAAGAAATGATTTTTCTGTAGCAAAAATATTCCAAATAAGTATGTAATGTTTGTGCACAGGGAGGTGGGCAAAGGTTCAAAGAATATTTGGGAATTTTATCAGATTTTTGGAAGCAAGAAAAATGAGGGTTGCTTTGGAACAGAAGCTTCTGAATTGAATTTCAGAAAAGAATTTGAATATTTTTCTTTAATGAAAATTATTTGAGGGAGTCCTGGATTAGAGGGTGTCCGGATAGCCGGACTATAACCTTTGGCCGGACTCCTGGACTATGAAGATACAAGATTGAAGACTTTGTCCCGTCTCCGGATGGGACTTTCCTTGGCGTGGTAGGCAAGCTTGGCGATACGGATATGTAGATCTCCTCCCATTGTAACCGACTCTGTGTAACCCTAGCCCTCTCCGGTGTCTATATAATCCGGAGGGTTTTAGTCCATAGGACGAAGAAGAATCATACCATAGGCTAGCTTCTAGGGTTTAGCCTCTCTGATCTCGTGGTAGATCTACTCTTGTACTACCCATAGCATCAATATTAATCAAGCAGGAGTAGGGTTTTACCTCCATCGAGAGGGCCCGAACACAGGTAAAAACATCGTGTCCCTTGTCTCCTGTTACCATCTGCCTAGACGCACAGTTCGGGACCCCCTACCCGAGATCCACCGATTTTGACACCGATATTGGTGCTTTCATTGAGAGTTCCTCTGTGTCGTCATCTTTAGGCCCGATGGCTCCTCCGATCATCAACAACGATGCGGTCCAGGGTGAGACTTTTCTCCCCGGACAGATCTTCAGATTCGGGCGGCTTTACCTTGCGGGCCAATTCGCTTGGCCATCTGGAGCAGATCGAAAGCTACGCCCCTGGCCATCAGGTCAGATTTGGAAGTTTGAACTACACGGCTGACGTCCACAGGAGACTTGATCTTCGACGGGTTCAAGTCACAGCCGAGCGCGCCGCAGTGTCACGATGGGCATGATCTAGCTCTGCCGCCGAACAGTGCCCTGGAGGCTGCACCCATGTCCGCTCCGACCCCTAGCTCGGAGCCGACTGCGCCAATCAAGGACGGGTGGCTGGACACCGCCTCGGGGGCTGCAATCTCTATGGTGATCGAGCCAAACACCAGCCTTGTCCTCTGCGAAGCTCGTGACTCCAAACTGCCAGACTCCTCTCCGGACTCCTCTCCGGACTCCGAACCTTCCGCGCCCCTGCCGATCGAATCCGATTGGGCGCCGATCATGGAGTTCGCCGCCGCGGACATCTTTCAGCACTCGCCCTTCGGCGACATTCTGAAATCAGTAAAGTCTCTCTCTTTATCAGGAGAGCCCTGGCCGGACTATGGTCAGCAAGGTTGGGATGCGGATGACGAAGAAATTCAAAGCCCACCCACCACCCACTTCGTAGCCACTGTCGATGATTTAACCGACATGCTCGACTTCGACTCCGAAGACATCGACGGTATGGACGACGATGTAGGAGACGAACAGGAACCAGCACCTATAGGGCACTGGACAACCACCTCATCTCACGATGTATACATGGTGGACACACCTAAAAGAAACGACGACGAGGAACAAAGGGACGCAACGAGGGATCGTTCCCTCGGCGATCAAAGCGGCGGCGGCGTGGCGCCGCTCTAAACCCCACCTCGACAGAGACAGCAGCCATACAGACCCAACCACAGAGCAGGGCGAACCGGCGGATGACGAACATGCCATCGAGCAACTGTCCGAACAGGGCAACTTGGATAAACAAACCGAACAACCCGTCCCCGGCGAAGATAACAGTCCGGATGACCTCACGCCGGACAAGTTGCTAGAGCAGAAGAACCTCCACAAAAGGCTCGTCGCCACTGCACGTAGCCTAAAAAAGCAGAAGCGAAAGCTCAAAACAGCGGAAGATGCACTCAGAATTAGATAGAGCAAAGTACTCAACACCGCAGACAAATACGGCGACAGTCGCCACACAAAGAGCTATCCGAAGCGAAAATTACTGCTGGAATTTGATGAGTAGGCCTTAGAGCCCCCGCAATCAAAAAATAAGGAAGCCACCCGGTCGGATAAACAACCCCATGGCCAACATAGAGCGGCAAACGACGCCGCACACAAGCCAGCACGTGATCCGCACAAGGATTCGCATCAAAAAGATGGCCCAACCACATCTATCTACGGGCCAAGAAAGCAAGCTCTAGTAAGCAATGCAACGCAACAAGTATCCGAACATCACGGCACGACCAAATATAGGGGTGCCGCACACCCCTATGTTTCACCGATGAGGTGCTGGACCATGAATTTTCAGCGGGATTGAAGCCCTAAACATAGAGGCATACAACGGAACAACAGACCCTGGAGTCTGGATTGAGGATTATATCCTCCACATACACATGGCTAGAGGAGATGACCTCCACGCCATAAAATACTTACCCTCAAGCTCAAAGGGCCAGCTCGGCATTGGCTTAAAAGCCTTCCCGAAAACACCATTGGAAGTTGGGAAGAGCTCGAGGATGTTTTTCTGGCAAATTTTCAAGGGACCTATGTCCGACCTCCGTGATGCGATTTATTTAAGTCATATAACTCAACAACCCGGAGGGTCAGCCCGGAAATTCTGGAATAGATTTCTTACTAAAAAGAACCAGATAGTCGACTTTCCGGACACCGAAGCCTTAGCAGCTTTCAAACACAGCGTTCGAGACGAATGGCTCGCCAGACACCTCGGCCAAGAAAATCCAAGAACAATGGCCACATTAACAAGACTCTTGACCCGCTTTTGCGCAGGAGAGGATAGCTGGTTGGCAAGATGCACCAGCTGACCCAAGTACATCCGGGTTAGGGATGGAAACGGGAAACCGTGACGCAGCAAGGACCAAAGGTGCGGACCAAGGGAAACAGCCCAAGAGCACGGCAATCAACGCTGGATTCAAAAGCTCGACAGACCGTAAAAAGCTGCCCTCAAGGATAACAGGACGAGCTATCTAACCTAAATAAAATCTTGGGCAAGATATGCCAAATCGCAGATTACTCGGAAGCTCGCAGACCATACCCACAGAGATTGTTGGGTCTTCAAGCAATCCGCAAACTCAACGCTGAACACAAGGGGCTCGACACACCAAGCGAGGACGATGACGAACCCCACAAGCGAGCACCGGAAAACAAAAGAATTTCCGAAAAGAAGTCAAAACAAGAAACTCACTTCACATGACAAAAGGGAAAACAGAGTGGCGCCTATAGAGATACGCGCCATACGGCCTATCCTGAGGAGTCCCGCCATCGGGTTGTTAAAACCAATCACCTTCGACCATCGGGATTACTCTAGAAGTATCCGAACGCAGGCTGGACTGCCTTGATATTAGATCCGATAATTGACGGACTTCACTTTACACAAGTCCTAATGGATGGCGGCAGTGATCTAAACCTGCTATATCAAGACACAATCCGCAAAATGGGGATAGACCCAACAAAAATTCGCCATAGCAACACTTCCTTTCAAGGGGTAACGCCAGGCCCAGATGCCCATTGTACGGGTTCTCTCCTGCTAGAAGTTATGTTTGGCTCCCTCGACAACTTCCGCCAAAAAGCTAACCTTCCACATCGCCCCATTTACAAGTAGCTATCAAGCACTACTGGGACGCGAAGCTTTCGCCCGCTTTAACGCAATACCGCATTATGCATCTCTTACGCCTAAAATGCCCGGTCCGCGAGCCATCATGTCATTAAAGGGAAATATCGAGTGTTCCTCGAGCGCGGAAGACTGTGCGGCTGCCTTGACAGCCACACACTAAACCGGCTTCACCAATCAAAGCACCTAAACAGGTCGTTCAGACCCCCGGACATGGCTAGACGAGTCCGGCGTAAACATACAAGGGCTTACTAGCCGCATACCCTAGTACAAGGGGCTCCACGCATGTACAACAAGAGACAATAAAGCTCAATTTTACCCATTTTTTGAATTATACTTTGTTTATTTAATATAACATACATTTTCGCACGATCTTTTTCAACTAAGTTCCTCTCTTTTACAGATGAACACCGTGCTACACCAGTCCAGGATACTGAACAATGGAGACACAGGCGCAGACGCAAGAGGGACCCGTTCAAGGATTCTTTTAGATTAAGACCTCGCGTAAACCTTTTTCACTGTCTCTTGTTGATACACATCCCGGTTTTTGGTATAACCGAGGAGGAGGCTGGCGTCTTGGCATGTGGCCACGCTGTAATTTTGCGTGCACTGGACAATTGTGGGCTTATTACCAAGGGCGTTGTTCAGCCTGCTTTCATAAAGACCGAATACCTCGTGGAGTGTTCGGCGTCATGAGTTTGGCCTTATATGCATCAGCTCGAATCATGTCTTTGGTCAAATGTTGGGTTTGCCTGCCTCGTGTTTTGTTGCCTTACATTCCGCTCTATCGGCTAAGGCGGCACCAGGAGAACTATGCGATTGTGCCCGGTTCGCCAAAGCGAGCACCTCAGTAGAGAAAGGCGAAAGCTGACTGTCATGATATAGCGTGAGACTGGTCAACCACTCGATGACCCACCGGAATCTTTAGGATTCCTTCGCATTAACGAAGGGCCGTTTCCCGGCTAGGCACACATGCGCCCCGAATTCAGGTGAGCGTGGTGCCCCTAGGGGCTATATAGTAGCCCCACTGTCAAACTCCTATGGCTAAGTGAAAGTGATAAAGCATTATAGTCCGGTTGCCTAGTTCGCTGCGCTATCACCTCCTTAATAGGACCAAGACATTGGATCAGGTGTGAAAATGCGCTTTCATAACACCCCGCATTATATGCGTAATGTCAAGACTGCCATCTTTCAGGTTATATACACATATACATTAACAGCTGCACAGGAGGTATTTTAATTCTTGAAGGCACAAGTATAAAAAGCTTTTATATTCCCTCGAAACATTGTTTTACAATAATACATGTTATTTGAACATAATATCCTTCGAGCATTGTGTCTCTATTAAACGAGCGCCCTCACGTAACTTCACGAAAATAGTGCTCGGCAGTACTCGGCTCCCGTCTCAATCTTGGGATGCAACAATGATGGCATTCATCTCCGCCAAAGATGTTTTGACACGGGCAAGAGCCATCCGCGCACCCTCTATGCACGCTGACCTCTTCATTGCATTGATATGCGGCACCGCACCAAGGAACTGCTGCACCAAGCTAAAATAACTCTTCGGCTCGGGCCTTTCCGGCCACAGATGACTCACGACATATTTCATGGTGAGTCCGGATAACCTATTCAGCTCCGCCCATGCTGCCAAACGATCTGTTAATGGAAGTGAACGCTCTGGATTGTGGAACTGCGACCAAAAAAGCTTTTCCACTTCGTGATCCTTTTGATCTCGGAAGTGTTCGGCCGCGTCCGCGGCACTCGCCGCCAAGTCCAGATAAGTGTCCGCCGCACTCTACAGCCGGTCCAACGGAGCATATTTAGGATCCCCGAACTTCATCCGCAGCATAAAGGGCTTTCCAGCCGCGATATTTCCGGCCTGACGTAGCTCCTCCTTCATAGCTCTTATCGCAGAGCGAGTATCCTTTGCCTCGATAGTGGCCTTCTCCAGGTCCTTCTGTTCCGCCCGATCTTCTTTTTCAAGAAGCTAGCAGCGGTCGGCAACATTCTTCAACTTCACAGCCATCTCGGCCATTTCCTTCTTGCTTCGGCAGTGAGCAGCCTGTTCGGCTTCCAGCTCTTCAGCCGCCTTTAAGGCAGCCGCATCGCTTTTCCTGGCCTGCTCCTTGGCTCGGGCAAGTTCTGCCCGAAGGTTCTCCATGGCAGCGGCACCATCTGCATCAAGCACACATGTTGTAAGATACGGGCATCAAGCTCCTCTTACCAGGTGTCTTCGGAGAAATTACATACCTTGTGCCTCGTCTGCCGCTTGTTGACAAGCGCGATGTCGGCATCTGCCACGTCAAGTTGCCGCTTTAGCTCGGCAAATCCATCGATCCGGCTAGCCAATCTAACACTTCGCCACCTACATACGAAGGGCGACATATTATACTGGGATTATGATCCTCGTGGCGCCGTCATTTTTGACAACGCACGAGTCTCGGGGCTACTATCTACACAGGGCGCATCTTATATATGTGGAACTGTCAAAAGGTACATCATTTCGCGTACTTCAAAACCTGTCAGTAAACTCCTGACGGCCTCGTATAACCCGCTCTCCGCGGATGAAATCCTTTCAATCACTATACCCATCAACGCACGGTGTTCTTCTGAGATAGACGCTCGCTCGAGCAGATCCTTCAGCTCCTCCGACCGTGCACCGGACGGTGCCGGACTCGTCCGATGGCCTTTTTCGAAGGCCTGACACGGAGGGCTTTGGGGGGCCATACGACTGCCTTCCGGCCCTGCCGGATTCGGAGAAACCCTCCGCGACGACACCTCAGGTCGCCGGCATCGCAAGGCGGTACGGCAGGGGGAGGCGTTCCGCTCTCCATCATCTCCGGACGAAGATCCCCTGAAGATGAGCTCTGCTGAGAAGGGCTGAGATCCAAACTACAAAGTAAAATTTCGGTTATCTTCCTCATAAATAGAATAGGGATGTCCCTCATTTTAAAACTCCCCTCTCTACTTACGGCTCGGTGGAGGGCTGATCCCCTTGGGGGCACAGTGTGGCCGAGGCATCCCCCGGCGCAGGACCCTCTGACGAAGATTTCTTCCCCCGCTTTGAGACCATGGTCTCCGGGTCTTCAGAGGCGGTCCTCTTCTTCCCCTGGATAGAGGAATTCTCGATTCCTCCTTTCCTGACAGCCTCCTTCGGGGAGGCAGTAGCTTCCTTGTTCCCCTTCGCCTTCTTCCAAAGGCGCAACCTCCAAAGATCTTGGTTAACATGGGATCTGGGCGTGGTCTCGTGGAGGGGGCCGGACACCTGATTAGCTTTGCTTTCGCTATCCACTCCTGTTTAAGGGACATCTCTTTTAAGGGCAATTTTATGATAAGTATACGGATAGCGTGTCCGGGTACAGGGCTACTTACTTGAGTATCCGGGCGATTGCAGCTCAGACCTGCGTCCTCGGTCGAGTCCGGACACATTGCTTGTGATCCGAAGAACAATTTGTACATCTCCATGGGCGTCGCGCCCAAAAATGTTGGAGGGCTCGTGGTCCCTCCGGATTAAACTCCCACAGGCGGAGGGGGCGACGTTTGTAGGGCAGGGTGCAGCGAATCAACATGACCTGCGTCACTACGACCAGATTGATGTCTCTTTCTAGGAGATCTCGAATGCGGCCCTGCAACAAGGGCGCGTCCTTGGACGGCCCCCAGTTAAACCCTTTGTTGACCCATGACGCTAGCTGTGGTGGGGGACCCGAGCGAAAGGCAGGTGGCGCCACCCATTTGGTGCCCCTGGGAGCTGTGATATAAAACCACTCTCGTTGCCATGAGTTGAACTCCTCTTGAAAAGAGCCCTCGGGCCATGGAGCGTCAGCATTCTTGCTTATAACAGCACCTCCGCACTCTGCGTGCTGCCCCTCGATCATCTTCAGCTCTACTTTGAAGGTCTTAAGCCACAATCCGAAGTGAGTTGTAATACGGAGGAAGGCTTCACACACGACAATGAACAATGAGATGTGGAGGATGGACTCCAGAGCCAAGTCGTGAAATTCCAACCCATAATAAAACAATAGCCCCCTCATGAAGGGGTCCATCGGGAAGCCTAGCCCCCGAAGGAAGTGAGACGCGAACACCATGCTCTCACCAGGCTTGGGAGTGGGAATAACCTGCAATTGAGCAGGCAGCCTATGCAAGATTTCGCCGGTTAGATACCTGGCATCTCTTAGCTTTAGCACGTCTTCTTCCGTAACGGAGGAAGGCATCCACCGGCCTTGAATGGCGGAGCCGGACATCGTCGAAGGTCCGAAGCGCCTGAATCTGGAGCTTTTGGGTGTTGGAACTCATGGTGAGAGGCGGATTCGATTGAGATTGAAAGAAAGGAGTAAAGCCTTGGTCTCTTTATAAAGAGGTTGAATACCAAGAGCTCTCCCCGTGACTGTTTGGGACTCGCCTTCGATTGAGGAGACATACCAACGGGCACGATTGGGTTACCCACGCCCGTATTGATGTGAATCCTGGAATAAGGGGACACGATCTCTGCTTCGACAAGACGTGCCAAGGAAACCGCCTCGCTAAACGCTACCGAGGTGGGACAAGAAACGATTCGAATAAAGGCTTGGCCGTGGTGTGATGTCATGCTGCAAAATACGTCAGCAGATTGGATTTGTGTAAATATTATTCTCTCTACGGTGGTATGTGGAACTTATTTTGCAGAGCTGGACACTATCCTTGTGTTCAAAATCTTCTATGAAGTATTCGGAGGAGGAACCCGCCTTGCAATGCAAAGACAATCTGCGCGTCGGTCTCGTCGTCATTGAAGCCTGGTTCAGGGGCTACTGAGGGTGTCCTGGATTAGGGGGTGTCCGGATAGCCGGACTATAACCTTTGGCCGGACTCCTAGACTATGAAGATACAAGATTGAAGACTTTGTCCCGTGTCCGGATGGGACTTTCCTTGGCGTGGAAGGCAAGCTTGGCGTTATGGATATGTAGATCTCCTCCCATTGTAACTGATTCTGTGTAACCCTAGCCCTCTCCGGTGTCTATATAAACCGGAGGGTTTTAGTCCGTAGGACGAAGAAGAATCATACCATAGGCTAGCTTCTAGGGTTTAGCCTCTCTGATCTCGTGGTAGATCTACTCTTGTACTACCCATATCATCAATATTAACCAAGCAGGAGTAGGGTTTTACCTCAATTGAGAGGGCCTGAACCTGGGTAAAAACATCGTGTCCCTTGTCTCCTGTTACCATCCGCCTAGATGCACAGTTCGGGACCCCCTACCCGAGATCCGCCGGTTTTGACACCGACATTATTCCTTGGGCTATTTTGGGGATTTTCAGAGAAAGAGAGTTGAATCAGAGATGGATGGGTCACTTGGGTGAAAATCAAGGACATGCCCAAGTGCTTAACTCCATTTGAATTGATTCAAAAACCAAATATAAAAGCAAGGGCAAATGAAGTCCGGAAAAAGTGAGAAGGCAAAATCCAGGCTGTCACATTTGACTCAGTGGCTTCCTGTACTACGACTGGTGTTAACTCTTTGAGGTGGCGCACACGAGTCCACATATTCACCATATCAATACACCACTATGGATCCGCTCCCATCTCCATACGAGAAGACCATCCATAGCACTCACGCTTATCTTACGCATTTTAGAGTATCCACTTTCACTTGTCTATGAACTACATAAGCAACCCAGTAGTCCATTACCGCGGACGCGACTATTCAAATAGATCACGTTAACCCTACAGGGGTGTACTTCTTCACACACGCTCTCGCCACTTACCGCCATGTACACGTCATTTATCTCGGCAACCTTCAAGTGGAAGCCTGGCGAGGGTGTCGGCCACGACCTGACTAACCATGCAAGACTCTAGTCCATGTTTATCGCCTATTCGGGTTCCATCCGCAAGGGAGTCTGGCCGAGGTTTCCATCATGGACCCAAACGATGTGTACAGGGTTCCCAAGCCCACCAAACGGGTGACGCTTGGTACACCCGGCCACGGTGCCTAGTCTGTCCCAAGCCCACCTCTACCGGGTGCCACTTGGTAGACTACTAATACTACCTACAAACACCAAAAACTAGTTGCGACTCCTGGACAGAGATCGAGGCGGTTAATAAGTCGAGAGGGGCACTTAAGCATTCCAATGCATGGTAGTAATTGTCTTGGATCACAGACACAGAACTCAGTTCCTGAGGATGGTCCCAATGAGACAACCCACCATGTACTCCTACATGGCCTCTCATCGCTACCTTTACCAAATTGTGTTCACACACTTAGCTCTCAACAATAGGACATGTTCACCACATTCCAATTGATTACCTATGAATGAGACCTGACACAACTCTAAGCAATAGCAGGCATGACAAGCAAGCATGAATGAGTAGGCACATCATGGCTCAAACAACTCCTACTCATGCTAGTGGGTTTCAACTATTTACTTTGGCAAAGACATGTCATGTAGAGGAAAGGGGTTCAACTACCGCAGCATGTAACAATTGAATCGTTGTTGTCCTAATGCAGTAAAAGAGAACAAGAGCCAGAGAGTGGGATTGTATTGGAATGCTCAAAGGGGGTTTGTTTGCCTGGCACTTCTGAAGATAGCATCGTGTCTTCATCAGTGTCATTGATCACATCGTCGAAACAACGTCTACTGAGAGGGGACAAACTCTGGCAATAGAGAAGGAACACAATCAATGCAATGCAATAGTATAATTCATGATCATGTCATGGCAATATGTTGTGATTTGGGCTAATGCAGCTAGCAACAATTTAAATGGGGTTAGTTTGAACCCTAGGTTCAAATTCAAGCTCCATATGTGATTATTCAAATGCCATTCAATTAATTTGACCTGATCAGAAGGTACAAGTTGTTCAAACATGCGTGAAAATGGTATAGATGGATAGATTGGATTTTTCTGATAATTTTTCAAATATAAATTATTTCAAACTGAGCTACGGTTGAATTTCTATGATTTTTTGAATTTAAACCATTTTTTGGAATATCCAAATCATTTAGAATTAGAAATAATCCAGGATAATGATTATTGCATCATCATGCGTTATGCTGATGTCAACAGGTCAACAGAGCCGGTCCAGGTCAAACCTGACCCGTGGGCCCCACATGCCATTGACTCAGTTAACTAACATGTTTTAAAATAAACCTAATCTAAAGATTAATAGGGTCGGGCCCACTGTCAGTGTTACCGGGTTAAACTAACCACAGGGTTAGTGGCTAAACTAATCCACCACGTCACCTAATCAGTGATTAGTCGCAGGTGCTAAGCAGAACGCGGCGGCGCTCCTCGTCCGGCCATCTCCAACGACGACAACTCGCGTGGCTGGGCTCTACGGACGCGGCGCGGCGAGGCGCATCATTTGGTAGCAGCTGGAGGTGTTAGGGTGGTCATAATTAGCAACGACGGCGAGCGAGGCGGCGGCCGAAGCTCGGGTGGGTGCAGGCTTAGCATCGCGGCTTGCAAACGAGATGGATGTCATGCTAGCATTGCTTTATGAGACGTTGTGAGTGCAACGGACGCATGAGCGGGACCATTTGGTCATCGGGGCTTCACGGGTGACGAGCCCATGCGGCGGCGGCTACAGTAAGCAAACGGGCTACGGCTACGGCAACCAAACGGAGGCGGGGTTAGGGGGGAAAACCGATAGCTCCATCGCATGGAGGTCTCGGTGGCTCGGGAGAGGCTCTGTAGGCCGCGAGGCGGTGATCGCAATCTCCAGCGTTCGAGCTTGAAGACAACGGCATAGTCGACGTTGTGGAGTGTCTAGGCTTGTGCGTGCCGACGGAGAGGTCGAAGGAGAGACGGAGAAGCTCAGGGGCATGTCCACGGGGCAGGTAGAGAGCGGTGGGCACGATGGTTCTTGTCAGCGCTCTCGGACGCAAGCGAGGAGGGCGGGGGAAGAGAGACAGAGGAGACATGGGGATGAGGGAGAGGTCGAGGGGGTCGAGGGGGAGTGCGTGGCGCTCACAGCCGCGTCGGGGTAGCGGCGGGAAGCAGGAGGTGGCATGGCCCATGGCCAGCATGCAGCGAGCAATTGCCCCAGTCCTCCTGGTAGGAGGTTGGGGACGACTGACACTGCAGGGGTGGGCTGGGTCAGTCGTTGCGCTGCCAGGTAAGTGCTACCTCCTGAGCACTGCGTTGGATTTCCCCGAAGAGGAGAGGATGATGCACCAAAGTAGCGTAAGTATTTCCCTCTGTTTTTGAGAACCAAGGTATCAATCCAGTAGGAGGCTACGCGTGAGTCCCTCGTACCTACACAAAACAAATAGCTCCACGCAACCAACGCGATTAGGGGTTGTCAATCCCTTCACGGTCACTTACAAGAGTGAGATCTGATAGAGATGATAGATAATATTTTTGGTATTTTTGGTATAAAGATGCAAAGTAAAATAAAAGGCAAAGTAAAAAAGCAAAGCAATAATAAAGCGTAGGAAGATTGATATGATTAAGATAGACCCGGGGGCCATAGATTTCACTAGTGGCTTCTCTCAAGAGCATAATTATTCTACTTGGGTGAACAAATTACTGTTGAGCAATTGATAGAATTGAGCATAGTTATGAGAATATCTAGGTATGATCATGTATATAGGCATCACGTCTGAGACAAGTAGACCGACTCCTGCCTGCATCTACTACTATTACTCCACTCATCGACCGCTATCCAGCATGCATCTAGAGTATTAAATTCAAGAAAACAGAGTAACACCTTAAGCAAGATGACATGATGTAGAGGGACAAATTAATGCAATATGATAAAAACTCCATCTTGTTATCCTCGATGGCAACAATAAAATACGTGCCTTGTTGCCCCTACTGTCACTGGGAAAGGACACCGCAAGATTGAACCCAAAGCTAAGCACTTGTCCCATGGCAAGAAAAACCAATCTAGTAGGCCAAACCAAACTGATAATTCGAAGAGACTTGAAAAGATAACCAATCATACATAAAAGAATTCAGAGGAGATTCAAATATTGTTCATAGATAATCTTGATCATAAACCCACAATTTATCGATCTCAACAAACACACCGCAAAAAGAAGATTACATTGAATAGATCTCCACGAGAGAGGGGGAGAACATTGTATTGAGATCCAAAAAGAGAGAATAAGCCATCTAGCTACTAACTATGGACCCGAAGGTCTGAGGTAAACTACTCACACTTCATCGGAGGGGCTATGATGATGTAGAAGCCCTCCTTGGTGGATTCCTTCCCATGGAGCTCTGCATTGTGCCCCAAGATGGGATCTCGTGGATGCTGAGAAAGTTGCGGCGGTGGAATTAGGTTTTGGCTCCGTGATTCGATCGCTTGGGGTGCAATGAGGTATATATAGGAGGAAGGAGTACATCAGAGGAGCAAAGGGGGGCCCACGAGGCAGGGGGCACGCCCTCCACCCTCGTGGCCGCCTCCCTTCTTTGTTGACGTGGAGTCCAAGTCTCCTGGATCATATTCAGTGAGAAAATCACGTTCCCGAAGGTTTCATTCCGTTTGGACTCCGTTTGATATTCCGTTTCTTCGAAACACTAAAATAGGCAAAAAAACAACAACAATTCTGGGCTGGGCCTCCGGTTAATAGGTTAGTCCGAAAAATAATATAAAAATGGAAAATAAAGCCCAATATGGTCCAAAACAGTAGATAATATAGCATGGAGCAATCAAAAATTATAGATACGTTGGAGACGTATCAGTAAGCCAGGTAGGTCTTATGTCCTTTTATATTTTTCTTCTATTTTGTTTAATTTTGCCACTGTTTAAATTCAAAACAGATTCAAAACAGTGCCAAATATCCTCTGGATATTTTTATGTTCCTGAATGGACTATTCCAAATGCACATAAAATGTTTCAGGGTTTGAAAATATATTCTATACATATTATGATATAATTCCGAATGCAAATAAAATAATGATTTAAATTCAGTGCCCAAAATATTCCTAAAAAATGTTCATTATTTTTGGTTTGGTGTAAGAACCTTTGCCAAAATAGAACCAACATTATTTAAGGCCATTTTGGGAACATTGAATGCATTTTCCAGGGTTCTTTGCCCTTCTATTAATTAAATGTTTGAGGCTTCAACAATCCTCAATTCAAGTTTTCAGAATTTAAATATGATGCTTGGATGCAGATTCAACTATCTACAAGAAAAATTCTAGGGCTATGACAGGTGCCATGCACTTTCAGAAAGGCACGGTTGTGAAGATACTAGAGGCACAGTCAAAATGTGTTCCTAATGTTCCCAATGTTTGTGTTGATATTATTGTGCATAAGTAAGAGGCACGGTCGTGCCTTCAGTTCCTGCAGAACCGTGCCTCCATAGGCTTGAGGCATGTGCCTCTATAGCCTTCTTTGACATGAAACAGTTGAAAAATACTACCATGGCCTGATAGCTTTAATTGCATCAATTTATAGTTTTACTGAGGGAGGCACGACCGTGAAGATATGAGAGGCATGTATCAGTGTTGAAGGTAACATGTTATCACTGTTGGATCTAAGATAGATAATAGGCTCTTTGTTTGTCTTCTCACATTCTTCTCTCGGTGGTCCTCGGTCAAAAGATGAACTGATGACCGATGGGATGGTTGTTCTAGGTGACTATTCAGTGTGTCAGTTACCCTGCTAGAATTAAATTAGAGGTTGCTCGATTTCTCGACGCCATCAACATTTTGCATAGTTGTGACTTCATGAGATGCACGTTTCCACAAGGTGCGGAAGCACAACCGTCTATTCACGGCTCCCAACTCACATTAATTGGCATGATAACTGTGTGGTCTTTTTGCTAGGGTTAAATACTCGTCGATTCCTACAGGTCACCACGTCGCATTCTCGCCATAGAACTGCAGTCAATTCCCATCAGCCTCATCCGCCCTAGTCTCGTCACAGAAGCACAGCCAAACGCCATTAGCTCCCTCCTCCTCGCTCCATGGACGACTTCAGGAACACTACCGAGTATCACCCGATAGATGTCGATGGTAACACCAAGCTCGACGTGTGGTGTACCAACCAGCCTGACAAGGTGGAGGACATCATTTCCATTTATGAGCAATGGTTGCGGGAGGACAGGTACAAGTTTGTTGGCCTGGACCTAGAGTACACAAAGGATTCTTATGGGCGTAGAAAAGTCACCGTCATGCAACTGGCGATGCAGAATCATGTTCTGGTCTATCACTTCTGCAGGGCCAGGACAGGGTGCCCTGCTCTGAAGGATTTCCTTGTGAACAGAGGTATACCTTTCGCTAGTGTGGACATCATGAAAGACAGAGATGTTCTTTTTCAAGATTCATCATAATTCCAAGAGATTACCACATCGACATTCAAGAGCATTTCATGATCAAAGCCGGTGAAGAAAGGGACTCCTTGGAAGAACTAGTGGGAGCCATCATAGACGAATCTTACTCGAAGCTGGAATCCTCTTTCCCAGAACTTCTTCATCACTACTGGGATTGGATGCCACTTACCTTTGAACACGTGAGATTTGCAGCTATTGTAAGTGAAAATTTCATTTCCTTAATTTCTATCTTTGTCTTTTTTGTTTTATTGCAAGAACAACATGCTAGTCCTTTTTGAAAGTTTTCGTTTTCATCCGCTTTTCCTCCAGGAAGGGTATCTGAGCTATGAGCTCTATCGCCGGTTTCTATCGATGGGGGACATGCTGCATCGTCGCTCTCTTCCTGACCTCACACGCTAAGGACGTTTCTGAGAGGACTCCAACCTGAAGTGCTACAACTTGTATGACTGATAGTACTTCGTGTGATGAATTATAAATGTCGTGGTTTTAGCTCAACTAGATGGAGTATACTAGTTTGGAAATTTGAGTTTATTTTCAGTGTATTATGTTTGTCTTGTTTGGATGCATTAAGAATATATTCCTCTATGTTTTGATGGTTCACGTCGGTAGAAGTTCAGATGGAGGATCGCTCAGAGGGGCACGGTCGTGAATCTAGACATGGCACACACGTTCCCTCAGAGAGGCACGGCCGTGAATCTAGAAAGGGCACGGACCTGTGTTAACATTAGGCACAGTCGTGGCTTTATGTTCCCATTTTTTACCTAACTCGTCTATATTAGTGTGGATAAGAAGCACATATGTGCCTCTACATTTTAGATGGCTAGGTGCCTCAGTTCTTCTCTGAACATGATCACACAGACAGGTAGGGCCGTTACTTTGTGTACCCAGTGTTTTAGGCATCGTTCTTTTTAAATCGAAGACATGATTGTGGCGTGTGTTTGACATGTTTCTAGGCAGACGTTCAATCTGTTTAGGATTCTTTGGGGTTCCTTTCTGTGTTAAAACTGCTCCAATAGTATTTTTAGGTCAGATCTAAATTGGAAGATAGTCTACTTGTTTGTATTCTCCTATATTCTTCTCGGATATTTGATGCTACTATCCAGTGTGACAGGTATTGTGCTAGTATTGAGTTAGTCACTCTTTGATTTGTTATTGCGATGGACATCTGTCCACACATGATATGGTGACCGATTTACATGTACCAGATTCATGGTTGTGATTTTGTGTTCCAATTATGGCGGTGATACGTTCACTCAGAACGGCACGACCATGAAGGTACTGGATGCGCTGTTGTATATGTGGCAGCGACATTGCCCTTCCTCTCTGTACCAAATTAGAGAGGCACGATCATTAGGTATTAGAGTCACGGTTCTATATTAAGAAGAGCCCCATTGTTCCAGATGTCTCACGTGTCACGTTTAATCGTAGAGGCACGACGATGAAGGTAGTGGAGGCACTATGTTATATTAGTATGAGTCACGGTCGTGGCTCTACGTTCTGATTTTTTTAGTTTGTGGACATGTCCGTCCAGCTAGTGTAGGCACGTCCTATGTTATGTTGAGTCACAGTCATTACTCTCATTTTCCAAATGTTTCCTCTGAAACGCTCGCTCGAAGAGGCACAGATGCGAAGCTATTCAGGGCACGACCATGCCTCTCTTTTCCAAATGTTTCCTCTAACACGTTCACTCAAAGAGGCACATTTGTGAAGCTAGCAGGGCACGGTCCTATGTCAACAGGAGGCATGGTCGTGCCTCTATTTTTGTATTTTTCAGCTTACTCATCTATGTCGGAGAGGCACGTCCGTCCAGTTAGTGGATGGATCGTCCTATGTTACCTTGAGTCACGGTCATGCCTCTCTGACACGTTCGCTCGGAGAGGCACGACTGTGAAGCTATTCAGGGCACAATCCTATGTTAACTAGAGGTGCAGTCGTGCCTCTATGTTCTTATATTTTCAGCTTACTTGTCTATGTCAGAGAGTCACGTCCTATGTCAAGAGGCGGCATGGTCGTGTCTTTGTGTTCCCATTATTTTAGCTGAATCGTTTATCACCTTCATCAGATGCGTACAAAGAGTCACTGTTGTGCCTCTCTGTTCCAAATGTTCCTTTTAAGATGTTTACTCCAAGTGAGTGATGTTCTAGTCCAAGGAAGTGATTTCTTGAATATCATCTTTACAAGTTATGCTGGAAAATATGATTTTATCTAGAATAATTGCGGTTCAGGATTTGAAGAGTTGAACGGACAGAAAAAGAGCTGAAACACTGGTCTTGTGATGACATGAGTTAAAATAGCTGAAACCCTATTGTTGGAATGGCTGCAGCAAAAATAAGGCACAGTAAAGCAGTAGTCATATTCTGCCAACTCCTCTTGGACACTGGATGCTGTATTGCTCGAAGACGACCCTCAATGCGTCAAATGTTGGGCGTGTATTGTAGATGGATGCCATCATTTTGAAAGTTAGTTGTTCCCTCATTGGCTTCACATAGATCTGCAAACACAGAACATAACAAACTAATAAAATTTATTGTAAAACACAATGTACAGCTGGCTCGGTTGAACATATAGTGATGTCTTGTCCATGAGAGTGAACTTACATTATTGATAAAAAATAAATTCTTGAAACTAATGAGCGGCATCGAATGCATTATGTAAATACCACTGTCATCCCTGTAAATTGAGAGCAATATGTTACTGATTAGAGGCTGAACAAGAGATATGGAATACATACTACAAAAAAAGATGCTAACGTAGAGCTACAGTAACAAGAAACTCACTCTCTGTCTGAGTTACATACACTCTGCACATGTTGAGCACTGAAGTTGTTTATGTTATGTAGATGATTGTTGTAAGCAAAATGGTAAGCCCTCTTGACGTGTTGGATAACAATGTCTAAATGTTCCTTTATACCTTCGCAATCGATGTAAGGAGATAGTATTTTCATGTGACACATTTCAAGATTCATGACGATCAGATAGATAAAGTGTGGTTTCTTTCTCACAGGTATTAATACCTAAAACAATGAACAACAAAATTTATCAGTATAATAACAAAAACTGGGAGAAAAAAAGACAAACACTTTACAGTAGGGTAAGTAGGTGTCGGTGTTCTGGGAACGGGGGTCCCCAAACTTGCCTGCCTGCGGCCCACGACGTGGCTCCACAAGCGGGCCCATACGGCCCATCTTCACCAACGAGCACTCAAGACCCTCGCGAGGGGTCAAGCCTCACGAGGCGGACGACACAAGACCTCCTCGGGAGCGGCCTCACCAGGCTGGCTCGCGAGGGGCAGATTGATCAAGGCAAGGCAAACCTCGTGAGGTTCCAACGATGCAAGCCATGGCGATCGAGACAGGCGGGCGCCAGGCGGGCGCCAGCGCGCACAGTGTCCTTGTTTCCTCTTTGGTGATAAGGAGGCAAGCGCAGGCGAGGAGTACCGAGGCGTCAACCAAAGGTTTCCATATCGGTGCAACGAGGCCAAGACCAGCAGGACGGCAAGATGGAGGTCACCGTGGAGCCCAAGACAACGTCACCACCAGAGCCTTTGGCAGGCGAAGACTACTTTTGTCAAGCTGTACTAGCCGTCCCCCTTCAAACTTGGCCGTTGTGGGATCCCTTCCCGCTCAATATTTGGGAAGAGGACCAAGGCCTCTATAAATAGGACTAGCCACCACAGTAGGAGGGCATCGGATCCTCACCCACCAGAACTCATCTTGAGCAATCCTCATCCACTCACCAGCGCACCAAGCACAAGAACACCTCTCCTCAGGAGGCCGTTCTCCCCTTGTATTGTTCATCCTCAGCCCCATAGGCAATCCACCACCACCACACTAGAGTAGGGTATTACACCACAATGGTGGCCCGAACTAGTATAAATCTTGTGTCTTCGTGTTCTTGGGTTCGGCGAGTTAGTCCGTGAGATCGTGGAGTGTGAGAGCGTGGGAGAGGAGAGATCTTCGTGCGCACCCCAGTGTTTGAACCTCAAGGGTTTTGCTGGAACCCGAAATCCTACATTTGGCGCGCCAGGTAGGGGTGCGCCAGAGCCCTCCACTCGTCGATCCGTGCTTCACCGCTCCACCACAACCATGTCGGATGCTCGTCGTGCCCACGCTGAGCGACGGGCCGCCCTCGCCGCCCGCGTCGCCCAGACGGCTCCTGTCGGCAGGCCTCCCCGTCGTTTTCCATCACTGCCACTGGCCCGGCTGGGAACGAGCAGCAGACATCCTCGCTGCACCCCTCGGTGCGGCGGGATGGCCGCACCACCACTCCGTCGCTGACCCTGGCCAGTTCATCGTCCCACGCTCGTCGCGCTCCCACGGACGCGCAGGCCGCGCTGCTCATGGCACCCGGGCTTCAGCGCTAACGCCCCGTCGACGACCTCTACGAGGACTAGCTGGACCGCATCGCCGAGCTCGTCAGCGCTGCAGGGGGCTCCCCTGCACTGTCCCTCTTGCTTCCTCGCCCTCTGCCAGCTACAAGAGACGTGGCTCATGGAGCACCTCCACCACCTCAGCATCAAGACGGCGCCCAGGCGCCAAGGCGCTTGTGACCCAGCGACGCGAGCCGCGCCAGCACCAGCGTGAAGAAAGAAGCTATCAAGAAGTCCCTCGACCGTAAGAGAATGCTCCACCACTCCGCGTGATACGTCCATTTTGCATCATGCTTTTATATCGATATTTATTGCATTATGGGCTGTTATTACATGTTATGTCACAATACTTATGCCTATTCTCTCTTATTTTACAAGGTTTACATAAGGAGGGAGAATGCTTGGCATTTGGAATTCTAGGCTGGAAAAGGAGAAAATATTAGAGACCTATTACTGCACAACTCCAAAAGTCCCGAAACTCCACGAAAGTCATTTTGGAAATAACAAAAATATTGAGCGGAAGAAGTTCACCAGAGGGGGCCCACCTGCCACGAGGGTGGGGGCGCGCCTACCCCCTGTGGCGCGCCTTACCTCGTGGGCCCCCCGTTGGCTCTCCGATGGCCATCTTCTGCTATATGAGGTCTTTCGTCGAGGAAAAAATCAAAAGCAACCTTTCGGGATGAAACTATGCAGCCATGAGGCAGAACCTTGGCGGAACCAATCTAGGGCTTCGGCAGAGCTGTTCTGCCAGGGACACTTCCCTCCGGGAGGGGGAAATCATCGCCATCATCATCACCAACACTCCTCTCATTGGGAGAGGGCAATCTCCATCAAAATCTTCACCAGCACCATCTCATCTCAAAACCCTAGTTCATCTCTTGTATCCAATTCTTGTCTCCAAGTCCGGGATTGGTACTAGTAGGTTGCTAGTAGTGTTGATTACTCCTTGTAGTTGATGCTAGTTGGTTTATTTGGTGGAAGATCATATGTTCAGATCCTTTATGCATATTAATACCCTCTGATTATGAACATGAATATGCTTTGTGAGTAGTTACGTTTGTTCACGAGGACATGGGAGAAGTCTTGCTATTAGTAGTCATGTGAATTTGGTATTCGCTTCGATATTTTGATGAGATGTATGTTGTCTAGCCTCTAGTGGTGTTATGTGAACGTCGACTACATAACACTTCACCATTACTTGGGCCTAGAGGAAGGCATTGGGAAGTAATAAGTAGATGATGGGTTGCTAGAGTGATGTAACCTTAAACCCTAGTTTATGCGTTGCTTCGTAAGGGGCTGATTTGGATCCATATGTTTCATGCTATGGTTAGGTTTACCTTAATACTTTTGTTGTAGTTGCGGGTGCTTGCGATAGAGGTTAATCATAAGTGGGATGCTTGTTCAAGTAAGAACAGCACCCAAGCACCGGTCCACCCACATATCAAATTATGAAAGTACCGAACGCGAATCATATGAACGTGATGAAAACTAGCTTGACGATATTCCCATGTGTCCTCGGGAGCGCTTTTCCTTATATAAGAGTTTGTCCAGGCTTGTCCTTTGCTACAAAAAGGATTGGGCCACCTTGCTGCACTTTATTTACTTTTGTTACTTGTTGCTCATTACAATTTATCCTATCACAAAACTATCTGTTACAACTTATTTCAGTACTTGTAGAGAATACCTTGCTGAAAACCGCTTACCATTTCCTTCTGCTCCTCGTTGGGTTCGACACTCTTACTTATCGAAAGGACTACGATAGATCCCCTATACTTGTGGGTCATCAAGACTCTTTTCTGGCGCCGATGCCACGGAGTGAAGCCCCTATACTTGTGCTGAAATTTACTATCACTTGTTACTATGGAAAGTAATCCTCTGAGGGGCTTGTTCGGGGTATCTTCACCCTGACCAGTAGATCAAAGAATTGCTCCTCAACCTATTGAACCTACTGAAAATGAAATTATTCCCTTTGAAGTTCCTTGGGGAATGTTAGAAAAACTGCTAGATAATCCTTTTATAGGAGATGGAACAAAGCATCATGATGAACATCTAATATATGTGGATGAAGTCTGTGGATTATTTAAGCTTGCAGGTATACCCGATGATGTTGTTAAGAAGAAGGTCTTCCCTTTATCTTTGAAGGGAGATGCATCGACATGGTATAGGCTATGTGATGATACGGGATCATGGAACTATAAACGAATGAAGTTGGAATTTCATCAAAAGTATTATCCTATGCATCTTGTTCATCGTGATCGCAATTATATATATACAATTTTTGGCCTCGCGAAGGAGAAAGCATCGCTCAAGCTTGGGGGAGGCTTAAATAAATGTTATATTCATGCCCCAATCATGAGCTCTCAAGAGAAATAATTCTTCAAAAAATTTATGCCCGGCTCTCTGAAAAAAATCGCACCATGCTCGATACTTCTTGTGCTGGCTCTTTTATGATGAAGACTATTGAATTCAAATGAAATTTATTGGATAGAATTAAATGCAACTATGAAGATTGGGATCTCGACGAAGGTAAGGAGTCAGGTATGACACCTAAGTTTGATTATGTTAAGTCTTTTATGGATACCGATGTTTTCCGTAAATTTAGCACTAAATATGGACTTGACTCTGAGATAGTAGCTTCTTTCTGTGAATCTTTTGCTACTTATGTTGATCTCCCCAAGGAGAAGTGGTTTAAATATCATCCTCCCATAGAAGTAAAAGTAGTTACACCTACTAAAATTGAAGAAAAGACTGTCACTTATAATGATCCTATTGTTCCTACTTCTTATGTTGAGAAACCACCTTTTCCTGTTAGAATAAAGGATCATGCTAAAGCTTCAACTGTGGTTCGTAAAAGCAATATTAGAACTTATACACCTCCTGAGCAAGTCAAAGTTGAACCTAATATTTCTATTGTTAAAGATCTCTTAGCTGATAATGATGGGCATGTTATTCATTTCTGCGGTGAAACTGCTAGAATTGCTAAACCTTCTGCTAAAGATAAACATAGACCTATGGTAGGCGTTCCTGTTATTTCTGTTAAAATAGGAGATCATTGTTATCATGGCTTATGTGATATGGGTGCTAGTGCTAGTGTTATACCTATTGCCTTATATGAAGAAATTAAGCATGAAATTGCACCCTTTGAGTTAGAAGATATTGATGTCACAATTAAGCTTGCTAATAGAGATACTATATCAGCAATGGGAATTGTTAGAGATGTTGAAGTCTTGTGTGGTAAAACTAAATATCCTGCTGATTTTCTTGCTCTTGGTTCCCCACAAGATAGCTTTTGTACCATTATATTTGGTAGACCCTTCTTGAACACTGTTAATGCTAAGATAGACTGCGAAAAGAATGTTGTTACTATTGGTTTGGATGATATGATTCATGAGTTTAATTTCTCTAAATTTAGTAGACAACACCGTGAAGAAGAATTACCTAGTAAGGATGAAATTATTGGTGTTGCTTCTATTGCCGTACCTCCTAGCGATCCTTTAGAACAATATTTGCTAGACCATGAAAATGATATGTTTATGAATGAAAGAAGGGAAATAGATGAAGTATTCTTTAAGCAGGAACCTATTCTGAAACACAATTTACCTGTTGAAATCCTAGGGGATCCTCCTCCACCCAAGGGTGATCCCATGTTTGAGCTTAAACCGTTGCCTGATAATCCTAAATATGCTTATCCTGATGAAAAGAAGATATAGACTGTTATTATTAGTGCTAACCTTTCAGAACATGAAGAAGAAAGATTATTGAAAACTTTGAAGAAGCACCGTGCTGCTATTGGATATACTCTTGATGATCTTAAGGGCATTAGTCCAACTCTATGTCAACATAAAATAAATTTGGAAGAAGATGCCAAACCGGTTCGTGGTCATCAACAACGGCTGAATCCTAAGATGAAAGAACTGCTAATAAAAGAAATACTAAATCTTCTGGAGGCAGGTATAATTTATCCCGTTGCTGATAGTCAATGGGTAAGTCCTGTCCATTGTGTCCCTAAGAAGGGAGGTGTTACTGTTGTTCCTAATGATAAAGATGAATTGATTCCGCAAAAATTATTATAGGTTATAGGATGGTAATTGATTTCCGTAAATTAAATAAGGCTACTAAAAAGGATCATTACCCCTTACCTTTTATCGATCAAATGCTAGAAAGATTATGCAAACATACACATTATTGCTTTCTAGATGGTTATTCTGGTTTCTCTCAAATACCTGTGTCGGCTAAAGATCAATCAAAGACCACTTTTACTTGCCCTTTTGGTACTTTTGCTTATAGAGGTATGCCTTTTAGTTTATGTAATGCACCTGCTTCCTTTCAAAGATGCATGATGGCTATATTCTCTGACTTTTGTGAAAAGATTTGTGAGGTTTTCATGGACGACTTTTCCGTCTATGGGTCTTCTTTTGATGATTGCTTGAGCAATCTTGATCGAGTTTTGCAGAGATGTGAAGAAACTAATCTTGTCTTGAATTGGGAAAAGTGCCACTTTATGGTTAATGAAGGTATTGTCTTGGGGCATAAAGTTTCTGAAAGAGGTATTGAAGTTGATAAAGCCAAGGTTGATGTTATTGAAAAGATGCCATGTCCCAAGGACATCAAAGGTATAAGAAGTTCCTGGTCACGCTGGTTTTTATAGGAAGTTCATTAAGGACTTCTCAAAAATTTCTCGGCCTCTAACTAATTTATTACAAAAGGATATACCATTTGTCTTTGATGATGATTGTGTAGAAGCATTTGAAATACTTAAGAAAGCATTGATCTCTGCACCTATTGTTCAGCCACCTGATCGGAATTTACCCTTTCAAATTATGTGTGATGTTAGTGATTATGCTGTAGGTGCTGTTCTAGGGCAAAGAGTTGATAAGAAATTAAATGTTATCCATTATGCTAGTAAAACTCTAGACAACTCTCAAAGAAATTATGCTACTACTGAAAAAGAACTCTTAGCAGCTGTATTTGCTTGTGATAAGTTCAGACCTTATATTGTTGATTCTAAAGTAACTATTCACACTGATCACGCTGCTATTAAATATCTTATGGAAAATAAGGATGCTAAACCTAGACTTATTAGATGGGTTCTCTTGCTACAAGAATTTGATTTGCATATTGTTGATAGAAGGGGAGCTGAGAAACCTGTTGCAGACAACTTGTCTAGGTTAGAAAATGTTCTTGATGACCCACTACCTATTGATGATAGATTTCCTGATGAACAATTAAA
The DNA here is from genome assembly GCA_021605145.1 of Aegilops bicornis. Classification (NCBI taxonomy): domain Eukaryota; kingdom Viridiplantae; phylum Streptophyta; class Magnoliopsida; order Poales; family Poaceae; genus Aegilops; species Aegilops bicornis. The sequence continues at coordinate 127,818,903 of CM038669.1, forward strand.
TGTCATAAATACTTCTAGTAGCACTCCATGGTATGCTGATTATGCTAATTATATTGTTGCTAAATTCATACCACCTAGTTTCACATACCAGCAAAACAAAAATTTCTTCTATGATTTAAGACATTACTTTTGTGATGACCCACATCTTTATAAAGAAGGAGTAGATGGTGTTATTAGACGTTGTGTACCTGAGCATGAACAGGAACAGATCCTACGCAAGTGTCACTCCGAGGCTTATGGAGGACACCACGCTGGAGATAGAACTGCACATAAGGTATTGCAATCCGGTTTTTATTGGCCTACTCTCTTCAAGGATGCTCGTAAGTTTGTCTTGTCTTGTGACGAATGTCAAAGAATTGGTAATATTAGTAGACGTCAAGAAATGCCTATGAATTATTCACTTGTTATTGAACCATTTGATGTTTGGGGCTTTGATTATATGGGACCTTTTCCTGCCTCTAATGGATACACACATATTTTAGTTGTTGTTGATTACGTTACTAAGTGGGTAGAAGCTATTCCAACTAGTAGTGCTGATCATAACATTTCTATTAAAATGCTTAAGGAAGTTATTTTTCCGAGGTTTGGAGTCCCTAGATATTTAATGACTGATGGTGGTTCACATTTTATTCATGGTGTTTTCCGTAAAATGCTTGCTAAATATGATGTTAATCATAGAATTGCATCTCTTTATCACCCGCAGTCTAGCGGTCAAGTAGAATTGAGCAATAGAGAGCTCAAATTAATATTGCAAAAGACTGCCAATAGGTCTAGAAAGAATTGGTCCAAGAAACTTGATGATGCATTATGGGCTTACAGAACTGCATATAAGAATCATATGGGTATGTCTCCATATAAAATGGTTTATGGAAAAGCATGTCACTTACCTCTCGAACTAGAACATAAGGCATATTGGGCTATTAAAGAGCTCAACTATGATTTCAAACTTGCCGGTGAGAAGAGGTTATTTGATATTAGCTCACTTGATGAATGGAGAACCCAAGCTTATGAAAATGCCAAGTTGTTTAAAGAAAAAGTTAAAAGATGGCATGACAAAAGGATACAAAAGCGTGAGTTTAACGTAGGTGATTATGTATTGCTATACAACTCTCGTTTAAGATTTTTTGCAGGAAAACTTCTCTCTAAATGGGAAGGCCCCTACGTTATCGAGGAGGTCTATCATTCCGGTGTCATAAAAATCAACAACTTCGGGGGCACAAATCCGAAGGTGGTGAATGGTCAAAGAATTAAACATTATATCTCAGGTAATCCCATGAATGTTGAAACCAATGTTATTGAAACTGTAACCCAGGAGGAATACATAAGGGACACTTTCGTAACGTTTGAGACTCCGAAAAGGAATAGGTACGGTAATGCGGTAAGTAAACCGACTCCAAAACAATTTTTAAGGCATTATTTCTCCGTTTTGGAATATTTAGAAAAATAGAAAAATAAGTAGCAGTTCGGGAAGGACACGAGGGCTCCACGAGGGTGGAGGGCGCACCCTACCCCCTGGGCGCGCCCCCTACCTCGTGGGCACCACGTGTGCCTTCCGGACTCCGTTTTCTTGCACGATACGTATTTTGGTTGGTAAAAATTCATTATATATTCTCCCGAAGGTTTTGACCCCTGTATCACGCAATTATCCTCTGTTCTTGTTTCGAGCTGTTTTTCTGATAGATCTAGATTATCATGACGTCCCCAAGTGCCTCCAAAGACAAGTTCTTCGAGAAGGTCATCAACCCTTACATCGCGAAGGTGCTGCGACACCCTCAAACCATTGAGATGCGTGATGGGTTGCTGCACATCCGCGATGAAGAGGGACCCAAGGGGACCGGAAGTTTGGAGACGAGGCTCGAAGTAGTGGAGCAACAAGTTTTCAAGTGTCAGGGGATGGTGGAACGTGGACTCAACTCCAACCACATGATGATCGCGGGGTTCACTAGCAACCACAAGTTGGATGCCGACAACATCGGGGAGGCCATCTTCAAGCTTCATGAGAAGATCGAGCACCTTCATGCCCAAATCTATGACGTGCAAAACCAAAACTGTGAGTATGAATATAGATTCAAAAGGATGAGTTTGGCTGCAGGTTTGAGGATCCCGGAGACTATGCCTTGGAACATGGACGACAAGCCCACATCATCGACAACACCTCCACCTTCTTCATCAGCAAAGGAGATATAATGACATGGGTATGGGCACTCCCCTTGGCAACTGCCAAGCTTGGGGGAGGTGCCCCGGTATCATATCACAATAACATCTCCTATCTTTACCGTTTTTCTTAGTTCAATCCTATTAGTAGTATCTTGATCTAGTAGAATAAAGTTGATGGCATGATCTAGTTTTGAGTTTTGCTTTATGATGTCTCTATGTAATCGAGTCCATGAGCTATATATATAATAAAGATTACTGTTGAGTCAAGAGCTTGATTCTTTTGCCATGATCTTGAGTGAATAAAAGAAAAGAGAAAAGAATAAAGAAATAAAGAGTTCATATTGATCTTGTTGAGAGTAATGACTTCACATAGAAAGAGTATGATGATTAAAAGTTGTTGGGAGTTGGCAAACTTAGCTTTGGTCATCGTTGCAATTAATAGGAAGTAATAAGGAAAGAGAGGTCTCACATATAAATATATTATCATTGACATCTTTTATGATTGGGAGCACTCATTAAAATATGACATGCTAAAGAGTTGATGTTGGACAAGGAAGACAACATAATGGGTTATGTTTTCTTATATATGAGATAAGTCTATTGTCATGGATCATCCAACATGTTGAGCTTGCTTTGCCCCCTCATGCTAGCCAAATTCTCAGCACCAAGTAGAGATACTACTTGTGCTTCCAAAAACCCTTAAACCAGTTTTGCCATGAGAGTCCACCATATCTACCTATGGATTGAGTAAGATCCTTCAAGTAATTTGTCATCGGTGCAAAGCAATAAAAATTGCTCTCTAAATATGTATGACTTATTAGTGTGGGAGAAAATAAGCTTTATACGATCTTGTGATGTGGAAGAAATAAAAGCGACGGATTGGATAATAAAGGTTCATATCACAAGGGCAATATAAAGTGACGTTCTTTCGCATTAAGATTTTGTGCATCCAACCATAAAAGCGCATGGCAACCTCTGCTTCCCTCTGCTAAGGGCCTATCTTTTATTATTATCTTCTACCTTATGCAAGAGTCATGGTGATCTTCACCTTTCCTTTTTCTTTTTATCCTTTGGTAAGCATAGTATGTTGGAAAGATCCTGATAGATATATCTAATTGGATGTAGGGGAGCATGACTTATTATTGTTGACATTACCCTTGAGGTAAAAGGTTGGGAGGCGAAACTATAAGCCCCTATCTTTCTCGTGGTTCGATTAAAACTCCGTAACCACAAGTATCGCGTGAGTGTTAGCAATTATGAAAGATTAAATGATAGTTGAGTATGTGGACTTGCTATAAAGCTCTGACATAGACTCTTTCTGATGTTATGATAAATTGAAATTTCTTCAATGACTGAGATTACAGTTTGTTGGTTCTCAATAAAGTTTATGATTCGTAGAATAATCATGATGCCTTCATGTCCGTATTTTATTTTTATCGACACCTCTACCTCTAAACATGGGGACATATTTATCGTTATCGGCTTTCCCTTGAGGACAAGCGAGGTCTAAGCTTGGGGGAGTTGATACGTCCATTTTGCATCATGCTTTTATATCGATATTTATTGCGTTATGGGCTGTTATTACATGTTATGTCACAATACTTATGCCTATTCTCTCTTATTTTACAAGGTTTACATAAGGAGGGAGAATGCCGGCAGCTGGAATTCTAGGCTAGAAAAGGAGCAAATATTAGAGACCTATTCTGCACAACTCCAAAAGTCCTGAAACTCCACGAAAGTCATTTTTGGAAATAATAAAAAATATTGAGCGGAAGAAGTTCACCAGAGGGGGACCCACCTGGCCATGAGGGTAGGGGCGCGCCCTACCCCCAGGGCGCGCCCCCCTACCTCGTGGGCCCCCCGTTGGCTCTTCGATGGCCATCTTCTGCTATATGAGGTCATTCGTCGAGGAAAAAAATCATAAGCAACCTTTCGGGACGAAACTCCGCCGCCATGAGGCGGAACCTTGGTGGAACCAATCGAGGGCTCCGGCAGAGCTGTTCTGCCGGGGACACTTCCCTCCGGGAGGGGGAAATCATCGCCATCGTCATCACCAACGCTCCTCTCATTGGGAGAGGGCAATCTCCATCAACATCTTCACCAGCACCATCTCATCTCAAAACCCTAGTTCATCTCTTATATCCAATTCTTGTCTCCAAGTCCGGAATTGGTACTAGTAGGTTGCTAGTAGTGTTGATTACTCCTCTTAGTTGATGCTAGTTGGTTTATTTGGTGGAAGATCATATGTTCAGATCCTTTATGCATATTAATACCCCTCTGATTATGAACATGAATATGCTTTGTGAGTAGTTACATTTATTCCTGAGGACATGGGAGAAGTCTTGCTATTAGTAGTCATGTGAATTTGGTATTCGCTCGATATTTTGATGAGATGTATGTTGTCTAGCCTCTAGTGGTGTTATGTGAACGTCGACTACATAACACTTCACCATTATTTGGGCCTAGAGGAAGGCATTGGGAAGTAATAAGTAGATGATGGGTTGCTAGAGTGACAGAAGCTTAAACCCTAGTTTATGCGTTGCTTCGTATGGGGCTGATTTGGATCCATATGTTTCATGTTATGGTTAGGTTTACCTTTATACTTTTGTTGTAGTTGTGGATGCTTGCAATAGAGGTTAATCATAAGTGGGATGCTTGTTCAAGTAAGAACAGCACCCAAGGACCGGTCCACCCACATATCAAATTATCAAAGTACCGAATGCGAATCATATGAACGTGATGAAAACTAGCTTGAAGATATTCCCATGTGTCCTCGGGAGCGCTTTTCCTTATATAAGAGTTTGTCCAGGCTTGTCCTTTGCTACAAAAAGGATTGGGCCACCATGCTACACTTTATTTACTTTTGTTACTTGTTGCTCGTTACAATTTATCCTATCAAAAAACTATCTGTTACCACTTATTTCAGTACTTGCAGAGAATACCTTGCTGAAAACCGCTTATCATTTCCTTCTGCTCCTCGTTGGGTTTGACACTCTTACTTATCGTAAGGACTACAATAGATCCCCTATACTTGTGGGTCATCACCCTACACCCCCGCGTCAGGATCGCTTGCCGCAGCAGGGCCTTGCACCACTTGCCGTGGCGCGCGCAGGCACCAAGATCAAGCTCCACCTGCACGACAGGTCCCGGTGGCCACGCCGGGCTGTCGCGCCTTCACCCCGGAGCTACCTAGCGTCGCCTGGCCGGGCAAGTTCAAGCCGGATCTGCCTCCTCGCTATGACGGCACCCCCGATCCCATTGAGTTCTTGCATCTCTACGAGCTGAGCATCGAGGTGGCCAACGGCGACGAGAAAGTCATGGCGAACTGGTTCCCCATGGCGCTCAAGGACGGCGCTCGTTCGTGGCTCCTAATACTGCCTCTGGGCTCGATCTCCTCCTGGGACGAGATGCGCAACCACTTCATCGCCAACTTCCAGGGCACTCGCGACCGCCTCCCGGCAGCGGGTGACCTGCGCCGCGTCAAGCAGCAACCAGGAGAGACCCTCCAGAAGTACATCCAGCACTTCAACAACGTTCGCCTCAAGATCCCCAAGGTGACGGATGAGGCCATCATCTCGGCGTTCTCTGATGGCGTCTGCAACGTCAAGATGAAGGAGGAGCTCACCATCCATGAGGAGATGTGCACATCTCTGGAGTTGTTCAACCTGGCGACCAAGTGCGCAAGAGCTGAGGAAGGGCGCCTTTCCCTCCTCGAGCTCCCAGCTGCCGACCCAAAGGAAAATAAAGCCAAGGCCAAGGACGTGAAGCGCAAGGGAGTGGCTGTGCTCGCGGCAGAGCCGGACATGAAGCGCGGCAGAGACCAGCCCGAGTCATCCAAGAGCAGCCGACCGTTCTGCGCCTTCCACAACGTGCACAGCCACAACACCAACGACTGTCAAGAGCTCAGGGCCATTCATGATGGACGCTTCGGTCAACGCCCCAAGCGCAACAACCGGGGCTATGGCCGCGGGGGAGGACGCTGGGACGACCGTGGCCCACGCCAGGAGTGGCGCGACCGGCCTCGTGAGGACCGTTGGCAGGACTAGCCTCGCGAGGGCGCCTGGAGGGATCAGTCTCACGAGGACCGCCCTCAGGGCAACGCTGGTCTTCCTCCGCTGCCTCCACCACCAAGAAGGAACGACGACCACCATCAAGATGAGGGGGCTGGCGGCTTCCAAGAGCCACACGCGATCGCCTGCATCTTGGGCGGAGCTCAAGCCTCAGCCTCTCGACGCATCTTCAAGCAGTTTGCTCGCGAGGTGAACGCAGTCCTCCCTAGGCTCGAGGCCACGCGCCCGCTCAGGTGGTCCAAGTGCGCCATCACCTTCAGTTCGGCAGATCAGCTCAAGTGCGCGGCAACCGCTGGCGCTCTCCCGATGCTTTATTCACCCGTCATCAGCAACGTACAAGTCACCAATACCCTCATCGACGGCGGCGCAGGGCTCAACATGCTTTCCGTCGAGACGTTCGACAACCTTCAAGTGTCATACGATCAGCTTCAGCCTACCAAGCCCTTCTTAGGAGTGACTGACGGCTCCACTACGCCGTTAGGGCAGGTCCACCTTCCTGTCAGCTTTGGAGAACGCAACAACTACCGCACTGAGCTCATCGACTTCGATGTCGCTCACATCCGTCTGCCATACAATGCCATCCTCGGATACCCGGCCTTGGCCAAGTTCATGGCAGTGACGCACCACGGCTACAATGTCCTCAAGAGCCAGGAAGTGGCGGGATCATCACAGTCCCCTGTGAGGAAAGAGATGCGGTGTGCTCCCTCGAGCACGCCTTCCAAGCAGCGTTAGTCGAACACCCCGACAACAATGTAGCTCAGTACCCTCCTGAGGTTGTCCCCAAGAAGAAGAAGCAGCTACTCCGCGCAGGACCTCAGGAGAGCGACGCCATAAGTGGTACCTCGTCAGGATCAGCGCCCGCACCTGGGGCGCCTTCCTCCCTCGTATAGGAAGGTACGCCTGGTGCCCTCCTCGGGCAGGGCTCGGGGGCTCTCTTCTGGAGAGCCTCAGACCTTGCCAATGTCATGAGGGAGGCGCTCGGGCACCACTTGGAGGCGTGCTTCACGGCACGTCTCCCTCAAGAGGACATGACGCGAGGAGCGCCCAGCGCTCAGGAGTTCATTGCCAAGACCACTCAGGAACTACAGGACGCAAGAGCCATGCGCGGCGACCGCCACTCATCGGGCACAACTCCCCATCCAGGCGAGGATGCCGGGCTGCGCGTCTGCATCGACATCCCAGGGCTCAACAGGACCGCATCTCAGGAGCTCTTCTGGCCTACGCGCGTGGGGCGCTGCGAGGGCCCACCTCACAGCTATGTTCGCATGCCTTTTGGCCTGCCGAGCATGGCGTGCGCCTTCCAGCGCAGCCTGTGGAGCATCTTGGCGGCTCAGGAGGCCAGGCACCACGTAGTCCTGGTGGAGATGGAGACGGTCCTCAACACTACAAAAACAAAAGACACACCCGTGAAATTTTGGGCCGAACGAATTTTTTTCTGTCATACATATGACACTTCTATGACGATAATTCTGACAAAACCCGGTATCATCACAGATGTGGTGGGCTCCTACTTCTATGACAAAAAATCATGACAGAGAATGGGCTTTTCGTCCTGGGCGGGCCGGAGACGCAGCTGCATGACATTCTTTGGGCCGTCCATGACGGAAAAAACTGTGGTAGAAGCGAGGATGAGGAAAATTTCGGGAGTTCCGGTTACGGTGGGAGGTCGGGGCCGAGCGATGCGCTGCTTTCTCATACACGACGCTGCGTGTGCGAGGCGTTGGCTCTAATCGAACCCGAGCGAGGCGTTGGGCTCTAATCGAACCCGAGCAATTGTAATCGCAGTTACGCTACATCAGTACTCGAGCGATCGATCGGCGCTAATCAAGCCGATCGATGCTGCCTCTAGGATGAACAGTGAGTGTTGCGGGGGGGGGGGGGGTTGGATGAACAGTGAGCGGTGGTGTTGCCTCTGGATGAACAGGACCCCGTGGTGTGGTGGAGGGCTGGATGAACAGTAGACGGTGGAGGGGTGCCCGTGGAGGGGTGGATGAACAGGACCCCGTGGTGTGGAGGGCTGGATGAACAATAGACGGTGGAGGGGTGCCCGTGGAGGGGTGGATGAACAGGACCCCGTGGTGTGGAGTGTTGGATGAACAGTAGACGGTGGAGGGGTGCACGTGGAGGGGTGGTTGAACAGGACCCCGTGGTGTGGAGGGCTAGATGAACAGTAGACGGTGGAGGGGTGCCCGTGGAGGGGTGGTTGAACAGGACCCCGTGGTGTGGAGGGCTGGATGAACAGTAGACGGTGGAGGGGTGGTTGAACAGTAGCCGGTGGAGTAGCGCGTGGTGGAGGCTGGATGAACAGGAGCCCATGGAGGCTGGATGAACAGCAGCCCGTGGAGGCTCGATGAACATGAGCCCGTGGAGGCTGGAGGAGGTCGACGGTGGAGATGAACAGTATCCCGTGGAGTCCTGCTTTTGGCACGCCACACCCTCCCGGCGAACAGGACCCCGTTTCGACCGTGGCGCTCCAACACAAGTCTGTTTCCTCCGCTTTTGGCGGTACGCCACACCCTCCCGATCAACAGGACCGCTGCTTTGACCGTAGGAGGTCCGCTTCTCCGCTTTTGCGGTACACTAGACCCCTCCCGATGAACAGGATCCCGTTTCGAACGTGGCCGGTCAAACACAAGGCCGTTTCCTCCGTCCTACGCTACGCCAGGCCTCGTTTCCATCGCCTGTTCCGTCCAAGCCCTCCCGATGAACACGACACATTCCCTTGCCTCCCCATGAACACGACGCATTCCGTTGCCTCCCCATGAACACGACGACGACGCTGTTTCTCCGTTCTGACCCAGCCATGTACACGAGCCCTCGCCGTACGTATGCGCGAGTAGGCGTCGAGACCCCGCCTTATGTACACATACGTGGCGTATTTTCTTTCTTGCACCCTAGCCAGACGACGTGTACATGCTCTGCGGCGCCTCTACTACGACACGCGCACCTCTACATCGACCAGCATATATGTACGCATGCGTTCGCGACCAGAATGACAACGCCACGCACGCTTCGACCGTGTGGGTCCCGATCGCCGTGCACTTCCTTGCGTGCGAAGATGTAGCTGGTGGGTCCCAGCAGTCAGTGGGGTGAAATAGGAAATAGGTGGCCCGTCCGGTGGGTCCCTGCTGTCAGGTGGAGGAATAATTATTTTGCACGTAATAAGGAGGCACTTCCTTGCTGCAGCCGTGGACCCAGCTGTCAGCCTCTCCACGTATAGTCCGCGTCCGATGGAAGCCGTTCCTTGACCACGTTGACCACGCCGCGCTGAGAGCACCAGGGTGGTGGACGACGGCGAGGCCTAGGAAGGGGACGAGGTGGAGCCGGGGAAGACACGGCAGTGGATGCCCACGCGTAGAGGAGTACGAGGGTTCACTGGTTCGCTGCGGTGTGAGGCTGCCATCACCGCAGAATAACAGGGGGTGTGGGTGAGTAGAGGGATGGCCTGGCCAGCGGTGGGAGTAGTAGGGGGCGGTGAGGCCTCCGCCGCATCGTCGTCAGCCACGGGAGGCAGGAGCACGACGCACAGCCGGCGCTGGTTTGGGCGGCTGGAGCAAGAAGACCAGAGGTTGAAGAAGCACTATGGCCGTTGGATGGACATTGTATGGTCACTGGAGCTAGAATCGTACATATTGACTAAGTTGACAAAGCCCTCCGTCCCCGTTAACTTAGTAGGCCCACAAGTCAGCCTGCCACTATATTGGGTCCCAGCTAACAGGGGGAGTATTCATTTTTTTGTGCGTAATAAGGAGGAACTTCCTTGCGTGCGAAGATATAGCTGGTGGGTCCGAGCAGTCAGCGGTGGTAACGTTTTTTTCGCGAAATACAGAGTCCCTTTCGGTGGGTCCCTGATGTCAGGTGCAGGAATCATTATTTTGCGCATAATAAGGAGGCATTTCCTTGTGTGCGGCCGTGGACCCAGCTGTCGGCCTCTCCATGTAAAGTCCACTTCAGATGCATGTCGGTCGTTGAACATGTTGACCAGGCCGCGCCGAGAGCACTAGGGCCGTGGACAACGGCGAGGCCTAGGAAGGGAACGACACGGAGGTAGGGAAGACTCGGCAGTTGTTTCCCACGCGGAGGGGAGTACGATTGTACGAGGGTTTATCGTTCGTTCGCCGTCACGGAGAATAACAGCAGGTGTGGGTGAGTAGATGGATGGCTAGGCCAGCGATGGGAGTACGGTGGGGCGGTGAGGCCTCCGCGGTAGCAGAGCCGGCCGCGGGGAGGAGGGAGTAGGCAGTCCCATCGGCGCCTGTTTGATCGGCTGGAGCAGGAAGAGCATAGATTGAAGAAGCACGACGGCCGTTGGATGGCCATCCAACAGTCACTGCTTGTGTGTCAACCTTTTTTTTAGGAAAGCCTAAAATCTGTGGAAAACAGCATACAACCCATCTGCCATTATTTCTAATAATTTACAGCCCATTTGCTAATTATTAAGGTTTTTTGGGAGCCCATATTCTTTTTGTTAGCATTACAGCCCATATTGTGGCCCTTTGTTAAAAATTATATGAAATTTTGCATATTTAGGTGCGGTCTGAACTGTTTTTAATCCCGAAATTTCGACTCACATTCAAACTGATTTTAAAAATAAATGTATATCAATATAAAATCCAACAAATTCTCCACCCATAAAAATTAATATAATTTCAAATCTCGAAATGAAAAAAAGATATTTGAAACTAATTGCCGGTTTGATGTGTTTTAAAAATGTACAACCCATTTCTCATTCTTGATGGGCCATTTTCTCGCCACCGAATGAAAGCTCTCCTCGTCTTGAAAGATTTGCAGCCCAACAGGCTCGACAAAGCGACTTACTTGGCAAATCACAAAAAGCTGGGTGGCCATGGACCCAAATTGTCGGCCTCTCCACGTCTGATACTCTTGATGGAATGTCATTGTCCACGTTGACCACGCCAAGGCCGAGAGCACCAAGGCGGTGGATGACGGCGAGGCCTAGGAAGGGGACGACGCGAGCCGGGAAGACGCGGCAGTGGATGCCCAGGCGGAGAGGAGTACGAGGGTTCACTGGTTCGGCTGCGGTGTGAGGCTGTCATCGCCGCAGGGCCTGGCTAGCGGTGGGAGTAGTAGGGGGCGATAAGGCCTCATCGGCAGCACAGCTGGCCACTGGAGGCAAGAGCAGGCGGTCTCCCTGGTGCTGGTTTGGGCGGCCGGTGCAAGAAGAGCAGCGATTGAAGAAGCAGCAGGACCGTTTGATTCAAATCCAACGGTTACTGCTGCTAGAATCGTTTGTTGACTAAGTTGACAAGCCCTGCATACGCGTCAACTTAGTAGGCCTGTGTCAGCCTCCCAACCGTGCGCCCGGATGTTAGTGGGAGGACTCATTTTTTTGCGTAATAAGGAGGCAGTTGATTGCGTGCGGCCCGGCCAGTGAAGGGAGTAGGGTGGGCGGGAAGCTCAAGGCATCACAATGGGGCCACAAGAGGAGGGAGCAGGTAGTCCCGCCGCTAGTTTAGGCGGCCGGAGCAGGAAGATCGAGAGATTGAAGAAGACGTCACCGTTGGATGGACATCCAACACTAATCGCTGCTAGAATCGTGTGTTCACTGACAAAGCCTTGCGTAAACAAGTCAGCTTCGAAATCTGTGGCGTGTACAGCCCATTTGCTATTATTTTTATAATTTTTACTCATTTTCTAATTCATATGGAATTTATTGCAGCCCGTTTTCCATTTTTAGAATTGCTGGCCATTTTCTGGTCAGTACCAGGGTCAAAAAATTAACTAAATATGTGGGAAATTTTGAAAATTCGCAAATTTTTGCTGGGGAACGAAATATTCTTAATCCAAAAATTAATAGCCATACTAAAACAAATTTAAAATAAATTAGTACTATGTCATGTTAAATCCAATGAAATATGTATAAGATATCAGTGAAGAACAAAAACAAAAAAAGAAACTTATATCCCATTTGCTATAATTCTTTTGGAATTTTCAACCCCTTTTGATATTACTTTTAATGAGACATTGACCATACTCTTAAGCCAGGCGAAATGCATCCCTCCTCGTCTTGAAAGATTTGCAGCCCAAGAATTGGAGAAAACAAATAGGCCTAGCTTGGGTATTCTTCAAAAAGAAATCTTGGGCTACCTATTTTCCCAAAGAACTGGTGCATGAGCATTTAGCTTTATTTATTTACTTATTTATGTTTAGGGGACCATGAGAATGTACCGGGCCGGATTCATGTGAGAGCCTCCCTTCCAGCTTAATTATGGGCTTCTCTATTGGGCCTTCATCGATGGGCTGCATGTTATCAACAAGTGGAAAATGTGTTCGAGTTTCAAAAAAAATGTGTTCCAGACGATAAATAGTATGCGCTACGCAGTACAGGGCACTAAAGGATCGAACTGCAACGACTTCCAAAACATTGTGTTCGCTGCTCTAACGACACATTTATTCAACCAATGTATTTAAATATACTACTGATTGTACATTGAAAACAGCAAAGCAACAACCAGGGCTGGGGTGCAGCGAAGCGATGGCGAGCCGGAAGAGTGAAGACACAACTCTCTTCCAAACCAAACATCAGCCATCATTACAAAAGGGCTACCAAAAAGAACAAGTGTATGCATCAAACTAAATAAAGATCCTACTACACCAAGTGTACGCATCTAACTAACTGGCTCGGTTAGACGTTACTATTTATTAAGCTGTGGAGATTGGCTGACGGCTTGAACCATATGGGTGCCTGACGGGGGAAACTCCAGCCAGCAGATCGAAGTCTGATACTTGCGACCCTCTCTCCTACTTTGGGCTGCAGAGCGTGGCGGCACATATCAGAGTATGTGCATGCAGAGACGCATGGTACGCTGTGTACGCACAGTTTTGCCTGATGAACGAAACCGCGCTGCCATCATGATCCTTGCCGTCGATTATCTCCTGGTTAATCGGATACTTTAGTCCAACAAACAGAGAGCATGTACCAAGGCTACTTACCAGCCTCCAGTCAAAAATTCCTGAAGGCCTAGAGAAGCTGGGATCCTGCTCAAAGACCTTGCAGTGACTGTGATTGTATTCCGCGAAACAACACGTCCGGTACGTGCGAACAATCATCAATCTTTCGCCGTCAGTAAATGCGATCGAGCCAGGAACCACCTGCAATCGCCATGCCGCTTTTCTTTGAAAGGTTCTGGGATTAGGAAGGGTAGGGACACCAAAGTGCCTACAACATCATATCAAGTTGAGTCAAATAAAAAAGGGCTCTTGGTTTAGTCAATCTTAAGAACAACATGTTATGAGCATGAATATTTTTTCAGCAAATGTGGACAGTAATATAAGCAAGCCATCATGATATCATAGGAAAGTAACATACTGTTGTAACAACCGTTTGTAGCGATGAGTGGAGTAGGCCAGCAATACGTCAAGCCATAGAAGGAGTCGGCAGCGTAAATGAAGCCCTTGTGTTCAATGGCATCAGAGAATCATGGAGGATGTATGATCCTGCGATGGACGTGCAGATTTATCCACTTACCGCAGTGACCTGTCAGATAGGTGAGACCGCGGTTGAAGAACGCAATTAGCCTGAAGTCTTTATAATTCGCAGATCTTGTGGGCACTTGGCAGATTACAACCTTGAGCAAATCAAACTTGGTATCATGTTGGATACTGTAAGATTCCGAGTATTCTGGGCCACGGTGCCAAAGTAGTGCAATGTTAATCGAAGGAAGGGGGATCATCGCCGGGTGTATACCTCCACGAGCATCCAGCTGCCGTGACCGTCGACGAGCACCATCCAAGACGTGTTCATGCCGACCCAGTACATACCGTTAATGTAGTTGAGGCTGACGGGGATCGGATCACAGTCAAGGGGGTCGATGCTCGCCACCCTCCGATCGTTATGCTTTGCGTGACATGCCGCTTCAAGATCAAAGGCATCAACAAGCAAGGAGCTGGCTTAAAAAGCTCCGGCCTGAGGGCTTTGAGTAAACGGTATAGCCCCGACGAGCACGCAGCGAGAGGCATGGTACTGAGATTGTCCACACGCGAAACAATGAGCTTGATTACCTCTGTGGGGAGCGAATTCCAGCCACTCTTTCGGCGGACGCTGCTCGGTTCTACCATTGTTAGTGCTTGGGTTTAGTACGAGGGGGGGAGGTGCCTTAGTGGGGATGGAAGATTGGACGAGATTATGTGCGGACAAAGATGGAGAAGCGAATATGTGCTGCGGGAAGTGGACAGGTGATGATGACTACAACACGCCGCTTGACTTACGAGACACATACCTGCAGCGTAGGGTCATGTCGATGCCAGACATACTATTTGATTTGACAACTACAACCAGTATATTATAAAAAACAAAGAAGAGTAGTAGAGATAGAGATAAGAATAGAGACTAGGGAGGAGCACCATCTACTGCTTCGTGGGCTACTCTTGCGCTCCATTCGGCGGCCGCAACGTCCCCTACAGCCACTCCCTCCTGCGCTCCATTCGGCGGGCGCTGTTGAAATTTGGGGAGCGCACTCTCGCGACTGCTAGCAGCGACGACTTCACCGACGACGACTTCTTCCCCGACCTCGGCAACCTCTTCCTCAACGACATGGGCGACAACCTCAACGCCAATGGTGCTGCTCCCGATGCATCGTATGTGTTTCATCCTTCTGTTTGAAATCGTGGTAGAATTCATGTTTCTAGTCTATGTCCTAGATTCGATCTGTTCATCTACTATGCTAGTCCGCATGATTAGTTTAATCTCTGTTATAGCCGTCATGATTTATTTTGTAGTAAATCTCGTAGTAACTTGCTCATATATTCAACTGGCGGAACGTCCTCTACAGCCACTCCCTGCTTTCATGGACGGCCTGGTCGATGCCTCCAAGTAGCCCTTCGCTCATCGCTATGAGTGCCCGGTGCCGTTTTGGGGCTCGCCGGCGGACATCGTGCATCACCTGACGCAGGCGTGTGGCAATCACTACTGGCCCTTGGCGAAGAACATCAAGTACGAGACGTGCTACCCGTTCACCGTGCCAGAGTCGCTGGAGGATCAGCACCGCCTGCTAGTCTTGGAGGAGGACGGCAGCGTCTTCCTCTTGATCGTGGCCACCGGCGAGGCCCGCGCAGGCCGCCTCCACATCTCTGTAGTGTGCGTCAGGGGCGACGCCGCTGACACTGACATGAGGCCTATGTACGCGTGCGTGCTCACTATTACTACCCCTCGGAGGTAATGGGCGGGCGACATCGCTACGCCAAGCATACTTGGACTCTGCCGAGCTGGCACCTTCCCGCCGACGTCGACATGGAAAACCCATGGTGTGATTTGAACTCCAACAATGTGCACGGGGACTCCAAGGAGGGTCACCTGGACATCTGCATTTTCAAGTTAAATGTGGATCATTAGTCTTCGCTCAATGTAATCCGCTATCTAAGCATGTGGAGACTTCCATGCATGATCTTGCTCTATTGGAGTATAGCGCATGAATAAAAGTGTATCCATTTATGGTTTAGTCTAGAATCTTCCATGTATGTATTTTTAATACAGTACTGGTGAAAGACTTATGATGAACCATTTCTTACATATCCTCCGCCTCCCAAGTCATCCTGATTTAATCCCTCCGTCTAGGTGTATAAGGGCATGGTTAATACTTAAATAGTATAGCTAACTGTTGGCTATAAGAAAGTGCCATGTCATCTGTAGCCAACATGTATAACAATGGATACTCAAAAACTAATTCTTGAATATCATTTCCTACAAAGCACAATAAGAGTTATTTCTTCACAAGTTTTGGATGCAGGTTGAGCAGTTGAACACTTTTGTTTGCAAAAGATACTTTTTATCTATTTCACCCAGATGTTTGTGAGCTCTAGAGATGAAATAATATCCGAAAAAACCTATCCAAATGAACTAACCGAGGCATCTCCATCTTAATTTTCTCTTGCAAGTCGTGCGTGGTCCCTTCATCGTGAAAATGCTCTAGCTGTCGCATTGATTTGCATGCATGGATATCACCACCATATTTTCAAAGGAGGAGCGAGCTCTATATTTCAGCCAATACATGCATGATTTGAGGAATTATGGTTGGGCATGCATGTAGAAAAGGGAGGAGAGTAATTTGCATGCGAGGGATTAAAGGAAGGGAGGCTAGCGGCTAGGCATTCAAAGGAGGCTGCATGCAAGATTACACGGGATCCAGATACTAGTCCCAAAATTAGTTCCTCTTTTTGCGGACATGCCTTGGTACGAGAGATTGACAAGTTAGGCCCTGTAAAAATGGATGGAGGGAGTAGTAGTACTATTGTCGAGGGCGGCGCTGCACGGGAGTCTCACCTCTCACCCCTCTCGTGGCACGGCAGTAAAGCCGTCATATCACAAAACCCAACCACTCCCAGTAATAAGTGGCCTGGTAAAATAAACGGACAAGCAACCATCACATCCCTCCGTCTTTTTTGCATTTCAGCTCTTTGCATTTACTTTCTCCGGTTCATCTCGCACACTCAATCCCTAGCTACTACTCCTAGGGCCAGTTCTTTTGGCGGCTTCCCCAGCTTTTCCCACAAGACTAGTCACAGTGGAGAGTAACAATAAGGCGCCTCACTTGTTTATTTGGGCTTCTAAACTACTATTCCGTCCTGGTTTATTCCTCACCATTGTAATTTGTGCTAAATTTTGACCAAAGATTTAACTGGTTTTTTCCTCACCATTGTAATCCCTCCGTCTAGGTGTGTAAGTCATCATACGAAAACCAAATAATCCTAAAACACTTAGGCGTGGTGTATTAACTTCTACCTCGTTTCTTGTTTCTTGACAACCAATAAGAGATAAAGAGTGTGCATGCTTTTAATGACTTGAGATATCAAACATGACATGCAAGGGTTAGTTCATTGCATGCAATACTATTAATTACTGAAATAAACATTAACGCTTTCTCGCTTTTCTCCTCCTCCTTGGTCACGGTGCACAGCCTAAGATGACTTACTCACCGGGACGGATGGAGTAGTGCATGTGACATGCACTAACATTTCATTAGTTAAATTTATGATCAAAATTTGACACAGATTACAATGGGGACCACTAAACTAGGACGGAGGTAGTAGTTATGGGATTACTAATCTAGAAGCCTAAAAGAACTGGCCCCTGGTACTCCTACTAGTAGTAGTACTCAAGCTGGAATTCCAATTGCACGGCACAACTTGTTAGGCAAAAAATTCGATACAGGGTGTAGGAAGCGGTTTGGGAATTTGCATGCCTTTCCAACCAGTGAGATACTCCGTACAAAGTACGGCAGAGAAATAACCACAGAGAAGGAAGCTAAAAGTAAACAATCAAACGAGCATTTTTGCATTTGTTTTGCATTGAATCGTTTCACAAGCTTGACTAGTGTTGTTTTTCTACTTTTACAAAAACCGCATCGTAATGTTAAAACGTGCATTTGCACGTACATAAGCAATAGTAGTACGCCCTCCGTCTAGGTGTATAAGTCTTCCCTCCTTGGTCACGGTGCACAACCAAAGATGACTTATTGACCTGGACGGAGGGAGTAGCACAGTCTGCAAGCATATATCGAGAGAGACGTGTAGTGCAATAGTATATATGCACGTACTTGCAAAATGCGTACGAATACACAAGGTTTCCAAACTTTCCCTTTTACATAATTAATTAAAGACACTAAAAATTACTGAACGTTCGGGATTTATCATTTGCGTCCCAAAACTAATGAGATTGCCTTACGAAACAAAAATTATACTCCTCCTAAAAGCCACGGTGCTCGCAGGAGCGCTTGCGGCGCCACGAGTGCCACGGTGTGCGGCCGCTTTCAACAAGACCGACACAACGCCTCTTCCTCAGCCTCGCAACTTGCGAGGTGCTGATTGGCGGCTTGCCGGCGGGCGAGCGCGATCTCACCGGTGTGGTTATCCGGCGCCAACAGGTACTCCTCCTTGCTGGAAGCGTGCACCCGGTCCACGTACCGCCAAGCGTAGATGAGGGGCTTGGGCCCGACTGCACTCAGGCCATCGGCACGGGCGTCCTCCGCCACCCTCACAGCCCTCGCACGAGCCTCCTGCCAAAGAGCCAATTACCTAACTCTCTCGGACGCGACATAGGCCTCCCAGGAAGCTTGTTCCGCGGTGCGCTTCTCTTCCTCGGCCTTCTTCTCCGCCTCTATTTTGGCGCGCTCTGCTGGAGGCAAAGCCTCCCACAAGGCGACATCCATTTCTTTCCAAAGCTCCTCAAGTATGGGGGGCTTGGTGGGCGGCGCGTCGTTCTCCTCGTAGTAGGGAGCCGACGCGTCCTCCGGCGCGCATGCTGGCGAGATTGGGAACGCCGACGCGTCCACCTCGACGCGTCACGGCGAGGAGCGGAACGCCGACGCGTCCTCCTTGACTAGTGGCGGCGAGGAACGGAACGGCGGCGCGTCGGGTAGCGGCGAGGAGCGGAACACCGACGCATCGCGCCGGTGTTCCGCCTCGCCGTGACGCGACGCTGCCGCTGCTCCGCTCGCCGCCGCCACAAGTCGAGGAGGACGCGTCGGTGTTCCGCTCCTCGCCGCGACGCGTTGAGGTGGACGCGTCGGCGTTCCCAATCTCGCCAGCATACGCACCGACGCGTCCTCCTCGACTAGTGGCGGCGAGGAACGGAACGGCGACCAATGACCGTCCGCGTGGTGTAGCAAGGGGCTCCTAGAGCTTGGGAGGGGCGATGCCATGGTGGTCGACGTGAGAGGGAGGGGGAGGAGATAGCGATGAACGTGAATGTGACGGGGATGAGATAGGGATGTCGTGGGAGGTGCAGTATTTATAGCGAGCAATGGCACACCTACGTAAGATATAGATCGAAGTCAAGATCGATTTAACTACAGGTCGGTTGCGTCATCGACATGCGGGGCGGACCCTTGTTGGGCCCATATGTCAGTGACCCAATGCACCTGCAGTTAAGTAACAACTACGTGGGCATATTTGTTGGAGTAAATTACGGGGGAGCGAAGGGGTGGAAATATTGCTGGTCACAACGGATTGGACGAGCGTGGGGGGAGGAGAGTCATGCATGCAGATTTTTTTCACACGGAGGGAGAAGGAGAGTTTGGCAGGCATATTGTTTCCACACATGGAGAGGAAAAGATTTGGAGACGAACGGGCTTCCTGTAGGTATGGGGAACGGTGCATAATAAGTCATCTTCCATGCCGGGCTAGGTATAGTCTCAAGTCATTAAAAACATACACGCCCCACACATGTTCATATTTCAAGGTGCAATAAATTATTGCATGCGATGATTAAGGATGGCCATAATGGTGGTATTTTAGCTGGTATCATGCACACGGGAATAACAAACATGCTGATGTGGCAAAGAATTAAAGAAGAGAGGGGGGGTTGGAGTAACTAGTGTTCATGCATGCATTGGTAAACACATTTTTTTGTGAAGAACGACAGCACTAGTTGAGTACTTTTGCAGACTTCAAAAACTTCCACAATGTGTCAACATTCACAATGTCAAATCAATATTTTTACACTCATTATAAAACGTAGTTCTTATACTCATTATAATCAGTACTATTGTAGATATTGATATTTTTAGTATAAATTTGGTCGTGGGATTTCATTGATGCCTGTCAAAGCGTGGAGGAAGCGGAGCTTAGGGCTTGCATTGTCGGTCTCTACATAGGTATTTCTCTTCATAATCCTGTAATTTTAGAGACTGATTGCGCTTTTGTGGTAGCGTCTCTTGCATCGGGGGACTATGACAGGTCTGCTATGCGTGACTGAAGATGAAATAGTTGAGCATCTCGAAGTTTATCAACAATCTTCAATTGTCAAAGATTAGCCGCTCATTCAATAAGGTGGCACACTTAATCACTAAGTATAGCTTTGACAATAGATTAGATGGTATTCTTGTAAATAACATACCGCCCCTGTGTGGTGAATATTGTATCGAATGAGTGTACTGGTTTGGCTGGTTAATCAATATATGGTGGTGTTCAAAAAAAGAGTATAAATTTGGTCAAACACTTTGCAAACGGTTGACGGGAGTAAAAAGGACCAGATGTAGTATCATGCATGCGGAGTAGGCAAAAAAATTTGCTTGTCTAAAAAAAGGCAAAAAAATGCTCATTTATAGCCGGTCGAAGTCTCAAAGGGCGCGACCGTGCGAGGGAGGCGAAGGTCGTGGGAGGCGCGGCGTTTGACGAAATTAAGTGAAGTTACATCCACGCGCCAGCATGGCGTGCGAACAGGAAGAAGCTATACCGTCAGGCCTACGATATGGGTCTAGTAGACATGACATCTAGTGGGTCCCACATAGTTCTTGAGAACTCTTTGGGGGCTTGCAGCCGTTTATCCACCGGGCAAGCCAGCAACCCCACGCCGTTCACACGCCCTACTCGTTCCCATCTTCTACCTTACAACAGTTCGCTCCCAGTCGTCCCGTCCTTTCACATTAGTTCGCTCCCAGTTTTTTTATGGGTACACCAGTTCAACTTCTCCTAACCCTCCTCCAAAATCCATGGCCTCCCAAATCTCCATGGTCGCCGCTGAGTACCAGGTTAGAGCCATCACCGGCGATCAGTTCATCGTCATCTACACACGTGGATCCGAGACGGTGAAAGCATGGCTTGCTCACTTCCTACGCATGTTCAACAGTTCAACGGATGAGTGGGTCGCTGGGCTAGATGTTGAGTACACCACAGTCCTGGGACGAGAGAAGGATCTAAAGGACGAAGAGAGGAAGAAGCCTGCCATGATCCAGGTTTGCGTACATAAGTTTGCTTGGTCTACCATATATGCCATGCCGACGTTGAGTGCCAGGATTTTAAGAACTTCCTCAAGGACAAAAGAGTGAAATTCGTACATCAGAGGCTTTAAGAACGACAGTGGACGCCCTGCGTCGGATAGGTCTCGTTGTAGGCCAGCCCTTCGATCTCGGAAGGAAAGCCCGGTGTCCTCCTCTCAACCTTCAATGCTGACCTGGCGGCAGCCATGATTGATCCTTTATACGCTAAATCAAGAAACCTCATCACGAAGTTTCATCATGCATGGGAGTCGAAGACATTAGATGAAGATCACATCCTGTGACGCAGCAATGGATGCCTACCTTTGTTTAAATATCTACAAGGGTTGGATGAAGAAGCGTAACCCAAAGGTCCGGTTCAAGCAAAGAAGCGTCGGCGAAGAGGAAGAGGAAGAGGGACGAGGACAAAGTCGAGGACGTGGACTCGTGACTCAGTAGGTGGCGATGCCGTCGCTCATGCTGGTTCTACTTCAAAGGTCAAGCGGACTAGTTGCTTAGTTTATTTTCAAGGGTGTGTGTTGTCGAGGCCCCAGCAGAACTATGTTTATGTTCTTTCTCGTTATTTGAACTCTTTACTACGTGCAGTAGTACTAGTACTATGTCTTACTACTGTTCTTCTTGCAGTTGGTACCATCGTCAGATCTTCGTGTTCCTACTGTACTTAATATGTTCGTACTAGTAGTATAATTTGGGTAGGTCGATTTGTGAAAGAAGTTCGACGGAGCGAAGGAAGAAGACGACAGAAGAGGTGGAAGAAGCCCTTCTAGCCATCCATGTTGCATCAAATGGCTCACATGAGTCGACTGACCCAAATTGCTCCTTCAGATTGCAGGATCCACGTGGTATTCAAGGTGTCGAAGGTAGATTCCGCGTCCGCCCCCAGTTTGCGGGCTCGACGCGCGCGCAACCGGCTTCCACCGGGACAGCCACCATGCGCGCCTCCTCCGCACGGGCGGAGACGGCAATGACACGCTTGTTCCTCCTCGCGGGCGTGCTGGAGCACGCGCTCGTCCTCCTGTTCGTACGCTACGTGCATAGACGCGGCTCCACCAGCTGCTCGCGTGCTTGGCAGCGCGGCGGCATCGCGAGGAGGGACTGCAGACGACGTGAGCGGGATAGCGGCGACACGACAGTGATGGGCGAGAAATTGTCGGCCGGAGTAGGCGGGCGCCGGCATGCACAACGGCGGCGGCGGCATATTGATGAATGCGCGTGTGGGAGCTTACTTTAGTTTTATATATAAGGTTGGTCAAACTTAAAAGAAAACTGTACTAGTACACGTAAACATTAGACTTAGGCAGCGCTTCTATTAGTTAGTACCACAGCCACGATACGAAATCCTGTGCAAGCGCGTGAACTGCGGCCGCACGGTCGATCGAACGGTGCATCACCGTGTCGCGCTCGAAGGACATCCACCGAACCTTTTTGTGTGTGTGAAAACAATCCCCGAATATTACTCAACTTTTTTCCTGTGAAAGTTCTTGACGCTGCAATATTTCCATATATTTGAATTTAGCTCGATTCGTGTTTATTTGGATTTGGACTTTTAGGTGCGCCCTAGTTTTTTAATACTGATTTTGTGTGTGTGACCGAGAGCGAACGTGTGTATGTGTCCATATGTGTGTTGTGGCGGAAGGGCAATGTGGAGACGGTGTGCGTGTGATCTGAGACATAGAGAGGTGTGAATGTGCAAATGATCATGCATGAGTGAGACATAGACAGATGCCGATACGTTGTGTATACATGAGAGAACGGTCTTCTAGTTTACTTGTGTGTGTGTGTGTGTGAGAGAGAGAGAGAGAGGGAGAGAGAGAGAGACAGAGAGAGGAGCATCCGTAACACAACAACCATCTCTCTCGATTCGTCCGTCGCTCACACGGTCGCATGCAACACATGCATCAACGCGCACATTTTGACACCCTCACCCGGCCCCTGCCCACCTCAAGGCCGGCACAATCTCTTCGTGAATACCCATTTGTCTCCTTAGGTTTGTTTTCTCTCAATATATGACACACACACACACACAGAGACAGACACACGCAACACAACACACACACACACACTCCCCCGAGCACACAATTCATCCCCATCCAAGGTTATACGGCGACCACTCTCGCTTGTGCTTCTTTGCACCCCAACATGCACAACACCTCAATCTTCAAAGAGGGCAACGAGCAGATCAAGACGGCGACCACACCGCTAGAGAATGCGGGGTCATTTGGAAGCAGGGTGATGTGACGACGGCTGACTGACTCCTCCCCCCACCCTCTCTCTCTCTCTTGCACAAAATTACCAATCCCTCTCTCCCCCGCACAAAATTGTCAATCCCTCAACCCACGAGATCCTTCCCCTCTCGTCCTTGTTTTTCTAGTTCTCTCATCAAACATGTTGTCTCTTCTCCTTCCACGTATACAGAATCCATATGCACACGCATCTCATGTATATTACATGTATGCATCTTTCTCATAGACGTAACCTCTTCCTCTCTCTTTCTCTCTCTATCTCTATCTGTCTGTCTCGTTAGGTTTGTCTCCTACTCTCTCGCCCACATACATACAATCTTTCCCGCCCTATCTGCTCCATCTTCAAAAGCTCCCTCTGCATGTTTCATTCACACATTGGGATATGTCAAAATGTTGCTTCTATAATGGCTGATGTAGAGTTATGGTTGTTTTTGTTGCATCCTACAAAGTAATAACTATGAAATGCATTTAGATTCTCATTTGACTGGGATTATGTGAGTTTGAGCATGTTGTGAAGTACTATAGACCTTGTATACATGTTGGAATTCGACAATGATTGTAACTATTGAATTGTATAGACCATTACATTCGAAGTCAATAGCCTAATATATTTATTTCACAATTTCAACAAATGATTAGTTCACTACAAACTAAGAAAACAAATTTGTACTCCCTCTATTTTTATTTAAGTCCGCGTATTAGCATTGGTCAAAGTCAAGTTTTGTAAACCCTCAGAAAGCTTATAACAAAAAATATTAACATATACAATAACAAATATATACCATTAGATTCATTATTGAATGTACTTTCACACCATACATATTTGTTATAGTAAATGTTTATATTTTTCTATAAACTTGGTCAAACTTTAGGAGGTTTGACTTTGGTCAAACCTAATATGCAGACTTTACTACTACTACTCGCTAGTTGCTTAGCTGAATCACTCAACACGCCACATCGGGAGTCCAGTGTCACAAAATTTTGAGGTTGGCGGGAAAATCTGCCGCGACCTTGATTCGAGCAGTGGGAAGTTACCATCATAGCCTTCGGAACAGGCCTACGCATGACTGATGACCCACAAGTATAGGGGATCTATCGTAGTCCTTTCAATAAGTAAGAGTGTCGAAACCAAGGAGGAGCAGAAGTAAATGATAAGCGGTTTTCAGCAAGGTATTCTCTGCAAGTACTAAAATAAGTGGTAACAGATAGTTTTGTGATAAGATAAATTGTAACGAGCAACAAGTAACAAGAGTAAATAAAGTGAAGCAAGGTGGCCCAATCCTTTTTGTAGCAAAGGACAAGCCTAGACAAACTCTTATAAAAGGAAAAGTGCTCCCGAGGACACATGGGAATATCGTCAAGCTGGTTTTCATCACGTTCATATGATTCGCGTTTGGTACTTTGATAATTTGATATGTGGGTGGACCGGTGCTTGGGTGCTGTTCTTACTTGAACAAGCATCCCACTTATGACTAACCTCTATTGCAAGCATCCGCAACTACAACAGAAGTATTAAGGTAACCCTAACCATAGCATGAAACAAGTGGATCCAAATCAGCCCCTTACGAAGCAACACATAAACTAGGGTTTAAGCTTCTGTCACTCTAGCAACCCATCATCTACTTATTACTTCCTAATGCCTTCCTCTAGTCCCAAATAATGGTGAAGTGTTATGTAGTCGACGTTCACATAACACCACTAGAGGCTAGACAACATACATCTCATCAAAATATTGAATGAATACCAAATTCACATGACTACTAATAGCAAGACTTCTCCCGTGTCCTCAGGAACAAACGTAACTACTCACAAAGCGTATTCATGTTCATAATCAGAGGGGTAATAATATGCATAAAGGATCTGAACATATAATCTTCCACCAAGTAAACCAACTAGCATCAACTACAAGGAGTAATCAACACTACTAGCAACCTACTAGCACCAATCCCAGACTTCGAGACAAGAATTGGATACAAGAGATGAACTAGGGTTTGCAGATGAGATGGTGCTGGTGAAGATGTTGATGGAGATTTCCCTCTCCCGATGAGAGGAGCGTTGGTGATGATGATGGCGATGATTTCCCCCTCTCGGAGGTAAGTGTCCCCGGCAGAACAGCTCCGTCGGAGCCCTAGATTGGTTCCGCCAAGGTTCCACCTCGTGGCGGCGGAGTCTCGTCCCGGAAGGTTGCTTCTGATTTTTTTCTCATCGAAAGACTTCATATGGGAGAAGATGGGCATCAGAGAGCCACCAGGGGGCCCACGAGGTAGGGGGCGCGCCCTAGGGGGGGGCGCCCCCCACCCTCGTGAGCAGGGTGTGGGCCCCCTGGCCTTCATCTTTGGCCATTTATTTTTATTTATTTATTTTAAGATATTCCGTGGAGTTTCAGGACTTTCGGAGTTGCATGCAGAATAGGTCTCCAATATCGCTCCTTTTCCAAATTTCAGAATTCCAGCCGCCGCATGCTCCCTCTTCATGTAAACCTTGTAAAATAAGAGAGAATAGCCATAAGTATTGTGACATAACGTGAAATAACAGCCCATAATGCGATAAATATCGATATAAAAGCATGATGCAAAATGGACGTATCAACTCCCCCAAGCTTAGACCTCGCTTGTCCTCAAGCGAAAAGTCGATAACAATAAATATGTCCTCATGTTTAGAGGTAGAGGCGTCGATAAAAATAAAATACGGACATGAAGGCATCATGATTATTCTCATAACAACAACATATATAGATTTTGTCATATGATTACTTATGTTCAAGTGATGATCTTTTCACAATGCAAAAGTATGAATCGTAAACCTTATTGGGCACCAAAAAATTATAACCTCAGTCATTGAAGCAATTGCAATTTATCATAACATCGGAAAGAGTCTATGTCAGAGCTTAAAAGCAAGTCCACATACTAAACTATCACTTAGTCCTTCATAATTGCTAACACTCACGTAATACTTGTAGTTACGGAGTTTTAATCGGACACAGAGAAAGATAGGGGCTTATAGTTTTTCCCCACAACTTTTTTCCTCAAGGGTAATGTCAACAATAACAATTAATGCTCCCCTACATCCAATTAGATATATATATCATGTTCTTTCCAACATGCTGGGCTTGCCAAAGGATAAAATGAAAAAGGAAAGGTGAAGATCACCGTGACTCTTGCATAAGGTAGAAGATAATAATAAAAGATAGGCCCTTCGCTGAGGGAAGCAGAGGTTGACATGCGCTTTTGTGGCTTGATGCACAAAATCTTAATGCAAAAGAACGTCACTTTATATTGCCCCTTGTATGTGGAACTTTATTATGCAGTCCGTCGCTTTTATTACTTCCACAACAAGTTCGTACAAAGCTTATTTCTCTGCACTAATAAGTCATGCATATTTAGAGAGCAATTTTTATTGCTTGCACAGATGACAACTTACTTGAAGGATCTTACTTAATCCATAGGTAGATATGGTGGACTCTCATGGCAAAACTGGTTTTAAGGGTATTTGGAAGCACAAGTAGTATCTCTACTTGGTGTTGAGAATTTGGCTAGCATGCGGGGGAAAGGCAAGTTCAACATGTTAGAGGATCCATGCCAACATACTTTATCTCGGATATAAGAAAACATAACTCATTATGTTGTCTTCCTTGTCCAACATCAACTCTTTAGCATGTTGTATTTTAATGCGTGCTCCCAATCATAAAAGATGTCAATGATAATATATCTATATGTGAGACCTCTCTTTCCTTATTACTTCCTATTAATTACAACGATGACCAAAGGTATATTTGCTAACTCCCAACAACTTTTAATCATCATACTCTTTCTATGTGAAGTCATTACTCTCAATAAGATCAATATGAACTCTTTGTTTCTTTTATTCTTTTTCTTTTGTTCTTTTTCTTTTGTTCACCCAAGATCATGGCAAAACAATCAAGCCCTTGACTCAACACTAATCTTTATTATATATAGCTCACGGACTCGATTACATAGAGGGATTATAAAGCAAAACTTCAAAACTAGATCATGCCATGACTTTATTCTTCTAAATCAAGATACTAATAGGATCGAACTAAGAAAAACGGTAAATATAGGAGTTGTGATGGTGATACGATACAGGGGCACCTCCCCCAAGCTTGGCAGTTGCCAAGGGGAGTGCCCATACCCAAGTGATTATGTCTCCTTCTTTGTTTTTGGTGTAATATTCTTGGCGATGATTCCCCTCAAGATACGGTTCTCCTCCTCGAGCTTATTGACTTGCTGCTTGAGGTCCATTATTTCCTTGCGAAGCTTTCCTGTAACGGCTCATGCTCCTTGCACCCAAGGGTGTTGCATAGCTGCGGGAGAAAAAGAGACACTCCTCCTCATATTTTCATAAGAAAGAAATCTAACATTGGAAGGGATAACCGAGTTTGGAATAGCTGAGCTTTGTAGTTCCCCCATCGTAAACCCAGCTCGGAGGCGGGAGCTGACTTCTTGATCCTCCATGCAATCTACCCTCATCAAGTCGGCCTCCATCTCCTCCTCCGTTGCTGGCCCATAGTGGTCAGCATCGCTATGTGCCCTTGGTTCCGGTGCCGGATTAGATACCTGGCTCTCCCTGACTGACTCTTGAGAAGACATCTTGCTCTAATCTGCAGCAGCAAAAGCGCAAAACAAGAACAGAGGATATTTGCGTGATACGGGATTCAAATCCTTAGGGAGAATATATAATGAATATTTACCGACCAAAATACGTATCGTGCAAGAAAACGGAGTCCGGAGGGCACACGAGGTGCTCACGAGGTAGGGGGCGCGCCCAGGGGGGTAGGGCGCGCCCACCACCCTCGTGGAGGCCTCGTGTCCTTCCCGGACTGCCACTTATTTTTCTATTTTTCTAAATATTCCAAAACAGAGAAATATTGCCTTCGAAATTGTTTTGGAGTCGGTTTACTTACCGTACCACATACCTATTCCTTTTCAGAGTCTGAAACGGTCTGGAAAGTGTCCCTTATCTATTCCTCTGGGATTACGGTTTCAATAATATTGGTTTCAACATTTATGGGATTACTTGAGATATAATGTTTGATTCTTTGACCGTTTACCACCTTCGGATTTGTGCCTTCGAAGTTGTTGATTTTTATGGCACCGGAACGATAGACCTCCTCGATAACGTAGGGACCTTCCCATTTAGAGAGAACTTTTCCTGCAAAAAATCTTAAACGAGAGTTGTATAGCAATACATAATCACCTACATTAAACTCATGCTTTTGTATCCTTTTGTCATGCCATCTTTTAACTTTTTCTTTAAAAAGCTTGGCATTTTCATAAGCTTGGGTTCTCCATTCATCAAGTGAGCTAATATCAAATAACCTCTTCTCACCAGCAAGTCTGAAATCATAGTTGAGCTCTTTAATAGCCCAATATGCCTTATGTTCTAGTTCGAGAGGTAAGTGACATGCTTTTTCCATAAACCATTTTATACGGAGATATACCCATAGGATTCTTATATGCAGTTCTATAGGCCCATAATGCATCATCAAGTTTCTTGGACCAATTCGTTCTAGACCTATTAACAGTCTTTTGCAAAATTAATTTGACCTCTCTATTACTCAATTCTACTTGACCACTAGACTGTGGGTGATAAGGAGATGCAATTCTATGATTAACGTCATATTTAGCAAGCATTTTACGGAAAGCACCATGAATAAAGTGTGAACCACCGTCAGTCATTAAGTATCTAGGGACTCCAAAACTCGGAAAAATAACTTCCTTAAGCATTTTAATAGAGGTGTTATGATCAACACTACTAGTTGGAATAGCTTCTACCCACTTAGTAACGTAATCAACAAAGAACTAAAATATGTGTATATCCATTAGAGGCAGGAAAAGGTCCCATATAATCAAAGCCCCAAACATCAAATGGTTCAATAACAAGTGAGTAATTCATAGGCATTTCTTAACGTCTACTAATATTACCAATTCTTTGACATTCATCACA
Organism: Aegilops bicornis; assembly: GCA_021605145.1. Taxonomy (NCBI): domain Eukaryota; kingdom Viridiplantae; phylum Streptophyta; class Magnoliopsida; order Poales; family Poaceae; genus Aegilops; species Aegilops bicornis. The sequence goes on from CM038669.1 coordinate 127,848,069, forward strand.
AGACAAAACAAACTTACGGGCATCTTTGAAGAGAGTGGGCCAATAAAACCCGAATTGCAATACCTTATGTGCAGTTCTATCTCCAGCGTGGTGTCCTCCATAAGCTTCGGAGTGACACTTGCGTAGGATCTATTCCTGTTCATGCTCAGGCACACAACGTCTAATAACACCATCTACTACTTCTTTATAAAGATGTGGGTCATCCCAAAAGTAATGTCGCAAATCATAGAAGAACTTTTTCTTTTGTTGGTATGTGAAGCTAGGTGGTTTAAATTTAGCAACAATATAATTAGCATAATCAGCATACCATAGAGTGCTACGAGAAGTGCTTATGACATTTAGTTGTTCATTAGGAAAGCTATCATCAATAGGTAGTGGGTCATCAAGAACATTCTCTAACCTAGATAAGTTATCTACAACGGGGTTCTCAACTCCTTTCCTATCAACAATATGCAAATCAAATTCTTGCAGCAAGAGAACCCATCTAATAAGTCTAGGTTTAGCATCTTTCTTTTCCATACGATATTTAATAGCAGCATGATCGGTGTGAATAGTTACTTTAGAATCAACAATATAGGGTCTGAATTTATCGCAAGCAGATACAACTGCTAAAAGTTCCTTTTCGGTAGTGGCATAATTTCTTTGAGCATTGTCTAGAGTCTTACTAGCATAATGGATAACATTTCTTATCAACTCTTTGTCCTAGAACAGCACCTACAGCATAATCACTAGCATCACACATAATTTCAAAGGGTAAATTCCAATCAGGTGGCTGAACAACAGGTGCAGAGACTAATGCTTTTTAAGTATTTCAAATGCTTCTACACAATCATCATCAAAGACAAATGGTACATCTTTTTGTAATAAATTAGTCAGAGGCCGAGAAATTTTTGAGAAGTCCTTAATGAACCTCCTATAAAATCCGGCGTGACCAAGGAGACTTCTTATACCTTTGATGTCCTTGGGACATGTCATCTTTTCAATAGCATCAACCTTGGTTTTATCAACTTAATACCTCTTTCAGAAACTTTGTGCCCCAAGACAATACCTTCATTAACCATAAAGTGGCACTTTTCCCAATTCAAGACAAGATTAGTTTCTTCACATCTCTGCAAAACTCGATCAAGATTGCTCAAGCAATCATCAAAAGACGGAAAAGTCGTCCATGAAATCCTCACAAATCTTTTCACAAAAATCAGAGAATATAGCCATCATGCATCTTTGAAAGGTAGCAGGTGCATTACATAAACCAAAAGGCATACATCTATAAGCAAAAGTACCAAAAGGGCATGTAAAAAGTAGTCTTCGATTGATCTTTAGCCGATACGTGTATTTGAGCGAAACCGTAATAACCATCTAGAAAGCAATAATGTGTATGTTTGCATAATCTTTCTAGCATTTGATCAATAAAAGGTAAGGGTAATGATCTTTCTCAGTAGCTTTGTTTAATTTACGAAAATCAATTACCATCCTATAACCTGTGATAATTCTTTGTGGAATCAATTCATCTTTATCATTAGGGACAACAGTAATACCTCCCTTCTTAGGGACACAATGGACATGACTTACCCACTGACTATCAGCAACGGGATAAATTATTCCTGCCTCCAGAAGCTTGAGTATTTCTTTTCTTACCACTTCTTTCATTTTAGGATTCAAACGTCGTAGAGGATCATGAATTGGTTTGGTATCCGCTTCCAACTTTATTTTATGCTGACATAGAGTGGGGCTAATGCCCTTAAGATCATCAAGAGTATATACAATAGCGGCACGGTGCTTCTTCAGGGTTTTTAATAATCTTTCTTCTTCATGCTCAGAAAGGTTAGCACTAATAATAACAGGATATATTTTCTTTTCATCAATATAAGCATATTTAAGATTATCGGGCAACGGTTTAAGCTCAAACACGGGATCACCCTTGGGTGGAGGAGGATCCCCTAGGATTTAAATAGGCAAATTATGTTGTAGAATAGGTTCCTGTTTAAATAATACTTCATATATTTCCCTTCTTTAATTCATGAACATCTCATTTTCATGGTCTAGCAAATAGTGTTCTAAAGGATCACTAGGAGGTACGGCAATAGAAGCAAGACCAATAATTTCATCCTTACTAGGCAATTATTCTTCACGATGTTGTTTACTAAACTTAGAGAAATTAAACTCATGAACCATATCATCCAAGCCAATAGTACCAACATTCTTTTCGCAATCTATCTTTGCATTAACAGTGTTCAAGAAGGGTCTACCAAATATAATGGGACAACAACTATCTTGTGGAGAACCAAGAACAAGAAAATCAGCGGGATATTTGGTTTTCCCACACAAGACTTCAACATCTCTAACAATTCCCACTGGTGAAATAATATCTCTATTGGCAAGCTTAATTGTAACATCAATTTCTTCTAAATCAATAGGTGCAATATCATGCATAATTTCTTTGTATAAGTAAATGGGTATTGCACTAGCACTAGCACCCATATCACATAAGCCATGATAACAATTATCTCCTATTTTAACAGAAATAACAGGCACGCCTACCACAGGTCTATGTTTATCTTCAGCACAAGGTTTGGCAATTCTAGCAGTTTCACCACAGAATTGAATAACATGCCCATCAATATTATCAGACAAGAGATCTTTAACAATAGCAATATTAGGTTCTAATTTAACAGTTGAAGCTTTAGCATGATCCTTTACTCTAACAGGGAAAGGTGGTTTCTCAACATAAGAGGTAGGAACAATAGGGTCATTATAAGTGACAGTCTTTTCTTCAACTTCAATAGGTGCAGCTACTTTTACTTCTATGGGAGGATGATATTTAAACCACCTCTCCTTAGGGAGATCAACATAAGTAGCAAAAGATTCACGTAAAGAAGCTACTATCTCAGAGTCAAGTCCATATTTAGTGCTAAACTTACGGAAAATATCGGTATCCATAAGAGATTTAACACAATCAAACTTAGGTGTCATACCTGACTCCTTACCTTCGTCGAGGTCCCAATCTTTAGAGTTGCGTTTAATTCTATCCAATAAATTCCATTTGAATTCATTAGTCTTCATCATAAAAGAGCCAGCACAAGAAGTATCGAGCATGGTGTGATTGTTATCAGAAAGCCGGGCATAAAAACTTTGAATAATTATTTCTCTTGAGAGCTCATGATTGGGGCATGCATATAACATTGATTTAAGCCTCCCACAAGCTTGAGTGATGCTTTCTCCTTCACGAGGCCAAAAAATATATATATAATTGCGATCACGATGAACAAGATGCATAGGATAATACTTTTGATGAAATTCCAATTTGAATCTTTTATAGTTCCATGATCTCATATCATCACATAGCCTATACCATATCAATGCGTCTCCCTTCAGAGATAAAGGGAAAGCCTTCTTCTTAACAACATCATCGGGTATACCTGCAAGCTTAAATAATCCACAAATTTCGTCGACATATATTAAATGCTCATCAGGATGCTTTGTTCCATCTCCTGTCAAAGGATTAGCTAGCAGTTTTTCCATCATACCCGAAGGAATTTCAAAAGGACTTTCATTTTCAATAGGTTCAGTAGGTTGAGGAGCAACTCTTTGCTCTACTGGACGGGGTGAAGATACCTCGAACAAGCCCCTCAGAGAATTACTTTCCATAGTAATAAGTGACAGAAAATTTCAGCACACTACATAAATTTTTCCTTACCAAATTCCACTTACCAAAGGCGCTACACTCCCCGGCAACGGCACCAGAAAAGAGTCTTGATGACCCACAAGTATAGGGGATCTATCATAGTCCTTTCGATAAGTAACACGCTACTAATAAGGTGCTACAGCTAACATATAGCAGTAGCGCCTGTTATCCCATGCTACTGCTATACATGAATAGATGTAGGGCTCTTTAGAAAAGGGCGATGCTGATATTATCTGCAGCACTGTTTACTGGGAAGCGCTACTGGTTATGCGGCGCTACTGCTAAATTTTCCCACCTCGCTACTACTAGTTTTATTAGTTTTTTTCCCTGCATATTTGTTTTGTATTTGTTTTATATTTGAATAGGCTTTATACAAGAATCTTTAGCATATCATACACATACAAATGTAATCATAGAATATACATACAATTAGTCTCATCAAATCATGTCATCATCATAATCATCATCCAACACAAAGTGGTCTCTCGTCATCATCTCAAAAATAGCGATACAAGTCTCGATTACTAGCAAATACATCATCATCCATCTAAACAATGATATACGCGAGAAGAGCTATCACTTTGAGTACATGAGTTTGTATCTCTCTCTCGCATTAGCGTGAACCTAGACTAACCATCGCCTGTCGCCGAAACCGGAAACCGTACACTGGCTCGACACTCGCCACTTGTCGATATATATACTCTGGCGTAGCACTTATTCACCATCGATGATCTATGCACCTGCATCGTCACATGAGTCGATGATATGCAACATATATAGTTGAGCAACAGAAAGAGACAGACTTGGCAAAAATAGAAACAACATATCATAAGCATAAATAACAAAGTTCATCGTACCCCATAATGCCGTAACTAGAGTGATTTTCGCTAGTCGAGGAGGAGGACGGTTTAATTACATCACAAATAAAGTTTCACCATGCATAACTCAAAGTTTTGTCATACAGAAAGTATGGACTAAACGGACACATTGTCATATATCGACAATCACACCAACATGTCGTTCCATCCATCCATGTCAGGGAGATAGTCCTCGAGCCTAGTGAAAGGCTTCAGGTCGAGATGCTGAGTGGCTACCCATGTTCGGACGTCTTCCCGCGATATTTGTCCTTCTTCCTAGAACATCCCTGTTTTTTCCGACGACCTCCTTCATGATTATTTGGGCAAGTTCACGCCGGATGTGATAGAACTCGGCTCGAAGTCGATGATCCTCGATATCTCCTACGTTCTTTGCCCATTGCAGAATATGGGCATCGCCGGATGTAGGTGACATGCGAAGGTTCTGGTGATCCCGTCTGTACTCCAGCATGTGGTGTAGGACATAGAATCCATCATTAAGAGAATCGCTCGGTTCTTTGGATGCAGCAGAAGTCGGTCTTATGGTCAAGGCGACCTGCCGCCCTTCTCTTCTTGTCCCTAACCTCTCCACCCCTTGCTTGGTAGTAAAACATAGCACTGTCGAGAACATCCTTGATGTGGGTGTAATCCTTTTTGTGAATGTTCTTCGACGAGTCCAAGTAAAGAGCGTGGGAGAATCGGGGGTATAGGATGATGAGGACGGCGCTCCCGCCGCTGTGCAAAATAAGTACACCTCAAATTACTTAGCCTCCACCGTGCAAATGAATGATTGAAATCGAAGGAAGGATAGCAGCGCGGATGACTTACATGGGATGATAAGGCACGAGAATCACCTCCTTGTCCTTATTGGCGAGCATGAAATTGTCGATGTATTCCCTCGCGTATACACGATGCTCTGCGCAGACTCCCAAGAAGCACTCGTGCATGTAGTACGGGTCAGCAACACAGATATGATATATTTGCTCATACCCGATGATGTATTTCATGTGCAAGGCATAAAGGCGGACAAACGTAAAATCCAGCTTCTTCACGTGAAACATGTCGAATATGTAATCGAATCGAAGGAAGAACTTATCCGCGGGGAAGCTGTCGACATACGACATTTGCCGCGGAACGTTAACCACGTAGAGTGGGTATCATGGATCTGTCGAGGCGATGAGGCCTTTCTCTACCCGCAACACATCGTCATGAAGTCTCCTTAGATCGCTGAATCTGACCCCTAGCGCTGTTGCAGGTAGGATTGGTTGACCGGGGATATGCCATTTATCCGCGTCAGGGATATCTATACGGTCCTGAAGCCGAGGCTGCTGAGGCGGCTGGATCATAGAATCAGCTTTTTTTGCCTTTCCTCGCTCTCTTCCTAGACTTCTTTACTACCGGAAGGTCGTCCATAATACGTTGAGACGGCAATTCAGGCACCGACTCATGACGCTCAAACCCCGAGGAGGCGCCAGTATAGACATACCGCTCAGCCACCGTCGTCCTCATCCTCATCCATGGCAACGCTATCAAGAACTAATGGAGCCTGCTCCTTACCCGTCTGCTATCACCCAACCCGACACACGACGCTAATTGGGTAGGTGGGGTGTTGATGTTCATACCTTGCCGAGGCTGCGTGCTCGTGGGTGTGCTCCCGACCGCCTCAGACGGCAAGCGAGACTCTTTGGCCACAACAGGACCCACCCATTGCAATAATCACCAAGCCGCCGCGGTGTCTCCTCATCATCCACCAGTAGTATTGGAGGAGGCAAATTCTCGTGGCCCGGTTCGATACTGGCCACGGAAACCTTGAAGACATTCGAGGGGATCGGCCGGCTATGGAACAATGGTTCCTTCAGCTCCATTATCGTCGCCTTCCACACGTCCACCTTCTGGTCGCCGATGGTGTACAATATGGTGCACGGGGTTTCGTCGGCCAGCAAAGAAAAGTCTGCGACGTGAGACATCCGAAAGGCAACGAAAACGGGAGATTATACATTTATATTGAAGGGGGCCGGTGTGACAGATACCGTGAGGGCGTCGAGCTCAGCCAAAGGCGAAGCACCGCCGAGCACGTCCGGTGCGGGAGCAGGTGCGGGAGCCGATGCGGGAGTAGGTGCTCCCAAGAAGTCAGCAAGGGAAAGTCCTCTGCATTTTTTTTCTGGATTTTGCCTTGTCCAAGTGAAAACGCCCGTCACCAAGGAAGTAGACAAATCTGCAACCACCTGTTTTGCGGCAGCTATCGCTATGCGATCGTTCGAGATGATTTCTTCTCAACCGCAATCTCAAGCTTCTTGTTGATGTTTTCTTCAGTTAACCTCCGTCTTTCCTTTCTCTCCTCCGTGGTCTCACGGTAGTACTTCTTCCACGTGGTGCCGTCTCCGACACCATGCACGCGTCCATACGACGGTCGAGTATCCACCGGTTGTCGTTTCAATATGTTCAACGCCCGGTTGAATGGAGTGTCCCACTTGGGCCTCGCCAATGCCTCAGATTGTGAGTCGCTTTTGGCCACAAACCGGTGTTGCTCTCTCTGCAAAAGGCACAAGGATCGTTTACAAATATGACTAACTTGTGCAGTCGAATTGATCAGAAACTAAAATTACCAGAAGTCTCATTAAAACCCAAATGAACCGTGTTGTCTCGTAGAACCTTCTTCACTGGGTCCCAACGGTGCCGGGCCCTCAGACGCCATGCTCCTGCGGACGGTGAAATCCGCCAAGGGTGCAGGATGCCTGCACTCGCGGCTTCCGCGTCCTCCTTGGCCCATTTGGACCTCTTTCCGCCGTAACCACGGCTTCCGAGGTGGTGGCTCCCAATGTTTCTCTCTTGAAGCCCCTTCATGTACGTAGACTTTTTTTGGCAGCTTCGGCCTCGCAAGCCTCCTTGAATATTTGAAACTGCTCTTCCGTGATTGTCGGATTATCCCTTTGCAATCTCAGAGTAGGGTTCCTTCTTGTCGATGATCCTTGCTTTCACTCGAGTTTTCCAGGCGGCCAACGCGTCGCTAAACTTGGTCATGGCATGTTTGTTTATCTTCTTCATTACCGGGTCCTCGTCTGGATCTTCATAATCCTTCTCATTCTGGCTCGGGAACAAGAATATCTGGTGAAACTTCTTTAGGAGGGAGCTCCTCATATTTTCTATCTTCTGTAGTTTCTCATCGTTGATGGTGGCGGTTGTCTGTACAATGCAGCCTATTTGATTGACGTAGCATCGACGCTGGCTTCCTCGGCGCCTTTGGCTCAAAAATGCCGCCGCCCACCTCCGTGACCACCAGTCTAGTAGTCCCGAGTTTGTTAGAAAGCTGTTGCCTCTTTGCTTTCGATTCTACACCGCTCCGCCTCCCGAGGCAGCACTGGTCTCGGCCTCAGCGGTCTCGATGCCGTCCGAGTCTTAGCGCCGGTCTCGCCTCAGCACTGGTCTCAAGGTGTCGGTCTCAGTCCCGATGCCATCGGTGGGCCCAAAGAACAACATCGGTTGATCGTCGGTAAGGCTAAAAATTAAATGCGTCGCCCGGTAGACGCTGCCGCATAATCACCGTAACCATGTCCTTCATCGCTATAGCCATGTTTCCTATGATTAAATCTAGTCAATTAATTCTAGACCTAATAAAATGAATAATAACATAAAGGCCTATTGTTTTGCAGGAATGTTGACTCCTTCCTAGTGCGGCAAATCCGGCACTCGATATGTCCTAGTTTGTAGCACAAGTCATGCCGAAATTCACGGAAAATTTCGGCATGACCTTTGCTAAAAAGTAGACAAATCGAGAACCTGAAATTTGCCGGAACAGAAATTAATAAACATTCCGACAAAACATAGGCCATTCACATCATTCCCTGGAAACAGTGTTCAAATATCCCTCTTCGACACCGCAACACATGTCCAAATATACACGAGCAACCACATGTCCAAATTTCACAAGCTAATTCAAAAACAAAGTGTAGAAGAAAATTCATTTAACTACTAATATAACAAAATTCAGTTAACTTTAGTGCTCTATAATGATGAAAGGAAAAAAAATCAGTTAACTACTAATTTCATTCCTTTAGGTTATTAATTTAACATCACCTAATTAACCTACTGTACCACTACTACTAGCAGCACTACTAACCTAATTAACGTAGCAAAACTCTAGTGCCCTAACTGAAAAACATCTAATTAACATCTACTAGTACCACTATTGCCCTAACCTAATTAACATCTACTAGTACCACTATTGCCCTAACCTAATTAACATCTACTAGTATCACTATATACTATACAAGCAGCATCTACCCTAATTAAACCCTACTGCCCTAACTAACTTTTGTTGTAAACCGAATTTTTTGCTCTAAACTAATTTTTGCTCTAACATCTACTACTGAACATCCTTTGCTCTAAACTAAATTTTTTGCTATAAACAAACTTTTGCTCTACTAATTTTTTCTCTAAAATGCAGAGAGAGAGAGAGGAGTGGGGAGGGTGGGGACTTACAGAGATGGGAGAGACGGTGGCAGGGAGGTGCTCGGTGACGGAGGCAGGGGTGGAGAGGGCGGGCTCGAGCACGGGCAATGGCAGTCCTGGGCGGGCTCGGACGGCGGTGAGGTGGAGGGCGCCTACGGTGACGTCGAGGGCGGCCTCGAGTGGCGGCGGTGAGGCTGAGGGCGGCCTCGGGCGGCGGCAATGAGGATGACGGCGGCCTCGGGGGGAGACGGTGAGGTTGCGGGCGTCCACGCCGGCAGGAGACGGCGGCAAAGTGGGGCGACGGTGAATCGGGGAGACGACGGCGAGGGCGAGGGATTTGGGGAAGAAGTGTGGTGGCCGGGGCCGGGGGACCGCTGTTTAAGTGAAACATATCGGTAGCTGCTTCAAAACGCCGCTTATAGCTAAGTTTGCTACATGCTTCTCAAAACCCACTAATGATATTCCTTTCTACTTTTTTCCCTTTTTTCTTTTATTTTTCTTTACATTTTATTTTTTTCCTTTCTCCTTTTTCTATTTCTTTCATTTTCATTTACTTTTCTACTTGTTTTTCACTTTATTTTATTTCCATTAGCAGTAGCGCCTTACACGTAAGCGCGCTACAGCTAAGGAGAGTAGCAGTAGCTGGGCCAAGATAATGCCGCCATCGCTAGGTTGGGCTAGCCATGTGCGCCCAGTTCAAACATAGCAGCAGCACTTTTCGCTAGTACGCGCTACTCCTAAAGTCATAGCAGTAGCGCGGTTTATTTACGTGCGCTACTACTAAGTAGCAGTAGCGTTTGATTTTGTACAGCGCTACTAGTAACATTCTGTGTATAAGGTTTTCCCTAGTAGTGTAAGAGTGTCGAACCCAACGAGGAGAAGAAGGAAATGATAAACGGTTTTCAGCAAGGTATTCTCTGCAAGTACTGAAATAATTGGTAACATATAGTTTTGTGATAATATAAATTGTAACGAGCAACAAGTAACAAGAGTAAATAAAGTGCAGCAACATGGCCCAATCCTTTTTGTAGCAAAGGACAAGCCTGGACAAACTCTTATAAAAGGAAAAGCGCTCCCGAGGACACATGGGAATATCGTCAAGCTAGTTTTCATCACGCTCATATGATTCGCTCGGTACATTGATAATTTGATATGTGGGTGGACCGGTGCTTGGGTGATGTTCTTACTTGAACAAGCATCCCACTTATGATTAACCTCTATTGCAAGCATCCGCAACTACAACAAAAGTATTAAGTTAAACCTAACCATAGCATGAAACAAGTGGATCCAAATCAGCCCCTTACGAAGCAACGCATAAACTAGGATTTAAGCTTCTGTCACTCTAGCAACCCATCATCTACTTATTACTTCCCAATGCCTTCCTCTAGGCCCAAATAATGTTGAAATTTTATGTAGTCGACGTTCACATAACACCACTAGAGGCTAGACAACATACATCTCATCAAAATATCGAGCGAATACCAAATTCATATGACTACTAATAGCAAAACTTCTCCCGTGTCCTCAGGAACAAACGTAACTACTCACAAAGCATATTCATGTTCATAATCAGAGGGGTAATAATATACATAAAGGATCTGAACATATAATCTTGCACCAAGTAAACCAACTAGCATCAACTACAAGGAGTAATCAACACTACTAGCAACCTACTAGCACCAATCCCGGACTTGGAGACAAGAATTGGATACAAGAGATGAACTAGGGTTTGGAGATGAGATGGTGCCGGTGAAGATGTTGATGGAGATTGCCCTCTCCCGATGAGAGGAGCGTTGGTGATGATGATGGCGATGATTTCCCTCTCCCGGAGGGAAGTGTCCCCGGCAGCACAGCTCTGCCGGAGCCCTAGATTGGTTCCGCCAAGGTTCCGCCTCGTGGCGGCGGAGTCTCGTCCCGAAAGGTTGCTTCTGATTTTTTTCTCATCGAAAGACTTCATATAGGAGAAGATGGGCGTCGGAGCCACCAGGGGCCCACGAGGTAGGGCGTGCCTGGGGGCGCCCCCACCCTCATGAGCAGGGTGTGGGCCCCCTGGCCTACATCTTTGGCGATGATTTTTCTTTATTTATTTTAAGATATTCCGTGGAGTTTCAGGAGTTTTGGAGTTGCACAAAATAGGTCTCCAATATTTGCTCCTTTTCCAGCCCAGAATTCTAGCTGTCGGCATTCTCCCTCTTCATGTAAACCTTGTAAAATAAGAGAGAATAGCCATAAGTATTGTGACATAACGTGAAATAACAGCCCATAATGCGATAAATATCGATATAAAAGCATGATGCAAAATGGACGTATCAATGACGCATTGTAGGGGGCTGTTTTCGTAACTTCAGGTTCACCCTACCCAGCTAACCCCACCCCGGCACCCAGAGTAGTACACCTGAATACTCCCCAATTTCTATCCCCACCGCAAGATAGACTTCTCCACGGCACCGCAGCCTTCGTGCTCCTCCCCTTTACATCGGCGCACTCATCCACCGCAGAAAGATTCCGCCTCATCGACGACCTCAGATGTCGTGATCGGAGCCGGTCCACCGTCGTCGTCAGACACGGAGCCTCTTCCCCGCCATCGCCTTCCACGGTCTCGGATCTGCTTGCCGGAAGCCGACGCTAAGCGTAGAAGTACCACCGCTAGGACAATGAACCGACTCCGCTGTCGACCATGACTCACAGAGGCCACCACGACCATCGTTCTCCTCCTCGATTGGTAATGTGTGTATTGAATCACTTAGCAGTACATGTGCAGTTCCAATTTTGTTCATACCTACCCTTCAAATTTCTTGGGTGCTATTGTTCCCGTAAAAGTAATTGGTTATAGCCTCCATTGCCCAACAGAATGTCAGCTTGTAATTGTGCGTTGCTCCTGTATCGCGCTGTGCTTGGGTAGGTTTCTCATCTGCTACCAGTAGTGTGGCAAATGATGGAAAGGTTTTTAGAACTAGAAAGATGCCCATGCATTGCACGCATCAAGATGCATTTTTATGAGTAGTTTATCTTGTTGGAGATGCTCTAACATGGCGTATTTAGTGCTTTAATGTTGCCCACAAGATGCGCGAGTATCACTAGTAGTATATTTTTCTTGCCATGTTGAGATTTTAAAACCACGAAAAGTAACATGCAGAGGAGCAATGAAGACCAAACACGGGATATTCAGGACATCTTCAAGGAGCGTGGCAAGTTAAAGAGGAGCTGCACCGAACCTGTAAAACGAGCTTTGGTAAGTAACACCCTTTCAATTACTTTCATGTAGCCTCATGTTCTTCGATGTGTATATGTTGTAATTTCTGTTTCTCTTAAGCGTGGTGTTCTTTGATGTGTAATAAGAAGAGTCTTAATCATCCTAATGCTTTCGTTTTTAGCTTGATGTAGGAAGTGGGTGTTCTCACCTTGTAGTCTGTTTTTACTTATTTTTTCCTTTTGAATTCACTTCTCCGAGTTCTGTTTATCTAGCTTCTACTAAATGGATCTAGGTTGCTCTGAGTATTGATCTAAAAAAGAAGTAACTTCATGTCGTGGATGCGCCTCATGAGGAGGGAAGTATGGTCAACCTCGAGATCATGTTTCCAAAATGAGGCTGGATTACACACAAGGTGCCAGTTCCCTAATGATGCTGGATGAGACACAAGGTGCAATTCCCAGATGATGCTGGATTACACACAAGCTAGGTGGAGCCGTCAGCTGTTCGTGTCCTCGTGGAATTAGTAAAGGTTGAAAGAAAGCGTGGAGCAGCCCTTGAGAATGTAGCTGAGTTCCTGAAGAAGTGAAAAGAGCAATCAGATGCTCTCTTCACCCAAGCCAAAGAAGAGATGGAAGAAGCCAGAAATAAGCTAGCAGAGGCAAGAAAGGCTAGGCGTCTCCTCGCTATCTAAAACTGTTGTCAATACAAAATTCCCTTCATAATAGCTAGGTTCAAATGTTTGTCCAACAAGATGCGTGTTGTGATGTCCGTGCATCTACCGATGTGGCACAAAATGTTTTTTGGGTCATGTAATAACAGCAATTACTTTCCAAACAATAATGCATTTAAGCATTGGACATGGTATAGTTCACGCGCAAGCCCGACATTCCAAGTTCAACTTCCACATCAAACTCATGTTCACAGAGATCTGCAAATTCATACATAATGTCCACAACCATGATTCACTTCAAAGACAAAAAAAATGTGAGGAGAGTTATAAATAAAGAAAATCATCTACTAGTTCCTGCTACCAGTGCGAGCACAACAAGTCAAGACCATGCGTAAATTAATTATATTTTAGTCACTTTTTGTGTTCTAAAATGCCTGCCGGCTCACAGAAGGACGTGTTGCCGGCACACACGCGGATTCAATAAAGGCAGGCGGGGAAGTCTTAAGCTGGTTGCATGCGGTGAGGAGGCGTGCTCAGCCGGGCCTGCAGTGAGTGCGGCCCTCTTAGCCGGCGCACCGGTTCAATGCCTGCGCTATGAGAGGTCGCGTCCGTGTCAGAGCAATCACTCCCTCCAGTTCTTTTTTGTTTGGGTATAACAAAATCTCGTTTTCCATTCACATTTTACAAGTAAATTTCATGGACAAACTTTGACCCAAATTATGACGGGGACTAGTAAACAAGAATGGAGGTAGTAGTTTTTTTTAATCAAAGAAGGGTTTCCCCTTCCGATTTTCATTACTGAAAACCAGCATCTAAATCTAAACCATAGTACTTGCCCTAGAACTACCAGTTCAACATCTCGCAACATAAACCCATACAACCTCCATCGCAAAAAAAAACCATACAACCATACGCCAAGGAGGTACGTAGTACTATGAATTCCATTTTGCTCCATACCAATCGCTCTAAAAACTACTTACTACTTATAACGCGCCATTGAAAATCGGAACTCTTAACCCCGCTTAAAAACGATATTTTAAACGTGGTTACTCGACCGTGGCAACCGGCGAGCCACCGCGCCCAAGTCGCTCATCTGTGGTCCCGACCATCAACTCCTACGGATCAAATTATCACGCGAGCTGACTATTCCTACAAAGGTGCTCCACCACGTACCCGGTACCCGCGAATGCAGCAATAGTGCACCTAGGGTTTTAGGGTTTATTTGTTAACGTCGCCTTTACGTAACACTCATGTGTGCGAGACACCAAGAGGCCGACTGCGTGCGTGCGCCTCTTCTCTTCGTATATGTACTCCACCGTTTGTCTAGTGTCCAAAAAATTATAATAACTACTAGCATTGTGCCAATGTGTTGCCACACGATCAAGCTAGATTGATTATTAATACATATTCACCGATTTGATAGAAAAAAAGTCTAGCTTTGAAATACGTATATCACTAAAAATATGTTATATTTCACTCAAAATATATTCCTTTGGCGTTTTGATGAGATAAGGGAGGAATTTCCAAGATTCGAGAAGTTGTATATGTCTAATTTCTACTCTTACTAGCAAGATGCCCATGCGTTGCACAAGACATCAAGATCTTGTGGGAGAAAAGGATGAACGAGGGAAGGCCTTATCTGCAAATGTGGTGAAGAGTGCAGGTAAATTGCCATATTTTCCTTCCTATCCGTCAGATATAAATCAGACGACCTACATTGCAGGATGGCAGACCCACCATCATCACCAACTCTATTTTTTATCCCTACTCTTATGATAAGCATTGTCGGTGATGATCGTGTGCCTGCCATCCTGCAATATAGGTCGTCTGATCTATATCTAATGGATAGGAAGGAAACTATGGCAATTTTGCAAAAAGATACCCACACCCCTCTCCACATTTGCAAATAAGGCATTCCCTCGTTCATCCTTTTCCCCCACAAGATAAACTACTCATACAAATGCATCTTGATGTTCCGTGCAACGCGCTAGTTGTTGCAAATAGCCCATGTGTGTGTGAGAGAGAGGGAGAGTGGAGGAGGACGGAGTGCATGTGTGGCAAAGACACAAGGAGTGTGTGTGCGATAGGTATCAGCTTAAAATGAGGCGATAGTGTGTGTGTGCACGATCGAGAGGGTGTGTCTCAAGAAGGGAAGAAAAATCTAGATAGATACAAGGAGCGGGAGAGAGACATGTATGCGATGGTGGAAGCACGAGTGTGCAGGTGTATAAACCTATCTAGAGGCTAGCTAGTCGATAAATGTTTGTGAGAGAAATACGAGTCGGGTTGCGAAAGTGGGAGTTTTGTGTGTGTGTGTGTGAGAGAGAGAGAGACGGTAGTCGGGAAGGGGAGTGGAAGCAGGAGTTGTGTGTGTGTGTGTGTCTGTGTGAGAGAGAGAGAGAGAGAGAGAGAGAGGAGACGGTAGTCGGGGTTGTCTGATCGGTAAACAAATGAATAATGTCAGTCTAGGATGGAGACGAAAAGGAGACCACAACAAATGTTCTGTCTACAAGAGAGATAGAGAGAGTAATTTTAGTGGTATGAGTCAAATGTAGAGACATATAGGGTGTGTGAGAGAATCCCATAGAGAGAAAGACAAAGTGAAAGACGAGTGGAGACTGTGTGTTTGGCGGTGAAAAAGAAAGCTTAGGTACCGAGTGATACCAAGAGAACAAGAGAGACGTGAGAGATAATGAAAACCATGTAATGTATAATGATAGGGAGAGTGTGACACTTCTCAAGGAGAAGTCGAGAGACCATGTTTGCAGGATAGGAGCAACATGAAGTGAGCGTATGGGTGAGATGGAGAAAAGAGAGTGTTAGCTACCAAGGAGCATGCATGCGAGAGAGATGGGCGTGAAAGGAGTGAACAAAAAGGATTCAAATATTTGAATTGAGATGATGATACATGTAATCCATACTCGAACCAAAATTGATCTATCAAACATGCATACTCATATGAATTAACGCACATCTATGTTATTTAATATCTAGATATTACTGATCCATACATTTTAGTAGAACATAATTTGGTTAAATTTTTCAAATTCAACCTTAAGATTTCGAGATCGTTGTATTTGTAAATCATATTATACATATAAAGGAGCAGAATTCTTTGTTGTGCTTTTGAAAGTATATATAAAAATGATGTATATAGAATGTAATTCCAATTGAAAATGGATCCCGCCCGAAAAAAATAGAATACAAACGGGATTCGAATTGAGTTGGCACGGTAAACGCAGCACTCTGCAAAATTTGAACGAAGCGGGAAATTCGCAAGAATCACTCAAACCAAAATCTGCGAGATGGAAATCACTACTGCCTATCCCTGCCACGCAAAGCCTATCTGCTGGATTTATATAGGTTTCGATAGGGGTAGGTTTGTAATTTCACCCAAACGCGCCTCTCACCCGGATTCATACACGGTGGGCGCCAAAACACAGTGTGTCCTCGGCCGAAATCGACTCCCTCCCCGATTCATAATTACCGTCCTATCCCCAACCGACTAGTGTTGCTGTGATGTAGTAGAAATTTGAAACATGGACTAAGTTTGTAAATTTCCTCACATTTGAGAAAAGCGCGCCCTGAATACATGGTTCCACCCTTCCTCTCTACCTCCCTTTTCCCCATTCATACTCCGTGGGCGCCAAAACACCCTCTCCACCCCACCCTCCTCCGTCTCACGCCGTCCGCCACCCCATCCACCGCCGTCCTCCTCCACCATGCCGGAGCTGATACCCCGACGCCCGGCCCATTACAAGAGATCGACCTCTCATCCACGCATCGCGATCGGGATCCTTGCATCCCGCCCTCTCGCTTCATCCCCGTCATTGCCCACCTTGCCGGGCGCCGCTCCTATGACCGTCTCGGCCCACCGCGCCCGCCGCCACCATCTACCCTCCTAGATTCGCTTCCACGCTGCCGACAGCCATCGCTACCGCAGCACCATCAAATTCTCAGCAGATGCGTACATCGCCGCCGCACTGTAGGCGGTACTCTTTTCAGATGTCTGCTCAACTTATTTATTGCAGCAAGAAAATAGATCGCCACCGCTTTACTCTGATTTCTTGTCTTGGTTGCGGTTGCCTTTGTCCGGTTTGCACCTTCAGATCCGCCATGGCACGCTCAACACCATACTCCCAATGCTTATGGTTTTCCCCTTTTATATTCCACACTAGTTAAATCATAGTAGACTAAATTTCAAAATTGGGTGACTCAATTTTCCAGAGCTCGTCGGAGTTCGCCGGTGCGATCGAAGGGGCTCGTGTGGTGACGGTGGTTGTGGGGGGCGGTGGTGGGGCCTCGTTGAATGAAGAAAACTCGACGCGGGTGGGGGCGGGGGTGGGGTGGCGGAGGAACATAGGCGATGGGGCCGGTGGTTCAGCCGGCGGCCCGTGCGGTGTTCTGTATGGGAAGCACAGTATGTTCCTTGTCAGGAATGGGAGCAGGGACATCTGCAGTCAACAACTGATAGAGCTGGCATGTACGTGATCGATAGGCTTTCAATTACTAGCGGCAATACAACACCGTAATTTCTAGCCAGTTCCACTTTCCCGATTTATATATCCTGGTTATGGTGTACCGTTATGTACACTATGATCCGCCTAGTTGTTGTGTGCTCTTGTTATCATGGTTTGGCAATAAACTCTCTATACAAGATATTATGAACCTATCATCCGCCACTATCCTTACTTCTGGAGCCTATTTTTTTGTGTACTTGTGCCAGATTATATAAATGCACGCACCATATTACAACACACATGAGCTCTCTCATCAGAATCTAGTGATAGCACACAAGTGTTTACAGGGGCGCCGCTATATTAGAATATCATCTTCATTACAAAGATAATCTCACAGCTATTTATGTTTTCATGGTTCTCAGATATTTTACGCAATTACCGGTGAATATCGTAATCCGCAAGATCGTAAGAATATTGTGGAACACCGCAATGACTTACAAAATTGGCAGCAAGGCATTGAGTGCCATTCGGAAGAATGAAACTCAGACGCCCCCACTGTTGATTCTTGTTCGTAATATCATCCTAATGACTATTCTAACCTCGAGAGTCAAAGGCGTATGGCCTGTCCTGTTCACCCATCAAGGTGCTCGTTCTAATTTGGCAAGGTTTTATTGATTGCGCGTATCTTGCATATGTTGTCTTGCATTTCTTCTACTTTGTTGCACCGCCATCTGCGTAGTTTACTCATCATATAACTCGAGATGTCATGCCCATCCATTATCAATACATATTCCATCTGTCATCATACCATGTTTTTTCACTCAAATGATGTTCTTGTGCATCAGACATCAAAAAGGAAGAGGGTGATTGCCGAACCTAAAGGAGCACCAAGAAAGTCCTTGAAAAACGTGGTGGTGCCGAGAAATCAGACAACGCCCACTTATATATATTGGCTGTACAACCAAGGACACAAAACGTAGGACCGACTCCAGCAGACTGCACTCCATACTTGATCGGCCACACCACTAGCCCCACCACACAGACATGCACTCAAAGAAAAGGTATACCGATTTCATTTGCCATAGCACCAAATTGCACCACGTAAAAATCCCACTCCAAAGAAAAAGTAGAGCAAGTCCACCGGCCGAAGACCTATCCCAACTGCAGAGACGGCCAATTCCTGCAGATTGGAACCCCATTCCATTTATTCCCAGTTTAAAAGACAATGCTTTCAGTGTTGTTAGGGACTACGTGCATATATTCCCATCATGGGAAGATTATTGTGAAGACAAACACTCTGCAGCTTATTTTCCTTTGCCCTCCATTTTCTACACATCAGATCTATATTTACTCTTACCATAAGGTTGGTACTGAAGAAGTTTAGCTGTGCATTGCTCTTGGCTGTACCTTTTGCCTGTATCGCTGCACTTACATTTATAGCTACTTGGTTATGTAGCATCACTCTTCATCTTATCTTAAATATTCTCCATTTTTTGTATATTATCACATCTATATTTACTCTTAACAAAATGTAGAATAAAGGCAATGCTTTTGAAGAAGATTCTGTGGTAAACTTCTTGAATCCCCCCCCCCCCCATCAGCATGGACAAGGCCTTTATAGAGCCTGTCTTCACCAATATTGTAAGTTTGTCCATCTCAAGCCTTCGAACTTTGTTGTTTATATTTAGTTAGGCATGACTGCAACAACTGTTTATTTTTGGTGTTTGCATCAAATTGCTTGTTTAAAGTTTATTATATGTAGTTCATAAACAAAAGTTTGTCCTTTCTCAATTTAAGTTTTCACTTGTACAAGCAAGTTCCTTATTCATACCATGTAAATTAAACTATACAGAGCAAGTGATCTTCTTTGCAATCGCATGTATGCTTATGTTCTTCATCCGTAATCCAAAGAGTGTGGTGAACCTACCCACTACAAAGACAATGTCATATTCTGCAATGTCTTAACTATGAACAATGTCATATCATTCTATTATTATTTAAACCGTCTCTTTATTTGCCAATCTGAAATGGTATAAATTGACAAAGACACTAACCATTGATACTTATGAGTTCTTGATCTGTAATCTAGTGGTGTCGTGAAGCTGCCAACTCCTTCACAATGTCATTTCCTGCCATGTCTTGACCTGAACAATACCGTATTGTGTTAATGCAAATTTAAACTATGTCACTTTATTCGACAGTAAGAAATGTGATGAATTGTCAGCACTGATACTTTTATGTGCAAAACATGTCATTTGTCTGCTTTTTTATTATTTAGAGTGAGGAAGATATAAGTGTTGAACAAGCGCAGTCTCATCATCTTGCTTTCACCGCTATACTGCAGCTCCCAAATAGGCTAACCTTTCTTGAACTCTATTGAAGTGCTGTCGATTTTGTATATTATTTTGTCGGCGTGTTTATTTGCGCTGGTGGCAATCTTTGTGCTTTATTATCATAGTGGCGAACTTTGATTCCCAGTGGATGTAATATGCCGTAATTTCTTTATTGCATAGTCTAGGTTTTTTCTTATTCACGATGCTGCAGTTATTTTACTGTATATATATCCTGTCTTCGCAGTAAACCGGCCAAACCGTAAAATTACGGTACATAATTGGGCCGTCATGCAATCACGATGTAGGTTGGGCCTGAAACGTGCCGAATTTCATGGGCGGCAAGAAATTAAATGAACCACGACCCATGATTGTGCGAATCAAATCACGGGCTTTTAACAGTTAAAAATTGTCTTGGTCCTTGTTTGGCCCAATCAGATATCGGGTCATGAAAGGCGAGCGGGATGCAAACCGGATCGTAGTTACGCCCAACTATATGACGGGCTTTTAACAGGCTGAAATTAATATAGGGCCGAAATGTTAAACGGGCCCTTAACAGGCCAAAACTAATATCATGCCGAATTACTAAGTGGGTCTTTAGCAAGTGGGCCCAAAAGCATAGTGTCCAATTGACGGGCCAAATCTGATATGGGCCATAATTAGGCCCAAAACCCCTTAAAGGGTCGGACCTGATACGGGCCGTAATTTGGCCCAGAACATGGTAGGATTTTAACGGGTCGGATCTCATATGGGCCACTATTAGGCCCGGAGCGTGGCAGGCCATTAATGGACCAGATCAAATATGGGCCGGCATTTGGCCCAAAACATGGCAGCCAGTTAATGGGCCGGCCTACTAGGGTCCTCAAAATCTTGTGGGCCTATAGCTGGGCCGACCCATTAATGTCGGCAAAATCTCACGGGCCTTTAGCTGGGTGGGGCCATTATGATCCGCAAGAATTTTGTGGGCCTTTAACTGGGCCGGCCCATTATGGCACACAAAAATCTTGTGGGCCTTTACCTGGGCCGGCCCATTATGGCCCGCGAAATCTTGTGGGCCTTTAGCTGGGCCAGCCCATTATGGTCCGCAAATTCTCGTGGGCCTTTTATGGGCGGCCCATTATGGTCCGCAAAATCTTGTGGGCCTTTAGTTGGGCTGGCCCATTTAAACTTCTTGGGCCGTGCCTCGTGTCGACGTATCATAGGCGCCTTCTGTCCAGTGAGTGGATGACATCTGTCCCGACGGTGAGCCGAATATCGCAGTTTCCTCTAGCCAATGATGATTTTACACGTGGAAAATCCCCATTGGTCGGGGCTGTTAATGGGTTATCGTATCCAAAACCCGACCCGATAGCTTAACGGCATTCCGTACGGTGGATGCCACGTGTCGATCACCCTTGACGAAAGCACTTCTGTGACGCGCGATTTGTCGTCATGGAAGTGGAAACTTCCGTGATGATAATTTTGGTAATGTCATGGAACACTTCTACGACAACACAGGTATGACTATCTTGATTCTGTCATAAATTTTTCATGGATGTACATGCATGACATAAAACGCGACCTGCTGTGACAAACACGTATCATCACGGAAGTGTATTTTTTTGTAGTGCAAGGAACCACCTGGACCCCCAAGGCCTCCCGAGGCTCAGGATCCCGGTGGCTCATGAGGAGCAACCCTTGCACCACGCATATTCAGCTGCCCCAACACTCCTCCTACGACGAAACTAGGTGACACTTTCCAAGTTCATTTAGCTGGGAGCGCCCCTCGGGCTGCATCATTCCCAGGCCGCGTGGGTCCGTTCCTGTGGCATGTATCCCTTTACATCTTTAGCTTAACTTGCTGGGGGTGCCCCACGGGCTGCATCATCCCCAAGCCACTTGGGTCTGACCCAGTGGCATGTATCTCCCCTGTGTTTACTTGAGCCAGTTTGCTTTCCGTACTTAATCTATCTATGAGTATCACCTGCTTGATTGTCACCTACCACGGGAGCCGCGCGCCAATCGTCTTTCTTTAGGACCCTTCACGTGAGAAAGGTTAGGAACGACGTCTATGCTCGGGCCCGTCCCTGCAGCATCGATAAATCCAATGGCTGAGCTCTGTTTGGCGGGCCGGTCCCATTCACGTCACCTCCTGGGGCCGTTGGTGCTTGGCCTTCCCACGCGATAACCTCAGGATATTCGTTCGGTGCAGGTTGTCTAACCACCTTGCAGGACCACCACAGCAAACAAGAATCAAGACCAGGCGCAACCCGCCTTGAGGTAGGGCCTCGTGAGTCCTACGTTGGCTCATGAGTTCCCAGACACACCTTGTCTAGCCCTGCCATGAAAGCCACGTGTCAGGGCGGGGCTGTACCCGCCCTGGGGGCTCTCCAAAGTAGGGAGTCCCCTCCCATGCACCAGTGGAAGCACCATGCTCCGCGCTAGCCATTGACACAGCCAAGGAGCGGCTATGCCCGTGCAAGTGCGGAAGCGCTATGCTCCGCGCTGGTGATAAACAACTGAGGGCGGCCCCACGGCCGTATCAACTTCAGGGAGCCCTTGAGCTCAGTGTCCGGCCTCACCGCAATGCCTCCCATCGGGAGAGCCGCACGAGGGGGCTGGGCACGGGGGCTGCGCCTGGGTCACGCCCAGGTGTACGCCGCCCAGCCAGGTCCGTCGGACCTGGTCGTCGCGTGCCCTCCCGAGCCGAGCCTCGGCGAGGACAAAGGTATGAAGGTTGTTTGCACGTCAAGGGGGACTCCTGAGCATCTCAACTCAGGAGCCTAACTGGTCACGTAGCTCCTCACTCCTTGGTTCTGTCCTGGTCTCCGGTCGGCCCAATGGCGGTTGAGGTATGCGCGGCCGGGCCCTGCCGACGTAGAAAATTAAATCTACTCCTGCGTCCCCTTCCTATAAGCTGTTTGCGCGTCAAGGGGGACTCCTAAGCATCGCGACTCAGGAGCCTAACTGGTCACGTAGCCCCTCACCCCTTGGTCTTGTCCTGGTCTCTGGACGATCCAACGGTGGCTGAGGTATGCGCGGGGCCGGGCTCTGCCGACGTAGAACGTAAAGCAAGTAGGAAGAAAATCGCAAATTCTCAAAGCAAATATTACAAGACATATTGTTCTCCCAAATATCAAACACAAGTTTAAACACCTCCATGAGGCTTGATGCATGTTGCAGGAGTAAAACAGGAAAGCAGTCGCAAGCGAATCATCCCTGGGCACTGCCGATGCCCGTAAGGAGTGTTCCTTCCTTGGTCGCATCGCCCACGCCTGTACCACCAGCCGGAGCCGCTGGATCGGTAGCACCGCCGGTCGAAGGCGCGAGAGCGAAGCCGCGGAACTTCTTCAGCAGGGCCTCCACCTGGCCATTCACGGCTGCGGCAGGGGCCGCACAGTGCTCGTCGTCCACAGGCTCCAGTAGCTCGTCAATGTGGGCAGAGGGATCGCAAAGATGGAGGTGGCTGAAGACACGCGTCAGCGCGGCTGAGGAAAGAACACGGGCTTCTTCCTCTGCCATGGGACCAATGCCGCTCACGACCTCCTCGAGCGCATCAACCAAGTAGGGAAGCAGCTGGGCGGGACCATCCTCATCGGTGGTCAGCGGCCTCTCCAAGCCCTTCTCATAGAGTGCCTTCAGCGCCGCACGGGACCTTTTCTCGAGGAGCGCGAAGGCCGCGCGGTCCTCGGTCAGGACCTTCGCCTTGGCGCCGAGATCGGCCTTCTCCGCCTCCACCTTTCGCCGAGCTCCTCCGGCTGCGTTCGCGGCTGCGCGCTTTCGCCAACCTCCTGTGTCAAGATCGCGATCCTTGATGGCGTCCTCCCGGCCCTTCATCTTCTCCTCCTCCGTCTGGCGGCCACGAGCTTCTTCTGCTTGCAGATCGCGCAGATTCTTCAGCTCGGCCTCCAGCGCCAGGCAGCGATCCTGGGCGATCTCGGCATCCTTCAGCGCAACTTCACGAGCAGCCGCGGCTTGGGCGGTGGCTTGCCTCTCCTTCTCAGAGGTCGCCGCAGCCCGGCTCAGCGTCGCTCGAACAGACGTGTCAGAGTAAAGCCAGCCGGAGACCAGCTCCAGGCGACCGGCCGCCAGGTGGCGGTCGGGGCCTTGGAGATCCTCTCGCAGCCGGGTCATCTCAAGAAGAGCATGCTCCAAGACATCAGGGGAGGCAGAAGGGCCTGGAAGCAAAGGCGAAAGAGGGAGGAGGAGACGACGCGTCGTCACTGTGGCCTGGAGACCGGGGCCTCGAAGCCAGGACCCCAGCGGCTGGGCCGGACACCAACACCTCCGGAGCCAGTGGGGCCACGGGGGCTGACTCCTCACGAGGATGCTCCTCCAGGCCTCGCGAGGACGAACAGGCTGGGGAAGTGTGAGTATCGTCGCTTCCCTTCTTCAAGGAGGGGGGTGCGGCTACTACAGATGGTTCAGCCCCGGGCGGGGTCGCTGCATCCTCCTTCCTCTTCTTTGCCGCAGACGGCGACCTAACCTAGCAACAATGAACATCAACAGGCAGCAGCATACGCAAGAACAAGGCAGAGCACGGCCACTTACTGGTCCACCGTGGCGTATTCCACCCTCTGCTTGTTGAGCCTGAAGCCTGAGAGCCTCGAAGCATGATGTCACATCCTAGCTAGTCCATGCATTAGAGTGTTGCATCATGTTTACCTTTCATCAGAAATTTGAAATGGGGAAGACAGAACCCCCAGAACCCCTTTGAATTCAACTAGGGTTACCAAAAATATTTTCAATGAACCTGAAATGCCCTTCTAAAATGTTCATCACCTTTGCCTTGGTCCTAAACCACTGTCAGAAGTGATGCATAGATTTCTAGGTCAACAGAAGGCCATTGGATTAAATCATATGTACCTTCAGTTTGGGCATTAAATTATATAAAATATTTCAAATGCTCAAATAACTCCAAACAAAAATGTTCCATGCTGGATATATTCCAACTAGGGACCATGTGCAGTTTGGTGATTTTTGGAAGTGCCTAGCTATTTTTAATAAGTCCACAAAGTTACGTAAAAAATAGAAAAAGAAAACTGAAACGAAAATCCCACTGCCGCCACCCAACGGCCCACTCCGCCAGCCCAGCCACGCGCCAAATGAAGCTGCTTGGCTTGGCCAGTAGCAGGGCAGGTGCTCGACGGCGAGCACAGCATGCGTGCCACGCAATTGCCCGCCGCCTCGCCGCTTCCCTCGCCGAGCTATCGACGCGGGACGCCCTCTCTCTCCACCCCCGAGCTCGCAGACACCTTTCCTCCTCCCCAGCTCCTCTCCCTCGCTCGCCCGCACCATGGCCGACGCCGTCGCTCCCGCGCCACCATGAAACCCGTGCTCTTCGACGACCTTGCGACGTGCCGCCGTGTCCAGGCGCTTCGCCACCCTCCTCATCTTCGAGCAAGCCGAGCCCCGAGCGCTCGCTTGCCTCGGAGCTAACATTTGAATCTCTGTTTCAAATGAGTTCATCCCTTTCTGTTCTAGCTTGCATTAGGCCAACACACATTCATATTGCCATGTCATAGCATGCATCATATTGTTGCATATTGTCATGTGTTGTTTATGTTGATTGTGTCTTTCGTGATAGGTTCTGCCTCCGAGGATAACCCCGAATATCCGTCTGAAGGGCAGTACCCTACTACCACTACATCAGGCAAGCAACCCATTGATCATTCCGATACAAACCCATGTTCTCGCTTCTACTCTTGTTTACTGCATTAAGACAACGCGATTCAAACTGTTGTGTGCTGCGGTAGTTGAACCCACTTCCTTTGCATGACCTGTCATTGCCACAGTAACTAGATGAAACCCACTAGTATGTGTAGGAGTTTATTGAGCCATGTTTGTGATTCCTACCATGCTATGCTTGCTATGCTTAGAGTTGTGTCAGGTCTGGCTCATCGGG
The DNA here is from genome assembly GCA_021605145.1 of Aegilops bicornis. Taxonomy (NCBI): domain Eukaryota; kingdom Viridiplantae; phylum Streptophyta; class Magnoliopsida; order Poales; family Poaceae; genus Aegilops; species Aegilops bicornis. The sequence goes on from CM038669.1 coordinate 127,873,591, forward strand.
ATGATGAACCGGAGTGAAAGGTTGTGTCGGGTTCGAGAGTGAAAGTGTTGAACACGTTTTGGTAAAGGTATCGATGAGAGGCCATGTAGGAGTACATGGTGGGTTGTTTCATTGAAGCCGTCCCTAAGAACTGAGATCTGTGTGTGTGTGATCTATGACTTAGCTACTACCACGCATTGGGATCCTTAATTGACCCTCTCGACTTATTAACCACTCTTGTCCTCAGTCCGGGAGTTGCAAGTAGTTTCTGGTGTTTGTAGCATCTTTGGGGAGCCGCACGCCGCGCTGACCTTAGGGGTGGGCTGTGTTGCGGTAGGCACGTGGCCCGGTGTACCGATTCGCCCGTTTGGTGTCTCGGGAACCCTGCACACATCATTTGGGGCCGTTAGTGGAAACCTCGGTCGGACTCCCTGCGGATGGAACCCGAATAGGCGATAAACCTGGACTAGGGACTCGTGTGTTTAGTCAGGTCGTGGCTGACACCCTCGCTGGGCTTCCGCTTGAAGGTTTCCGAGTACATGTCATGTAGCGGCGATAAGTGGTGAGAGCGTGTGTGAAGAAGTACACTCCTGTAGGGTATAAAACTATTCGAATAGCCGCGTCCGCGGTAAAGGACTACTTGGTCACCTATACAGTTCATAGACAAGTAAATGGATACTACTAAAAGCCTCAAGATAAGTGTGAGTACCGCGGATGGCCCTCTTGTGGGTTGACGAGAGAGGATCCACGGTGGAGTATTGTGATGGTGCATAGTGGACTCGTGTGCGACAAATGCTTTTCAAGTGGTGTCACGTAGGATAGCTTAGCCAAGAGTCAAAGCTGGCTTGCTGCAATAACTCCACTACCTTCTTGAGAATGTGCATGTATAATAGGTTTCTGTTGTAAGACTTGCTGAGTACCTCCGTACTCATGTTTGTTTAATTAATGTTTTTAGACGACAACACCGCCCCTTCCGATGGGTTTTATGTAGACCTTGACGTCGACGAGTGAACTAGCCACCCAGGTGGTGATCCAAGGCTTGTGAAGGGCCACTGTAGATAGAAGGGCTTCATCAAGCTTTCTTTCTTTCTAGAGTCTGTACTCAGACTAGTTTGCTTCCGCATGTGCTTGTATGTTTGTATGACTTGAGTGCTGGGTCATGTGACCCCTATCTGTATGGATATGTTATGTATGGCTCCTCAGAGCCTCTTAAATAAAGTACTTTGAGTTGTAGAGTTTTGTTGTGATGCCATGTTGTATGTACTCATATCGGGCATATTGTGTGTATGATTGAAATGCTTGGTATGAGTGGGATCCGACAATCTAGTTGTTTACCCTTGGCAGCCTCTCATATGGGGAAATGTAGTCTCGTGCTTCCTGAGCGATAGTAGTCCGCTACAGCCGGTTCACCGGAGTCTCGCTAGCCCAAAGACTACCGCTTTGGACACTTGATCGGCCGGCATGTGTTTCACTTCGTTCCTTATGTCTGTCTCCTCAAGGGAAATGTCACGCGTGATATTCGGAGTACTGCCTAGCCTGCTGCAGCCCGTGATATCGAGTCCTGTTAGCCCAAAGGTTACAGCCCGAATTCATACGTTGATGACCGACATGCTCGATGTGATTCATGTATGCCTGTCCCCATGGTTTAGCGCCGCTTTGGGCTCACGACTAGCCATGTCGGCCCGGGTTCTCTGTCATGTGGATGCTAGCGACACTATCATATACGTGCGCCAAAAGGCGCAAACGGTCCCGGGCCATGGTAAGGCGACACCCGTGGGAATACCGTGCGTGAGGCCGCAAAGTGATATGAGGTTTTACCGGCTAGGTCAATGTGACTTGGAATCGGGGTCCTAACACATGAGGCGCGGGCGTGCGGGCTCCAGGAGCAGAAGACGGGGCAGCGGAGGGGCCAGAGGCAGCCCCAGGCGGCGTCAAAGCAGGAGCAGCATGTCGGGAGACTAGCGCCAACCTACCCCTCGTCGGGACCATGGGCGGCTCCCCCTTCTCTTGACAGGCACTGGCCTCGTCATCATCCGGCGGGGTGCGGAGGATGTCGGCCTTGCTCAAAGGGGAGGTCTCCCCCATCCCTTCAGGGGTCATCTTTGAGTACTCCTCCTCCTCCTCTTCCTCCCCTCGGAACTCACCAGAAGACAGCTCCACCGGCTTCGGTGCCACAGGGGCCCCGGTGGGTGCTGGCGGCACCTCGCGCCCGTCAAAGGTAGGCCTGGCGGCCACGACCTGCGCCCCGTCCTTGCGGTGGAACAAGGGAATGAAGACGCTCGGCGGGCACTCGTGGTCGTCCCTACCAGGAGGCGGAGAGCCGCAGCCAGCTCACCATCAGGCAAGGCTTATGGGCTCAGGCAAACCTTGTCCTCTTCGTCCCCAAGCCTCCACAAGGGGCGCGTACGCGCCTGAAGCGGGGCCACGCGCAGCATCAGGAATTCCCTCAGGAGCATGACCCCTGTCGACTTTGCCGCCTTCACGTTGCCCGGCTTCAAGTCGGTGTTCATCTGTTCCAGCACCAACGTCGCCCGTTCATCAGTGAGCTTCGCGCAAGACCACCCCTTGGCAGACTGGGGCATCTTCGTTGGCAGCACCAAGCATGGGTGGACGCACTTGGCATCCATCATGACCCACTTGCTCCTGAAACCGTCGGCCTTATTCCCAGTCTTCGAGATCGAATTGGCCTTACCAGCCGCGATGAAGTTGGCACAACCAGAGGTATGACCATCGTTGATACGGAGGAAGAAGAAGTGGCGCAGCAGAGCCACGGACGACATCACGCCGAGATACGCCTCACAGTAGAAGGCGAAGATCGACAAGAGAAGGATAGAGTTGGGATGAAGATGCAACACCTGCAGCCCGTAGTGTCCGAGGACCTCATAGAAGAAGTCAGAGAAGGGGGGAACCAGCCCCGCGACGACGCTGCTCATGAAGAAGGGGAAGAAGGTGCTCCCCTCGGGCTCTGGCACGTCAGAGCCGGCCTGGAGCTCAGTCTTCCCCCTCTCGTTGCTTTCCCCCGCCGTCAGCAGGCGCGTGGCGGCGAGGCTCTTCTCGAGACATTGGGCGCATCGAGAGCTGGCTCTTACCAAGCCGGCGACGAGGCAGGCTTGACCTTCCAGGGCACCATTGGTCGCCGATGTGGAAGGGGATGGGAGCAGATCTGGAGATTTCAGAAGCAAGGGGCGAGAAAGGGGATCTGGAGCAAGGCGGAAGGAAGCAATGAGGGCAAGTGTTTCCCACACCAGCCTTTTGTCAGTCGGGCAGTTGCCGAGGCAGCGTGGGGAAGCGGAGACGCCCACGTCCAATCAACTGCCATGCGTCGACCAAGGCCGCAGGCTGTTGGGGACTGCGGCGCTCCACACTTGCCCATTGGCTTCGCCTCGAAGCCAAGTCCGAGCGCGCCTTGGGCCCGGGGGCTACTGTCGACGTTCTGGGAATGGGAGTCCCCAGACTTGCCTGCCTGCAGCCCACGGCGTGGCTCCACAAGCAGGCCCGTACGGCCCATCTTCACCAGCGAGCACTCAAGACCCTCGCGAGGGGCCAAGCCTCGCGAGGCGGACGACACAAGACCTCCTCGGGAGCGGCCCCACCGGGCTGGCTCGCGAGGGGTGGAGAGATCAAGGCAAGGCACACCTCGCGAGGTTACAATGACGCAAGCAATGATGATCGAGACCAGGCGGGCGCCAGCGCCTACATTGTCCTTGTTTCCTCTTTGGTGCTAAGGAGGCAAGCGCAGGCAAGGAGTACCGAGGCGTCAAGAAAAGGTTTCCATATCAGTGCAACGAAACCAAGACCAGCAGGACGACAAGATGGAGGTCACCGTGGAGCCCAAGACGGCGTCACCACCAGAGCCTTTGGCAGGCGAAGACTACTTTTGTCAGGATAAGCTGTACTAGCTGCCCCCCTTCAAACTTGGCCGTTGTGGGATCCCCTCCCGCTCAATATTTGGGAAGAGGACCAGGGCCTCTATAAATAGGACTAGCCAGCACAGTAGGAGGACATCGGATCCTCACCCACCAGAACTCATCTTGAGCGATACTCATCCACTCACCGGTGCGCCAAGCACAAGAACACCTCTCCTCAGGAGGCTGTTCTTCCCTTGTACTGTTCATCCTCAGCCCCAGAGGCAATCCACCACCACCACACTGGAGTAGGGTATTACACCACAACGGTGGCCCGAACCAGTATAAATCTTGTGTCCCTGTGTTCTTGGGTTCGGTGAGTTAGTCCATGAGATCATGGAGTGTGAGAGCGTGTGAGAGGAGAGATCTTCGTGCGCACCCCAGTGTTTGAACCACAAGGGTTTTGCCGGAACCCAAAATCTGACAATAGGGTCAAGTCACGATATTACATTTGTTGGGCAGTCTATACCCAACAAATTTTTATATGATGTGTTCCTTAAGTAGTTCAGTGCTTGCACTTTCAACCGTAAATTTATCCTGCAAAAAAGAGAAGCCATGTCACTCACCATGCTAGTAGTAGTCAAATGAACCGTGTTAAACAATTTTTTTGTTACTATGATTTTTATTCTTATTTATGAAAAGCAAGAACTTACAGAAGCTTTCATGTACATTATATGCTTGTGTAAATTTGCGGGCGGTCTATGAAACTGTTATGTCATCAGCAACTTTGAGTACGTGTCCATCACGAATGTGTTCATATATCCGTCGATCTTCATCGACAAAACTAAAGTTCGATGATCAACCCAACATCGTCCGATGTTAAACATCCTCTGGCTGCCAAAAAACTCCTTTTAAATCGTATGATTTTCTTATTTAACATTAGAGGTGACTAGTATTCAAAGTGCAATAATATTGTCTCCCTCTAATCTGCTGCTACTAGAAGAATAGGTAGCTCAAACAAATTATGAGGAATAGTACATTGATATATTAGAAAACCAAAACATAAGGAGCAAGTTTGAGGGAGTATTGAAATTCAAAAAAACACTATCAGTATTGAATTTTTTTAAAAACTCTCACAAATCAAGCCAAAGCACTTGAATATCATTGATTCAGGCAGAAAAATTACAGTAGTAAAAGAAGGAACTAAAACTTCACCGTAAAAGTAAAAGCGAACTCATTACCTATTATTTTGACCAATGCCTGGCATATTGTCGACGATTGTTTCATACATATGTTTCTCCACGAGTGTAGAATCTCTTATTTCCAAAAATTGTGAGGAATCTTGATGGTCATTCGCTAGGTCAGTGAATCGAGACTACTTTGGAAGACCTGTCCACTGGAGCTCATTTGACCATTACTGAGATGCTGATGGCCCTCATTATAATTTTTGTTTCTTTGGACCATAAGCCCTTGCGGTTGCTGCTGCATGTGCATTGTTGATACCGACACCTGGATGATTGGTTGAGCTCGAAGGAATATCTGTGGTTAAATGGCGAAGAAGAGGGCTAGAAGTCTCCACGCAGTTGAACTGTGGTTGTAAGGCACTGTAAATTTTGCCATGATAGTGGTCTCTACGTGGATGCTGATGGTTCAGTTCATTAGGTGGGCGTTGGTGGCACCACGATCCACTACAAAAAAAAAGACACATCTGTGACATTTTGGGCCGAACGAAAAAAAATTCGGGCATGATTATGACACTTCTATGACGATAATTGTGACAAAACCTGGTATCATCATAGATGTGGTGGGCTCCTACTTCTATGACAAAAAATCATGACAGAAAATGGGCTTTTCCTCCTGGGCGGGCTGGAGACGCAGCTGCATGACATACTTTGGGCTGTCCGTGATGCAAAAACCCTTGGTAAAAGCAAGGGCGAGGAAAATATCAGGGAGTTCCCGGATACGGTGGGTGGTCGTGGCCGAGCACTGTGTGTTTCTCTCGTACACGTACGCGCGTGGGTGCAAGGCGTTGGGCTCTAACTGAACCCGAGCGAGGCATTCGCCTACTGAACCCAAGCGATTGCACTGCAGGTGTGACACCCCAAATATTTTTAACCTTGTTTTGTTAATTAAAATCTTGCTAGGAAATTTAACTTTCCTTTTTCTGGGTTTTTCTTGATTTCAGAACCATTCTTTTCTTGGTTATCTTGGAGTTGTTCCCTTAGATGAAAACCTTTCACTTATGATATTGAACTTGTTTACCCTCTCAAGAAAATATTTTCTTTTATCAGATAAATTAATTTTTATAATATTCTTCCTGATCTTTATTTTCTTGAAAAATGGTTTCCCATAGTTTTATGGTCCCATTTGTACTACAACCCTTTTATGAATTCGTTCAAAAATCCCACCAAAATTTGGAGATGTCATATGGAATATTTGAACCACTTTTGTGCAAAAAATATCTTCTGCCCATTGAATATTTTGAGCTCTACACCATATTTTTCAAATCTGGTCCAGAGAGAATTTTTACACTACAACCTATTCAAAGATTTCTTTAAGACTTCTACCAAAATTTTGGGATGTTAGTTGGAGCATACTATTCCACTTTATGCATTAACCTAGTGATGTTCTTTGGAGAAACTGAGTGAATCATCCTCCTTTCCATTCTGGTCCAAATTGAGGTTTTGTACAGCAACCACCTTTTTAGTTGCTCCTTGATCCCTGATTCCTTTTCCTACTGATAGTCCTCCTTGCCAAACCCTTACGTCCAGGAGAGTGGACCCATTGGATGATTCTAAGTACTTGCAACAATGCCATTTTCTTTATGTCCAGAATTGAAGTTTTGCAAAACTTGCACCAGCAAGTTTGTGCTTTGGGCAAACTAACCTTACCACCCTCTCTTTCATCTAAAGAGACCCCATTCTGGAAATTTTGGCCACTCCAAGAAATGCCTAGGTGTCATTGGCATTTTGTCAAACACCTTATGGGCATGATCAGATTTGGCATGAGTTTTTGTTTACATTATGAACTTGACCCCCTGACCAGACCAGCTTGTCCAATAGTTTTGCCCTAGCCTATAACCCTACCCTGCTAACCCTCTTATAGTTTGGAGCCCCCTAGCATGCCTTGGCATTTCATCGAGCACGTCCCGTGCGTGCTCTGGGCGCGAGCAGAGCATCGCCAGATTGCACGACGTGCCGCCCGAGCTAACGCGTCGCGCCCCCGGTTTGCCACCGCCCTGCGGAGCCACGCTACTCACTAACCTTCTCCCCGCAACGCGCCAAGCCGCCCTGGCAGCCTACAGCACCGCCATCAGAGTCCTTGGCGGCACGCTGGCGTCCGCAGCGCATCTCGGCCAGGTCGGTGCCGCCCAAGTCGCCAGCGCTCGCCACCTGCCCCTTTGAGCAGTGCGAGCTCATCCGCAAGCGTGTCCCCTAGCGCTCGTCGCCGCCACATCGCCCAAGCTACAGAAAGACGGTCGCCGGCGACCTTATCCGCGACCGCCACTGAACCGCCTCGACTCGCCTATTTAAGGAAGCCCCGAGCCTGTCCCCGCACGCAGTCGACCTCAGGCCACCCCCTTGGTACCCCCACTGCTCGCACTCGACAAGCGAAGACCGTCTTCCCCAACTCCGGCCGGTTCGGCCTCCGCCACGCCCCAGCTCCATTCACCTCAACCAGGACCTCCCCCTCCCCACTCTCTCCGCCAGAAGCTCTATCATCCTCCCGTGAACCCTTCCCCCTACTCGATTTTGATCGGGAACCACCGCAGCCCCAAAACCACTTTGCCCGACTACCGCCGTCCGCCGCGAAGCTCGCCGCCGGCAGCTCCGTCCACCCCTGAGGCCAAAACGACCACCGGAGTGACCGTCTTGATCCCCTGAGCCTGCAGATAGCCTCCGTTTTGCGAACGGCGCCATTATTCGCCGGGCGAGCCTCACGAGCTCCGCCTCTGTTTTGGCCGGAGGAGGCAACGCGCGCGTGGACTAGTCAAACCTGACTAGTGGGCCACCTGGACCCACTATCAGTGACTCCCCGCACTGTCCATGCTGGATAAGTGAAAGCGTACTTCCTGAATATGCTTTCGACATGTACGTGTTTATTCGAATCGTTTTCTTTTCTGTTTTAATTTAAATAACAGATTTTGATCAAAACTTTGACAGGCTATAACTTTTTAAATACAACTCCAAATGAGTTGATTCTTTTTCCTACCTCTTTCAAATATTTTCTAGTTTATTTTAAGATTTATTTCAAAAAAATTCAAACAACTTTTTGGTTCTGTTTTGAAACTATTTATTGATTCAAAATATTGTTAATAGGATTTTGGAGAGAGAAGAGAAAACTTTCAAAAGTTTTGGAGAGCACCTCACCCCTCCACAACTTGAAGGCAAGCATTCTGAACCACGGCATAATACTTTTGGTGTGTTAGCTGACACATTTATAACACCACCTCATTTCGAAGAGCTCGTTATTTCAAGTGATATGATCATTTGCATGGATGCATCTTAGTGATCTCCTTGCTGTTGGAGATGAATCTACTTGTGATGGTAACCATTCTCATGTGCCTTGCATGCATGCCGGAAAGGAATCCGGGAAAGCCTCTGCCTTGGGTAGGCATGAGCTTGTCGCCGGTCCCCGTCGGGACGGTTATGTCCGGTATGGCATGGTAAGGTATAGTGAGTGGTGACTTTGTTCATTGGAATAATTTTGTTATATATGTCATGCAGGGAAAGTCATAAACCTCCTAAGTCGACCGTAGATCGAGTCTTGTTCAAATAAACCCCATACTTGTTTCGTACTACCACTCGTCTCTACAACAAGTAGGGTACGGTTCAGTAAGTCGTTAACCCCTTTCGATCACACACCGTATAGAGAGGCCATGGTGGAAGATATCGGTTGAAGCCGGTAGGCATACCACCTGGTCCGGGGGCATGGCTGTTTCCGGTTGAGACCGAGAGGGGAGGCGACCCCTTAGAGCGCGCGATATAAATTTGATCCTATGCTACGCGAGGTTGTAGCCTCCCCACTTAGAGTTTTGCTTAACAAGTGTCATGGGTGATTCCAGACACCGGTAAGTTGAGCTGGTGTGTGCAAGTTAGGTGTGTTTTCAACTAAAAGGCCGTAGACGGAATTAGTCCCGATGGACTAAGGGAATCCGTTACTCGTGGGTAGAGAGTACACCCTCTGCAGAGATCAAACCTATTCGAATAGCCGTGTCCTTGGTTAAGGATTTCAGTCTGGGATGAGTCAGGTGTCGGTCTTAGTGTCGGTCTTCGGAGGAATTATTATTAAAACAGAACTGGATCACAAATTGAGACTTGTAATGTTTATGAATATTATTTTTGTGTTGGACTAACCCGTTATATTATTTGAATTATCGAGTATCCCTGGGATGGTTCTACCTCCTGGATATTCACTGTGATTATTTATGAGCCCTTCATGTGGTGTCGCTCAGATGCCCGACTATGGCATGCTTCTTATTTATTTTACTATAAGCCCTTTATGTGGTGTCGCTCAGACGCCCGACTGTGGCATGCTTGTTATTTATTTTACTTATAAGCCCTTTATGTGGTGTCGCTCAGACGCCCGACTGTGGCATTGTATGTTTTATATTTCCCTTTATAAGCCCTTTATGTGGTGTCACTCAGACGCCCGACTGTGGCATGCTTGTTATTTATTTTACTTATAAGCCCTTTATGTGGTGTCGCTCAGACGCCCGACTGTGGCATTGTATGTTTTTATTTCCCTTTATAAGCTCTTTATGTGGTGTCGCTCAGACGCCCGACTGTGGCATTGTTTGATTCTGCTTTCTATTCATAAGCCCTTTATGTGGTTTCGCCCAGACGCCCGACTGCGGCATTTTATTTACACTCCGTTATTGCACATTCATGTCGCATATAACCACCTGCTCGCATGCATGGAAGATTCTTATTTTATGACTGACGTTGTGATCATAGAATATTTTTAAAGCATGATTTACAGTTGGTATATTATACCTGTGTTCATAATGCTTGCGAGTACATTCAAAGTACTCACTGGCTTGTCCCTGGCTATTGTCTTGGCCAGATTTCTCGCGTGGAGAGGAACGTTGCGACGACAGCCCCGGAGATTAAGCTACGACGATAGCAGCCCCGCGAAGATAGGAGTTAACCTGGTCAGCTGTTCCTGTGGGAAATAGAGTCCCATAGTCACTGATAATTCCACAAACTGCTTCCGCCATCAACCACTAGAAACCATTTGTTGTACTCATAGACCAGATGGTCTTGTACTACATATTTTGTACTTTGCTTGGAAATTCTGTATCAAGTTGGAGCCTCATTAGCTAACAGTAATCCTGGGGCTGGTGAGCACGATGGTCATTTTCTGGAATTTATTACCCGGAAAATCGGTCGTCACAGACTTGGTATCAGAGCCAGGATGACCATTGGCTAATCCTATCTTAGCCAGGTCAATAAACTTAGGCAAACCAACCCACCAGACCATAACCGAACCCCAGCGAAGCTTCTCGTGCAAGATAGCCACACAGGGACCCGACACTTTTGGCAGTCGGTGCCCAACCTATCAGCCTAGCCCGTCTATCGCGCACCCGTGACCAGCACACAAGATGTCTTATTCGCAAGCGTGCGAAGGAAGACTTCGCCCCCTTTTTCTATAAAAAGGGCACGCTCGCCTCAACCCAACCCAGCACAGCCTTTACCCCAAACCAAGCCACAATGCCTGGTCCCGTCGTGCACAATGAGACCACAGCAACCAACCTTGGAGGCTTTGTGACCATACTCGCAAACCTCACCTGCCGTGCCTATGCGTTAGAAGAGCCACCCGAATATGTTGTGTACCAAGGACCCATGAGTGGTGAGAGCCACACCTGGGCCATCAGACACATCTACGGTAGGGGTCTAGCACACCGAGCGCCCTACAGTTCACCGGAAGAACAACTTCCTTTGAGCCACAAGCCATCCAACTAGCTGCTCGAGAGGCTATAGTTCATCTCAGGCACCTGTCGCCCAGAGTTAACTGTCAGTCATTCCACTACTACCCCGGGCATGAAGGGTATGGTAGACCACCCCAAGTTGCCAACGGAGATCACGAGACGGATCCTGCATTGTTGCACCTAGTGCGCTATGTAGGTGCACTGGAGGAACTGTTCGATCAAATCACCATTGATCTGATCGCAGCTCGTGGAGAGCTGGTTCGTCGAGCCCCGGCAAGAGAAGAGATCGAGCCCAACGCCGACAACCCAGTCGTGTTGTTCGGACAACCGATCGAGACCCTGAGGTCAGCCGCAGCCGTCAGCCAAGGTGCTTTGATGACCCTAGAAGTGCTTCGTCGCCTTTTGGGAGCACACTCCAACGGGGTTATGGTCAACAATCCCCGCGATGGTCATCATCACTACCCCGAGCCTGAAGCCCCTCAACCCTCTCCAGCTAATTCCGATGGTGAGACCCGTGGAGAAGCCTCGACATCCACAAGGCACGCCCGTTTGGATGTAAACGAGGTAGACTAAGTCACCCAAGTGGTGTCGAGTCCCAGTGTATCTTCGCCTTGTAATCGTGTGACCTTGTAATAGACGCCGCCCGTCGTCGTGCCTCTGTTTTAAATAGTAGCCTTGCACGGATATATTAGCATGCAGTGTGATTTTTCTATCCCAGGCACAACTACCAAAACCACCCCGACAAACCCCACAGTGATACGTCACTTTGGTGAGATATGTATCTGTGGCTTTGACCCCGAATCTCGGAGCCGAACTGGCAAATTCATTACCTTTCACCATGGTAAAAGGACCGAGCTCCAGTGCTATATAAAGGCCACCGCGTGACCTTGCCAAGCATCCCTCACCTTATGCACACTCCTCACAACCATTTCTTGCCATGCCGAACCCTAGTATCTATCTGAGAACTCCAGATGCAACCCCAGGTAGTTTTGTCAAGATATTGTGGGATTTTACCTGCAGTACCATGGGCGCTTACCCAGCCACCCCAAAGACGAGCTGTTCAAATCAAGGATCACCCCTTCCACCTCGAGATACTGGGCAGCAGTGCACATCCCTCCTGTAAACCCAAACCAAGACCCAACAGAGGTCTCCTTCGTGGGGAAATCTATGCCGACCCCACATATGGCCGTAGAAGCTGTGGCATACGAAGCACTTACTCGCCTTCGATTCGTGGTACCCTATGCCAGCGAACGAGGGTATTATTACTTCCCGAGCCGTGCAGCACCCGGAGGAGTAACCTCTTTTCCCGGTGGACGAATTGAGAGAGACCCAGTCCTGGCCAACCTCATCCAGTACGTCATCGCTCAAGAGCATTTAACCCAACGCGTGATGGGTTATCTTCAGAGTCTCGCAGATTTAAACCCTCAGATCACCATCGGCAGATCACTGAGGCCCGACAAGGAGAGGCACATTCATCGTCTGGTCAATCCACTTTCCCCGAAAGAAGAAGAGTGTATCCCAGCACGTAGACGCTTTTCTCGGACCCCGCCCGATTACTGCTTTTCAGTTTAGACGTCGCCGCTGTATTTATTGCTGTGACATTTATTTTTGTGTTGTGACTTATGCGTGGTACCACAAGTTTGTGCGGCGAGTAAATCTTTTAGTTTCTATTATTGTGAGTAGCTCTGTTGCGGTTTGACTCTAGTGTATTACTGTTTTCCCTCGCGAGAAATCCTGGAGTGAGATTTCTTTTCCCTGATTGCTGCATCATACATCTCCTCACGACATAGATTATTTTTATTTCCGCAGCACCACGGCATGCAGACTCACAACCACAACTACTCGATCACACACACACACTGCTTGCAAAATTTTTGCAACAGTGTTACATCTAATTGAGCACCTCCCGGCAACAGTCAGCGCCCGACACACCCCACCTACTCCTCGTGATCACCACCATCGCAGAGAGCCAACACCCGAGCAGCAGCGTCGCGACGATCATCGAGGATCATCGCGCACAGGAGCACGGAGAGCCCCAAAGACTGCTGCCAGCCTCCGCATGCAGGATCACGTGCATCCGGCACCACCGCCGCCATTAGAGCTTCGCCTCGAGCTTCAACAAACGGAAACAGAGGTGAAGGAAGGAGGAGGAGAAGCGAGGCCAGGTGTGAGGAAAATAGGAAAACACCTCGGCCGTTTTATAGCTCGAGCTCGGTGTACGGTGGGCGAGGTCCACAAGCGCCGCTCGTCGCCCGATCGCCGGTGTTCGGAGGCGAATCCTCGAGCAGTGCCGACAGCGCACTGGCCCGCGAAGTGAGTGCACGATGCACCGGCAGCTAGCACGCCGCGCACTACCGCAGTATGGCCTAGAGGCCCTACACGCTAGGCGTCGCTGGTGGAGAAAGCGCGGGAAGGCACGCGGGAGAGAGGAAGAAGAAAGAGCCGGAGGAAGAATAAGAGGCTGACAGTGGGCCCGGGTCCACCTGTCAGCCAGAGAGAGCACTTGTGCTTGGGTGCGACCAGCGTATTTTGGGATTTAGAATTTATTCTAAATCTATATCCAGCGTAGAAATCTCTCGTTTTGCTCCTAACCATGGATCTTTCCACGCAGCACCAGTGTCCCCACACTGTATTTTTGCACCACTTATTGCCCTCTCACTGTAGCCACTTTTGTTTTGATGCAATTTTGCTATAGAGATAACTCTTAGCAAATCTCGAGGATGAGATTTTTCTTAAGGGGGGTAGTGTTGCGACACCCCAAATATTTTTAACCTTGTTTTAATTAAAATCTTGCGAGGAAAATTAACTTTCCTTTTTCTGGGTTTTTCTTGATTTCATAACCATTCTTTTCTTGGTTATCTTGGAGTTGTTCCCTTAGATGAAAACCTTTCACTTATGATATTGAACTTGTTTACCCTCTCAAGAAAATATTTTCTTTTATCAGAACAATTAATTTTTATAATATTCTTCCTGATCTTTATTTTCTTGAAAAATGGTTTCCCATAGTTTTATGGTCCCATTTGTACTAGAACCCTTTTATGAATTCATTCAAATATCCCACCAAAATTTGGAGATGTCATATGGAATATTTGAACCACTTTTGTGCAAAAATATCTTCTGCCCATTGAATATTTTGAGCTCTACACCATATTTTTCAAATCTGGTGCAGAGAGCATTTTTACACTACAACCTATTCAAAGATTTCTTTAAGACTTCTACAGAAATTTTGGGATGTTAGTAGGAGCATACTATTCCACTTTATGCATTAACCTAGTGATGTTCTTTGGAGAAATTGAGTGAATCATCCTCCTTTCCATTCTGGTCCAAATTGAGGTTTTGTACATCAACCACCTTTTTAGTTGCCCCTTGATCCCTGATTCCTTTTCCTACTGATAGTCCTCGTTGCCAAACCCTTAAGTCCAGGAGAGTGGACCCATTGGATGATTCTAAGTACTTGCAACAATGCCATTTGCTTTCTGTCCAGAATTGAAGTTTTGCAAAACTTGCACTAGCAAGTTTGTGCTTTGGGCAAACTAACCTTACCACCCTCTCTTTCATCTAAAGAGACCCCATTCTGGAAATTTTGGCCACTCCAAGAAATGCCTAGGTGTCCTTGGCATTTTGTCAAACACCTTATGGGCATGATCATATTTGGCATGAGTTTTTGTTTACATTATGAACTTGACCCCGTGACTAGACCAGCTTGTCCAATAGTTTTGCCCTAGCCTATAACCCCACCCTGCTAACCCTCTTATAGTTTGGAGCCCCCTAGCATGCCTTGGCATTTCGTTGAGCACGCCCCTGCAGGCTCGGCGCGAGCAGAGCATCGCCAGACAGACGTTGCCACAAGGCTGACGCGTCGCGCTTCGGTTTGCCACCGCTCGCTGGAGCCACGCCACTCACTAACCTTCTCCCCGCAACGCGCCAAGCCGCCCCGGTAGCCTACAGCACCGCCGTCAGAGCCCTTGGCGGCACGCCAGCGTCCGCAGCGCGTCTCGGCCAGGTCGGTGCTGCCCAAGTCGCCAGCGCTCGCCACCTGCCCCTTTGAGCAGTGCGAGCTCATCCGCAAGCGTGTCCCCTAGCGCTCGTCGCCGCCACGTCGCCCAAGCTACAGAAAGACGGTCGCCGGCGACCTTATCCGCGGCCGCCGCTGAACCGCCTCGACTCGCCTATTTAAGGAAGCCCCGAGCCCGTCCCCGCACGCAGTCGACCTCAGGCCACCCCCATGGCACCCCCACTGCCCGCACTCGACAAGGGAAGACCGTCTTCCCCAACTCCGGCCGGTTCGGCCGCCGCCACGCCCCAGCTCCGTTCACCTCAACCAGGACCTACCCCTACCCACTCTCTCCGCCAGAAGCTCTATCATCCTCCCGTGAACCCTTCCCCCTGCTCGATTTTGATCGGGAACCACCGCAGCCCCAAAACCACTTTGCCCGACGACCATCGTCCGCCGCGAATCTCGCCGCCGGCAGCTCCGTCCACCCCTGAGGCCAAAACGACCACCGGGGTGACCGTCTTGATCCCCCGAGCCCGCAGATAGCCTCCGTTTTCCGAACGGCGCCATCATTCGCCGGCGAGCCTCGCCGGAGCTCCGCCTCTGTTTCGGCCGGAGGAGGCAACGCGCGCGTGGACTAGTCAAACCTGACTAGTGGGCCACCTGGACCCACTGCTGGTGACTTCGCACCGGCCCACGCTGGATAAGTGAAAGCGTACTTCCGAATACGCTTTCGACGGTAATGCGTGTTTATTCGAATCGCTTTTCTTTTGCTTTTAATTTAAATAACAGATTTTGATCAAAACTTTGAAAGGCTATAACTTTTTAAATACAACTCCAAATGAGTTGATTCTTTTTCCTACATCTTTTAAATATTGTCTAGTTTATTTTAAGATTTATTTCAAAAAAATTCAGACAACTTTTTGGTTCTGTTTTGAAACAATTTATTGATTCAAAATATTGTTAATAGGATTTTGGAGAGAGAAGAGAAAACTTTCAAAAGTTTTGGAGAGCACCTCACCCCTCCACAACTTGAAGGCAAGCATTCTGAACCACGGCATAATACTTTTGGTGTGTTAGCTGTTACGTTTATAACACCACCTCATTTTGAAGAGCTCGTTATTTCATGTGATATGATCATTTGCATGGATGCATCTTAGTGATCTCCTTGCTGTTGGAGATGAATCTACTTGTGATGGTAACCATTCTCATGTGCCTTGCATGCATGCAGGAAAGGAATCCGGGATAGCCTCTGCCTTGGGTAGGCATGAGCTTGTCGCCGGTCCCCGTCAGGACGGTTATGTCCGGTATGGCATGGTAAGGTATAGTGAGTGGTGACTTTGTTGGTTGGAATATTTTTGTTATATATGTCATACAGGGAAAGTCATAAACCTCCTGAGTCGACCGTAAATCGAGTCTTGTTCCAATAAACCACATACTTGTTTCGTACTACCACTCATCTCTACAACAAGTAGGGTACGGTTCAGTAAGTCGTTAACCCCTTTCGAGCACACACCATACAGAGAGGCCATGGTGGAAGATATCGGTTGAAGCCGGTAGGCATACCACCTGGTCTGGGGGCATGGCTGTTTCTGGTTGAGACCGAGAGGGGAGGCCACCCCTTAGAGTGCGCGATATAAATTTGATCATATGCTACGCGAGGTTGTAGCCTCCCCACTTAGAGTTTTGCTTAACAAGTGTCATGGGTGATTCCAGACACCGGTAAGTTGAGCTGGTGTGTGCAAGTTAGGTGTGTTTTCAACTAAAAGGCCGTAGACGGAATTAGTCCCGATGGACTAAAGGAATCCGTTACTCGTGGGTAGAGAGTACATCCTCTGCAGAGATCAAACCTATTCGAATAGCCGTGTCCTTGGTTAAGGATTTCAGTCTGGGATGAGTCAGGTGTCGGTCTTAGTGTCGGTCTTCGGAGGAATTATTATTAAAACAGAACTGGATCACACATTGAGACTTGTAATGTTTATTAATATTATTTTTGTTATGGACTAACCCGTTATATTATTTGAATTATCGAGTATCCCTGGGATGGTTCTACCTCCTGGATATTCACTGTGATTATTTATGAGCCCTTCATGTGGTGTCGCTCAGACGCCCGATTATGGCATGCTTGTTATTTATTTTACATATAAGCCCTTTATGTGGTGTCACTCAGACGCCCGACTGTGGCATGCTTGTTATTTATTTTACTTATAAGCCCTTTATGTGGTGTCGCTCAGACGCCCGACTGTGGCATTGTATGTTTTATATTTCCCTTTTTAAGCCCTTTATGTGGTGTCACTCAGACGCCCGACTGTGGCATGCTTGTTATTTATTTTACTTATAAGCCCTTTATGTGGTGTCGCTCAGACGCCCGACTGTGGCATTGTATGTTTTTATTTCCCTTTATAAGCCCTTTATGTGGTGTCGCTCAGACGCCCGACTGTGGCATTGTTTGATTCTGCTTTCTATTCATAAGCCCTTTATGTGGTGTCGCCCAGACGCCCGACTGTGGCATTTTATTTACACTCCGTTATTGCACATTCATGTCGCATATAACCACCTGCTCGCATGCATGGAAGATTCTTATTTTATGACTGACGTTGTGATCATATTTTTAAAGCATGATTTACAGTTGGTATATTATACCTGTGTTCATAATGCTTGCGAGTACATTCAAAGTACTCACTGGCTTGTCCCTGGCTATTGTCTTGGCCAGATTTCTCGCGTGGAGAGGAACGTTGCGATGACAGCCCCGGAGACTAAGCTACGACCATAGTAGCCCTGCGAAGATAGGAGTTAACCTGGTCAGCTGTTCCCGTGGGAAATGGAGTCCCATAGTCACTGATGATTCCACAAAAATCTTCCGCCATCAACCACTAGAAACCATTTGTTGTACTCACAGACCAGATGGTCTTGTACTACATATTTTGTACTTTGCTTGGAAATTCGGTATCAAGTTGGAGCCTCATCTGCTAACAGTAATCCTGGGGCTGGTGAGCACGACAGCCATTTCCTGGAATTTATTACCTGGAAAATTGGTCGCCACAGCAGGCTACACGTTACTGAACCTGAGCGATCGATCTGGCTGTTAACTGAACCTGATCGAGCGATTCCTTCGCTATTGCTGCTAACTGAAGCCGATCGAACCTGCTGCCTCTTGATGAACAGTGAGCGTTGTTGGGGGGTGGATGAACAGTTCCCGGTGGAGGTTTGGATGAACAGGACCCCGTGGTGTTGCCGCTGGATGAATAGGACCCCGATCGAGCCGGTTGGGGTGGATGAACAGGAACCCATGGAAGGCTAGATGAAAAGGACCCCGTGGAGGGCTGGTTGAACAGTAGCCAGTAGAGGGCTGGATGAACAGTAGCCCGTGGAGGGGTGGTTGAACAGGACCCCGTGGAGAGGGCTGGTTGAACAGTAGCCGGTGGAGGCTGGATGAACAGGAGCCCGTGGATGAACAGTCGCAGGTGGAGGAAGGAGAAGGTCGACGGTGGATGAACAATCGCAGGTGGAGGCTGGAGGAGGTCAATGGTGGAGATGAACAGTAGCCCGTGGAGTCACTTTTTGCGGTACGCCACACCCTCCCGGCGAACAGGACCTCTGCTTTCGACCAGAAGGCTGCAAGACAAGTCCGCTTCTCCGCTTTATGCGCACGCCACACCCCTCCCGATCAACAGGACCTCGTTTCGATCGTAGAAGGCCGAAGAGAAATCTGTTTCCTCCGTTTTGCGGTATGCCACACCCCTCCCGGTGAACAGGATCCTGTTTTGACCGCAGGCGGTCGAACACAAGGCCGTTTTCTCCATTCTGCGGTATGCCAGGCCTCGTTTCGTTCGGCTATTCCGTCCAAGTCGGTTGGCTCCCGATGAACAACACACGTTCCGACCCAGCCGGTTGGCTGCCGATGAACAGGACGTCGTCGCTGCCTTTCCATGTACACGAGCCCTGGCCATATGTATGCGCGAGTAGGCATTCGAGACCCTGCCCATATGTACTTATGTGGTCGTATTTACTTTCTTGCACCCTGGCTGTACGTACGTGTACATGCTACGTGCGCGCCTCTACTATGACACGTGCCCTTCCTTACTCGGCCACGGTTCATCGCTGCAGCCTGCAGATGCATCGATCGACCAAAGATGTACGCATACACGTCACCGTAATGACAACGCTACGTATGCTTCGACCAGGTGGGTCATGACTGTCAGGGAGGATAAGGAGGCACTTCCTTGCGTGCGTAGATATAGCCGGTGGGTCCCGGCTGTCAGGGGGAGGAATCATTTTTATTTTGCGAGTAATAAGGAGGCACTTCCTTGTGTTCGAAGATGTAGCTAGTGGGTCCAGTTGTCAGCCTCACCGCCTAAAGTCCTCTTCCGATGGTTGTCCTTTTTTGACCATGTTGACCACACCACGCCGAGAGCACCAAGGCGATGGACGATGATGAGGCCTAGGAAGGGAACAACGCGGCAGTGGATGCCCACGCGGAGGGGAGTACGTGGGTTGACTGCTTCGGCTATGGTGTGAGGCTGCCGTCGCCGGAGAATAACTGGAGGTGTGGGTGAGTATAGAGGGATGGCATGGCCAGTGGTGGCAGCACAGCCGGACATGAGAGGAAGGAGCACGCGGCATGGCGGGCGCTGGTTTGGGCGGCTGGAGCAAGAATACCAGAGGTTGAAGAAGCACGACGACGTTGGATGGACATCGTACGGTCACTGCATCTAGAATCGTTTATATTGACTAAGTTGACAAAGCCTTTGGTACGCGTCAATTTAGTAGGCCCACAGGTCAGCCTCTGAAAACGGTGCGCCCTAGATGACTGGGGGAGGAATCATTTTCTGGGCGGTTGAAGCAAGAATATCCGAGATTGAAGAAGAAGCATGACATCCGTTGGATGGACATCCAACGGCCACTACTGCTAGGACCGTGTGTTGACTATAAATTGACAAAGCCTTGCATACGCGTCGACTTTGTTTTTTTAGGGGACGCGTCAACTCAGTGCCCACAAGTGTGTGGCAGAGAACATATATCCCATTTGTGATTTGTAAGAATGTACAACCCATTTTTGAATTCTAATGGAATTTACTACAACCCATTTACAGTTTGTTAAAAGTACAGCCCATTTTCTTGTTCGGGATCGTTGCAGAAATTAAAAAAAATCTACGCGTCACCAAGATCAATATATGGAGAGACTAGCAACGAGAGAGAGGGGAGTGCATCTTCATACCCTTGAAGATCGCGATGCGGAAGCGTTACAAAAACACGGATGAAGGAGTCGTACTCGCAGCGATTCAGATCGCGGTTGATTCTGATCCTAGCGCCGAATGGACGGCACCTCTGCGTTTAACACATGTACAGCCCAGGGACGTCTCCTCCTTCTTGATCCAGCAAGGGGAGAGGAGAAGTTGAGGGAGAGCTCCGGCAGCACGGCGGCGTGGTGGTGGAGCTTGAAGTTCTCTGGCAGGGCTTCGCCAAGCACTACTGCGGAGGAGGAGGTGTTCGGGAGGGAGAGGGCTGCGCCAGGGAAGGGTGCGGCTACACTCTCTCTCTCCCTCACTATATATAGGGGGAAGGGGGTGGAGGAGGCGCCCTAGGGTTCCCTAGGGGAGGGGCGGCAGCCACAAGGGAAACCCTAGATGGGTTTGGGCGACCCCACCCCCAGGAAACTTGCCCCCAAGCCTGGAGGGGTGGCTGCCCTAGGGGAGGCGCCCCCACCTCTCCACGTTACGTGAGATGGGGTGGGAGGGGCGCACATCCCCTTATTGGGCTGGTGTGCCCCCTCCCCTTGGCCTATAAGGCCCCTCAACGCTTGTCGGGGCCTCCGAAACACCTTTCGGTCATGCTGGTCGTCACCCGGTACTCCCAGAGCAATTCCGGACTCCAATACCCTTCGTCCAATATATCAATCCTCACCTCTGGACCATTCCGGAGTTCCTCGTCACGTTCGGGAATCCGAAAAACCTTCGGTAACCACATACTATTTCCCATAACATGTCAGGACCCCGATTCCAAGTCACCACGATCTAGCCGGTAACACCTCATATCACTTTGCGGCCTCACACACGGTATTCCCACGGGTGCCGCCTTACCATGGCCCGGGACCGTTTGCGCCTTTTGGCTCACGTATATGATAGTGTCGCTAGCATCCATATGACAGAGAACCCGGGCCGACATAGCTAGTCGTGAACCCAAAGCGGCACTAACCCATGGGGACAGGCATACATGAATCAACCGAGCATGTCGATTGACAGCGTGTGAATCCGGGGCTGTAGCACTGGCTAACAGGACTCCGGGAACCCGGGCTGTAGCAGTTAGGCAGGACTCGGATGTCACCAAGCGTGACATTTTCCCAAGGGACAGACACAGTGAACAAAGTGAATCACATGTCGGCGATCAAGCGCCCCGGCGAGTAGTCTTTGGGCTAGCAGGACTCCGGTGAACCGGGCTGTAGCGGACTACTATGGCTCAAGGAAGCACTAGACTACATTTCTCCATAAGAGAGGCTACCAAGGATAAACAACTAGATTGTCGGATCCCACACATACCAAGCATTTCAAACATACACACAATATGCTCGATATGTGTAAATACAACATGGCATCACAACATAACTCTATGACTCAAGTGTCTATTCATTAGGCTCCGAGGAGCGAGATATTACAAACACGGGTCTCATGACCCAACATTCAGAGCATACAAAACAAAGCACACGCGGAAGCTTAACATGTCTGAGTACAGACATCTACAAATGAAAAAGGCTTAGAAGCCTGACTATCTACCAGATCCTGCCGATGGCACAAGATCGTAGCTGAGGTAACAAGTTAAACGTCGAAGTCCACGCGGAACCACTAGCGAGACTGAAGTCTCTCTGCAAAACGTAAATTAAGCAAACGTGAGTACAAATGTACCCAGCAAGACTTACATCAGAACTAACTACATATGCATCGGTATCAACAAAGGGGGGTGGTGGAGTTTGACCGCAAAGAAGTTAGCTTTGACTCGGTGGCTATCCCGAACTACGACTACAAGTAACTCTTTTGAGGTAGCACACGCAGTCCACATATTCACCATATCAATACACCACTATGGATCCGCCCCGCCTCCCCACGAGAACGCCATCCATAGCACTCACGCTTATCTTGCACATTTTAGAGTATCCACTTTCACTTGTCTATGCAATCGCATGTGCAACCCAGAAGTCCTTTACCGCGGACACGGCTATTCGAATAGATGATGTTAACCCTACAGGGGTGTACTTCTTCACACACGCTTTCGCCACTTACCACCATGCACACGTCGTGTATCTCGGCAACCTTCAAGCGGAAGCCTGGCGAGGGAGTCGGCCACAACCTGACTAACCACACAAGTCTCTAGTCCAGGTTTATCGCCTATTCAGGATACATCCGCAAGGAGATCCGGCCGGGGTGTCGCTCACGGCCCCAAACGTTGTGTGCAGGGTTCCCGAGACACCAAGCGGTCGCTCGGTACACCGGGCCACGGTGTATCTACCGCATCATAGCCCACCCCTAGGGTCAGTGCTACGCACGGCCTCCAACAAATATCCTACAAACACCAGAAACTAGTTGCAACTCCTGGACAGAGATCAAGTTGATTAATAAGTCGAGAGAGCTTGGAGTGCCCGGAGCCCAATGTGTGGTAGTAACTGTTTCATGGATAACAAGCACAGAACTCATTTCCTGAGGACGGCTGTAATGAGACAACCCACCATGTACTCCTACATGGCCTCTCACCGCTACCTTTACCAAATCATATTCACACACTTAGCTCTCAACAGTAGGACATGTTCACACACCTCCGATTCATCCTGGATGAATCAGACCTGACACAACTCTAAGCAATAGCAGGCATGACAAACAAGCATGAATGAGTAGGCACATCAGGGCTCAAACAACTCCTGCTCATGCTAGTGGGTTTCATTTATTTACTGTGGCAATGACAGGTCATGCAGAGGATAAAGGGGTTCAACTACCGCAGCAAATAACAGATGAATTGTTGTTGTCCTAATGCAGTAAAAGAGAGAAGGAGCGAGAGAGTGGGATTGTATCGGAATGAACAAGGGGGTTTTGATTGCCTGGCACTTCTAAAGATAATATAGTTCTTCATCGGTGTCATCGAACTCATCGTCGGATGCACGTCTATCGAGAGGGGACAAATACCGGCAACAGAGAAGGAGAACACAATCAATGCAGTGCACAACATGATGCACGAGTGTGACATGGCAATATGCTGTAGTTTGAGCTAATGCAACTAGCAACCAGATTAAATGAACTTGGTTTGAATCCAAGATTCAAATTCAAACTCCATATGTGGATATTAAAATGCCATTTATATGATTTGTGCTAAACAGCAGCTATAAGTTGTTCTAACATGCATGCAAATGGTACAGATGGATAGACTGGATTTTTCTGATCATTTTTCATATATAAATTATTTAATTTGGAGTTACGGTTGAATTTCTATGATTTTTAGAAGTTTATACTATTTTTTGGAATTTCCTATATAAGAATAAACCCAGAAAAGGATTTCATCATACAAGATGACGTCATTGTGATGTCAACAGTCAACTGGGTCGGCCAGGTCAAACCTGACCTGTGGGACCCACGTGTCAGTGGTTAGTTAACTAACTAAATAGAGTTAGTTAGTGTTAGGTTAAGCAGTAATCTATGTTAATTAGCGTTAAACTAACCTAACTAATAATTAACAAGGGTGGCCCACACGTCAGTGACCCAGGGGGTCGAACTGGCCCACCCAGTCAACGGTCAGCGGGGTCAAACCCACCACCGACATGACGCCGGCGAGGCCAGACGCGGTGGAGGGGCTCGGGATTCCTCCTCCGGTGACCAAATGGCCGGCGGAGGGCATCTACGTGACGCTGGAGATCCCGCACGTCGAGTGGTGCAGTTAGTTATGCCGGGAGCGACCTATATCGACGTCGGCGAGCTCAAAGGCGGCGGTCGGAGTTCGGGTCTCAGCGGTGCCGGTGTTGCGTTGCACGGCAGGAGCAACTGGAGGGGGTTTTGGTCTTCTGGCATTGGGCTGAGCACGTCGGTGCGCTCGGTTATAGCTCTAGGTGACGGTGGCCATGGCGGCGACATGGCCGGCGGATCCGAGCTCGCGCCTCCGGTGGAATCGGCGGCTACAGGACAAAAACGACGACGTGGTTAAGGGCGAAAGGACCGGGAGCTCACGGTGAGGCCGATGACAGGCTCAGCTGGCTCGGGGACGACCGGAAGGCGACAAATCCGTCGATGTAGTCCGACAGCCGTGCTCGGGGAAGACGACTCGTGGCAGCGATGTGGGGCTCCCGCGGTGGCGTGGCTTGGGGTGGAAGAAAGAGGGGGTCGAGGCGGAGCCTCTGGGCCGGTCAGAGAAACGAGGGGGAGGCGGTGGCTGCAGCTACGGCAGACGGGCGCTTGGTATGGCGATGGCGGCCACTGTGGGGGAGGAGAGCGAGACAGAGGAGGGGAAAGCACGGGAGTGTGAGAGAGGTCTGTGGGGGTGCGTGGCGTCTCGAGGCGCCCAGGCGCCGAGGGGAGCGGCAAGCAGGAGGTGGCTGGCGCGTGGGTCACAAGACGGGTACATGCTCGACGCCCTTCCGTCATGAGGAAGACGACAGGGGGGAGGCCAAGGCTGGGCTAGCCACTTGGGCTGTGGGCTGCATGGTGAGTTGGCCCAGGTTAGTCTCTCTCTCCGGTTTTCTATTTATTAATGTTTTCTATTTTCTGCAATTTGTTTTGATTTGATTTAGCAACTAAATCATTTTAATAAATTCTCAGAGGTTATTATATGGCTTGCTAAAATATATACAAAGCCACTCACAAACTTCCAGAATTATTGGAGTCATATTTGATATATATTAAATATAAATCCAAAGCAAATAGTTATTGGATTAATTCATATGGCCAGAAGAAATATTTATGTGACTCCAAAAATATTGGTTTGAATTTCACCTCATGCCAATATTTTCACAGAGTAACAGGAACATTTTCTTGGACTCATTTGATGAGATTTAAATGTTGGTTATTTTTAGGGGTTTTTTGAGGCTTTGAAAATTCCTCAATTCAAATTTCATTTGAATTTAAACATGATGCACACATGGAAGCTGGCATAGATCAGACCAGGATTAGGGATGTGACATAACAACTCTAGCGTCACCGAACCTTAAGTGTGTACACCCTACGGGTTCGGGAACCATGGATACATGACCGAGACACCTCTCCGGCCAATAACCAATAGAGGGATCTAGATACCCATATTGGCTCCCACACGTTCCACGATGATCTCATCGGGTGAACCACGATGTCGGGGATTCAATCCCGTATACAATTCCCTTTGTCTATCGATATGTTACTTGCCCGAGATTCGATCATCGGTATCCCAATACCCCGTTCAATCTCGTTACCGGCAAGTATCTTTACTCGTTCCGTAATGCATGATCCCGTGACTAACTCCTTAGTCACATTGAGCTCATTATGAAGATGCATTACCGAGTGGGCCCAGAGATACCTCTCCATCATACGGAGTGACAAATCCCAGTCTCGATTCGTGCCAACTCAACAGATACTTTCGGAGATACATGTAGTGAACCTTTATAGTCACCCAGTTATGTTGTGACGTTTGGTACACCCAAAGCATTCCTACGGTATCCGGGAGTTGCACAATCTCATGGTCTAAGGAAATGATACTTGACATTAGAAAAGCTCTTAGCAAACGAACTACATGATCTTGTGATATGCTTAGGATTGGGTCTTGTCCATCACATCATTCTCCTAATGATGTGATCTCATTATTAATGACATCTAATGTCCATGGTCAGAAAACCATAACCATCTATTGATCAACGAGCTAGTCAACTAGAGGCTTACTAGGGACATGTTCTGGTCTATGTATTCACACATGTATTACGGTTTCCAGTTAATACAATTATAGCATGAACAATAGACAATTATCATGAACAAGGAAATAGAATAATAACCATTTTATTATTGCCTCTAGGGCATATTTCCAACATTTCTATCTAGGACAAGGATTAATAATTTCAATCAATCGCTCAAAACAGAATTCAATAAATTTTTCCACATTTTGATGGGATCCGAAATATTTTTGTCCTGAAATTTCTAGTCAGACTAAATATAATTTCAAAATAAATTTGTATTACGTAAAAATCCAACGAAATATTGCGTGCGCAACAAGTAATGAAATTAAAATTTTCAAAATCCTAAAATAATATTTTTTAAACTACTTACGTGTTTGGTTCATTTTTTTCTAGTTACTGCCTAGTTTTTATAATTACATCCCATTTATTATTTCTTAAAGCCCATTTTCTTGTTAAGACTAATGCATCCCTCCTAGGAAATATTTGCAGCCCAGCGGGGCGGAGAATAACAAGTTGACCCGGATATTGTGTACAACCGTCGGCCCAGTTGCATTGCTGATGTTCAAAAAAAGGCATGTGTAGTACTGTACAACTTTACATGGCTACTCAGCCCACATTCAGCAATGCCTCAAAGGCCCAAACAAGGCTTCTGTACAACTTTTTGAAGTCACTGGGCTCAGTTAATAACTTAAGAAAAAAGTTAGAGTATAGTGGAACCTAATTCAAAGCTGTCACGAGCGAAGAAATAATTCAACGGGTCCCACTTGTGCGTGTGTGTGTGTGTGAAAGAGAGAGACACCCGTCGGCCGATGCTTGTAAATACATCTTCCAGCCATATGCATTGCTGATGCTCAGTAAAAACTTATATAGTTGACACAATCATATAGAACATCATAGCACACTGAACTTGCATACAAAAATTTCACGCAGGCGGCACAATCAGGGTGGAAGCAGTGGATTGCCACGGTTAGGGCTATGTTGAAACCAACGACCTCGTACATAACGGTTCATCGTCTTTATCAATGACGGGGAAATATCTTAAATGTCGTGCAAAGAAAACGGAAAAACAACACAATAAGTTCTGCTAGCACATTAAGTTGAAGTACAACCCTTTCTAAATAAAGTTCAGGTACAAAAATAGAACAGGTCACAATCAAATGTACTGGCACATCAGTGCTTCACACCCATAGCTCAGATTTAACTAGTATCTGACAAGATTCAGTTGTTACCTCAAATTAGAGCACATCCAGGCAGCCAGCCCTGCCTCTTCTCCCAAAGAAGCAGTGGCCTCCGCCGCGCGATGGAGTAGGCCCTCTGCCACCCATTGTTCCGAGCAACACGGGGAAAGTCTGGCGTTGACTCCTGTAATGGACGTCGTCGACGGACCCTGGCACCAGCGGCGGCGGTAGGACTTCGATTGATGGATTGACCACTTCTTCGACATGCACGAACACTCGATATAGGTACATCCCTAACGTGGTCTGTGGCAGCCTTGGTGGCGATTAATAGTACAACCTCGGTTCCTGCACCGGTATCTCAACACCAATCACCTTCGGTATGGTGGACAACTTATTCATCCATGCCATAAACGTCAGAGCCCAGCTGTCTGGAGGAACAAACATACTTACGAGCTCACCTCCAAGGTCGTTGATACGCTCATTCATGGACTCGTTGTTCCAAGCACGTCGAGGCATGACGTGGAAGGCAAGCTTTGTTAAAAACTCAAGCTCAGAGGGCATCGAGCCCTATCCTGGGTGCCACCGATCAAAGCTCACCAGCGCGCCATCGCGGAACAAATGCCGGGAAGATTCAAACACACGACTGCAGTCGAAA
The DNA here is from genome assembly GCA_021605145.1 of Aegilops bicornis. Classification (NCBI taxonomy): domain Eukaryota; kingdom Viridiplantae; phylum Streptophyta; class Magnoliopsida; order Poales; family Poaceae; genus Aegilops; species Aegilops bicornis. The sequence goes on from CM038669.1 coordinate 127,901,061, forward strand.
GTTGTCCGGAACCTGATGAAGAAATCAGCCGGTGGCGGACAGACTTCGTTGAGCAAGTCACTTATTTGGTTGTTGTGCACAATGCCAAGAGCTTTGACAAGGTCGTCCGGAAAGACAGGAGGCCGGTCGCCGTTGATGGTTACCATCAGCACTTTGCCGGCAAACTAGTCATCAAGCACCACCATGCCACTGTTGAGCGATAGCGCGTAGCGCCCGAAGGTAGGACGAACCTCAGCATCTCCGGCTCAGAGATCCGCGTTGACCGGCGACATGATAGTGCGGCTGAGTATTGATACGTCCATTTTGCATCATGCTTTTAGATGTCTACTACGAAACCTTCTTCTTGTAGATGTTGTTGGGCCTCCAACTGCAGAGGTTTGTAGGACAGTAGCAAATTTCCCTTAAGTGGATGACCTAAGGTTTATCAATCCGTGGGAGGCGTAGGATGAAGATGGTCTCTCTCAAGCAACCCTGCAACCAAATAACAAAGAGTCTCTTGTGTCCCCAACACACTGTAGGATCGAAAGTATGTCTAGAGGGGGGTGATTAGACTACTTGACAAAATAAAAATCTAGCCTTTTCCCAATTTTAATTCTTGGCAGATTTTAGCAACATAGCACAAGTCAAGCAATCAACCTACACATGCAATTCTAAGAGTATAGCAGCGGAATGTAAAACAATTGCATATGAAGGTAAAGGGAGGAGATTGAGGGAGCAAACGCAATGTTGACACGGAGAGTTTTTATCCGTGGTTCCGATAGGTGGTGCTATCATACATCCACGTTGATGGAGACTTCAACCCATGAAGGGTAACGGTTGCACGAGTCCACGGAGGGCTCCACCCACGAAGGGTCCACGAAGAAGCAACCTTGTCTATCCCACCATGGCCGTCGCCCACGAAGGACTTGCCTCACTAGGGTAGATCTTCACGAAGTAGGCGATCTCCTTGCCCTTACCAACTCCTCGGTTCAACTCCACAATCTTGACGAAAGCTCCCAAGTAACACCTAGCCAATCTAGGAGACACCACTCTCCAAGAAGTAACAAATGGTGTGTTGATGATGAACTCCTTGCTCTTGTGCTTCAAATAATAGTCTCCCGAACACTCAACTCTCTCTCATAAGATTGGATTTGGTAGAAAGAAGATTTGAGTGGAAAGCAACTTGGGGAAGGCTAGAGATCAAGGTTTATATGGTTGGAATGGAATATCTTGACCTCAACACAAGTGTAGGTGGTTCTCTCTCAAAAAATATGTATTGGAAGTGTAGGCATGTTCCGATGGCTCTCTCCACGAATGAAGAGTGGGTGGAGGGGTATATATAGCGTCCACACAAAATCTAACCGTTACACACAAATCACCAAACTCGGTGGGACCGATTCAAAGAACTCGGTCAGACCGATTTGGTTCATAATGTGACCGTTAGGCATTTCGGTGGGACCGACATGTCAACTCGGTGGGACCAATTTCATTAGTGTTAGGGCATAACGTAATCTCGGTGAGACCGATTACACAAACTCGGTGAGACCGATTTGGATAATAGGCAAACAGAGAGTTGGTCAGGAAAACACGGTGGGACCGATTCGCTCATCTCGGTTGGACCGAAATGTTACGAAAGGGGAACAGAGAGGTTGCATTGCAATCTCGATGGGACCGATCGCTCATCTCGGTTTCGCCGAAACGTTACGAAGGGAAACAGAGAGGTTGCAATCCCATCTCGGTGAGACCGAGATCCCTATCCGTGAGACCGAAAAGACTAGGGTTTCTGGCAGTGGCTACGTCAACTGAACTCGGTGGCTCCGGATAGAAAGAATCGGTGGGGCCGAGTTGGACTTTTAGGTTTGGGACATATGTGGATATGAGAAAGTAGTGGAGGGTTTTGGAGCATATCACTAAGCATTTTGGGCAAGCACCTCATTAAGCAACATATTATCCCTTCTTAATAGTATTGGCTTTTCCTATAGACTCAATGTGATCTTGGATCACTAAAATAGAAAATGTAGAGTCTTGTTCTTTGAGCTTGAGCCAATCTTTTGTCCTTAGCATTTTGAAGGGTCCACTTTCTAAGCCATGCCATGCCAACCATTGAGCTTTCCTGAAATATTTATCTTGGAATAGCATTAGCTCAATGAGCTATATGTTGTTAGGAATTACCAAAACCACCCAAGGATAGTTGCACTTTCAATCTCCCCCTTTTTGGTAATTGATGACAACATATAGATCAAAGCTTCGACAAATGATAAGTAAGATTGAAAATATCGTCGCTTTGAGATGTATGTGATAAGCAAGAGCTCCCCCTAAATTTGTGCATTATTTAAAATTTGCTTTTGAATGCAAATGCACAATCGATTAGGATCATGGGTTACTCTTCCATGTCACATTCATCTTGGTGGAGCGCTCAAAATGATAGAAGTTAAAGCATGCACTCATCACCAAAACAAGTGAATGATCATCTAGGATATAAGAAATAATATCATCCAACAAGCATTAAGGGTAGCATATGATCAAACACATGATCAAACAAGTATCTCACAAGTAGCTCACACAAGCACACAATAAAGTTTCAAACCAAACCAAATAAGTGCGAAGAGAGATAAAAACCAACACTCTCTCTCTCTCGAAGCCTATGATCTATACATTTTTCTCCCCCTTTGGCAACGAGTTACCAAAAAGTTCAAAATTGCATAGTGCTAAACGACTCTCAGGCTTGATCTTCGGTAGGAGGTGTCGAGAGAACTCCAAGAACGAAAGCTTCTGATGAAGTAGCTGGAGCTGGTGGAGTAGCTGTTGGAGGTGGAACTGGAGCTGTAGCTGCTGGTGCTGATGCTGTAGCTCTAGTGTCTGTCACTGGCACTGCAGTAGACCTCTGTCCTCTGGGCACTCTGGCAAAATCATTTGTGGTAGACTTTCCCTTCTTCTCCTCTGCTTCCTCCTGAAGTTGCTCAACTGCAGTTTGGATCTCTGTTACCTTGACATCAAGGTCATAGAATTTCTACTCAATGATCCTCTCCAGACTCTCCTAGTTCTTGGTCAGGGTGGCCAAGCCCTTCTCAATCCTCAGGGTGGATTGGATCATATATCCAAGCTGATCTTGCTTGCTCTTTAAGAATACATGAGATGCCTCTTCCACAGTTGGCATCTTTGCAGCCTTCTCAGCTTTAGCCTTCTCTCTCTTCTCATGTGCTTGAGCTGAAGATGGTTCATTTTCATTCATCACTACTATGTTATCTTCAAATTCAGGGTAGATGGGCAGCTGCTCCTTGTCCAAAAGATATGTATCTGTGCCCATCTTTGAGTTGATGAGCTCCTGAATGTGTGGAGCATACCCACAACTTCACTTCTGGTCAGCATCAGTCCTCTTGATTGTCTCAACAATCAGGCTCATAACCTTGAACTTCTGTGGGACATCAAATATGTGCAGCAAGTTGATGGCATGTCCTCTAATCATCTTGTGATCACCTGACTTGGGTAGCAGTGTGTGCCTTAATATCCAGTTGATTGTTGGCAGACCAGACAACAGGTAATGGATAGATCCAAACTTATGTGTATCCAAGGTAGCATCTGGGATCTCTTTGTACATGTTGGCCATAGTGTTGTGGTCTCTCTTCTTCTCTGCATAAATGTCCAAGTCATCCTCATGTTCCTCAGGAGCGTTGATAAGCTTGGCCCACTCATCAACTGTAGACTGGTATCTAGTACCCTCAGACATCCATACTATCCTTCCATCTGGATAGAAGTGGGCAGTGGAGTAAAACTCCATGATCAGCTCATCATTCCACTTGGTGAGCTTCGGGCAACAAAAGTGTCCACTCCACATGCCTTGAAGCTATCAAGCACACCAGTGGAAGTGATCCTCATTCTCCTTGATGAAATCCTACCAACCCATCTCATATCACACACAATGGGCTTCTTGTCAAGCAGAATAGTCTCATAGAAGTCCTGTTGTTCCTTAGTGTGAAATCTGTAGTCCACAGCAGTCCTTCTCCTCATAGCATATGGATCAGACTATCTCCGTAGTCTTAATCCTGCGCCCTTCCTGATCTTCATGTTCTCTGCAACTGGGTGTGCATCAGTGTGGTCAGGGATCTTGGGTTTTAGCTTCCTCAACATAACAGAATCATCTTCTTCTTGTTCAACAGCTCGAGGCACTGGGGCCTTGTTCTTGTCTTCAGCATGTATGTTCCTAGTGCTTCTCTTGGGTTTTGGCTTTGGAGCTGGAGCAGCAGCCTTAGGAGCAGGTTTGGGCTTTGATGGAGTAGCCCCTGATTTAACTGCATCTCCCATAAGCTTCTGAGCTTTGGGTGCTAGTGCAGCATCCTCTTCCTCTTCTTCTTCAGAATCTTTCCTCATTGAGGGCTTGCCAAGAACTCTGGCAGTAGTGGTTCTTGCCCTCTTCTTCTTATCTTCACCAGCTGCCTCTTCTTTAGACTCAATGGTGAACTTCGTAGTTTCACCTGTTGCAACTTTCCTTGGCTTAGACATGGGTTGTCTTCTTGCTGGCATCTTTGTTTTCAGACCAGGCTTTGTTGCAGCAGCTGAGCCATATTGTTTCTTAAGCACCTTCTTCTTTGAAGTGGCTTCATCTTCAACAGCCACATAATCTTCATCCTCAGAGTCAGAAGTTCTCTTCTTCCTTGTCCTAGTGGCAGCCTTTGCCAGATTGCTTGGTGTGCTCCTGCTGCCTTCATCATAGCTGCTAGAGGGATCTGAACCCTCACTCATCTGCACCTGTTGCTCAGACCTGTTCTGGTTGTCACTCTGGTTAGACATCTATGCAAATACTCTGACAGCAGACCTTGTGAATAGGTTATAGATGAGGTAGAGTAGATGAGCATCAGAAAGTACATGAGTTTTGCAAAAGGGATGACTTAAAAACTTAGTTTTAGTTCTTCACAGAAAGCATTTCGGATCTACTGATTTGTAAACTCGGTGATACTGAAGCATCTTTTGGAACCTAAACTAGTGAACTCGGTCAGACCGAGTCACAGTTCGGTGGTACCGAGACTGCTAGGGTTTCATAGAGAATCGAACTTGGTCACACCGATTTGCAATTTTCGGTTAGACCGAAAACGTGTGTGCTCTGGCCTAAGCCAAATCGGTGAGACCGATTTCTACAACTCCGTCGGTCCGAGATGAATTCGGCAGAGACCTAACCCTAAATTTTCAAATCAAAACTAATCTACAGGACGTTTTTGCTGGACAGGATGATTTCAATCGTGGCAAGAATCATGGAAAAGCAATGTGCTAAGAATTGGAGTTAAGGATTAGCACAAAGTTCAAGTTCGTACCCTAGTTCGGCGACAAACTTGCTACGGTAGTAACGACGGTGAAGATTTCCATTGACGGCGGCGGAGACCAGCGGCGGGAGGTCGCTGGCGATGAGAGGACGGTCCGGAGACCCGAGGAGGTAGAGTAGGTTACGCGCGGGCGAGGAGGTTCGGAAAATTTTCCAAAATTTGGCCCGTCGGTATATATAACCTGACCCTGTCGGTGTGACCGACTTGAATGACTTGGTGGCACCAAAATGCAAAACTGCATGCAGTTACTGCAACTCGATGTGACCGAAAAGTTCTAATCGGTTGCACCGAGATTGAAAACCCTAGATCAACTTAGTGACTCGGTGGGACCGAAAGGATGAATCGGTCAGACCGAGATGCACAAAGAGGTTTTGGAGGTTTAAGTCTATGACGAATCGGGAACTCCGAGTGCTCCTCACACAGAGTGGTTCGAATCTGACTTGGTCAAACTTTGTGATGTAGCATGAATAGAGTTTGAGATGAGGAAAGCATAGATAGCTAGAGGGAGTTCTTAGGCATTCTTGTCCATCCATTTGGCAAGAGAGAAAGAGCCAAACAATCAAAACAACAAATGGATGTCCTCGAATGAGTAAAATGTGCAACCAACATGCTGACACAATAAAATGGCAAATGAAATATGTGACAAAGCATGCACAAACACTCTAGCATATATCAAGCAATTTGGAGATGACTAGGTCATCCATATATGAGTATATTGACTTAGGAGTCAAATGAGAACATTTGATCATAGGTCATACTCATCAATTAAGCACAAGTGGCGTTGTCGGTGTACTAGAGTAGGGGTACCCTAGTATCCCGAACTTGTGCACGGGCAGTTGCAGCACTCCGCGGCAAGGCTTGCCGGGTGACCGCCAAGGCCCTCCGTGGTTCCTTTGGAACCATTCAACAACAAAGTATTCAAGCCAAGGAGACAAGGCCCCGGCAAGAGGAGCTGCCGGAAAGGCCAACCAAGGCATCTCAAGAAACTTGCCGCGACGCGCCACACGTCCCGGCAAGACCCGGCGAGCGACAAGCTTCCGGACGCGACAAGACAACAATCATGCAAGGCGCTTGCCGCAGGCCACCACTCAGACCAAGGCCCAAAGACATCCACTAACGTGTCGCCTCGAGACCTTTCCAGCGCTGCGTGGCGAGAGGTCAGGCAGCCAGCGTGCGCTGTGGTAAGCCGGGCCGACAAGATTGCCATCGTGGGCGGCGGTGGCGCCCCGACAGCCCCTCAGATGCACCGTTAGGGCGACGAGACGGGCATTTAATGCCTTTGTCCCCGCCGCCGTGGTTAGGTATGATACACTGTACAAGTAGCTGTACCAACCACTCCTTTTCCATTTTTAACCTTGTCTACGTTGCCACCTGTCGGAGACCCCTTGAGCATATAAAAGGAGGCCCATGCGCAACGTAGAGAGAGAGGGGGGAGGGGTTCAAAAGGGGGGTTCGAGGGGTTCGAAGGTTCAAGCCGAGAACACCCATGCTCGGGTCTAGTTAGCAGCTTGTGTGTATCAGAGCACTCAGCGCTCCCCGAGCAAGAACTCAATACACTCAGACATGCAGCAAGAGGAGTGTTATCTCTCGGAGAGCTCAAGCTGGGTAACTGCCTTCGTGTGCTTCGCCTCGATCTTCTTTTCGTGCGACCTCCGCCCCCCGCCGAACCTATAGGGGCTCGGTCCGCCGGTCCCATAGGTGTTCGTGGGCCAGATCAGCCTCAGAGAACACCCACGCTCGGTCTCGTTAGCAGCTTGTGTGTACTGTAGCACTCAAGCGCTCCCGAGCAAGAACTCAATACATTCAGACATGCAGCAGTAGTTGTGTTATCTCTCCGAGAGCTCTGCTGGGTAAACCGCTCGTGTGCTTCGCCTCGATCTGCTTCTTCAGGCGACCTCCGCCCCCCGCCGAACCAAAAGGGGCTCGGTCCGCCGGTCCCATAGGTGTTCGTGGGTCAGATCAGCCTCCCCGACATCTTTGGCGCACCAGGTAGGGGGCGTCGAGATTATGTGAACCTGATCCGGCGTCCATTCAAGCTAGATCTTCATCATCTTCATGGACATGCCACCGAAGAAGAAGGCTTCGGCGGCAGATGTTCCATCCGCGTCGAACCCACCACCACCGGAGCAAACGGGTGGTGGGGTAGACGTCGGCGGAAGAATGGACGTCGACGGGGGAGCCCATGGTGCTGCCAAATCCAAGGACAAGGCTGCGCAGACCTCGGCGTCCGTACATGCAGCGCCTGCCTCAGAGGCGCGGGACCTACAGCGTCATGGTATTCACAAGGCCATACGCTCGTTGGACCAAGATCGGGCTGGTGGATCTCGGGATGCTCAAGAGCAGCATGCACGCCAACATGCTGGCGCGAGCGAGGCACGGTCGCCTGGACGGGATACTACTCCTTCTAACATAGTTAGAAGTCCGAGCATATCCCGCTCCTCGCGCCGCTCGCCATCGCCACCCACCACTCCAAAGAGAAGCTTTGGCGAGAGCTCAATCGCTCTCGGATTACCCTCCAACAGCCGACAAGGTCGATGAATGGAGGCCACCATTCGTAGTCTCATCGGTTTTGCTAACGGCGACGCCCGCGGCAGCCGAGTGCATCGCTGCCGCGCAGGACTGCTAAGCACGAGCCGGTGGCGATTTAAACCGTGGGGGTGCAACCACCATGCACTCTCCACCCGAAGGCCAAGATCACCGACTCGCCGGATCCACCTCGACGGTGACTCCACCGCTGGCCATCGATGCACGAGCCCGTCGCGATCAGCGCCAAGTTCTTCACGAACGACAAAGAAGAAGACGTCGAACTCGCATCGCGCGTCAAGAGAAGCGCCAAGGCGTCAATCCGACCAGTTACCGGGCCCTCTGTCGACATGCATGCGCCAGGGGAACCAGCGATTTGTCGTGACGCTGTAGGTTGCCCTGCGTTCACTCGTGAGCTGTGGCAAGTCCAAAGGGCCCAAGAAGAAGAATTTCAAGCCGACGCATTGTAGAAGTACGACGGCAAGACGCATCCGTCGGAGTTCCTCAAGATCTACACCATCGCGGTGCAAGCTGCCGGGGCGAGACGACAAGATCCTGGCCAACTACTTCACCGGTGCTCAAGCCCAATGTCGATCTGGCTCATGCACTTACCGGACAACTCCATATCCTCTTGGGCAGATCTATGTCATCAGTTTGTCGGTGCCTTTTACAGCGGCCACAAGCCTCATGGCTAAGAGAGCGATCTTCATCTGCCGCCTGTAAGGAAGGAGAGCCCTGCGCAAGTACATTCAGAGATTCAGCCACAGACTGGCACAACATCCTGTATGCACCCCGCCATGTAATCAGCGTGCTCCATCGAACGTCGCGAAACCGCAGGATGCGGGAGGAGATGGCGATGTGCAAGATCGAGACGTCGATGAGCTATATGCCCCGGCCGACAAGTGTGCACGTCTTTGAAGAAGGGAGGAGACTCCCGGAGAGAATAATGAAGCAGGAGGATCTCGATAGTGAGGAGACCGCCCGCAAAGAAAAAACCGCGGCGGAACAACAGGAAGAAGAAAGGCAAAGATGTGCTAGTTGTTGAGCAGTCGGGCAACGGAGGTGGCGCCAAGAAAGCCAAAGCTGGTAGCTCCGCAAGGAGGTTGTCACCGGCACCAACTGCCAGGCTGTGGCGGTCGCCGACAAGCAGGACGGCTCCAACAAACAGTACTGCAAGATCCACCGCACCAAGGTCCATGACCTCCAGAGCTGCAAAAAGGTCGAGCAGCTTGTCGAGCAGCAAAAGGATGAAGACGACGACGATGATGAAGACATGGATGATGACGAGACCGATGAGCAGGAGTTCCAGAAAGCCACAGAGGTCCTGTGCGTTGACGGCGGTGCTTCTTCAAGATACTTCACACCGCCAGCTCAAGCGGTGGATGCGGAAGTCAATGCGGCGTAACCATCCGTCGAGTCACGCAAGCCTCGAAATGGTCCAGCAAGCCTATCATCTTTGATATTGAGGACCACCCCGATCGTAATCGCGGTCGGTGCTTGCCGATGTTGGTTTCACCAACTATCCGCAACCTCGTGGTCACTAAGATGCTAGTTGACGGCGGGCCGGCTTGAACCTGATCTCCTCCGCGGTGCTCCGTAAACTCCAGATCCCCGATGGCGAAGCTCGAAGAGACCGCACATTCCAAGGAATCAATCCGGAAGGAGCAAGTCAAGGGAAAGATCACGTTGCCGGTGACATTTGGCAGCGAAGTTGAACTTCAGGATCGAGAGGGTCACTTTTGACGTTGCTGACTTTCCATTGCCTTACAATGGGATACTTGGTCGCCCAAAGACTCGCCAAATTCATGGCAGCCTCTCACTATGCATACAACATGCTTTGAAGATGCCAGCCCGATAAGTGCCATCTCCGTCCTGGCGACAAGAAGGATGCTCTTATCTGCTACCGACAAGATCTACCGGGAAGCAGCAGCCGCAATGCATCACAAGTCACTTGCCGCTGAAGCTCCAGGGCGAAGAAGAAGACCAAGTCCGGCAAGAGCTCGATGCCCACTCCGCAAGCGCACCTCTTCGGAGTGCTGCGCTACTGCCGAGGACGCACCACCGAGCTCCACCGGCAAGTGTAAGAAGACGATGGCAGCTCCACCAGAGACCAAGAAGGTGTACGCCAAGGAGGGCGTGACTGGTGGTACCTTCACCATCGGTGCCACTCTCGACCCTAAATAGGAAGGCGCTGCTTTTTCTCATGGGCGAATGTCGACGTGTTTGCATGGCAACCGTCGACATCCCCGGTGTTCCTGTGAAAGTAATTGAGCACCATCTTGCCGCTTGTCCTCATGCGCGTGGCCCGTCAAGCGTAAAGTCGTGAAGCAGCAAAGGAGCGCCAAGAATTCATTGCAGAAGAAATCAAGAAATTGGAAGCAGCAGGCCTTGTCAGAGGAGTGCTCCATCCTACGTGGTTGGCCAATCATGTAGTCGTACGCAAGGCAAACGGGAAATGGAGACTTTGTATCGACTTTACCGATGTTAATAAAGCTTGTCCCAAAGACCCATTTCCCTTGCCGCGCATCGACTAGATTGTTGACTCCACGGCCGGATGTGACTTGCTTTCATCTCTTGATGCATACTCAGGATATCATCAGATCTTCATGGCAGAAGAGGATGAGGAGAAGACCGCATTCATCACCCCATGTGGCACATATTGTTTCGTACGGATGCCTTTCGGATTAAAGAATGCTGGTTCAACATTTGCAAGGGTGGTCCATGACGCTTTTGAGCCGCAAATGCACAGAAATGTGGAAGCTTAAATGGATGACATAGTGGTCAAAAGCAAGGACAAGGCGACTCTGATTCAAGATTTAGACAAAACCTTTGCAAATATGCGCAAGATCAACCTCAAGCTCAACCCTGAGAAGTGTGTGTTTGGAGTCCCTTCCGCAAGCTTCTCGGTTCTTCGTGTCTCGGCCGGGAATTGAAGCCAATCCCGACAAGATCAAGGCCATTGAGCAGATTGAAGCACCAAAGCGCCAAGGATGTACGAAGGCTTGCGGTTGTGTAGCTTCCTCAAAGGTTTATCTCTAGGTTCTGCTGAGCGGCCTACCATTTTTCAAAATTTTGAAAAGGCAGGTCCAATGAAATGGACTCGGCGGAGGCTGCGCTGCAGGACTTAAAGAGATACATGTCCTCCACTCCAACACTTGTCGCACCTAAGCCACAAGAGAAGTTGCTGCTATATATAGCGGCGACCAATCAAGTGGTTAGTGTTGCGTTAGTAGCGGAGAGGGAGGCGGATGATGAGCTAGCAACCATGGCAGATGCATCCGGTGACAAGCAGGGGGCTTCACCGGCAAGCTCTGGTCCCGACAAGGATGGATCTGCGCAGACGCATGAAAAGATGCAGAAAAGAATGGTGCAGCGCCCAGTTTACTTTGTCAGTTCCGTTCTGCAGGGGGCTAGGTCAAGGTACTCGGTGCAGAAATTGCTTTTCGCCTCCTCATGGCCTCGAAAGCTGCGCCATTACTTCCAAGCACATGAGATCACAGTCGTCACTGCTTTTCCGGCGAAGAGGATACTTCAAAATCCAGAAGCAACAGGCAGGATTGTCGAGTGGGCACTGGAACTGTCAAGCTTTGGCCTCAAGTTTGAGAGCACTTCAACTATCCAAAGCAGAGCATTGGCGGAGTTCATAGCAGAATGGACGCCAACACAAGATGAAGAAATTCCGGAGACGAGCATCCCCGTCAAGGAAGCAAGCAAAGAGTGGCTGATGTACTTTGATGGTGCCTTCTCGCTGCAAGGCGCCGGTGCGGGCGTGCTACTTGTTGCACCCACCGGAGAGCACCTCAAGTACGTAGTCCAGATGCACTTTCCCAAGGAGCAAGCAACGAACAATACCGCAGAGTATGAAGGTTTGCTTGCCGGTCTCAGGATCGCAGCAGACCTTGGGATCAAGAAGCTCATTGTCAGGGGTGACTCATAGCTTGTCATCTGCCAAGTGAACAAGAGTTATCAGAGTCCGTTGATGGAAGCGTATGTTGATGAAGTGAGAAAGCTAGAAGAGCACTTTGACGGCCTACAAATGGAACATGTTCCAAGAGCTCAGAACGACATTGCCGATGGTCTGTCGAAGTGCGCTGCACTTAAGTTGCCTGTGGAACCAGGGATTTTTGTGCTCAAGTCGACTCAACCGTCTGTAACGCCATCAACCGGACAGAGCAAGAAGAGGAAGTTGATCTCTGGTGACTATTTTCGGCAGAGCTTCAAGTCGCCGTCAAGAAGGTCCTCAAGATCAACACCAAAGGGTCTTTGAGGAAGCGATCTGCTCCGGCAAGCCCTAGGGTTTGTTCTGCTGAAACAGACGCCCCGACAAGTTTTGCTCGGCAAGCTTGCCGGGGACGTCAAGCCACGGCTGAGCCGCATGAGTTCTCGCCAGGAAGCAGATGTTCCCGCAGCAGCAGATGTGCCTTTAGTCCTTGTTGTCGAGCCGCAAGCTCCAAAGATGGGCAGCTGGATTGTCCGCTTCTTCGTGACAGGAGAACTTCCTGAAGAGCAAGAAGAAGCGGAAAGAGTAGCCCGGCAGTCAAGTATGTACCAGTTTGTCGACAACACACTGTACAGAAGAAGACTCAACGGTGTGAAATTGAAGTGTATTCACCGGGAAGACAGACAAAAGCTGTTGGCAGAGATACATGGAGGCATATGTGGTCACCACATTGGCGCCAGAGCACTTGCCGGCAAGAAAGCGTTCCGGCAAGGTTTCTTTTGGCCGACAGCCTCCAGGATGCAACCGCACAAGTAACCAAGTGTGAAGCGTGCAGTTCCATTCCAAGCAGATACACCAGCCAGCTCAAGCTCTCCGTGACGATCCCTTTATCCTGTCCTTTTTCGGTGTTTGGGCTCGACATCCTCGGCCCCTTTCCCCGAGCTGTCGGGGGATTTGAGTACTTGTACGTTGCAATCGACAAGTTCACAATGTGGCCGGAAGTGGAAGCGGTGAGGAAGGTGACAGCACAGTCAGCAGTCAAGTTCTTTAGGTCGATTGTTTGCCATTTCGGAATCCCTAACAGGATCATCACCGACAACGGCACGCAATTCACGAGCTGCACCTTCATGCAGTAACGGTCAAGCGGAGAGGGCAAATGCTGAAGTGCTGCGCGGGCTCAAGACCAGAAATTTCGACAGGCTGCACAAGTGCGGAAAGAACTGGATTGAGGAGCTGCTGGTGGTTCTTTGGTCGATCAAGACGACGCCAAATCGAGCCACTGGCCAGACACCTTTCGCTCTAGTCTATGGAGCAGAGGCAGTTCTCCCCACGGAACTCGTATACGGGTCACCTCGAGTGCTCGCTCGATGAGCTTTGAGCAAGAGCAGCGGCGACAAGATGACGACCGCTCCTTGAGGAGGACCGTCCTTCAGGCTGTCTGACGAGCTGCTCGATACAGCAAGCTTTGGCGTCGCTACCATAGCCGCAAAGTTAGTGCCAGAAGTCTCGAGGAAGGCGACCTTGTTCTTCGGCGCGTTCAGTCCGCCAAGAATTCCAACAAGTTGACGCCGAAGTGGGAAGGCCCTTACCGGGTGAAACGATTCACTAGGCCTGGTGCTGTCCGCCTTGAGACCGAAGATGGCATTCCGGTGAGTAACTCCTGGAACATTGAGCATCTTCGTAAGTTTTACCCGTAGGGTGCGGTTGCCGGAACCTGTTCCAGCAACCACCTTTTGTACAAGTCTTGCCGATATTGCATGTAATCCTTTGTACAAAGCCGGGCGCAGACCCCGTGCATAAGTAAAGCTCATGTGCTTCGCACATCTTGTCAATACCATGCTTTCTACTTCTATTTTGCATGCGTTATCTGACACTTTGTGCAGCACCTACCCCCGGTAAGCAATAACGAGCCATAAGGCTCCATATCTTTATTTTCTCTTCTTTCTCTTTCTCAAAGAAAGGAAGGTTCCCTCGCCCACAAGTTTGCCGGGGGAAAGGAGAAGATAATGGTGTGGACCAAGCGTCGCTCAAGGAAGTCTAGCCTTACCAGAAGCAAACGACGAAAAAGCTAAGTTGCTAAAGTTTGAGCAATCAGTTTTAAAATTTTAAGTTATCTTCCTCGAACGACCGTATTTTGTATGGAAAACCTGTGCGGAGGAACCAACTCATAGCTAGTTGCGCCCTTATTTTGTTTCGAGTCCGCTCAACAACTTAAGTGAGCTGCGACTAGTTGCGACAAGGTTTCTTGTCGATGGCGGCATCGCCAAAGAAGGTCTTGAAGTCCAAGACTCGGCGCCATGGCTAAGGTGCCAGCGCCGACAAGTTCCCTAAAAGCGTAGGGAAAAAACATACAAAGGAAGGAATCAAGTAAAGTAAATAACATAGCAATCACTATCCGAAATAGAGTTATATTACAAGATAGCTTGTCGCAGCTCTAATAGACTGTTCTCATAACATGACCAGCAGCGGCAAGAAAAAGAGAAAGCGGGCGACCTAATCTACGCGATCGCCCTCAACCCTCTTGATCCCGCTCACCCTATCCACGATGGGTGCGACAAGGGTCTTGAGCGCTTCCACATCAGCATCCGGCGGCAAGGACTTGAGGACGTTCGTGAGGTTGAGGCCTGGGTTGCGGAAGGCCACCTTCATCAGCACCTTTTGAAGAGCTCTCGTGCAGATCTGGCACGACTCCTCGGCCAGCTGCTTTGGGATTTCTTCCCGGAGTCGCTGGAGGGCCGTCACCACCCACGATCTCACCCACGATCTCTCCCACGACGCCGCATTCGACGCGTGCCGTTCGTGGAGGGCGTGGTGGGTCCGGGGTGAGTTACGGCGTAACCCAGTGCCGCGTGCCGTTATTGTTTTGGGCCTGGCCCAACAGCCGGCACCGTGTATGGCCCAGGCCGGGGCTCTGCCGGTGTACTAGAGTAGGGGTACCCTAGTATCCCGAACTTGTGTGACGGGCAGTTGCAGCACTCCGCGGCAAGGCTTGCCGGGTGACTGCCAACGCCCTCCGTGGTTCCTTTGGAACCATTCAACAACAAAGTATTCAAGCCAAGGAGACAAGGCCCCGGCAAGAGGAGCTTGCTGGGAAGGCCAACCAAGGCATCTCAAGAAACTTGCCGCGACGCGCCACGCGTCCCGGCAAGGCCCAGCGAGCGATAAGCTTCCGGACGCGACAAGACAACAACCGCGGCAAGGCGCTTGCTGCGGCAGGCCACCACTCTGTACCTGCACTCCAGCACATCCACTAACGTGTCGCCCTGAGACCTTTCCAGGCGCGCGTGGCGAGAGGGTCAATGCAGCCGCGGCGCGCTGGTGGTAAGCGGCGCTGACAAGATTGCCATCGTGGCGAGCGGTGGCGTCCCTGACGGCCCCTATTTGCACTGTTAGGGCGACGTAGATGGGCATTTAATGCCTTTGTCCCCTTCCGTCAGGGTTAGGTATAATATACTGTACAAGTAGCTGTACCAACCACTCCTTTTCCATTTTTACCCTTGTCTACGTTGCCACCTGTCGGAGACCCCTTGAGCATATAAAAGGAGGCCCATGCGCAACGTAGAGAGAGAGGGGGGAGGGGTTCAAAAGGGGGGTTAGAGGGTTTCGAAAGGTTCGAAGCCAGAGAACACCCACGCTTGGTCTCGTTAAGTAGCCTTGTGTGTATCAGAGCACTCAGCTCTGAGCAAGAACTCAATACACTCGGACATACATGCAGCAAAGAGGGAGTGTTATCTCTCCGGAGAGCTCCGAAGATGGGTAAACTGCTCGTGTGCTTCGCCTCGATCTTCTCTTCGTGCGACCTGCGCCGCCCGCCGAACCAAAAGGGGCTCGGTCCGCCGGTCCCATAGGTGTTCATGAGCCAGATCAGCCTCCCGGACATCTTTGGCGCGCCAGGTAGGGGAACGTCAAGCTCCGGCTGAGCCGCAGGTTCTCGCCGTGGAAGCAGATGTTCCCGCAGCAAAAAATGTGCCTTTAGTCCTTGTTGTCGAGCCGCAAGCTCCAGCATGGGCACAACGGATTGTCCGCTTCTTCCTTGATGTGAGAACTTCCCAAGAGCAAGAAGAAGCGGAAAGAGTAGCCCGGCAGTCAAGTATGTACCAGTTTGTCGACAACACACCGCATGTAAGAAGACTCAACGGTGTGAAATTGAAGTGTATTCACCGGAAGACGGACAAAAGCTATTGGCAGAGATACATGGAGGCATATGTGGTCACCACATTGGCGCCAGAGCACTTCTTGCGGCAAAGCGTTCGGCAAGGTTTCTTTTGGCCGACAGCTGACCCTCCGTGATGCAATCGCACAAGTAACCAAGTGTGAAGCGTGCAGTTCCATTCCAAGCAGATACACCAGCCAGCTCAAGCTCTCCAGACGATCCCTTTATCCTGGCCATTTTTGGTCCGGGGCTCGACATCCTCGGCCCCTTTCCCCAAGTTGTCGGGGCTTTGAGTACTTATGCGTTGTAATCGACAAGTTCACAAAGTGGCCGGAAGTGGAAGCAGTGAGGAAGGTGACAGACGATCATCGGTCAAGTTCTTTAGGTCGATTGTTTGCCGTTTGAGAATCCCTAACAGGATCATCACCGACAACGGCATGCAATTCATGAGCCGCACCTTCATGCGACGTCCCAAGATCTTGGCGCCAAGGTCTGCTTTCGCTCGCTGTTGCTCATCCGAGAAGTAACGGTCAAGCGGAGAGGGCAAATCTTTGAAGTGCTGAGCGGGCTCAAGACCAGAACTTTCGACAGGCTGCACAAGTGCGGAAAGAACTGGATTGAGGAGCTGCCAGTGGTTCTTTGGTCGATCAGGACGACGCCAAATCGAGCCACTGGCCAGACACCTTTCGCTCTAGTCCATGGAGCAGAGGCAGTTCTCCCCACGGAACTCGTATACGGGTCACCTCGAGTGCTCGCTTATGATGAGCTTGAGCAAGAGCAGTTGCGACAAGATGACGACCGCTCCTTGAGGAGGACCGCCTTTAGGCGTCAGACGAGCTGCTCGATACCAGCAAGCTTTGCGCCGCTACCATAGCCGCAGTTAGTGCCGAAGTCTCGAGGAAGGCGACCTTGTTCTTCGGCGCGTTCAGTCCGCCAAGAATTCCAACAAGTTGACGCCGAAGAGGGAAGGCCCTTACCGGGTGAAACGAGTCACTAGGCCTGGCGATGTCCGCCTTGAGACCGAAGATGGCATTCCAGTGAGTAACTCCTGTAACATTGAGCATCTTCGTAAGTTTTACTCAGAGGCGCGGTTGTCGGAACCTGTTCCGCAACCACCTTTTGTACAAGTCTTGCCGATATTGCATGTAATCCTTTTGTACAAAGCCCAAGCAGACCCGTGCATAAGTAAAGCTCATGTGCTTCGCACATCTTGTCAATTTCATGCTTTCTACTTCTATTTTGCATGCGTTATCGACACTTTGTGCAGCACCTACCCCGGTAGCAATAACGAGCCATAAGGCTCCATATCTTTATTTTCTCTTCTTTCTCTTTCTCAAAGAAAGGAAGGTTCCCTCGCCCACAAGTTTGCCGGGGAAAGGAGAAGATAATGGTGTGGACCAAGCGTCGCTCAAGGAAGTCTAGCCTTACCGGAAGCAAACGACGTAAAAGCTAAGTTGCTAAAGTTTGAGCAATCAGTTTTAAAATTTTTAAGTTATCTTCCTCGAACGACTGCATTTACTTTGTATGGAAAACCTGCGCTGGAGGAACCAACTCAGAGCTAGTTGCGCCCTTACTTTGTTTCGAGTCCGCTCAACAACTTAAGTGAGCTGCGACTAGTTGCGACAAGGTTTCTTGTCGGTAGCGGCATCGCCAGCAGGCTGTTGAAGTCCCGCACTCAGCCATGGCTAAGGTGCTCATACCGACAAGTTCCCTAAAAGCGTAGGGCAAAAACATACAAAGGAAGGAATAAAGTAAAGGAAATAACATAGCAATCACTATCCGAAATAGAGTTATATTACAAGATAGCTTGTCGCAGCTCTAATAGACTGTTCTCATAACATGACCAGCAGCGGTAAGAAAAAGAGAAAGCGGGCGGCCTAATCTACGCGATCGCCCTCAACCCTCTTGATCCCGGCTCACCTCGCCCACGATGGGTGCGACAAGGGTCTTGAGCGCTTCCACATCAGCATCCGGCGGCAAGGACTTGAGGACGTTCGTGAGGTTGAGGCCTAGGTTGCGGAAGGCCACCTTCATCAGCACCTTTTGAAGAGCTCCAGCGCAGATCTGGCGCGACTCCTCGGCCAGCTGCTTTGGGATTTCTTCCCGGAGTCGCTGGAGGGCCGTCACCACCCATGATC
The DNA here is from genome assembly GCA_021605145.1 of Aegilops bicornis. Taxonomy (NCBI): domain Eukaryota; kingdom Viridiplantae; phylum Streptophyta; class Magnoliopsida; order Poales; family Poaceae; genus Aegilops; species Aegilops bicornis. The sequence goes on from CM038669.1 coordinate 127,919,109, forward strand.
TCACCCACGATCTCTCCCACGACGCCGTATTCGACGCGTGTCGTTCGTGGAGGGCGTGGTGGGTCCGGGGTGAGTTACGGCATAACCCAGGCCGCGCGTGCCCGTGCCCTGTTTTGGGCCTGGCCCAACAGCGGTCGGCACCATGTATGGCCCAGGCCCGGGGGCTCCTGTCGGTGTACTAGAGTAGGGGTACCCTAGTATCCCGAACTTGTGCATCGGCGATTCTGAAGACTGCGGCAAGACTTGCCGGGTGACTGCCAAGGCCCTTCGTGGTTCCTTTGGAACCATTCAAGAACAAAGTATTCAAGCCAAGGAGACAAGGCCCCAGCAAGAGGAGCTTGCCGGGAAGGCCAACCAAGGCATCTCAAGAAACTTGCCGCAACGCGCCACGTGTCCCGGCAAGGCCCGGCGAGCGACAAGCTTCCAGACGCGACAAGACAACAACCGCGGCAAGGTGCTTGCCGCGGCAGGCCACCACTCTGTACCTGCGCTCCAGCACATCCACTAACGTGTCGCCTACGAGACCTTTCCAGCACGGCGTGGCGAGAGGTTGTGCAGCCAGCCGGTGCGCGGTGGTAAGCGGCGCCGACAAGATTGCCATCGTGGCGGCGGTGGCGCCCCGACGGCCACCGCTTGTAATTGTTAGGGCGACGAGAGCGGGCATTTAATGCCTTTGTCCCCGCCGCCGTGGTTAGGTATGATACATCGCAAGTAGCTGTACCAACCACTCCTTTTCCATTTTTACCCTTGTCTACGTTGCCACCTGTCGGAGACCCCTTGAGCATATAAAAGGAGGCCCATGCGCAACGTAGAGAGAGAGGGGGGTGGGGTTCAAAAGGGGAGTTCGAGTGGTTCGAAAGGTTCGAAGCCAGAGAACACCCATGCTCGGTCTAGTTAGCAGCTTGTGTGTACTGTAGCACTCAGCGCTCCTGAGCAAGAACTCAATACACTCAGACATGCAGCAAGAGGGAGTGTTATCTCTCCGGAGAGCTCCGAAGCTGGGTAAACTGCTCGTGTGCTTCGCCTCGATCTGCTCTTCGTGCGACCACCGCCCCCAGCCGAACCGAAAGGGGCTCGGTCCGCCGGTCCATTGGTGTTCGTGGGCCAGATCAGCCTCCCCGACATCTTTGGCGCGCCAGGTAGGGGGCGTCGAGATTGTGTGAACCTGATCCGACGTCCACATGAGCTAGATCTTCATCATCTTCATCGACATGCCACCGAAGAAGAAGGCTTCAGCGGCAGATGTTTCGTCCGCGTCGAACCCACCACCACCGGAGCAAATGGGTGGTGGGGTAGACGCCGGCGGAAGAATGGACGTCGACGGGGGAGCCCACGGTGCTGCCAAGTCCAAGGACAAGGCTGCGCAGACCTCGGCGTCTCAGACATGCATCGCGCCTGCCTCAGAGGCGCGGGACCGACAGCGTCATGGTATTCACAACGCCATACGCCGTTGGACCAAGATCGAGCTGGTGGATCTCGAGATGCTCAAGACCAGCATGCACGCCAACATGCCGGGCGCGAAGCGAGGCACGGTTGCTCGACGGGATATCGCTCCTTCTAACATAGTTAGAAGTCCGAGCATATCCGCCTCGCCGCTTCGCCATCGCCACCCACCACTCCAGCAGAAGCTTTGGCGAGAGCTCAATCGCTCTGGATTACCCTCCAACAGCCGACAAGGTCGATGAATGGAGGGCCACCATTCAGAGTCTCATCGGCTTTGCTAACGGCGACGCCGCGGTAGCCGAGTGCATCGCTGCCGCGGCAGGACTGCTAAACACGAGCCGGTGGCGACGAAACCGTGGGGTGCAACCACCGTGCACTCTCCGCCCCGAAGGCCAAGATCGCCGACTCGCCGGATCCACCTCGACAGCGACTCCACCGCATCATCGGATCCACGAGCTCGTCGCGATCAACGCCAAGTTCTTCACGAACGACAACAAGAAGATGCTCGAACTCGCATCGAGCGCCGAAGAGAAGCGCGGCGTCAATCCGACAAGCGCGCTGGGCCCTTCGTCAACATGCATGCGCCAGGGGAACCAGCGACTTTGTCAGACGTCTGTAGGTTGCCCTGCGTTCACTCGTGAGCTGCGGCAAGTCTAGTGGCCCAGCAAGAAGAATTTCAAGCCGACGCGTAGAGAAGTACGACGGCAAGACGCATCCGTCGGAGTTCCTCGGCATCTACACCATCGCGGTGCAAGCTGCCGGGGCGAGACGACAAGATCCTCGCCAACTACTTCACCGGTGCTCAAGCCCAATGTCGATCTGGCTCATGCACTTGCCGGACAACTCCATATCCTCTTGGTCAGATCTATGCCATCTGTTTGTCGGCGCCTTTACAGGCGGCCACAAGCCCCATGGCCAAGAAAGCGACCTTCATCTGCTCGCCCAGAAGGAAGGAGAGCCCCTGCGCAAGTACATTCAGAGATTCAGCCACGTACAACACAACATCCCAGATGTCCACCCTGTCGCGGTAATCAGCGCGTTCCATCAGAACGTGCGAAACCGCAGGATGCGGGAGGAGATGGCGATGTGCAAGATCAGAGACGTCAGTGAGCTATATGCCCTGGCCGACAAGTGTGCACGTGGTGAAGAAGGGAGGAGACTCCCCGGAGAGAATAATGAAGCAGGAGGATCTGATAGTGAGGAGACCACCCTGGCAAAGAAAAACCGGCGGCGGAACAACAGGAAGAAGAAAGGCAAAGATGTGCTAGTTGTTGAGCAGTCCGGCAACGGAGGTGGCGCCAAGAAAGCCAAAGCTAGTAGCTCCGGCAAGGAGGTTGCCGCCGCACCAATCGCGATTGTGGCGGTCGCCGACAAGCGTGACGGCTCCAACAAACAAGATCGCAAGATCCACCGCACCAAGGGCCATGACCTCCAGAGCTGCAAAGGTCGAGCAGCTTGTCGAAAAGCGTAAGGCTGAATACGAACGACGCGACAAGGAGAAGGCCTGTGAAGGTGCCGGAGGAGCTAGCAAGAAACGCCCCGACCGAGGAGGACGCCGCAGAAGGCCAAGCAGCGGCAAGGAGACAGACCTCTCGCGGCCGCGACAAGGATGAAGACGACGACGGCGATGAAGACATGGATGATGACGAGACCGATGAGCAGGAGTTCCGTAAAGCCACAGAGGTCACAGGCGTTGACGGCGGTGCTTCTTCGCATACTTCACACCGCCAGCTCAAGCGGTGGATGCGGGAAGTCAATGCGGCGTAACCATCCGCCGAGTCACGCAAGCCTCGAAATGGTCCAAAGACGCCTATCATCTTTGATATCGAGGACCACCCCGATCGCAGAATCGCGGTCGGTGCTTGCCGATGTTGGTTTCACCAACTATCCGCAACCTCAAGGTCACTAAGATGCTAGTTGACGGTGGGGCCGGCTTGAACTCGATCTCCTCCGCGGTGCTCCGAAACTCCAGATCCTCGATGGCGAAGCTCGAAGAGACCGCACATTCCAAGGAATCAATCCGGGAAGGAGCAAGCCGAAGGGAAAGATCACGTTGCGGTGACATTTGGCAGCGAAGTTGAACTTCAGGATCGAGAGGGTCACTTTTGACGTTCTTGACTTTCCATTGCCTTACAATGGGATACTTGGTCATTCAAAGACTCGCCAAATTCATGGCAGCCTCTCACTATGCATACAACATGCTGAAGATGCCAGGCCCGATAAGTGTCATCTCTGTCCCTGGCGACAAGAAGGATGCTCTTATCTGCGTCGACAAGATCTAACCGGAAGCAGCAGCTGCAGCAGATTGCAAGCCACTTGCCGCTGAAGCTCCCGGGGCGAAGAAGAAGACCAAGTCCGGCAAGAGCTCTGATGCCCACTCCGACAAGCGCACCTCTTCGGAGTGCTGCGCTACCGTCGAGCACGCACCATCGAGCTCCACCGACAAGTGTAAGAAGACGATGGCAGCTCCACCAGAGACCAAGAAGGTGTCCGCCAAGGAGGACGGCATCGGTGGTACCTTCACCATCGCTGCCACTCTCGACCCTAAATAGGAAGGCGCTCGTTGCTTTCCTGCGGGCGAAACGTCGATGTGTTTGCGTGGCAACCGTCGACATCACCGGTGTTCCTGTGAAAGTAATTGAGCACCATCTTGCCGTTTGTCCTCATGCGCGGCCGTCAAGCGTAAAGTCGAAGCAGGCAGTGGAGCGCCAAGAATTCATCGTAGAAGAAATCAAGAAATCGGAAGCAGCAGGCCTTGTCAGAGGAGTGCTCCATCCTACGTGGTTGGCCAATCCTGTAGTTGTACGCAAGGCAAACGGTAAATGAAGGCTTTGTATCGACTTTACCGATGTCAATAAAGCTTGTCCCAAAGACCCAGTTCCCTTGCCGCGCGCCGACCAGATTGTTGACTCCACGGGCGGATGTGATTTGCTTTCATTTCTGGATGCATACTCAGGATATCATCAGATCTTCATGGCAGAAGAGGATGAGGAGAAGACCGCATTCATCACCCCATGTGGCACATACTGTTTCGTACGGATGCCTTTCGGATTAAAGAATGCTGGTTCAATGTTTGCAAGGGTGGTCCATGACGCTTTTGAGCCGCAAATGCACAGAAATGTGGAAGCCTACATGGATGACATAGTGGTCAAAAGCAAGGACAAGGCGACTCTGATTCAAGATTTAGACGAAACCTTTGCAAATCTGCAAGATCAACCTCAAGCTCAACCACGAGAAGTGTGTGTTTGGAGTCCCTTCCGCAAGCTTCTCGGGTTCTTCGTGTCTCGGCCGGGAATTGAAGCCAATCCCGACAAGATCAAGGCCATTGAGCAGATTGAAGCACCAAAGCGTCAAGGATGTACGAAGGCTTGCGGTTATGTAGCTGCCCTCAAAGAGGTTTATCTCTAGGTCTGCTGAGCGCGCCCTACCATTTTTCAAAATTTTGAAAAAGGCAGGTCCAATGAAATGGACTCCTGAAGCGGAGGCTACGCTGCAGGACTTAAAGAGATACCTGTCCTCCACTCCAACACTTGTCGCACCTAAGCCACAAGAGAAGTTGCTGCTATATATAGCGGCGACCAATCAAGTGGTTAGTGCTGCGTTAGTAGCGGAGAGGGAGGCGGATGATGAGCTAGCAACCATGGCAGATGCATCCGGCGACAAGCAGGGGGCTTCACCGGCAAGCTCTGGTCCCGACAAGGATGGATCTGCGCAGACGCATGAAAAGATGCAGAAAAGAATGGTGCAGCGCCCAGTTTACTTTGTCAGTTCCCTTCTGCAGGGGGCTAGGTCAAGGTACTCTGGTGTGCAGAAATTGCTTTTCGGCCTCCTCATGGCCTCGAGAAAGCTGCGCCATTACTTCCAAGCACATGAGATCACAGTCGTCACTCGTTTTCCGCTGAAGAGGATACTGCAAAATCCGGAAGCAACTGGCAGGATTGTCGAGTGGGCACTAGAACTGTCAAGCTTTGGCCTCAAGTTTGAGAGCACTTCAACTATCCAAAGCAGAGCATTGGCAGAGTTCATAGTAGAATGGACGCCAACTTAATATGAAGAAATTCAAGAGACGAGCATCCACGTCAAGGAAGCGAGCAAAGAGTGGCTAATGTACTTTGATGGTGCCTTCTCGCTGCAAAGGCGCCCGGTCTTGGGCGTGCTACTTGTTGCACCCACGAGAGAGCACCTCAAGTACGTAGTCGAGATGCACTTTCCCAAGGAGCAAGCAACGAACAATACTGCAGAGTATGAAGGTTTGCTTGCCGGTCTCAGGATCGCAGTAGACCTTGGGATCAAGAAGCTCATTGTCAGTGGTGACTCACAGCTTGTCATCCGCCAAGTGAACAAGAGTTATCAGAGTCCGTTGATGGAAGCTTATGTTGATGAAGTGAGAAAGCTAGAAGAGCACTTTGACGGCCTACAAATGGAACATGTTCCAAGAGCTCAAAACGACATTGCTGATGGTTCGTCAAGGCGCCAGACTTAAGTTACTGTGGAACCAGGGATTTTGTGCTCAAGCTGACTCAACCGTCTGTAGCGCCATCAACCGGACAGAGCAAGAAGAGGAAGTTGATCTCTGGTGACTATTTTCTGGCAGAGCTTCCCGAAGTCGCCGTCAAGAAGGTCCTCAAGATCAACACCGAGGGTGCTGAGGAGCAGTCTGCTCCAGCAAGCCCTAGGGTTTGTTCCATTGAAGCAGGCGTTACCACTTTTACATAAAGCATTGTTGTGTTCACACCATTAGAGTTGCTTTAGCTCAATTGATTAGAGTAAAGCTCCCCCTAGATGTGATATCCCCCCTAAGAGGGATGAACTAACCTTGGGTTTTATCGATGATGACTTCATGTAGGTGTTGAAGATGTAGATGCTCAATGTTGATTTAGATCATTTGGAGCAATCCTTTGGAGTGAGTTGCACTTTCAATACCTACACGGGTTAGTCCCACAAGGAACAAACAAGGATATCCATAGACATAGAGTGATGCATACACAAGATGATGTCCATGAAAGCATTAGGTTACCTTGTCCCTTGTCTTACCAACAGGAGGGTTTGTGACTCCTTGAACTAGTACAAGATATGGAAGTTGTTTGCACTTGTCCTCGCCAAAATGATAAGAGTGAAGTATTTGGCGGAGTCACCCTCAAGAACTCTCTAGTTCTTCTTCTTCTGGATGCACACCATCTTGATGGGAATCCTTGGAGTTGTAGTTGTACTTGATGTAGTCTTGGTAATCCACTTGACCAAGGCCTTAGGTGCTTCTTTAAATGCATCAATTTCCTCTTGAAGCTTGTCCTTGCCTTTTTGCTTGTGGTCTTGTGGTGGAAGATCATCTTGAGCTTGTGTCCCTTTGAAAGAAGTAGAATCATACTTCTCTTGTTGAGGAACAAACTTCATCTTGGGGTATTGATATTCTTCCCACTTAACTCCATTGGCATTGAACTTTCGTTCAAAACCAACACCTTGATTCTTCCGGTGTCTTCCTTGCTTGCGCACAATTTCCTCAAATTGCTTACTTCCGGCAAGGCTCTTGTAAACACCTTTCTCTATAATTCCCTTGAATAAGCTATTTTCTTGCTCAAGTGTAACTTGGCTAAGAAAATCATTAGTGGAATCAAGAGAACTACTAGAAGCAACAACATTTGATTTAGCATGATTGTTGTTACTACTAGATGAAGCATCTTTCTTATTCTTGTTGCTAGATTTAACTTGTGGCATGTAAGTAGACAAGAGTAAATGCTTGGCAATGTAAGAAGAACTTTTCTTGCGAAGATCATCATTGATTGCCTTTAAAAACTCATGCTCTTGCTCAAGGTTGAGCTTTTCAAAGCATAGCTTATCATGAGTCTTTAAAAGTTCTCGATGATTTTCCAAGGTAGTTTCATGAGCTAACTTAAGAGTGTATAGTTCTTTAGTTAGACGCTCAATCTCCTTCTTATCACCGTCATTCGTTTTATCTTGATTAGCATGTTTAATTGACGTTTCATCATAGTCTTCATCACTAGAGTTGTCAACAAGTAAATCATCATCACCTAGAAAATCATCTTCATCACTATTGAAATCAACATACTCGGGATGTGTTACCTTTGGACCTTTGGCCATGAAGCATATTCCAGTTCCTTCATTTGGTGAGTCAAATATGTCGTAGGAGTTGGTTGACACAAGTGCTAGACCGTCAACACCTTCATCTTGAGTATATCCGAAGTCGGAGCGACAACTTCTTTCAGAGTGATGGTCGGAGTTGAAGCCGGATACCCATTCACCAACATGAGCTTGATGTCTTCTTTTTGTGTAGCTCCTTGATGACTTTTCCTTCCTTTCCGAATCCTTGCTTCTCCGAGAGGGTGTTCGTTCATAACGATCATCTCTACTCCTCCTTTCTCTTGGTGGTGATTCTTCTCTTCTACTTCTTCTTTTGGGAGAATCTTCTCTTCTTATGTAGGGGGTCGTACACTCATTGGAGTAGTGTCCGGGTCTTCCACGATTGTAGCAATTTCGCTCACGACTAGAAGATCTTTTGTCATTGTAGGACCTTGACTTGGAACTTCTTTCTTTGCTTCTACTCTTGTAGAACTTGTTGAAGTTCTTTACCATTAGGCTCAATTCTTCATTGAAGGTTTGTTTCTCACTTGATGATGTGGGAGAATCACACGAGGCTTTGTAAGCACCACTTGACTTGTTGTGAAGCTCTTCCTTATCCTTTAGTGACATCTCATGAGCAACAATTCTTCCAATGACTTCTGTTGGTTTGAGATCTTTGTAATTAGGCATCATTTGGATCAATGTGCACACGGTATCATATTTTTCATCCAAGGCTCTTAAGATCTTCTTGATGATGAAATTGTTGGTCATCTCTTCACTTCCTAAGCCGGCAATCTCATTTGTGATGAGGGCAAGCCTAGAGTACATTTCAGCGACACCTTCACCATCCTTCATTTTGAACTTGTCAAGTTGACTTTGAAGAACATCCAATTTGGATTCCTTGACGGAGTCAGTACCTTCGTGCATATCAATCAAAGTATCCCAAATTTCCTTTGCATTCTCAAGACGGCTGATTTTGTTGAATTCTTCGGGGCACAATCCGTTGAAGAGAATATCACAAGCTTAAGCATTGTCTTGTAGAATCTTCAACTCTTCCTCGGTAGCTTCACGATTAGGTTGTTTCCCGTCGAAGAATTCACCTTGCAAGCCAATACACACAATAGCCCAAACGGCGGGGTTATGTCCAAGAATATGCATTTTCATCTTATGCTTCCAACTAGCAAAATTAGTACCATCAAAGTAAGGACCTCTACGGTGGTAATTTGCCTCGCTAGACGCCATACTCTCTTAGGTTGTGAAACCAAGGCTATGACCACCAAAAGGTATGGAAATCAAAGCAAATGGAGACAAAGCTCTGATACCACTTGTAGGATCAAAAGTATGTCTAGAGGGGGGTGATTAGACTACTTGACCAAATAAAAATCTACCCTTTTCCCAATTTTAATTCTTGGCAGATTTTAGAAACATAGCACAAGTCAAGCAATCAACCTACACATGCAATTCTAAGAGTACAACAGCGGAATGTAAAACAATTGCGTATGAAGGTAAAGGGAGGAGATTGAGGGAGCAAACGCAATGTTGACACGGAGATTTTTTATTCGTGGTTCCGATAGGTGGTGCTATCGTACATCCATGTTGATGGAGACTTCAACCCAGGAACGGTAACGGTTGCACGAGTCCATGGAGGGATCCACCCACGAAGGGTCCACGAAGAAGCAACCTTGTCTATCCCACCATGGCCTTCGCCCACGAAGGACTTGCCTCACTAGGGTAGATCTTCACAAAGTAGGTGATCTCCTTGCCCTTACAAACTCCTTGGTTCAACTCCACAATCTTGACGGAGGCTCCCAAGTAACACCTAGCCAATCTAGGAGACACCATTCTCCAAGAAGTACCAAATGGTGTGTTGATGATGAACTCCTTGCTCTTGTGCTTCAAATGATAGTCTCCCCAACACTCAACTCTCTCTCATAGGATTGGATTTGGTAGAAGGAAGATTTGAGTGGAAAGCAACTTGGGGAAGGCTAGATCAAGATTTATGTGGTTGGAATGGAATATCTTGACCTCAACACAAGTGTAGGTGGTTCTCTCTCAGAAAATATGTATTGGAAGTGTAGGCATGTTCTGATGGCTCTCTCCACGAATGAAGAGTGGGTGGAGGGGTATATATAGCCTCCACACGAAATCTAACCGTTACACACAAATCACCAAACTCGGTGGAACCGATTCAAAGAACTCGGTCAGACCGATTTGGTTCGTAATGTGACCGTTGGGCATTTCGGTGGGACCGACATGTCAACTCGGTGGGACCGATTTCATTAGGGTTAGGGCATAACGTAATCTCGGTGAGACCGATTTCACAAACTCGGTGAGACCGATTTGGATAATAGGCAAACAGAGAGTTGTTCAGGCAAACTCGGTGGGACCGATTCGCTCATCTCGGTTGGACCGAAACATTACGAAAGGGAAACAGAGAGTTTGCATTGCAATCTTGGTGGGACCGATCGCTCATCTCAGTTTCGCCGAAACGTTACGAAGGGAAATAGAGAGGTTGCAATCCCATCTCGGTGAGACCGAGATCCCTATCGGTGAGACCGAAAAGACTAGGGTTTCTGGCAGTGGCTATGTCAACTGAACTCGGTGGCTTCGGATAGAAAGAATCGGTGGGGCCGAGTTGGACTTTTAGGTTTGGGACATATGTGGATATGAGAAAGTAGTGGATGGTTATGGAGCATATCACTAAGCATTTTGAGCAAGCACCTCATTAAGCAACAACTCATCCTTTCTTAATAGTATTGGCTTTTCATATAGACTCAATGTGATCTTGGATCACTAAAATAGAAAATGTAGAGTCTTGTGCTTTGAGCTTGAGCCAATCTTTTGTCCTTAGCATTCTGAAGGGTCTACTTTCTAATCCATGCCATGCCAACCATTGAGATTTCCTGAAATATTTATCTTGGAATAGCATTAGCTCAATGAGCTATATGTTGTTAGGAATTACCAAAACCACCCAGGGATAGTTGCACTTTCACACACCCAATACAATGCTAAATTGTATAGGTGCACTAGTTCGGCGAAGAGATGGTGATACAAGGGCAATATGGATGATAGATATGAGTTTTTGTAATCTGAAAATATAAAAACAACAAGGTAGCAAGCGATAAAAGTGAGCGTAAACGGTATTGCAATCCTAGGAAACAAGGCCTAGGGTTCATACTTTCACTAGTGCAAGTTCTCTCAACAATAATAACATAATTGGATCATATAACTATCCCTCAAATTGCAACAAAGAGTCACTCCAAAGTCACTAATAGCGGAGAACAAACGAAGAGATTATGGTAGGGTACGAAACCACCTCAAAGTTATCCTTTCTGATCGATCTATTCAAGAGTCCGTAGTAAAATAACATGAAGCTATTCTTTCCGTTCGATCTATCATAGAGTTCGCACTAGAATAACACCTTAAGACACAAATCAACCAAAACCCTAATGTCACCTAGATACTCCAATGTCACCACAAGTATCAGCGGGTATGATTATACGATATGCTTCACACAATCTCAGATTCATCTATTCAAACCAACACAAAGTACTTCAAAGAGTGCCCCAAAGTTTCTATCAGAGAGTCAAGACGAAAATGTGTGCCAACCCCTATGCATAAGTTCACAATGATACGGAACCCGCAAGTTGATCACCAAAACATACAACAAGTAGATCACGTGAATATCCCATTGTCACCACAGATAAGCACATGAAAGACATACATCAAGTGTTCTCAAATCCTTAAAGACTCAATCCGATAAGATAACTTCAAGGGAAAACTCAATCCATTACAAGAGAGTAGAGGGGGAGAAACATCATAAGATCCAACTATAATAGCAAAGCTCGCGATACATCAAGATCGTGCCAAATCAAGAACACGAGAGAGAGTGAGATCAAACACATAGCTACTGGTACATACCCTCAGCCCCGAGGGTGAACTACTCCCTCCTCGTCGTGGAGAGCGCCGGGATTATGAAGATGGCCACTGAAGAGGGATTCCCCCTCCGGCAGGGTGCTGGAACGGGTCTAGATTGGTTTTCGGTGGCTACAGAGGCTTGCGGTGGCAGAACTCCTGATCTAGGTTTCTTTCTGGGGGTTTCTGTATTTATAGGAATTTTTGGCATAGGTTTCACGTCAGGGGGGTCTCCGAGTCGTTCATGAGGCGGGGGGCGCCAAGGGGGTAGGCGCGCCTCCACCTCGTGGAAGGCTTGGGACTCTTCTGGCCCAACTCTTTTACTCCGGGGGCTTCTTTTGGTCCATAAAAAATCGTCAAAAATTGGCACGTCAATTGGACTCCGTTCGGTATTCCTTTTCTGTAAAACTCAAAAACAAGGAAAACGCAAAAACTGGCACTGGGCTCTAGGTTAATAGGTTAGTCCCAGAAATAATATAAACTAGCATATAAATGCATATAAAACATCTAAGATGGATAATATAATAGCATGAATACTTCATAAATTATAGATACGTTGGAGACGACAAGATCCCCAAGCTTAATTCCTGCTCGTCCTCGAGTAGGTAAATGATAAAAGAAATAATTTATGAAGTGTGAATGCTAGAAGGTGCACAAATTTGATCAATGATAATTTAAATCACCTTTTCTAGCATCATTATATGTTATAACAGTTGCTCATATCATAAAGCTTCTCATGATCAAGTAACAAGCTATCCACATGTTAAAATATAGATCATAAACTTTCTTGAAAACTAACAAACAGTTCTCAGTCATCAAACAATTGCAATTCATCTTATTTTCGGAAGGGTCTATGTGAGAGATTTGATTTAGCAAATCCCACATACTCAACTATCATATAGTCTTCCATGATTGCTACCACTCAAAGCATATTTTTAGAACAAATAGCATCCATCAAACACAGAGAAAGATAGGGGCTTAATGTTTCGCCTCCCAACTTATTTATCATATAGATAATTATCAACAATAATAATTCATGATCAAATATATTTGAATGGCCATATATGCTTAGATCTTTCTCCACCACATGATGCTTGCAAACTAAAAAGTAGGTTGGAATGAGAAGGAATACTACTGACTCTTGGATAAAAGTAAAAGATAGGCCCTTCGCAGAGGGAAGCAGGGATTTGCAGAGGTGCCAGAGCTCGAAGCTAAAATAGAGATGAAAATAATTTTGAGAGGTACGCTTTCATTGTCAACATAACGACCAAGAGTTCCCAATATCTTCCATACTAGATACATTATAGGCAGTTCCCAAACAGAAAGCTAAAGATTTTACTCCCCCTCCACCAACAATCACACTCCACGGCTTGTCCGAAACAACGGGTGCCGTCCAACTATCAACAATCCTGGGGGAGTTTGTTTAAAATATTTGCGAATTTGTTTTTGATGTTTTGATCATAGGACTGGGCATCCCAGTTACCAGCCATTTTCTCGTGAATGATGAGCAGAGTCCACTCATCGCGAGAATAACCCACCTAGCATGGAAGATACTGACAGCCCCTAGTCGCTACATGAGCGATTCGGGCATACAAAACAGATTATTATTTGATGGTTTAGAGTTTGGCACATGCAAATTTACTTGGAATGGCAGGTAAATACTGCATATAGGTAGATATGGTGGACACTCATGGAAGGAACTTGGTTCAAGGATTTTGGATGCATAAGCAGTATTCCCGCTGAGTACAGATATTTTGGCTAGCAAAGGATTCTAAATAGCAAGCACCACATGTTAGAGGATCCATAACAATATAACTTCTATACAAATATACCCAAGCATATCTCATTATGTTGTCTTCCTTGTCCAACTTCAACTAATTTTTCAGGTTTGAAAATAATTAATTGGGCTCACAATCATAGAAGATGTCCAATATAGTATATTTATATGTGAAATCTCTCTTCCTTCAATAGTCTTTCATGAATTGTTCAAGTGACCAATACAATGTTTGCTAACCTTCAAAAAATTTACCACCTCTACTTCTTATATGTGAAGGCATTACTCCCCATGGGAAAGGCATATGGAAGATATATAATTTCAGATTTATGACATTCAAATCATTCAACCATTTACTCATAGGATATAAGTGAAGAACACGAGTAAATGACAAACTACTCCAAAAAGATATAAGTGAAGATCAATGAGTAGTTAAATAATTATGTAGCTATGTGAAGACTCTCTCTCTCATTTAAGGATTTCAGATCTTGGTATTTTATTCATACAGCAAGCAAAAAAAAGAAAATAAAATGACGCTCCAAGAAAAACACAATATAGCTCCAAGTAAAGTTACCGATGAACGAAGATGAAAGAGGGGATGCCATATGGGGCATCCCCAAGCTTAGGCTTTTGGTTGTCCTTGAATATTACCTTGGGGTGCCTTGGGCATACTCAAGCTTAGGCTCTTGCCACTCCTTGTTCCATAGTCCATCGAATCTTTACCCAAAACTTGAAAACTTCACAACACAAAACTTAATGTAAAACTCATAAGCTCCGTTAGTATAAGAAAATAAATCACCACTTAGGTACTGTTGTGAACTCATTCTAAATTCATATTGGTGTAATATCTACTGTATTCAAACTTATCTATGGTTCATACCCTTCGATACTACTCATAGATCCATCAAAATAAGCAAACAACACATAGAAAATAGAATCTGTCAGAAACAGAATAGTCTGTAGTAATCTGTATCAAACGTATACTTCTGGAACTCCAAAAATTCTTAAATAAATCGGTGGACCTGAGGAATTTTTCTATTAATCTTATGCAAAAAGAATCAACTTAAAAGCACTCTTCTGTAAAAAAAATGGCAGCTAATCTCATGAGCGCTAAAGTTTCTGTTTTTTACAGCAAGATCGCAAAGACTTCACCCAAGTCTTCCCAAAGGTTCTACTTGGCACAAACACTAATTAAATTATAAAACCACATCTAAACAGAGGCTAGATGAATTATTTATTACTAAACATGAGCAAAAGACAAATAACACAAATAAAATTGGGTTGCCTCCCAACAAGCGCTAACGTTTAACGCCCCTAGCTAGGCATGATGATTTCAATGATGCTCACATAAAAGATAAGAATTGAAACATAAAGAGAGCATCATGAAGAATATGACTAGCACATTTAAGTCTAGCCCACTTCCTATGCATAGGGATTTTGTGAGCAAACAATTTATGGGAACAATAATCAATTAGCATAGGAAGGCAAGACAAGCATAACTTCAAAACCTTAAGCACATAGAGAGGAAACTTGATATTATTGCAATTCCTACAAGCATATGTTCCTCCATCATAATAATTTTCAGTAGCATCATGAATGAATTCAACAATATAACCATCACAAAAAGCATTCTTTTCATGATCTACAAGCATAGAAAATTTACTACTCTCCACATAAGCAAAATTCTTCTCATGAATAATAGTGGGAGCAAACTCAACAAAATAATTATCATGTGAGGCATAATCCAATTGAAAACTAAAATCATGATGACAAGTTTCATGGTTATCATTATTCTTAATAGCATACAAGTCATCACAATAATCATCATAGATAGCAACTTTGTTCTCATAATCAATTGGAACCTCTTCCGAAATAGTGGATTCATCACTAAATAAGGTCATGACCTCTCCAAATCCACTTCCATAATTATCACAATAATATTCAACATCATCTAAAATAGTGGGATCATTACTTCCTAAAGTTGACACTCTTCCAAACCCACTTTCATCAATATAATCATCATAAATAGGAGGCATGTTTTCATCATAATAACTATTCTCATCAAAACTTGGGGGACTACACATATCATCTTCATCAAACATAGCATCCCCAAGCTTGTGGCTTTGCATATCATTAGCATCATCGGTATTCAAAGAATTCATACTAACAACATTGAAATCATGCTCATCATTCACATATTTTATGCCAAGCATTCTATGTAATTCTTCTTCTAGTACTTGAGTGCAATTTTCCTTTCCATCATTTTCATGAAAGATATTAAAAAGATGAAGCATATGAGGCACCCTTAATTCCATTTTTTTGTAGTTTTCTTTTATAGAATAAACTAGTGATAAAACAAGAAACTAAAAGATTCGATTGCAAGATCTAAAGATATACCTTCAAGCACTCACCTCCCCGGAAACGGCGCCAGAAACTGCTTGATGTCTACTACGCAACCTTCTTTTTGTAGACGTTGTTGGGCCTCCAAGTGCAGAGGTTTGTAGGACAGTAGCAAATTTCCCTCAAGTGGATGACCTAAGGTTTATCAATCCACAGGAGGCGTAGGATGAAGATGGCCTCTCTCAAGCAACCCTGCAACCAAATAACAATGAGTCTCTTGTGTCCCCAACACACCCAATACAATGGTAAATCGTATAGGTGCACTAGTTCGGCGAAGAGATGGTGATACAAGTGTGATATGGATGGTAGATATGAGTATTTGTAATCTGAAAATATAAAAACAACAAGGTAGCAAGCGATAAAAGTGAGCGTAAACGGTATTGCAATGCTAGGAAACAAGGCCTAGGGTTCATACTTTCACTAGTGCAAGTTCTCTCAACAATAATAACATAATTGGATCATATAACTATCCCTCAACATGCAACAAAGAGTCACTCCAAAGTCACTAATAGCGGAGAACAAATGAAGAGATTATGGTAGGGTACGAAACCACCTCAAAGTTATCCTTTCTGATCGATCTATTCAAGAGTCCGTAGTAAAATAACACGAAACTATTCTTTCCGTTCGATCTATCATAGAGTTCGTACTAGAATAATGCCTTAAGACACAAATCAACCAAAACCCTAATGTCACCAATATACTCCAATGTCACCACAAGTATCCGCGGGTATGATTATAGGATATGCATCACACAATCTCAGATTCATCTATTCAAACCAACACAAAGTACTTCAAAGAGTTCCCCAAAGTTTCTACCGGAGAGTAAAGGCGAAAACGTGTGCCAACCCGTATGCATAAGTTCACAATGTTATGGAACCCGCAAGTTGATCACCAAAACATACATCAAGTAGATCACGTGA
This sequence comes from Aegilops bicornis, assembly GCA_021605145.1. Classification (NCBI taxonomy): domain Eukaryota; kingdom Viridiplantae; phylum Streptophyta; class Magnoliopsida; order Poales; family Poaceae; genus Aegilops; species Aegilops bicornis. Next base: position 127,935,636 of record CM038669.1, read on the forward strand.
ATATCCCATTGTCACCACAGATAAGCACATGCAAGACATACATCAAGTGTTCTCAAATCCTTAAAGACTCAATCTGATAAGATAACTTCAGAGGGAAAACTCAATCCATTACAAGAGAGTAGAGGGGGAGAAACATCATAAGATCCAACTATAATAGCAAAGCTCGCGATACATCAATATCGTGCCAAATCAAGAACACGAGAGAGAGAGAGAGAGAGAGAGAGAGAGAGATCAAACACATAGCTACTCATACATACCCTCATCCCCGAGGGTGAACTACTCCCTCCTCGTCATGGAGAGCGCCGGGATAATGAAGATGGCCACTGGAGAGGTATTCCCCCTCCGGTAGGGTGCCGAAATGGGTCTAGATTGGTTTTCGGTGGCTACAGAAGCTTGCGGCGGCGGAACTCCCGATCTAGGTTTCTTTCTGGGGGTTTCTGTATTTATAGGAAATTTTTGGCGTATGTTTCACGTCAGGGGGTCTCCGAGTCGTCCACGAGGCAGGGGCACGCCCAGGGGGGCAGGGCGCGCCCTCCACCCTCGTGGACAGCTCGGGACTCTTTTGACCCAACTCTTTTACTCCGGGGGCTTCTTTTGGTCCATAAAAATCGTCAAAAATTGGCACGTCAATTGGATTCTGTTTGGTATTCCTTTTCTGCAAAACTCAAAAAAAAGGAAAAAAACAGAAACTGGCACTGGGCTCTTGGTTAATAGGTTAGTCCCAAAAATCATATAAAATAGCATATAAAACATCTAAGATGGATAATATAATAGCATGAATACTTCATAAATTATAGATACGTTGGAGACGTATCACTTTCATATTGATATTTATTGCATTATGGGCTGTTATTACACATTATATCACAATACTTGTGTCTGGTGTCTCTTATTTTATAAGGTTTACATGAAGACAGAGAATGCCGGCAGCTGCAATTCTAGACTAGAAAAGGAGCAAATATTAGAGACCTATTCTGCACAACTCCAAAAGTCCTGAAACTTCACGGAGCATGTTTTTGGAATATATAAAAAATATTGGGCGAAGAAAGAACCAGAGGGGGGCCACCAGCCATCCACAAGGGTGGAGGGCGCACCCTACTCCCCTGGGCGCGCCCCCCGACCTTGTGGGCCCCATGGCAGGCCTCCGATTCCCATCTTTGGCTATATGGTGTCTTTTACCCTAAAAAAATCAAGAAGAAGCTTTCGGGACGAAGCGCCGCCGTCTCGAGGCGGAACCTGGGCAGAACCAATCTAGAGCTCCGGCGGAGCTGCTCTGCCGGGGAAACATCCCTCCGGGAGGGGGAAATCATCCCCATCATCATCACCATCGATCCTCACATCGAGAGGGGGTCAATCTCCATCAACATCTTCACCAGCACCATCTCCTCCCAAACCCTAGTTCATCTCTTGTATTCGATCTTGGTCCCAAAATCTCAGATTGGTACCTGTGGGTTGCTAGTAGTGTTGATTACTCCTTGTACTTGATGCTAGTTGGTTTATTCGGTGGAAGATCATATGTTCATATCCTTACTGGTAATTCATACTCCTCTGATTATGAACATTAATATGATTTGTGAGTAGTTACGTTTGTTCCTGAGGACATGGGAGAAGTCTTGTTATAAGTAATCATGTGAATTTGGTATTCATTTGATATTTTGATGAGATGTATGTTTTCTCTCCTCTAGTGGTGTTATGTGAACGTCAACTACATGACAATTCACCATTATTTGGGCCTAGAGGAAGGCATTGGGGAGTAATAAGTAGATGATGGGTTGCTAGAGTGACAGAAGCTTAAACCCTAGTTTATGCGTTGCTTCGTAAGGGGCTGATTTGGATCCATATGTTTCATGCTATGGTTAGGTTTACCTTAATTCTTCTGTCATAGTTGCGGATGCTTGCAAGAGGGGTTAGTCATAAGTGGGAGGCTTGTCCAAGGAAGGGCAGCACCCAAGCACCGGTCCACCCACATATCAAATTATCAAAGTAACGAACGCGAATCATATGAGCATGATGAAAACTAACTTGACAACAATTCCCATGTGTCCTCGGGAGCGCTCTGCTTTACATAAGAGTTCGTCCAGGCTTGTCCTTTGCTACAAAAAGGATTGGGACACCTTGCTGCACCTTAGTTACTTTATTACTTGTTAACCGTTACGATTTTTCTTATCACAAAACTATCTGTTACCGATAATTTCAGTGCTTGCAGAGAATACCTTGCTGAAAACCGCTTGTCATTTCCTTCTGCTCCTCATTGGGTTCGACACTCTTACTTATCAAAAGGACTACGATAGATCCCCTATACTTGTGGGTCATCAAGACTCTTTTCTGGCGCCGTTGCCGGGGAGTGAAGCGCCTTTGGTAAGTGAAATTTGGTAAGGAAACATTTATATAGTGTGCTGAAATTTACTGTCACTTGTTACTATGGAAAATAATCCTATGAGGGGCTTGTTCGGGGTATCTTCACCTCAACCAGAAGAGCAAAGAGTTTCTCCTCGACCTACTGCACCTACTGAAAATATTTATTATGAAATTCCTTCGGGTATGATAGAGAAACTGCTAGCTAATCCTTATGCAGGAGACGGAACATTACATCCTGATATGCACCTAATCTATGTGGATGAAGTTTGTGGATTATTTAAGCCTGCAGGTATCACTGAGGATGTTGTCAAGAAGAAGGTCTTCCCTTTATCTTTGAAGGGAAAGGCATTGACATGGTATAGGCTATTGTATGATGTTGGATCATGGAACTATAACTGATTGAAATTGGAATTTCATCAGAAGTTTTATCCTATGCATCTGGTTCATCGTGATCGGAATTATATATATAATTTTTGGCCTCGTGAAGGAGAAAGTATCGCTCAAGCTTTGGGGAGGCTTAAGTCAATGTTATATTCATGCCCCAAGCATGAGCTCTCAAGAGAAATTATTATTCAAAAATTTTATGCTCGCCCTTTCTCATAATGATCGGTCCATGCTCGATACTTCTTGTACTGGTTCCTATATGAAGAAGGATATTGAATTCAAATGGGATTTATTGGAAAGAATTAAACACAAGTCCGAAGATTGGGACCTCGATGAAGGTAAAGAGTCAGGTATAGAACTTAAGTCTGATTGTGTTAAATCTTTTATGGATACCGATGCTTTTCGTGATTTTAGCACTAGATATGGACTTGACTCTGAGATAGTAGCTTCTTTCTGTGAATCATTTGCTACTCATGTTGATCTCCCTAAGGAGAAGTGGTTTAAATATCATCCTCCCATTGAAGTTAAAGTAGTTGAACCTATTAAAGTTGAAGAAAAAACTATTACTTATAATGTTGATCCTATTGTTCCTACTGCTTATATTGAGAAACCACCATTCCCTGTTAGAATAAAGGATCATGCTAAAGCTTCAACTGTGGTCAACAAAAGTAATATTAGAACACCCAAAGCCTATGGTTAAAGTTGATCCTAGTATTGCTATGGTTAAAGATCTCTTGGTTGATAATATTGATGGGCATGTTATTTATTTCTGTGGTGAAGCTGCTAGGATTGCTAAACCTGATACTGAAGATAAACATAGACCTGTTGTTGGCATGCCTGCTGTTTCTGTTAAAATAAGAGATCATTGTTATCATGGCTTATGTGATGTGGGTGCTAGTGTGAGTGCAATTCCTTATACCTTATATGAAGAAATTATGAATGAGATTGCACCTGCTAAGATAGAAGATATTGATGTTACTATTAAGCTTGCTAATAGAGATACTATATCACCAATTGGGATTGTTAGAGATGTTGAAGTCTTGTGTGGGAAAACTAAATACCCTACTCTTGTCCTAGGTTCCCCACAAGATAATTTTTGTCCCATCATATTTGGTAGACCCTTCTTGAATACGGTTAATGCTAAGATAGACTGCAAGAAAGATAATGTTACTGTTGGTTTAGGGGATATGTCTCATGATTTTAATTTCTCTAAATTTTGTAGACAACCCCATGATAAAGAATTTCCTAATAAAGATGAAATTATTGGTCTTGCTTCTATTGCCGTGCCTCCTAATGATCCTTTAGAACAATATTTCCTAGACCATGAAAATGATATGTTTATGAATGAAAGAAGGGAAATAGATGAAGTATTATTTAATCATGGACCTATTTTGAAACACAATTTACCTGTTGAAAACCTTGGAGATCCTCCTCCACCTATGGGTGATCCCATGTTTGAGCTTAAACCACTTCCTGATACTTTGAAATATGCTTATCTTGATGAAAAGAAGATATATCCTGTTATTACTAGTGCAAATTAAATATGCTTATCTTAAACCACCTAATGATAAGAATGAATTGATTCCACAAAAATTGTTACAGGTTATAGAATGGTAATTTATTTTTGCAAATTAAATAAAGCTACTAGAAAAGATCATTACCCTTTACCTTTTATTCATCAAATGCTAGAAAGATTATCCAAACATACTCATTTTTTATTTCTAGATGGTTATTCTGGTTTCTCTCAAATACCTGTGTCAAGAGAGGATCATGAGAAAACCACTTTTACTTGCCCTTTCGGTACCTTCTCTTATAGACATATGCCTTTTGGTTTATGCATTGCACCTGCTACCTTTCAAAGATGTATGACTGCTATATTCTCTGACTTTTGTGAAAAGATTGTTGAGGTTTTCATGGATGATTTTTCCGTTTATGGAACTTCTTTTGATGATTTCTTAAGCAACCTTGATCAAGTTTTGCAGAGATGTTGAGAAACTAATCTTGTCTTGAATTGGGAGAAGTGCCACTTTATGGTTAATGAAGGTACTGTCTTGGGGCATAAAATTTCTGAAAGAGGTATTTAAGTTGCTAAAGCTAAAGTAGATGCTATTGAAAAGATGTCATGTCCTAAAGATATCAAAGGTATAAGAAGTTTCCTTGGTCATGTTGGTTTCTATAGGATGTTTATTAAAGACTTCTCTAAAATTTCTAGGCCTCTCACCAATCTCTTACAAAAAATATGTTCCTTTGGTTTTTGATGATGATTGTGTAGAAGCATTTGAAATACTTAAGAAAGCCTTGATTTCTGCACCTATTGTTCAGCCACCTGATTGGTATTTACCCTTTGAAATTATGTTTGATGCTAGTGATTATGTTGTTGGTGTTGTTCTAGGACAAAAAGTTGATAAGAAACTAAATGTTATTCAGTATGCTACTAAAACTCTAGACAGTGCCCAGAGAAATTATGCTACCACTGAAAAAGAATTTTAGCAATTGTATTTGCATGTGATAAGTTCAGACCTTATATTGTTGGTTCCAAAGTAACTATTCACACTGATCATGCTGCTATTAAATATCTTATGGAAAATAAAAATGCTAAACCTAGACTTATTAGATGGGTTATCTTGCTACAAGAATTTGATTTGCATATAATTGATAGAAAGGGAGCTGAGAACCCCGTTGCAGACAACTTGTCTAGGTTAGAGAATGTTCTTGATGACCCACTACATATTGATTATAGCTTTTCTGATGAGCAATTAAATGTCATAAATGCTTCTCATAATACTCCTTGGTATGCTGATTATGCTAATTATATAGTTGCTAAATTTATACCACCTAGTTTCACATACCAGCAAAAGAATTTTTTTTATGATTTAAGACATTACTTTTGGGATGATCCACACCTTTATAAAGAAAGAGTAGATGGTGTTATTAGACGGTGCGTACCTGAGCATGAACAGGAACAGATCCTACGCAAGTGCCACTCCGAGTCTTATGGATGACACCACGCTGGAGATAGCACTACACATAAGGTATTGCAATCTGGTTTCTATTGGCCTACTCTCTTCAAGGATGCCCGTAAGTTTGTCTTGTCTTGTGATCAATGTCAAAGAATTGTTAATATTAGTAGACGTCAGGAAATGCCTATGAACTATTCACTTGTTATTGAACCATTTGATGTTTGGGGCTTTGATTATATGGGACCTTTTCCTTCCTCTAATGGGTATACACATATTTTAATTGCTGTTGGTTATGTTACTAAGTGGGTAGAAGCTATTCCAACTAGTAGTGTTGGTCATAACACTTCTATTAAGATGCTTAAAGAAGTAATTTTTCCGAGGTTTGGAGTCCCTAGATATTTAATGACTGATGGTGGTTCACATTTTATTCATGGTGCTTTCCGTAAAGTGCTTGCTAAGTATGATGTTAACCATAGAATTGCATCTTCATATTACCCTTAGTCTAGTGGTCTAGTAGAATTGAGCAATAGAGAAATTAAATTAATTTTGCAAAAGACTGTTAATAGATCTAGAGAGAATTGGTCTAAGAAACTTGATGATGCATTATGGGCTTATAGAATTGCTTATAAGAATCCTATGGGTATGTCTTCGTATAAAATGGTTTATGGAAAAGCATGTCACTTACCTCTTGAACTAGAACATATAAGGCATATTGGGCTATCAAAGAGCTCAACTATAGAAACTTTGGAGTGATTCTTTGTTGCATGTTGAGGGATTCTTATGTGATCTAATTATGTTATCATTGTTGAGAGACTTTGCACTAGTGAAAGTATGAACCCTAGGCCTTGTTTTCAAGCATTGCAATACCATTTTTTCTCACTGTTGTTACGTTCTACCTTGGTGTTTTTATATTTTCAGATTACAAAAACCTATATCTACTATCCATACTACGCTTGTATCACCATCTCTTCGCCGAACTAGTGCACCTATACAATTTGCCATTGTATTTGGTGTGTTGGGGGCACAAGAGATTTTTTTGTATTTGGTTGCAGGGTTGTTTGAGAGAGACCATCTTCATCCTATGCCTCCCATGGATTGATAAACCTTAGGTCATCCACTTGAGGGGAAATTGCTACTATCCTACAAAACTCTGCCTTGGAGGCCCAACACGAGTCTACAAGTAGAAGGTTGCATAGTAGACATCACTCCCTCCTCCCGTGGCCGACTATGATGCCGCGTAGGCCTCACCGACCAACCGTACTCCCACCGCTGGCCATGTCATCCCTCTACCCACCCACACCTCCTGTTATTTTTTGGCGATGGCAGCCTCACCCTGCAACCGAACCAGGCAAATCTCGTACTACCCTCCGTGTGGGCATCCACTGCCTTGTCTTCGCCGGCTCTGGGTCGTTCCCTTCCTAGGCCTCACCATCGTCCACCGTGCTGGTGCTCTCGGCGCGGCGTGGTCACCGTGGTCAACAAACGATAGCCATCAGAAGAGGGGTGTACGTGGTGAGGCTGACAGTAGGGGCCCACATGGTCCATGGCCACCAGCAAGCAAGTGCCTCCTTATTACACAAAAATGATTCCTCCCTTTGACAGGTTGGACCCACCAGCTACATCTTCGCACATAAGGCAGTGACTCCTAATTACACCCAAAAAAAAGTTTCCTTCCCTGATAGCTGGGACCCACCAGCTACATCTTCACACGCAAGGAAGTGCCTCCTTATTACGAGCAAGAAAAATGATTCCTCCCCTGCTAGCTGGGTCCCACCAAATTTGGAGGCTGACTTGTGGGCCTACTAAGTTGTCGCATACGCATGGCTTTGCCGACTTAGTCAACAAACGATTCTAGCAGCAGCGATAGTTAGATGTTAATCCAACGGCCGTACCACTTCTTCAATCTATGATCTTCTTGCTCATGCCTCCCGTGGCCGGCTATGTTGCTGTGCAGGCCTCACTGCCCCACCCTACTCCCATCGCTAGCCATGTCATCCCTCTACTCACCCACACCTCCTGTTATTCTCCGGTGACGCCAACATTACACCGCAGTGGAACCAGTAAACCCTTGTACTCCCCTCCGCATGGGCAACCGCTGCCGCATCTTCCCCGACTCCGGGTCGTTCCCTTCCTAGGCCTGACCATCATCCACGACAATGAACGACAACCATCAGAAGAGGACTGAACATGGAGAGGGTGACAGCTCGGACCCATGAGGTCCATGGTCGCACGCAAGGAAGTTGCTCCTTTCTACGCGGAAAAAATAGTTTCCTCCCCCTGACAGCTAGGACTCACTAGCTACATCTTGTCACCCAAGGAAGTGAAATGATTCCTCCCCCTAACAGATGGGGCCGCTACTGCAGGTTACTACTAACACGACACTACGATCAGAGACCCTTTACCTAAACTGTGTGTGATGCAATAGTTGCAAACGGTGGTGTAAAAAACCGTCAAAAAAGGTGCAAAATGTTTGCGGTGGTGGAGCCATCAAACACGGTTCAGATTTTAGTTGCGTGTGTAATGCAGGACACACGGTAATCCATTCAAACTGTCTGCGATGAGGCAGAACAACAGAAACAGGCAGCCATAACAATGTGTGTGAGATGCAGGGCACACAATTAATCCATTCGAACTATTTGCGATGAGGTAGAACAACAGAAATGGCCAGCCATATCAATGTGTGTGTGATATACGGCATACGGTTAACTCAGACGAACTGTTTTCGATTAGGGAACACAACAAAAACAGTTCAACTTAACAAGATGTGTGTGATATGCGGCATACAGTTCACATGGGTGAACTGTTTGCGACGAGCCAAAAGAACACAAATGAGTCATGTAAACAAGATGTGTGTGATACGTGGCAAACAGCCGACTCGGATGAACTGTTTGCGATGAGAAATTACAACACATACGGTCAATGCAGTTACTTCATGTGCGATTCTGTGTGTACAAAAAACATTGAAAAATGTTGCTTGCGGTGGCGGAGTATCGCACACGATGTGTCTGCGAGTACTCGTGTGCGATGATTAGTATGTTACACATACGTTTTCTTATGTTAACATGTGTGTGAATTTGCAATATGGACAGTTAATATGCAAATGCCTTCTGGTCATCGGCACACCCTTGAACTCAATGAACTGTGTACGATACTAATACTTTCCATGAAAAATTTATGAACTTGGGTAACATCATTTGATAACATATATATAGTGGTTACACTATTCGACAAAAGGAGGATCTTCGCAACACGGTTTTTACAACCATATGGTCCATATCTACATACTTAACATAGTAACAACTATCACATTTTAAGAGGCTAAGGGCCAATAACCATATGGTCCATATCTACATACTTAACATATATAGTAATATCTAGCACATTTTAAGAGGCTAAGGGCCAACAACCATAACTATCCACTGGAAGCAGCTTGATCACGGCGACTCGGCATCTCGTCAATGAAAAGGAAGAGCCCCTCCCGTGCCTTGGTAGATCATGAGTAGAACAGTGTATCCAATTTTCCAATATGGATGCATTGCCACGAGAAGTGAGAACTTGTTAATTTGAATGGTTCCATTTATGCGGGAAATGCAGTACCTTGCAATCACTTTGGCGTTATTAGCAGGCACAAGTGTAATTCGACCACGCCGGGAAATCAATCCAGAAACTGCTACAGAGGGCAATTTCTTTTGACATGTAGAATAAAAAACAATTGTAACATATCATTGAAGATATATATAGTTTATGAGCATCAACATTAAAATAAGACTTTTTACCAGGGTTTTGTGCACACAATTGGTCTTGTTCAGTGTGTGCACCATAGGTCTAATTAATCCCATCCAAAATCCAGCGTTCATACGTTGTGCTATTTCTGTCAGATTATCAACAAAGTTTATGATGTGCTTCAAGTCCTTCCAGTCAAATTTGGTACGCTTAGTAACATACAGATCATTCACTATGCATCCAACATATCCTTCTTAAAAGGTGGAAAGGTATTATTTATTCAGAACATGGCAGAAGAATATATAGTGTGCATAAATTGGTAAATAGAATTTGTTACTGCCTAGGAACGGAGTCAGAATATGATATCACAATTGGTTGCTTAAATAGTGATCAATTGGTTGCTTAAATAGTAATATGACAGCAAGGAGAAAGTGGAAAGGACACTAACCTCGATCAGACTTTGATCGGCTGATGACGTTGGGGAAGTAAACATCCATGTTAATTAGACCAGGCTGTGGTGCATGCACTAGAATTTTATTGCCGGCTTTCAGTTCATAACACTTAGACATTTTTCTCCAAAGGTCCGCATTAAAATAGGAGTGACCATCTTTATCAAGTTTTACGCTAACCATCATTGTAAATCCATGCTGCTTTGTCAATATGACATCCTGGGAGTCATCAGCAAAGTAAAGTCCAAGATTTCCTTGTACTCATGTTCTTGCAAAGCAAGGGATGTACTGCTTCAAATGAAAATTAAGATCATAAATTAGATATATTGAAATAACAGAGCAAGATGCAAATATAGGAGTAACAGATAGAACAGATCCATATATAATATATATATATATAGAGAGAGAGAGAGAGAGAGATGAAAGCAAATTACAAAAATATAGAATTAAAAATAGATAATGTAACAAAGATTTGATGCAAATATATAGATAATGTAGCAACAGACGGTATATGTTCACAAATTTAGGCCATGCCGGCCGTGGTAGGTTGAGATTGAACATACCGAGCGCTCCCTGAAGTCATCCGGAATGGTGAGATAGAACTTATTTTCTGACTGGCCACGGTCCACAGTTGCCCGATTTGTGCTCGCACTGTGGACACATGAATGAACACCCACGAATCAGCTAGAACAAAAATGATTCCATGGCGATTTTCGCCGGTTGATTAACAGCGACGGACGGACTGCGATAAGAGATGAGTGAATATTTTGCTAATTAAGTTGATTACTGTAACACCCCTGGTGTCATGCTACAGTAATCTCATGCCTAATGATGCTATGTCATCATAATTATTTTGATAATCCTCACTTTGCTTCAAACCGAACTCAAATCCAAATTCTATGGCCAAGTCAAATTATAATTTTATAAGAAGGTAAAACTAAAATGTTCACATTATTCTATAATTCCACTAATCATTTGTCATGCTGAACCCAACCTTATTTGACCCACCAATTAATCCCTAGGGATTGGTAAAGTGGTCCAACAACAAGTAAAATAGCCTTTTCAAAATAAGCAAATATTTATACAATTCCAATTGACCTCAAACTTTATGTGTCATTCCAAGATATTGCGAAGTAATTAAGTGACAAGTTTCATGATGAACAAAATTTAATTGGTATTTAAAAGAAGTGCAAAGAAGTGGTGAATAAAAGAAATCAGAGAATAAACTGAAACAGAAAAATAAACAAATGAGAGAAACCTAGCTACTGTACACTTAAGGCCCAAAGGACCAGTAGGTAGACCAGCCCACCAGGAGGTTTCCTCCTACCTCATGTTCACAGGAGACGCGCTGGACGCGCCCACGGCGTCCATGGACGGATCGGCCATGTGCCGGCCATCGAGCGACTCACCGGCGTCCTACAAGGTCGTCTCAACCCCCCTGCAAACCCTAGCCCCCATTCGCCCCTCTCCTCGCTCCCTCTTCCCGTTCTGGACATGCCCAACGCCGTCGTCGCCATGGCCCTCATCGATCCCGTGGCCACTGCCCTCCCCGTCGCCTAGGATTGCGCTAGGAGCTCCTCCCGCCTCTACTTCTTCCTCTATGCGGAAGAACGCGAGCCGAGTGCTTCTGCTTCGACCCGATCGAGTCGTTCCCCTTCTCTGCACCGCCAACGCCATTGACGGAATTCATCGCCTCCGCGCGTTCCCCGAGCACGCTATGCACACCAACATGCTCACCGTGAGCTCCTCTTCCTCCCCCTCACCTCTCTTGCACGAGCTCGTCCTCTAGGTCGTAGGACCGTCATGGCCGAAGCTTGATGCCGCGCGGCTGGTCGCCGGCGTCACTCCGGTGGCCTATTGGTCACACGCGTGCGCCCATCATCTTCGATGCATCCGTGTAGGTGCTCCTCTAGCCTCCTACTCATCGTGTGTGCGCCCGTGGCTTCGACCCCGTCGAGTCTGAGCCGGCGCCACTGCTCACACCCGCGCTCCTTCGCCTCTGGTCGTGTCGGGCCGCGACCTCGGGCGCCCTGGCGTGCTTTCGCCGCCGCCTGCATCCTGCTTTGCCGCTGCGTCGTGTCTTCGCCGCTGCTTACATTGCTCGCTTCTGCTAATTTGCTCTGTCGAGCTGCTGCTGTTGCCGCCGCCCGGCGCATACACCTTCCGGCGCCCGCTGCTCGTTGCTTGAGCTCATCATGGCAGCCGCCCTATGGAACTACCGCCGCTGCTGCGTTCTGCGCTGCTCTCTGCCGCTTGCAGCGTCGCTGCTGCACTACTCCTGCTACTTGCTTTCGCGAGCATTGTTGTTTCTAACTACTATTGCTACTAGCTGCTGCTCAATTGCCGTTGATCGTTGTCGCATCGAACATGGCGATGGCCATGGCCGAACGGGTTGTATGCGTGTGTGCTTGTGGCGGTTGGGCCTTTGTCCATCTGGCCGACCCTTGTTTAATTAGACTAGATTAGTTAGTGCTAATCTAGTTTAATACGGTAGAAGATAACATGTGAGCCACCTGTTGATTATCTCAAATTAATTGACTTAATAAAATATGTGTCAATGACATGTAGGCCCCCCACATCCTGTTGACCAGCTTGACTGGTCAAACAGTCAACCAACTCACTTGGACCCACCTGTAACCCTCTCTGTTGGGTACACACTTGGATACACATAGCTTTTTCCCTATTTATTTTCAAAATATAAATAATTTCAGAAAATGTTTAAAACTTTGAAAATTCATAGAAATTAAACCGTAGCTCGGATGGAAAAACTTTATACACGAAAGTTGCTCAGAAAAATCCAACCAATATGAATACATGGTCCGTTCATCTATCACATGCGCCTAGCATGCTGAACATGGAACTGTCCCCTCTCTTTCGTTTATCCGGAATCCGTCTAACGTCGAGAAATCATCCTCGGATGTTTTCCCTCTCCGTCTGCAACGCGTAGTACTGCGTTAGGTCACCCCTAGCACCTCTTATCATCATTTCATGCTTAGTGTTGCATCTGTTTGTTCTGTATTTACTGTTTCTTCCCCATCTTCTCTCTGATAGACCCCGAGACCGATGCTGCCCCTGTGATCGACTACGTCGTCGACGACCCTTCTTCCTTTACAGTAGAGCATCCAGGCAAGCCCCCCGCTTTGATCATCCCAATATCTCCCATTCCATTCTTTCATCCTTGCATTAGATTTTTCTACTGTAATTGTTTTCTCCTATTCTGATGCATAGCCTGCTTTTGTAACCTGCTTATTGTTACCTACCTTCTTATCCTAAACTGCTTAGTATAGGTTGGTTAGTGATCCATCAGTGACCCCCACCTTGTCCTTGTTGCCCTTGCTTCATCATCGAAGACCCGATCAACAGGATCGAAGGCCAGGCCCCGGCACCGCATATCACTTTCCCCTTAGTTGCTCGACACTACTGGGTTACTATCGAGTATCGAGGGTGAGACCTCATCAGCACTTCTGATGTTAACCCTGTAGTGTAGCTATTCGGTCGTGGTCATCGAGGGTGATTCCGCCTTAACGACTTCTGATACGACTCTGTTGTGCAACCCCTCAAGTGTGAACCTCGAGGGTGGATCCTCTTATGTTCACCTTGATGATTACATCGAGTGGAATCCGTCAAGGGTGATTCCTCAGGTTTTCCCCTTGGTGTTAGACACATGGTTACTATGGTTACTATGACTTTACACTGAACCATGTTACTAAAGACGGGTCGGCCCTAAGGGGTACCCGTGCAATCATATTTGCGAGTGATGAGGAGTCGGGTTGACCTGGAGGGTGCCCGCGAGATAATTACGAGGCGTGGCTGGGCATTCTTAGGCCTTGCCGCAAGTCCTCGAGACGGGGCAACGGGGTCACATCGATCGTGAGTCTCTTCTCGTTACCGCGTGCTCCTAATCCACTATGATTTGGATATTTGATCCAAGGGGCCTCTGGCCTGATAGCACTAACCATCACGTGGGCATAGTATGGGCGTTCTGCGTCGTATGCATCAGCCGAAGCTTAATAGACGTCAGCGACTGAGCGGCGCGCGCCGGGTTGGACTGGTAAGCACCTGCCTTTTTTAAGGAGGTAGCTAGGTCTGCTCACCGCCACAGACGCAACGCAGGAGTTCGGGGAGATGGCCCATGACCCACGGGGCATAGGTTTAGTCTGGCGTGCTGACCTCTCTATTAAGCCTAGGTCGGGTTGTGGCGTATTATTTGGCCGAGGCCGAGCATGAACCAGGAAAGTGTGTCCGGCCGGAGTTAATCGAGCGTGGTGGGTAAGTTGGTGCACCCCTGCAGGGAAGAAAACATCTATCGATAGCCTGTCCTACGGTAACGGACACTTGGAGTTGTATCCCGATCGATACAACTAGTACTGGATACTTGTGATGAGAATTGTATTGTGATGAGAAATGGATAGTATGGCTCTGGGATTGCTTTCTCACAGGGAGTCGAGAAAGGATCTCTGGCTGAGGTTGATAACACCACTACTACTTTACTTTATGCTACTCTTATCTCTTCTGATGCTGCAAGATGCTTGGAGCTGCTTGAAGATGCTAGTCTTCAATAGGCTAGGCTTTCCCCTTCTCTTCTGGCATTCTGCAGTTTAGTCCACATATACTACCCATTTCATTGACACCGACGCATATGTAGTCTAGATCCTTGCTTGCAAGTACTTTGGATGAGTACTCACGGTTGCTTTGCTCCCCTTTTTTCCCCTTCTCCATTCTTCCCGGACGTCGCAACCAGATGGTGGAGCCCAGGATCCAGACGCCACCTTCGACGACGACTACTACTACACTGAGGGTGCCTGCTACTACGTGGAGGCCGCCGACGACCAGGAGTAGTTAGGAGGCTCCCAGGCAGGAGGCCTTACCTTTTCGATCGATGTTGCTTTTGTGCTAGCCTTATTAAGGCAATCTTGTCTAACTTATGTCTGTACTCAGATATTGTTGCTTCCGCTGACTCTTGTGTATTCGAGCTTATGTATTCGAGCCCTCGAGGCCCATGGCTTGTAATATAAAGCTTGTATTATTTTTATTTTGTGTCTAGATTTGTGTTGTGATATCTTCCCGTGAGTCCTTCATCTTGATCGTACATATTTGCGTGCGTGATTAGCGTACGATTGAATCAAGGGCGTCACAATTACCTTCTCCATGAGAAAAATCCCCGGACCAATCCCGCAGAAAACCCCAGTCGACCAGAGTCTCGAATGTCGGTGCAGATAGGCGGCGGAAAGCGGTGGAGGCAAAATCCGGTGCCGTTTGGAGCGTGACCTACGCCCTCCGCCAACAGTCGTCGAGCTTAGGGTGCAGAGTTGCGGAGGAGTCCGCGGCGAGTTAGTGGGGACGAAGTGGGCGAGGGTTTTCTTTAACTTTTGCATGTGTGAGTGAACACACACGGTTAGCAGAGGCGACAGAGATGAATCGTGTGCGATAGTAAATCACCGAGATTGAATGGGAATCCAAATTTCCTTTATCCTTCATCCATGAGTTTTTTTCTACGATGAACATAAACCCTGCTAATCACCGTATTCAAATTTGACACTTTTCCGGGTTCATTTACAATATTTAGGGGATTATGTGCATTTTGTAGGCATTAATTATGCACGTAATTCAAATTCAAACAATTGGTGCATGAAGGGGTGCACAATAACGGTCTGCAAAAACCATACTCATGGTATTTAGTAATTTCTCAAGCCTTTTACAAGGAATGGGCAGAGATTTCAATGGAATGCGTGGCAATAATCAACCACAAATGCGTCATTTACTGGGTTATCAACTATAGAACAGTGAAATATGTGCTTGAAAAACATGACGGCTGGCATGGTGCCATGGTATGGCCTCACCGTGCCCTAGTTAAAAGCTGAGAAGGTTTGATTTATGTCATCATGCACGCCCTTCATAAATCGAACCATCATTGAGGAAGTTCAATGCTTTCGAGAGGGAAATCACCAAGATTGAAGGGGAATCGAAATTTTCGTCCTAGTTTGTCATTCAGTTTTTTTCCAACGATCAACATACCGCCTCAAATGCAACGTGTTCAAATTTGACATTTTTCCGAACTCATTTACCATATTTAGGGAATTATGTGCATTTTCTAGGCATTAATTATGCACATAATTCAAATTTGAACAATCAGTGCATGAAAAGATGCACAAGAACGGTCTAGAAAACCATGCTCGTGCTATTTAGTACATTCTCATGACTTTTAAAAGGAATGGGCAGATATTTCAAGGAAATGTGTGGCAATAGTCAACCATAAACGCGTCGTTTACTGGGTTAACAACTATACAAAAATGAAATACATGCTTGGAAAAACATGACGCCTGGTGTGGTGCCATGTTATGACCTCACCGTGCACTGGTAAAAATATCGTCATGCACGCCTTTCATAAAACGAACCATCACCGAGGAAGTTTCACGGTTTCGAGGGGGGAATCACGAAGATTGAAGGGGGGGGGTCCAAATTTCCTTTGTTCACGAGTTTTTCTCTATGATGAACATACAACATACAAATTACCATGTTCAAATTTGGCACTTTTCCGGGTTCATTTGCCATATTTAGGGGATTATCTGCATTTCCTAGGCATTAATGCACATAATTCAAGTTCAAACAATCGGTGCATGAAAGGGTCCACAAGAACGGCCTAGAAAACCATGCTCATGCCATTTAGTAAATTCTCATGCCTTTTACAAGGAATAATGGATAGATATTTCGATGAAATGTGTGGCAATAGTCAACGACAAATGTTTGTTTGTTGGGTTTTCAACTTTAGAAAAAAAGGAAATAAATGCTTAAAAAACATGACGCCTGGCATGGTGCCATGATATGACCTCACCATGCCCTGGTAAAAATTTGAGAAGGTTTGTCTTATGTCGTCATGCACGCCCTTCATAAATCGAACCATCACGGAGGAAGTTCCATGCTTTCGAGAGGGAAAATCCCCAAGATTGAAGGGGAATCCAAATTTCCGTCCTAGTTTGTCATTCATTTTTTCCAACGATCAACATACCGCCTCAAATGCAACGTGTTCAAATTTGACATTTTCCGGGGCTCATTTACCATATTTAGGGGATTATGTGCATTTTCTAGGCATTAATGTACATAATTCAAATTCAAACAATCGGTGCATGAAAAGGTGCACAAGAACAATCTGGAAAACCATGCTCGTGTTATTTAGTACATTCTCATGCCTTTTACATGGAATGGGCAGATATTTCAAGGAAATGTGTGGCAATAGTCAACCATAAACGCGTCGTTTACTCGGTTAACAACTATACAAAAAATGAAAGACATGGTTGGAAAACATGACGCCTGGGGTGGTGCCATGGTATGGCCTCACCATGCCCCGATAAAAATTGGAGAATGTTTTTCCTTATGTCGTGATGCGCGCCTTTCAGAAATCGAACCATCACCAAGGAAGTTTCATGGTTTCGAGGGGGAAATCACCAATATTGAAGGGTTGGTCCAAATTTTCTTTGTCCATTGTCCATGAGTTATTTTCTACGGTGAACATACAACCTGCAAATCACCGTGTTCAAATTTGGCACTTTTCTGGGTTCATTTGCCATTAGGGGATTATGTGCATTTCCTAGGCATTAATGCACATAATTCAAGTTCAAACAATCGATGCATGAAAGGGTTCACAAGAACGGCCTAGAAAACCATGCTCTTGCCATTTAGTAAATTCTCATGCCTTTTATAGGGAATGGACATATATTTCTATGAAATGTGTGGCAATAGTCAACCACAAATGTTTGTTTGTTGGGTTTTCAACTATAGAAAAAATGAAATAAATGGTTAAAAAACATGACGCCTGGCATGGTGCCATGGTATGACCACACCATGCCCTGGTAAAAATTTGAGAAGGTTTGGCTTATGTCGTAATGCACGCCCTTCATAAATCGAACCATCACCGAGGAAGTTCCATGCTTTTGAGAGGGAAATCCCCAAGATTGAAGGGGAATCCAAATTTTCTTCGTTCTTTGCCCTGGAGTTTTTTTCTACGACGAACGTATACCCTGCAAATCACCGTGTTCAAATTTGGCATTTTTTCGGGCTCATTTACCATATTTAGGGGATTATGTGCATTTTCTAGGCATTTAGAGCATATAAATCCAATCCAGCTACAGGTGCACGGGTGTGATGTGAGGGATGTGGATTGCCGTTCGATCATGGCGCATCGAACGGTGCACACGCGCGATCCGTGTGGCTTGGGTTCCGGCCAATCATAACGCAACACACTGCGCACACTGTTTCCGGAAGCGACGGAGATGAACCGTGTGCGATAATGAACGAGCAAAATTGTAAGGGAAGCCAAATTTCTGTTGTCTTTTGTCATTGAGCTCTTGAATACCACCGATCAGACGGCTGCCCGGCCCCTCCGGCCCTGTAGCTCTCTCCAAAGCGCCGCCCATGGCACCGCTGCACACAAGAATCGTAAGGAAGGCGATCCCGCCGCACAAGCGCTGCTTCGCCGTCCGCGACCGCACACATGGTAAGGAAGCGATGGCATCTTGCCGCGCCGAGCTCCTTGCCGCCGACGGCCAGACAGTTACATGGGCGCCATGGACGAATGGGTGGTGGATCTAGAGGCGGCCAAAGCCGGACAGAAGGAGCAGAAAAGGCAGAAAGCAGTCAAGAAAAGAGAGTCCCGCGGCCGCAAGAAAAAAGAGGCCGCACGTCGTGGTGAGGAGAGCTTGGCAGAGATTGAAGCACGATGGGCCGCCACCTACAAGGCCAGGAAGGAGAACATCGGCGTCTGGCTAGCATGCCCTAATGGCAGCATGTGAGAATTAGTTTAAGTTTGTAGTATTAGAGAAAATTACCAGTAGTACTTTAAATTTGTAGTATTAATATACAATGTCGGTAAGAGCATCCTTTGAGGGCTTTGAGCGTTGATTAGCATGTGTGCCCGTGTGCATTTTTTTGCGTTAATCATTAGAAGATCACAAAACACACGGTTTCTATGCCGTACCCGTCTGCGTTTTTTGCGTTATTGACCCATAAGTCAGTTACCTGTGCGATATTTCCTAATAAACCAGGCGTACCATTGACCGAAAAAATCAAGTACACGTGTACATTTTTTTGGAGACGGGATCTGCCAACTTTCTTTTTTCTCGCACACGAGTATTTTACGCGCTTCGTCTGTGTTGTGTGTTTCCCCCGCCCAAGTTTCAAGTTTCACACCGAAATTTTCATTAGGCGCGCGATTTCAGAATTTATTCCTCCAATCACATCCCCTTCCCCTCAGTATCCCCCCTCCCTCGCGCCTCCCCCTACCGGCATCTCAAACCACCGCCGCCGCAACCACAACTTCAACCACATCTATGTTCTGCTCGGATCCAGTCAGGTAACCCACCTATCTCTAACACGTCCGAGGCATGATTGCTTAAATGGCGCCCGCGAAACATCCTCATGCCTCCAAATCCCCCCCCCCCCCCCGCCAGGAGCTGATGGCGGTCCATGGCGCGATGGCCGATGTGTGTGTTGACCCGGAGGAACACCTCGCCTCCGCCGCTTCCGCCGACATGGTGCAGGCTCTGGCCCAGATGAAATCCCCCAGCGACTACCCCCCAGGACTTAACAGGTAAGATATGACCAGCTAAATCTTACCAATAGCACTTGCAACGGCTATGATTTGTACGGTTGATGTATTAATCATGTTCGTACCTTGTTTATTTCAGTACTGCAAACTGTGTGATGTTCAAATATTACCGTGTCCAGCTCAATTTCACCAATACCAGCAACAAACTTACAATACATGACTCAGGATATCACTAGAGATGCTGCCCATTTGCTATTTTCAGTGGATGCTAACCCTGTTGTACTTAACATGCCTGTCCATGTATTTACGCAGGGTCATAACGGCCGATGCTTTTGTTTGCCGTTGAGGTGAGCTGCATCCCATGTCTTACAGTATTTCACATAATTTGTGCAATTGCAGTTTAACTTCTACCATTTACTGGTTGCCTGTAGTTACACATGTCGCTGGCACCGATCCACGCTCGACACGGAGGAACAGCTCGCCTCCACCATCGCTGACTTTGGGCGAGCTCTGGCCAAGATGAAGTGCCCCAGCAACTACCTCTCAGGACTTACCAAGTATGTACTCACCAGTTCAATCTTACCAATACCAGTTGCAATTAATGGCTATGTTCTGTACGGTCGATGTATTAAGCATGTTCTAGTAAACATGCCTAACACATTTTTGCTACTTTCCCTACCTTTTTATAGACATCTGGGCCATTCTCCGCTTCCGGCAAAGACCTGCCTTTGTGATGTTTAACTATGCCAATTGCATTTTTATCAGTGCCGGTTTCAATGTCTATTAAGCCTGTTGCAATTAACAGTTGAATCCATTTTTAAACAGTTGTATTTCAATGGCTACAAACTTACAAAACATGACTTAGGATTTTGTTAAGCCTGTTTCAATTAACAGTTGTATCAATTTTATAATCCTTCCATTTGCTACCATGCTACTCTCCGCAATGAAGATATACTAGAGATGCTCCCCATTTGCTATTTTTGGTGGATGCTAACCCTGTTATACTTAACATGCTTGTCCATGTACTTACGCAGGCTCATAACGGCCGATGTTGTTGTTTGCCGTCAAGGTTAGCTGCATCCCATGTCTTACAGTATTTCACATCATTTGTGCAATTGCAGTTTAACTTCTACCATTTCTTGGTTGCACAGAGGGTACACATGTCAGTGGAACTGATCCACGCTTCGACCCGGAGGAACAGCTCGCCTCCGCCGCCGCTGACTTTGGGCGGGCTCTAGCCAGGATGAAGTGCCCCAGCAACTACCTCTGAGGACTTACCAAGTATGTACCCACCAATTCAATCTTACCAATCCAGTTGTAATTAATGGCTATGTTTTGTATTGTCAATGCATTAAGCATGTTGTAGTAAACATGCCTAACACGTTTGAGCTATTTTTCCTACCTTTTTATAGACAACTGGGCCATTATCTCGCTCGGCAAAGACCTGCCTGTGATGTTTAACTCTGCCAATTGCATTTTTATCAATACCGGTTTCAATGTCCATTAAGCCTGTTGCAATTAACAGTTGTATCCATTTTTAAAGAGTTGTATTTCAATGGCTACAAACTTACAAAACATGAATTAGGATGTTGTTAAGCCTGTTGCAATTAATAGTTGTATCCATTTTTTAATCCGTCCCTTCGCTACCGTGGTACTCTTTCGAAATGAAGATATCACTACAGATGCTGCCATTTTATTCCCATTTGCTATTTTTGGTGGATATTAACCCTGTTGTAGTTAACATTGGCTTTCCATGTACTTACACGGGGCTACAATGGGCGACGCTGTTGTTTGCCGTCGAGGTTAGCTGCATCTCATGTCTTATACACCATCTATTCCTAAATATAAGTATTTTTAGAGATTCCAATATAGACAACATAAGGAGCAAAATGATTGAATCTAGATTCTAATCTAAACTATATCTATAATTCTATATACATCTGTATGTAGTTCATATTGAAATCTCAAAAAAAATACTTGTACTTAGGAACATAGGTAGTTGTATTTTACATCATTTGTGCAATCTCAGTTTAGCTTCTAATATTTACTGGTTGCTTGTAGGTACATATATGAGCGGTACTGATCCACGCTTTGATCCCTTTTGCGTATGGGGCAATGAGATATTCATGAACAAGCGTCAAGTGAGGAAACTAAGAAAGATTGTTAGGAGAAAGAAACAGGTGATTGGAATTAACCTCTTTATTTACACTTTGTCAAAGAAAACAGTGAAATTTAGGATGGTAAGTAATGTGTTGCCTTTTCCCCCTGCCCACAACAAGTTACTCTTTTAGACCTCAATATCTGACATTTTTCTCTTTTCGGTGGTTTCCGAAGCTATTTACTGCTGATTACCTTGCAAACTACATGACCGGAGTGGAGGCAACTAAGGTTAAAGTATATAATTCATGTTACCATGATAATGCTCTAGAAGTCTTCCTGAAGGCGGTGAAGGATGGGCGGGCGATCGTCACAAGGGGTTGGACAAAAGTGGTTCGTGCCTATGGCATGTAGGAAGGCACATTATGGGCATTCCGCTTCTTCAACACCATCGGAAGTCAAAATGATTTACACCTGTCTCTTCACCTTTACCGCCTTTAAATATTGTGGTTCATCATAGTTAATTGCTGCCTAATCCTGTAATTACTGAACATATTGTACTGGCAACTTTATTTAAGGATTCATTGTTGAACCAATGTGCTGAGAATTTGAATTGCACGTTTCATATTTCAAAATTTCCAATTAGAGTAATAAATTATAGGCAAAAATAAAAAGAGAACAGACAGTCATGGAACTTTGCAAATGGCTCTGGCAGTAAAAGTGCTTGTGATGGGTAGCCCAATGCCACACAATTTTTTACATCAAATCGTGTGTGATGTAGTTAATGAAATCAAACAGTTAACCAAGGCAGAGCGTGTGTGATTGTTACACCTTTTACACACGAGCGTATACATAAAACTGTGTGGGATGTACATCCGAACGGAAACATTTTCCTTGGATTGACTGTGTGGGATGTACGTAAGAACGGAAACGTATTCCTTGGATTGACCATGTGTGATATACATACGAACGAAAATATTTTTCTGAGATTCACCGTGTGGGATGTACATACCTACGGAAATGATTTTCTCGGATTACCGTGTGGGATGTACATACCTACGGAAATGATTGGGTTTCGATGCCTCGCCCAATCGGACACGGCCCCAGCCTGGGTCCCAGGAGGGCCTATCCCCAACGATTTCTGGGTCGTGTGGGAAGGAAACCCTATCGCACACACTCACTTGGCGACGATTCGAAATGCTGTCGCGGAAAGGGGTTAAAAACCGTTTGTTTAGGACCGACGCGTACCAGTGGACCCACTAGCTATATCTTTGCACTCAAGAAAGTGACTCCTTATCCCCCCCTAATAGTTTGGACCCACCAGGTCGAAGCGTACGTAACATTATCTGTGTGGTCGCAAATGTGTACATACATACTGGTCAATCGTTCTGGCTGCCACGATGAACTGTGGCTGCGTATGGAGCGGTAGCAGTTCAGGAAGTCTCGTCTAAATCATGTACACATACATACAACCATGCTGCAAAAAATACGACCACATACATACGGGCGTGGTCTCAAATGCGTACAAAAATGGTGTCTTGTTCTTCGGAAGCCAGCCGACTAGGTTGGAACTGAGGAAATGGCGTCATGTTCATCGGGAGCCAACCAGCTTGGACGGAACAACGGAAGCGGGGTCCTATTCATTGGGAGGGGTGTGGTGTACCACAAAACGGAGGAAACAGATTTTTGTTCAACGGCCTACGGTCAAAACAGGGTCCTGTTCATTAGGAGGGGGATGGTGTACTTCAAAATGAACGAAATGGACATCTCGCCAACCGCGTACGGTTGAAACAGGGTCGTGTTGATTGGGAGGGGTCTGGC
Organism: Aegilops bicornis; assembly: GCA_021605145.1. Classification (NCBI taxonomy): domain Eukaryota; kingdom Viridiplantae; phylum Streptophyta; class Magnoliopsida; order Poales; family Poaceae; genus Aegilops; species Aegilops bicornis. Next base: position 127,958,969 of record CM038669.1, read on the forward strand.
GTACCACAAAATGGAGGAAACAGACTTCTCTCTAACCGCCTACTGTCAAAACAGGGTCCTGTTCGTTGAGATGGGTGTGGCGTATCGCAAAACGGGACTCCACGGGTTACTGTTCATCCACTGTCGACTTCCTCAGCCTCCACCAGCTACTGTTCATCTACCATCGACTTCCTCCAGCCACCACCGGCTAGTGTTCATCCAGTGTCCACGGGGTCCTGTTCATCTACCCCAATCGGTTGGATGCGGCGCGCCGCGACACGGCCTCCTCATGGTCCTGCTCATCTAGCGTCCACTGCCTACTACCATTGGGTCCTGTTCATCCAACCCCCACAGGGAACTGTTCATCCACAGCCAATAAACCGGCTTAACTCACCATGTCTTGACTTGTTCTACGTACCGCGCGCGCGGCAGCAACATGCACTGTTCATCGAGAGGTAACCCAACACCGGCTGGGCATGTCTTGCACGGGGGCTCGATCGGCTTTGGTAAGTAGCGAGAAGGATAGATCAGGTTCAGTTAGTTGCAAAGGAATCGGTCGGGTTCAGTTAGCAATGAAGGAATCGATCTGGTTCAGTTAGCAGCAAAGGGATCGATCGCTCGTGTTCAATAGTAGCTAGCTAAAGCAGTCGCTCGAGTTCAGTAAGCGAACACCTCACTCGGGTTCAGTTAGCGAACGCCTGTCACACACACGCGTATGAGAGAAACGAGCAAACCACACTACATTGCTCGGCCCCGACCACCCACCGTAACCAGGAACTCCCCGAAATTTTCCTCGCCCTAACTTCTACCATGATTTTTTACGTCATGGATGATGTCTACTACACAACTTGTTCTTGTAGACTCGTGTTGGGCCTCCAAGCGCAGAGTTTTGTAGGACAGTAGCAAATTTCCCTCAAGTGGATGACCTAAGGTTTATCAATCCGTGGGAGGCGTAGGATGAAGATGGCTCTCAAACAATCCTGCAACCAAATAATAAAAAGTCTCTTGTGTCCCCAACTAACCAAATACAATGGTAAATTGTATAGGTGCATTAGTTCGGCGAAGAGATGGTGATACAAGTGTAATATGGATGGTAGAAATATATTTTTATAATATGAATAAATAAAAACATCAAGGTAGCAATCGATAAAAGTGAGCACAAACGGTATTGAAATGCTTGAAAATGAGGCCTAGGGTCCGTACTTTCGCTAGTTCAATCTCTCAACAATGCTAATATAATTGGATCACATAACCATCCCTCAACATGCGATGAAGAATCACTCCATAGTTCCTATCTACCGGAGAACATAAGAAGAAATCGTTTGTAGGGTATGAAACCACCTCGAAGCTATTCTTTCCGATTGATCTATCCAGGAGTTCGTACTAAAATAACACCAAATAATTTCATATTCATAATACTCAATCCAACACAAAGAATCTCAAAGAGTGCCCCAAGGTTTCTACCGGAGAAATAAAGACAAGAACGTGCATCAACCCCTATGCATAGATTACCCCAATGTCACCGCGGGAATCCAAGAGTTGAGTGCCAAAACATATATCAAGTGAATCAATACGATACCACATTGTCACCATGGGTATTCATAGCAAGACATACATCAAGTGTTTTCAAATCCATAAAATTATTCAATCCGATAAGAACGAAATCTCAAAGGGAAAACTCAATTCATCACAACAAATAGAGAGGGGAAAACACCATATGATCCAACTATATTAACAAAGCCCGCGATACATCAAGATCGTGACGTCTCAAGAACACGAGAGAGAGAGAGAGAGAGAGAGATTAAACACATAGCTACTGGTACAAATACGTTGGAGATGATGAAGATGGCCAGCGGTGATGATTCCCCCTTTGACAGGGTGCTAGAACAGGGTTAGATTGGTTTCTCGTAGCGACAGAGGCTTGCGGCGGCGGAACTTCTGATCTAGGGTCTCCGCGTGGGTTTTTGGAATATTTGACGATTTTTAGGGCGAAGAGGGGGTGCGGGAGGCCACCGAGGTGGGCACAACCCACCGGGGCTCGCCTGGGGGCGCTACTTTGGCCCATTGGATGTCTTCTGGTCCATAAAAAATCCAAAAAATGTTTCACGATGTTTGGACTCCGTTTGATATTGATTTCCTGCGATGTAAAAAACAAGCAAAAAACAGCAACTGGCACTAGGCACTGGGTCAATAGGTTAGTCCCAAAAAATGATATAAAGTAGCTATAAAATGATTGTAAAACATCCAAGAATGATAATATAATAGCATGAATACTTCATAAACTATAAATACGTTGGAGACGTATCAGCATCCCCAAGCTTAATTCCTACTCGTCCTCGAGTAGGTAAATGATAAAATAAATAATTTATGAAGTGTGAATGCTAGAAAAGTGCATAAGTTTGATCAATGATAATGGAAATCAGTTTCCTTAGCATCATAACAGCAACTCTGTCTCATAAAACTCATCATGACAAAGTAGCAACCAATTCACATGTTAAGGTTCAAACAATGAATTCTCTTGATACTCAACAACCTATATTCTTAGTCACCAAACAATTGCAATTCAACTTATTCAACAGAGTCTAAGTAATATCTCCGCATACTCAACCATCATATAGTCTTCTATGATTGCTAACACTCACCGCATACACATGATCAAAACGTTTCAACTGGATACATAGAAAGATAGGGGCTTATAGTTTCGCCTCCCAACGTATTCACCTCAAGGGTGGTGTCAACAATAATAACTCATGCTACCCATATCCGACTGGATATATGTGCCTAGATCTTTCCTCACCACATGGTTCTTGCCCAAAGAGAAAAATAAAAAGGAACAGAGAGAAAAACTTTGACTCTTGCATGAAAGTAAATACATAAAAGTAATAGGTAGGCCCTTCGCAGAGGGAAGTAGAGGTTGCCATGCGCTTTTTGTTTGTATGCTCAATCCCTTAGTGCAAAAGAATGTCACGTTATATTGCCCCTTATGATTGCAACCTTTATTATGCAGTCTATCACTTTTATTCTTTGCCATCACAAGTTCGTACAACGCTCAATTTTCCCTTACACTAAATGATCTAACACTTTTAGAAGCAATTTTTATTGCCTTATTGCACCGATGACAACTTACTTGAAGGATCTTACTCAATCCTTAGGTAGGTATGGTGGACTCTTGAGAATAAGATTTGGGTTTAAGGTTTTTTGGATGCACAAGTAGTATCTCTACTTGATGCGGAATTTTTGTCTAGCAAAGATGGGGGGCAAGCACCACATGTTGAAGGATCTATGACAATATAACTTCTATGTGAATATGAACAAACATAAATCATTACGTTGTGTTCCATGTCCAAGGTCAGCAATTTTGGCATATAATATTTTGATGGGGGCTCACAATCACAAAAGATTTCCAAGATAGTGTATTTGCATGTGAAAGTTCTCTTCCTTCTACTAATCATTCATGAATTGCTTGTATGACCAATATTGTGATTGTCAAGCTTCAAAAGATTTCACTTTCTAAACTCAATGTGAAGCTACCACTAGGCATGATATGAACATAATATTTCAACTTCATGATATTCAATTCATTCAACAATTTACTCATAGGATATAAGTGAAGCACAAGATTAAATGACAAGCAACTCCAAAAAGATATAAGTGAAGATCCAGCGAGTAGTTAAGCAAATCGGTAGCCAATTGTGGATTCTCCCTTATTTTAAAACTTTCAAACCTAAGTATTTTATTAAAACAGCAAGAAAAATAAAATAAAATGACATCCCAAGAATAGCACAACTCATGTGAAGAAGCAAAAACTTAGGCTCAACTGATATTAACCGATAATTGTTGAAGAAGAAAGGTAGGATGCCTACGGGGGGCATCCCCAAGCTTAGATTCATGAGAGTTGTTGAAATATTAACTTGGGATGCCTTGTCCATCCCCAAGCTTGAGCTTTTGTGTCTCCGTAATTCCTTTTATATCACAGTTTCCCTAAATCTCAAAAACTTCACCCACACAAAACTCATCAAAAACTCGTGAGATAAGTTAGTATAAATCAATGCAAAACCTTATCATTCTCTACTGTATAAAATCACTAAAATTATTATTCAACATTTCCTACTGAATGCCTCTGCGTATTTAATACTCCTATCCTCAAATAGAACCATTAAACAAGCAAACATTTGCAAACAATGCAAACATAACAACAATCTGTCTAAACAGAACTGTCTGTAAAGAGTGCAGAAGGATCCATACTTATTCAACTTAAAAAATTCTGAAAATTTAACACACTGTAGAAAATTTATCATAGCTTATTGTGCAAAAAGTTAACATTTTATCACATTTTGACTTTTCTCTGGAATTTTTGCAACAGTGACAAACTTTCTGCCTTGAACCAACAACTCACATACTTGCAAAATAAGCATGGTAAAGGCTATCCTTGCCACTTTTATTGAAATAAAGGATACAAAACATTATTCTAAATAAAAGCAATCAAATCCTAGCAAAATAAAATGACGCTCCAAGCAAAACTCATATCATGTGATGAATCAAAATATAGCTCCAAGTGAGGTTACCGATAATGTTGGAGACGAAAGAGGGGATGCCTTCCGGGGCATCCCCAAGCTTAGTTGCTTGGATCTTCCTTGAATATTAACTTGGGGTGACTTGTGCATCCCCAAGCTTAGGGTCTTGTCACTCATTTCTCCTCATATCGATATCTCACCCAAAACTTGAAAACTTTAATCACAGAAAACTTAACGGAACTTCGTGAGATAGGTTAGTATGATAAAGAGCAAACCATTTCACTTTGGTACTGTCAAAGACAAGATTCATAATTGTTTCCACACAATGCCAACTATAGCACATCATTTCAACAATTTGTATTGAGCAATATAAGCCGTAGAAACTAGGAAACAAGCAAACTCTGCATTTAAAACAGAATCTGTGAAAAAAGAGAACATGCTGTAGTAATTTGTACTCCAACCATACTTCTGCTACTCCAAAAATTATGAAAAATTAGGACACCGTAGATAATTTGTATAACTATCACCTGTAAAAATTGCAGATCAAAAGAACATTCTAGTGAATTTTCAAAATTCCTGGACTTAGTGCAAAAGTTTCTGTTTTTGCACAGATTCGAGTCAACTATCATCCACACTATCCCAAAAGCTCTACTTGGCACTTTATTGAAACAAAAGAAATAAATATGATTACTACAGTAGCATAATCGTGTGAACACACAAAAACAGTAGGTAAAAGTGTTGGGTTGTCTCCCAACAAACGCTTTTCTTTAAGGTCTTTTAGCTAGGCATGATGAGTTGAATGATGCTCGCATAAAAGATAAGGATTGAAACATAACAAGAGAATCATCAATCATAAGTTCATCTCTCATAATAATTTTCATTAGAATCATGAATAGATTCATCAATATAACCATCACATAAAGAATTCTTTTCATGATCCAAAAGCATAGAATTTTTTTTACTGTCCATATAAGCAATTTTATTCTCATTCACAATAGTGGGAGTATCATATGAAACTCGAATACTAGAAATTGTTTCCACATTAAAAGATTAATGTTTAGTAAAAGGATATTCAAAATTATGTCAATAATTATCACTACTTTTTATAGCATAAGTATCATCACAATAATCATCATAATTAGAAACTTTGTTCTCATCATAGATATGAGGCATGCAATCATCATAGCAAATTTGATCATTCGAAGTAGGGGGACTAAAAAGATCATCTTCATTAAGCATATCATCCCCAAGCTTGGGACAAACATTAATTGCAGAAAATAAATTCTCAAACATGTCATTCTTATCAAACATAGCATCCCCAAGCTTGTGGCTTGGCAAATCATAAGCATAATCACTATCATCATTAATATGAATAGCACCAAAGGTATAACAATTGCTATCATCATAATTTCCCAAGTTGGTGCCAAAAAGATTTCCAAGATTATAAGAAGTATCATTATGTTCCCAATCATAATCATCACAACAAGAAATAGGCATAACAAAATCATCATCAAGTGCATCATCTTCCACATTTTTGATTCATTTTCATGAGGCACAACAATAATAGGAGCAACATTATTTGGGAGAGATACCTTTTTACCTCTGTTCTTTCTTCTTTTCTTCTTCTTCACCACATCATGTGTGGGTTTAATTAATTTTTTTGAGCTTCTTGTTGAAGAGATTGATTGGATAGGAAGCTCCTCCTCGTTACCTAATTCATCATAATAAACACTAAGAGGGTATTGGGAAATATTTTCCCTTTCATTAGTACTATCTTCATATTATATTTGTTCTCTTGTCTTTAGATAGTTGGAAATATAAGGATTCTCAATGCAGTTTACCGCAGAAAACATATAAAATTTCTCTAGATCAAAATCAAGAAATCTCTTGAGGTTAAATTTTGGAATACCCTCAGTTATACGTTTCATTTCTTCATACCCCAAAAAAAGACTAAGATCTTTATGATGATCAAGGGTAATCAAGTTATCACAATTTTTGGATCTGATTTGATCATGAAACAATTTGCATTGGAGATTTAAATGACCACGTTCATTGCAAAGTTCACGAGGATGGCGAGAAAAATTAAATCTTTCAGCACAATCATGTAACCACTCTTGCAACTTTTTTGTTCCTAAATATTTATGCTTCTTACAAATCTATCTTCCCTTTTTGGTGTGCATTTGCACTCGCAATTCACTCCGCAAAAATTGACATTCTTATAGGAGACATCATTACCATGACTAATTCAATTAACATCATGGATATTCAAAGAATTCATACTATCAATATTGCAATCATGCCCATCATCCAACATTTTTATGCAATAAATTTTGTTGAATTCTTTTTCAAGCAATTGAGCACAATTATCGGAATCCTTATTCTCAAGATGGACATTATAAAGATAAAGAACAACCTGAGGTAACCCATTCTCCATTTTTTTGTAGTTTTGTATTATAAAATCAAACTAGTGATAAAACAAGAAACTAAAAGATTCGATTGCAAGATCTAAAGATATACCTTCAAGCACTCACGTCTCCGGCAACGGCGCCAGAAAAGAGCTTGATGTGTACTACACAAATTATTCTTGTAGACTCGTGTTGGGTCTCCAAGCGCAGAGTTTTGTAGGACAGTAGCAAATTTCCCTCAAGTGGATGACCAAAGGTTTATCAATCCGTGGGAGGCGTAGGATGAAGATGGCCTCTCTTAAACAACCCTGCAACCAAATAATAAAAAGTCTATTGTGTCCCCAACACACCAAATACAATGGTAAATTGTATAGGTGCACTAGTTCGGAGAAGAGATGGTGATACAAGTGTAATATGGATGGCAGAAATATATTTTTATAATCTGAATAAATAAAAACAGCAAGGTAGCAATCGATAAAAGTGAGCATAAACGGTATTGCAATGCTTGAAAATGAGGCCTAGGGTCCATACTTTCGCTAGTGCAATCTCTCAACAATTCTAACATAATTGGATCACATAAACATCCCTCAACGTGCGATGAAGAATCACTCCAAAGTTCCTATCTAGCGGAGAACATAAGAAGAAATTGTTTGTAGGGTACGAAACCACCTAGAAGCTATTCTTTCCGATCGGTCTATCCAAGAGTTCGTACTAAAATAACACCAAATAATTTTAGATTCATAATACTCAATCCAACACAAAGAACCTCAAATAGTGCCCCAAGATTTCTACCGGAGAAACAAAGACAAGAACATGCATCAACCCTATGCAAAGATTACCCCAATGTCACCGCGGGAAGCCGCGAGTTGAGTGCCAAAACATATATTAAGTGAATCAATACGATACCCCATTGTCACCATTGGTATTCATAGCAAGACGTACATCAAGTGTTCTCAAATCCATAAAAGTATTCAATCCGATAAGAGCAAAATCACAAAGGGAAAACTGAATTAATCACAATAAGATAGAGAGCAGAAAACACCATATGATCCAACTATATTAACAAAGCCCAAGATACATCAAGATCGTGACATCTCAAGAACACGAGAGAGAGAGAGAGAGAGAGGTTAAACACATAGCTACTGGTACAAACCCTCAGCCCTGAGGGTGGACTACTCCCTCCTCATCATGATGGCCGCCGAGATGATGAATATGGCCACCAGTGTTGATTCCCCGTCCGGCAGGGTGCCAGAACGGGGTCTAGATTGGTTTCTCATGGCTACAGAGGCTTGCGGCGGCAGAACTTCTGATCTAGGGTCTCCGTGAGAGTTTCTGGAATATTAGACGATTTATAGGGCAAAGAGGGGGTGCGGGAGGCCACCGAGGTGGACACAACCCACCAGGGCGCGCCTAGGGCCCAGGCATGCCTTGGTGGGTTGTGCCCCCCTCGGGGCAACCCCCAGGTGCTGCTCTAGCCCATTGGATGTCTTCTAGTCCATAAAAAATCCACAAAAAATTTCGCGGTGTTTGGACTCTGTTTGATATTGATTTCCTGCGATGTAAAAAACAAGCAAAAAATAGCAACTGGCACTGGGTCAATAGGTGAGTCCCAAAAAATATTATAAAGTTGTTATAAAATGATTTTAAAACACCCAAGAATGATAATATAACAGCATGAATACTTCATAAATTATAGATACGTTGGAGACGTATCAATGGACGACCCAAAGAATGTCATGCAGGTGCGTCTCCGGCCAGTCTAGGACAAAAAGCCCATTTTTTGTCATAATTTTTTGTCATAGAAGGTAGGAGCCCACCACATCTACGATGATACGTGTTTTTTTCACAATTATTGTCATAGAAATGTCATATTCATGACAGAAAAAGTTCTCATTCGGTCCATAATGTCACGGATGCATCTTTTTTTGTAATGTTTGTTCATGGCTTTTTCTTGAAGGATAGCAATAAAGCCCTCAATACGTTTATTGGTATCATAAGGCATAAACTCTCTAGTAAACTCCTTGTCAAAAGTGTAACCATCAGGAACATCTTCTAATATTTTACTTCTAACAGGAGTACTAGGTGTAGTAGGTGATTCATAATTTTTAGCAATTTCAGTGTGTTTAGCTTTCGCAATATGAGCTTTTAGTAGTTCACCGAGTAGAACAATTTTATCAAGCAAAGTAGAAGCATCATCATGAGAGTATTGATACGTCTCCAATGTATCTATAATTTTTGATTATTCCATGCTATTATATTATCTGTTTTGGATGTTTTATATGCATTAGTATGGTATTTTATATTATTTTTGGGACTAACTTATTAACCTAGAGCCCAATGCCAGTTTCTGTTTTTTCCTTGTTTTTGAGTTTGACAGAAAAGGAATATCAAACGGAGTCCAAACAGAATAAAACTTTCGCTATGATTTTTCTTGGACCTGAAGACACACGTAGGACTTGGAGATGAAGTCAGAAGAGTCCCAAGGCGGAAACAAGTCGTGGAGGCGCGCCCTAGGGGGAGGGCATGACCCCTTGGCTTGTGGGCCCCTCGAGGGTCTTCCAACCCTAATATTTGGCCTATAAATTCCCAAATATTCCTAAATAACCAGAAGCATACACCAAAATACTTTTTCGCCATCGTAATCTTCTGTTCTCGTAAGATCCCATCTTAGTCCTTTCCGGCGATCTGCCGGAGGGGGATTCGATCATGGAGGGCATCTACATCAACCCTATTGCCCTTCCAATGAAGCGTGAGTAGTTTACCACAGACCTACGGGTCCATATCAAGTAGCTAGATGGCTTCTTCTCTCTCTTTCATCTTCAATACAATGTTCTCCTCGATGTTCTTCGAGTTCTATCCGATGTAATATTCTTTTGCAGTGTGTTTGTTGAGATCCGATGAATTGTTGATTTATGATCCGACTATCTATGAATATTATTTGAGTCTTCTCTAAATTCTTATATGCATAATTTAATATCTTTGTATTTCTCTTCAAATTATCGGTTTGGTTTGGCCAAATAGATTGGTATTTCTTGCAATGGGAGAGGTGCTTGGTTTTGGGTTCAATCTAGCGGTGTCCTCACCCAATGACATAGTAGGGGTAGCGAGGCACGTATTGTATTGTTGCCATCAAGGGTAAAAAGATGGTATTTTCATCATATTGTTTGAGTTTATCCCTCTACATAATGTCAACTTACTTAAAGCGTTACTCTGTTCTTATGTACTTAATACTCTAGATGCAGGCAGGAGTCGGTCGATGCGTGGAGTAATAGTAGTAGATGCAGAGTCGTTTCGGTCTTCTTGACATGGACGTGATGCCTATATTCACAATCATTGCCTTGGATATCATCGTAACTTTGTGCTTTTCTATCAATTGCTCGACAGTAATTTGTTCACCCACTGTGTTGTTTTGTTTCAACAGAGAAGCCTCTAGTGAAACCTATGGCCCCATGCCTATTTTCCATCATAAATTTTCAGATCTATAAACCAAAAAAACCCAAAAATACCTTGCTGCAATTTATTTGTATTTACTTTATTTTACGTTTTAGTTATCTTTTATATCTATCTCTATCAGATCTCATCCTTGCAAGTGACCGTGAAGGGATTGACAACCCCTTTATCGCGTTGGGTGCAAGTGTTTGATTGTTTGTGTAGGTGCATAGATTGGAGACTTGCTTGTACCTCCTATTGGATTGATACCTTGGTTCTCTAACTCAGGGAAGTACTTACCTCTGCTTTGCTGCATCACCCTTTCCTCTTCAAGGAAAAAACCAACGCAAGCTCAAGAAGTAGCAAGTATCATCAATGGGAGAAACAAATGTCTATTACTTGTGACATATGAGATTGTAAAGCATGACGTGGTTGTGTCACAAGTTGACTCAAAATAGTAGGTGAATCAAGCGTATAGCTAGTTGGCGGTTCCTTACCAGCCCTCGTCCAAGAGGGCATGATCTTGGTCTTAGAGTCTTGAAGATTTCTCACAGTGAATATAAATTGCAGCAGATAATTAACTCCCAAGTTAGCTTAATAAATAGAGCTATGCTCCCGGGCAACGGCACCAGAAAATAGTCTTGATGACCCACAAGTATAGGGGATCACAACAGTCTTCGAGGGTAGTATTTCATCCAAATTTATTGATTCGCACAAGGGGAGCAAAAGAATACTTATAAGCCTTAGTAGTTGAGTTGTCAATTCAACCACACCTGATAATCACTTCCTTGCAGCAATTTATTGTAGAACATTGTATGATAGGTGATATCAATAAGAACGGTAACAATAGCAGTTTTGTAGCAAGAAGAGTGGTTGTAGCACCTTGGGCAAAGGTGATAGTATTAAAGCGTAGGCATGGAGTAACGATGGTTATTTAGATGATATTCAATATGTAACTATCACAACCTAGAGCGACACACAATAGGTCCAATTCATCAATCATATGTAGGAATTCCTTCCCCATATAGTCATACGTGCTAGCGATAACAACATGCATGCCATCTTTTGTCCTACCCTCCCGTGGCAGAGGGGTCCTAATGGAAACTAAGGATATTTAAGGTACTCCTTTTAATAGAGAACTGCAACGAAGCATTAACATATGGTGCATATGTGAACTCCTCAATTTAAAGTCATCCCCGTTGATATCCCAATTATTGTCACCTTGGGAATCTAAGGTTCAGAACAATAACAGGTGCACACAACTTGCAGACAAGATCAACATCTCAAATATATTCATGAAATCATATATGTTTAGATTTGAAATCATGGCACTCGGGCCCTAGTGACAAGCATTAAGCATAGCAAAGTCATGACAACATCAATCTCAGAACATAGTGGATACTAGGAATCAAGCACTAACAAATTGACACGATTAGATAAGAAATCGCATCCATCTCCATGTACCTCCAGTATGACTACAAAGGAATTACTCACTCATGGTGGTGAGCATGATGAAATTTTTGATGGAGAAGGGTTGGTGATGATGACGACGACAAATCCCTCTCTCCAGAGCCACAAATGGACTTCAGATTAGGCCTCTAGATAAAGAGCAGGAGGTGGCGGTGGCTCCCTATCGTCAAATGTGATAAACCTCTCTCTGTTTTTTTTCCTCATGAAGACAAAACTTATAGCGCTGGAATTAGGTCAGCTGAAGGTTTGTGGGCCCCACAAGCCACCTGGGTGCGCCCTAGGGGTTTATAGGCGTGCCCATTGTTTGAAATACGCCCTAGAGGCAATAATATGGTATTATTATATTTCCATTATTCACAATTAAGAGTTTATATTTCATGCTATAACTGCTATGATTCTGGAATATGTAATTCAGTGCAAAACTCATATGCATGTGTGAAATGATAAATGCTTAGCAATAGGTTCCGGCTCTCGCCTCTAAGACTAGCTCAAGAGTTGTTGGTGATCATGTTTTCCGGATCTTAGGTGTCGGGGGGATGAACCCCGGGCAGGCAACGGACCCCGGATCTTTTTCAAGAACATCGGGGCCGGCTTCGCCCCTTAATACGGCTTACGCTTGGCCGGGTTCCTCAACCCGGCCAAGCCCCGCAATCCGGCCAAGACCGCGACACAGCCGGGCACATTGGCGCATGTTGGCCGACCCCGCCAAGCCAAGACTTCCTCAACCCGGCCTTGGGTCAGCTCCCATCCCTCCAGGGCGTATGGCGGATCAAGTCCCCGTAAAGGAGATGAGCATGGCTACAGTTGCCCACCAACTCCTCTGACTGGCAGGAGTGTGGCAACAGTGGCCCACCTACTCCGCTAACCAGGGCCGGCATGGCAACAATGCCCCCCTCGTCTTGCTGACGCAAGCCGATGGCAACCAGGCGATGCGCCACTGTAGATGAGCCGGCCCAACCACTCTGCGACACAAGACAAGACGGATAACAGTGCCCCCTTGCGCACAAGGCCCACGCCCGAAGAACCCGGTGAATCCTGGCACCCGGCAGGTCCCAGCACCGACTTCCCGGACACTGACATCCCAACCCCGCGCCCATGTAACTTTACCATTGTAGCCCTGGGGGGTTGACCTATAAAACCCCCAGGAGGCCTCAATGCACGGAGGACACGCGATCAGATCATGTAGAACACACACACTAGGAGGAGGAGCAGCCTAAGCCTTGGCCTGCCTTCCTTCCTCCCCCGAACAGCTCTAGGAGCAACTCTGTACTGTTACATACTCCAAACATAAACCACTCTCGGCGGGACTAGGGGTGTTATCTCTCCGGAGAGCCCCGGACCTTGGTGTGTCTTGCCTCCCTCGCTCGCTCATGCCGACCTCGCCTCTGGAGCCCACCGGTGCCTTCGAGCCTCCCTCTCTTTAGCCATCCTTTGGCATCTCCCGTGCGCCCACCACGACAGTTGGCGCCCACCGTGGGGCAGATCGAGGTCCCGGCCGGAGACATGTTCCAGATGGGGCCCTTCACCGATTCCTACGAGCATGTCGAGCGTTGTGCGTCCCCCGAGCCCGTTGCACTTGCGGCCGACGTCATCAACGCGCTCACTGCCTCCTTCGCCGCGCTGCACATCTCCGACGCGCCCGTGGCCGACGAGTACCCCAGCGGGGTGCTCGACGTCCTGACTCGCCTGTCCCCCTCGACGACGACATCTCCGCCGGGGCGGCGGATCTCTGCGCTCGGATGGAGGTATTCACCACCTACACCGGCTCCACCTCGTCTAGCGCCACGAAGAAGGCTGCCACTGCCAGAGTCACAGCGGAGCGCACCAACGTGCCTGACCCACTGCGCGCCGTGATGCAGAACCTCAGCGTCCCCATCGGCTCTGACACCAACGCCACCAACACCGTGGAGACCCTGGCCCAGCTTGAGGAGGGCCACAAGCGCTTGCTGGATTAGGCCGCAACGCTAGTTGCTATGCAGCGCCGGTTGGAGTCCACCCAGCGGGAGCGCGACGCCGTGTACGGCTTCACGCCGGCCGCTGCTGAGCCCAGCTGGGTTGCTGAGGTGCGGAGCCGTGGCGCCGCCATCGGTCGCGCCCTTGGCGCGGTCCCACCCATCTATGACACCCCCTACAAGAACATGTGTGCCACGCAAGCAGCCGCCATCGGCTTGGAGCAGTTGCAGGGTGAGGAGCTGCAAGAGCGCCTGTGGCGCATGAAAGACCTCCTCGACGCCGCGAACACGCAGCAAGACCACCTCGGCCGTCGCACGGGATCCGTCTCGCGCCACTCCAAGGACCCCGGGCAGGGGAACACGACATCTTCTCCGCCCCCAACGAAGCTCAATCCGGCCAGACGCGAACCAGGCACACCCGCGTCGTGACGGCTGGAGACAGCATGGGCAACGAGCCAGCTGCTGGAGGCCAGCGCCTGCAAGACCCCCCTCTGTTATCCATCCGATGCGGCAACCCGGCTTCGGCCAACCCGGCGCCCCGCAGTCCCGTCGCAAGCCGGCTAGGCCCGTGCGCCATCGACGATGCCGACGCTCGCCACCGCCTCGACCAGCTCGCCCTCTCCTTTGAGCTGGCGGAAGACAACGCTATTGGCCTGGCTTGCTTCGTCCCGCACATCCGGGATGAGCCCTTCCTCAAAGGGTTCACGTTGCCCCTTGACACCCCCAAGTACAATGGCACCGTCAAGCCGGAGGACTGGCTCATCGACTACACCACCGCCATCGGCATCGCGGGCAGCAATCGCTGCCTTGCCGTGTGCTACACCTCGCTCATGCTCCAGGGTTCGGCCTGCACGTGGTTGAATAGCCTGCCGGCTGGCAGCATCAACGCGTGGGTCGACTTCGAGCCGGCCTTCGTCCACAACTTCACCGGCACCTACAAGCGACCCGGCAGCCCCAGTTAGCTCGCCATCACTACAAAAAAATACACTTCCGTGATGATACGTGTTTGTCACAATAGGTCACGTTTTTTGTCATACATGTACATCCATGACGATTTTATGACAGAATCAAGATAGTCATACATGTGCTGTCGTAGAAGTGTTCCATGACAATACCAAAATTATCATCACGGAAGTGTCCACTTCCATGACGATAAATCGCGCATCATGGAAGTGCTTTCGTCAAGGGTGACTGACACGTGGCATCCATCGTAACGGGTCACCGTTAAGCTATTGGGTTCCGGTTTGGATCCGATAACCCGTTAACAGCCCGGACCAATGGGGATTTTCCATGTGTAAAATCATCATTGGTTGGAGGAAACACGTGTCGGCTCCTCGATGGGCCAGATGTCATTCGTCCAATGGAGGAGACATGCCTATGATACGTCGACACATGGCAGGGCCCAACAGAGGCCCATATAGGTTAAAAAGGCCGGCCCAGTCAAAGGCCCGTAGTATTTACTCAGGTACTAGTGGGCCAGCCCAATAACGGCCTGTTTAAACATGGCCCATTTACCGCCCGGAGCTAGATCTGGCCCGTTAATTGTTCGCCGAATATTTGGGCCCAATTACGGCCCAGTGACATTTCGGCATGTAAGTGGCCCGATGCAGACATGGGCCCATTTCAGCCCGATGTGTCTTTCGGCCTGGGAATGGCCCGTGCTGCCCATGGGCCATATATGGTCCGACGCGACATCCGACCCTCCAACAACCCGTGATAAAGGTGGCAACAGTTCAGCCCAACGTGACTTTGGGCCTGTTAAAGGCCTGTCATATAATTCGGCCCATTGATGCCTCTACTAAGCTTTCGGCCTCTTAAAGTCCCATGATATCAATGGGCCAACTAAGGCCTGAGATATGTTTCGGCCTGGTAATGGCACGTCATATAACTGGGCCAAAAAAGGCCCGGTCTACATTTCAACCTGCTGAAGGCCCGTCGAGGACTAGTGAAAATTGAGGCCCAACATGCATTTTGGCCTGCTAAAGGCCCATGGTTTCTTCTGGGCTGTAACAGGCCAGCAGAATATTCAGCCTGTTAATGGCCCAAACCTACATGGGCCCAACTAAGCGGTGGGTCCACTAAAGGCCCAACTAAACTTTGGGCCGAATATAGGCCCGTGTAAGTTGTGGGCCTGGCGCAAAGTGTGAAGGCCCCAATGGCCTTTCAGGACCAAGAAAGTTGCAGGCCGCCCCAATTGTGGCCCGCTAAAAAGTGGACCCATTAGAAGCGAATGTTTCGGCCTGGTCGACTACGTCAGATTTTCTCCATTTTTTCAGATAGCGAATGATGCCAGTAACTAGTAGGAATTAAGAACAAACCTACTCTATACAATAAAGAAATTACCGCATAGTAACTTAGAATAAACCTACACTATATAATAAAGGTTTTATGGTATATTAAATCCACTGGCATCGAAGTTCGCCATCAGTGATCAAAAAGCGCAACGAAGAAGCAGATTACAAAAACTGGGTGCCATTGCAACGTAACAAAATAATACTGAACCAAGACCACTTCCAAGACAGTTCAAGAAAGGTTAGCCTTGTGCGGGAACTGCATAAGTCTTGAGCAAAAGGCTGTGAGACCAGCCTAGCATGTCGATCATAGCTTCGAGTGTAGATGTTTAGCAATGAGGTTCTCATTGGTGTTCTCCGCAATCTTTCTTAGATATAGGACTTCAAGTCGAAGTTGAGTTGTAGAATGCCTTTCTACTAGAACTTGGGACTGAAGAAGTCGAATTGATTCAGACAGCGAATTCTATGAGCTTGTCTGACTGCTAGTCTCAAGTAACTTGAACACTACATCAAGACAAGACTTTGGGGTTGTCTCGCTATCTTCAAGATGTTTTGCCTTCTTTGCTGCAGTATATGTCGGTTTGTCTCACAGCCTTCAGCAGACTTGTGCATGCCATCAGGCATATCACCCTAAAACAAGCAGAGATATGACAAGTTTTGCACGTGTATAAACAATGATGATAATTGTGTTGTCACTTCCATCCAATTTCAAATTAGAAAATAAAGAGTAAGTTTGAAATATCAATAGCATAATTTGGCATTGTTCATAACGCAGGGAGCTACACCACAGTACTGGATTACCATGTCAACATAACAAGCATAGATGAAGGGAAAAGACAATCATTGTATCTATTTTGGTTAATGTGCATGGCATGTTGTTCATATCATCAGCCACATCAGTAAGATAAAACAGGAGATGACAAGGTGCAAATATGGGCTGCTTCACCACACACTGGATTATAGATCCACAAAAACTAGCATACATATAGGGAGTATTGAGTAATGTGCATGGTATGAATAAGGAATTTGGTTTTACAAGTAAAACTTGGAACTTACGGTTGTTGCGAACATGCATTTTGATATAAACAACAAACTAAAAGAAGTTAACGATAGGGAGTATGAGCAAATTAAACTGCAGTTGAGGATACAGGCTTTAGAAGGACTGACTTACATTAGCAATTAACACCGGCTTTTATAATGCCCTTCTCCGTGTCAAGGGAATGATAACTCAAGAATTTCAGCACAGAATCTTCTCCATAAGCATTGCATGTACTCTACATTTTGTAGAGAGTAATTATAGATATGATAATACTTGAAGGGATAGAGGATAATGAAGATAAGATGGAGATTGATGCTACATAATCAACTACCAATCCCTGGAAGTACAAGCGCTATAGGACAAAATGTACTAACAAGAGAAATGGGCTACACTTCTGCACTGGCATTGTCTGTGTGTTCGACTTTTTGGTAAGATTAAATATAGATCTGATATTTTTTACTAAATGGTGGGCGAGGGAGATAAGATGCAGAATGCTACACAATGAACCAATCCCTCTTCCCATAATATAAGAGTGTTTTGAACACTGGTGTACTATACAAAACGTTCTTATATTATGGGACGGAGGGATTAGCTGTTAATGTAAGTACAGTGATAGACGATGTTCAGTCCTTAGAAGAGGACTGCAGAGCTAAATCTCTTCAAAAGCATTGGGTTGATTCTAAATTTATGTAAGAGTCCATACGGATCTTATCACTACAAAAAAAAGACACATCCGTGACATTTTGGGCCGAACGAAATTTTTTTCTGTCATACATAAGACACTTCTATGACGATAATTGTGACAAAACCCGGTATCATCATAGATGTGGTGGGCTCCTACTTCTATGACAAAAAATCATGATGAAAATGGGCTTTTCATCACAGGAGGGCCGGAGGCGCAGCTGCATGACATTCTTTGGGTCGTCCATGACGGAAAAACCGTGGTAGAAGCGAGGGGAGGAAAATTTCGGGAGTTCAGTTCACGATGGGAGGTCGGGGCCGAAGCGATGCGCTGCTTTCTCGTACACACGCTGCTGCGTGTGTGCGGGCGTTGGCTCTAATGAACCCGAAGCGAGGCATTGGGCTCTAACTGAACTCAACGATTGCACCGCAGTTACGCTGCGTTATCGAACCCGACCGATCGATCGATGGTTGTTAATCGAACCCGATCGAGCGATTCTTCGCCATCGCTGCTCATCAAGCCGATAGATGCTGCCTCTGGGATGAACAGTGAGCGTTATGGGGGGTTGGATGAGCGATGGAGCGGTGGCGTTGCCTCTGGATGAACAGGACCCCGTGGTGTGGTGGAGGGCTGGATGAGCGATGAGACGGTGGACGGGTGCCCGTGGAGGGGTGGTTGAACAGGACCCCGTGGTGTGGAGGGCTGGATGAACAGTAGACGGTGGAGGGGTGCCCGTGGAGGGGTGGTTGAACAGGACCCCGTGGTGTGGAGGGTTGGATGAACAGTAGACGGTGGAGGGGTGGTTGAACAGTAGCCGGTGGAGTAGCGCGCGGTGGAGGCTGAATGAACGGTAGCCCGTGGAGGCTGGAGGAGGTCGATGGTGGAGATTAACAGTATCCGTGGAGTCCCGTTTTGCGGTATGCCACACCCCTCCTGATGAACACGGCCCCCGTTTCGACCGTAGCACTCCAACACAAGTCCGTTTCCTCCGTTTTGCGGTACGCCACACCCCTCCCGATCAACAGGACCCCCGTTTGGACCGTAGGAGGTCCGTTTCGTCCGTTTTACGGTACGCCAGACCCCCTCCCGATGAACAGGATCTTGTTTCGAACGTGGCCGGTCGAACACAAGGCCATTTCCTCCGATGTGAGGTACGCCAGGCCTCGTTTCCATCGCCTGTTCCGTCCAAGCCCTCCCGATGAACACGACCACGCATTCCGTTCCAACCCAACCAGTTGGCTCCCACGTGTTCCGTTGCCTCTCGATGAATACGACGCATTCCGTTGCCTCCCCATGAACACGATGCATTCTGTTGCCTCCCCATGAACACGACGCATTCCGTTGCCTTCCCATGAACACAACGACGACGATGTTTCTCCGTTCCGACCCAGCCATGTCAACGAGCCCTCGTCATACGTATGCGTGAGTAGGCGTTCGAGACCCCGCCCGAATGTACACATACATGGCCGTATTTTCTTTCTTGCACCCTGGCCGCTATACGTACGTGTACATGCTACGTGCGCGCCTCTACTACGACACGTACGCGCCTCTACTACGACACGTGCACGCCTCTACATCCACCAGTATATATGTACGTACATGTTCGCGACCAGAATGACAACACTACGTACGCTTTGACCAGGTGGGTCCCGACTGTCAGGCACTTCCTTGCCTGCGAAGATGTAGCTGGTGGGTCCCAGCAGTCAGGGGGGCGAATCTTTTTTTTGCCCTGACACACTTCCTTGCGTGCGAAGATGTAGCTAGTGGGTCCCAGCTGTCAGGGGCAAACGTTTTTTTCGCGAAATACGGTGGCCCGTCCGGTGGGTCCCCACTGTCAGGTGGAGGAATAATTATTTTGCACGTAATAAGGAGACACTTCCTTGATGCGGCCGTGGACCCAGCTGTCAGCCTCTCCACGTACAGTCCACGTCCGATAGAAGCCGTTCCTTGACCACGTTGACCACGCCGCGCCGAGAGCACCAGGGTGGTGGACGACGGTGAGGCCTAGGAAGGGGATGACGCGGAGCCGGGGAAGACGCGGCAGTGGATGCCCATGCATAGAGGAGTACGAGGGTTCACTGGTTCGCTGCGGTGTGAGGCTGCCGTCGCCGCAGAATAGCAGGGGGTGTGGGTGAGTAGTGGGATGGCCTGGCCAGCGGTGGGAGTAGTAGGGTTCGGTGAGGCCTCCACCGCATCGCAGCCGGCCACGGGAGGCAGGAGCACGAGGCACGACCGTCACTGGTTTGGGCGGCTGGAGTAAGAAGACCAGATGTTGAAGAAGCACTACGGCCGTTGGATGGACATCGTACGATCACTGGAGCTAGAATCGTGCATATTGACTAAGTTGACAAAGCCCTCCATCCCCATCAACTTAGTAGGCCCACAAGTCAGCCTGTCACTATACTGGGTCCCAGCTAACAGGGGGAGTATTCAATTTTTTTGTGCGTAATAAGGAGGCACTTCCTTGCGTGCGAAGATATAGCTGGTGGGTCCGAGCTGTCAGAGGCGGTAACGTTTTTTTTGTGAAATACACAGGCCCTTTCGATGGGTCCCTAATATCAGGCGGAGGAATCATTATTTTGCGCGTAATAAGGAGGCATTTCCTTGTGTGCGGCCGTGGACCCAGCTGTCGGCCTCTCCACGTACAGTCCACTTCAGATGCATGTCGGTCGTTGACCACGTTGACCAGGCCGTGCCGAGAGCACCAGGGCGGTGGACGACGGCGAGGCCTAGGAAGGGAACGACAGGAGGTAGGGAAGACTAGGCAGTTGTTTCCCACGCAGAGGGGAGTACGACTGTACGAGGGTTTACTAGTTCGTCTGCCATCGCCGGAGAATAACAGCAGGTGTGGGTGAGTAGAGGGATGGCTAGGCCAGCGATGGGAGTACGATGGGGCGGTGAGGCCTGCGCGGCAGCATAGCCGGCATGGGAGGAGGGAGCAGGCAGTCCCACCGGCACTGTTTGAGCTTTGGAGCAGGAAGAGCATAGATTGAAGAAGACGACGGCTGTTGGATGGCCATCCAACGATCCTTTGCCAGTCGCCAACCTTTTTTAGGAAAGCCTCAAATCAGTGGAAAACAACATACAGCCCATCTGTCATTATTTCTAATAATTTACAGCCCATTTGCTAATTATTAAGGTTTTTTTGGAGCCCATATTCTTTTTGTTAGCATTACAGCCCATATTGTGGCCACAGTTAAAAATTATACGAAATTTTGCATATTTCGGTGCGGTCCGAACTGTTTTTAATCCCGAAATTTCGACTCACATTCAAACTGATTTTAAAAATAAATGTATATCAATATGAAATCCAACAAATTCTCCACGCATAAAAAATAATGTAATTTCAAATCTCGAAATGAAAAAAATGATATTTGAAACTAATTGCCGGTTTGATGTGTTTTAAAAATGTATAACCCATTTCTCATTACTGATGGGCCATTTTCTCGGCCAGCCGAATGAAAGTTGTCCTCGTCTTGAAAGATTTGCAGCCCAACAGGCCTGACAAAGCGAATTACTTGGCAAATGACAAAAAAACTGGGCTGTGGCCGTGGACCCAGCTATCAGCCTCTCCACGTGACAAGATACTCTTCCGATGGAAGTCATTCCTTGACCACGTTGACCACGCCTGGAGAGCACCACGGTGGTGGACGGCAATGAGGCCTAGGAAGGGACGACGCGGAGTCGGGAAGACGCGGTGGAAGCCCGCGGAGAGGAGTACGAGGGTTCACCGGTTCGGCCGCGGTGTGAGCTGGCCACCGCAGGCTCGCCGCCGGTGGGAATAGTAGGGCGGTGAGGCCTCCGCGGCAAAGACACCGGCCACGGGAGGCAGGAGCATGCGGCACGACCGCGCTGCTTTGGGCGGTGGAGCAAGAAGACCAGAGGTTGAAGAAGCACTACGGTCGTTGGATGGACATCGTCACGGTCACTTTGGAGCTAGAATCGTTCATATTGACTAAGTTGACAAAGCCCTTCATCCCCGTCAACTTAGTAGGCCCATTAAGTCAGCCTCCCACCAAGGTGGGTCCCAGCTAGCCGGGAGTATTCATTTTTGTGCGTAATAAGGAGGCACTTCCGTGGGTCCGAGCTGACAATGGGGAATGTTTTTTTCGTGAACACGGTGGCCCGTCAGTGGGTCCCAGCGATCGTGGGCAAACGTTTTTGCCAAATACGGTGGCCCGTCAATGGGTCCCTAACGTCGATTGGAGGAATCATTATTTTCTGCGTAATAAGGAGGCACTTACTTGCTGCGGCCGTGGACCCGGTGAGACTCTCCACGTCTGATATACTTTCGATGGAAGTCGTTCCTTGACCACGTTGACCTCACCGCGTTCCGTTGCATGCATGCGCCCATGGGCGGAAAGGCCCCCACCGTCGACCTCTAACGACAGTCATCTTCCGATGACTCTCGGTTGTTGACCACGTTGACCACACTGCGTCGAAGCGCACCTGCATCGGAACGACCGGAGATGGGGAAGACGGGCGCCGAGTCGCAGATGGAGAGGAGTGGGAAACTTCACTGGTTCGGGTGCGCGGCAGCACAGCCGCGGTGCCGCCCACGGGAGACAGGAGCAAGAACAGAGGTTGAGGAAGGAGCACGGCTGTTGGATTAACATCCAACGATCTAGCTGCTAGAATCATTTGTTGATTAAGTTGACAAAGCCGTGCGTACACGTCCGCTTAGTAGGCCCACAAGTCAGTCACCAAATCTGACGGGTGCCAGCTGTCAACGGGATGAATAATTTTTTTCACAAAACAAGGAGGCACTTCCTTCCGATGCGAAGATACAGCGGTGGGACCCAAACCGCCGTGGAGGAAACATTTTTTTCAGCTTAATAAGGTGGAACTTTCCCTGCGTGCGACCATGGACCTCGTGGGTCCCAGCCGTCAGGCTATCCATTTATTGTCCTCTTTCTATGACTCTCGTTTGTTGACCACGCCGAACCGAACGCAGCGAGGCGGTGAACGACGGCGAGGCCGGACGGGAACGATTCGGAGATGGGAAAACGCGGCGGTGGAGTCATGGATTGAGAGGAGGAGAAGGGTTATAACTGGTTACATTGCGGCGTGGGGCTGTAGTCTGTGGAGAATAACAGGAGGTGTTGAGGGTGGAGGGATAGCCCGGCGGCGGTGGGGTAGCGCTTCACAAAGTGATGCGTGCTAAGCAGAGCCGCTTAGCCGGGAGGCCGGACCAAAGGTCCCGGCGATGCCGGAGGAAGAAGACGAGATTGAAGGTGCATGTCGGCCATTGGATATAAATCCATGGCTGTGGATGACACAATCATTTGTTGACCAAGTTGACAACGCATATGTAGGCTTGACCTATTGGCCCACATGTCACCGCAAAAATGTGGCATATATTTAACCCATGTTTTCTAGAATGTACAGTCCATTTGCTGGGCTGGGTGAACAAATAATTTCACGTCAATCAGGCCCATTTATATTTTCTAAGAAATCCCAACCCATTTGCACTTCCTTGAAATACACGTATTAGGTGGGCTCGTTATATATATAATGTTATGTTAGAAGGAGCAATTAATATCAAAGAATAAACCGGAGAGGCACATTATACATATATAATTAAGAAATTAGCGAGTTATTGCTCAAAATAAAAATGAGCGCGTTATTATTAAATTGGTCCTTAAAATCTTCGCAAGCTTTTGTACGCAATCACCAGGATTTTCCTTGCCTGTGAGTAAAAAACAACCAGGATTTTCCTTGCCAACTTCCGTTAAGCATTTACTTTTATAAGTTAATAACATGTGGGATGTTTTTATAATGTATATATAAGTCTCTATAAAATATACGATAATAGTAATAATATAAATATATATAATGTGGTTAGAAGGGAAAACATAAATTGGACACGGCATTACTTTTATAAGAGACCTGCGTTTTATACCCCACAATAGGCATACTAACAAGTTCACACACAAATACAAATGTAAAAGGTAAACATTCATATCAAACTCAGGTTCACAGGACACGTTCATATTCATAGCCAACATTCACTATCAACAACTCAAAAGATTCATATATACACAAGCTCAGCATATTTATGCATCCAAATGATTGAGACCACAGCCAATATGATCCATGGACGAACTTTAATTACCTAGGGTACAGACTGGTAAATGGTGTTCAATCGGAGGTACTTCTTGCTAAAATTAGTTCTTGTACGAGTAAACTTTCAAGTACATAAGAGGCAAGACATGCATAATCTGACTTTGCTTGTAGGTTTATCCTCAAATAGTGGCCTCGTGCGAGGGGAGGTTTGAGCAACTTGGCCACTACTTTCATCCAACTAGTTTACTGGCTCATCTTGGTCCTATATCTCGCCAAAATTCTACATTGTAGACGAGAATGGAGGCGGTTGAGAAAATGAACCACCCAAATTTTTTGTGCAGTTCAACTGAAATAGAGCATCCTTGGCGTGTAGACTGATTAAGTGCCAGATGAATATACACGTCAACCAACTTGTCTGGAATCTTTAGACACCATGCCATATAGTTCGCTACCATATGTGCCGTTAACCAAAAGGCACAAGTTGGGACCAAAGACTGGACTACGTTTTTCTGGGCTATGGACCAAGCAATATTTTTGGCGTTCACTCTCCTAATACTTGGAGTTTGACAATTGGTTGACGCCAGTTGATACTTGATTGAATATAGGCACTTCTTGTCAACATCGATGCTTGTTTGAGTGAACTTTGGAGTACATAGCAGCAGCATAAGTACCTGTCCATCTGATCATTTTGTGCAGTTCTACTGAAATCACCCGATGTAATGATTTGCTTGCGAGTTCAGGCTCCAAATTACTCCTTTATGAAATCGGCAAACAGTAGCACAATACCAAATTACCAATACATATGACAGGCATAATAATCAGGATAAATACCAGTACCATCCTGTGTGAGGTAGCGTATCAATTACTATTTCCTTTGACTGGAAGCCGAGATAAGCCAAGCGATCGACAAAGAAAGGAAGAAAGCAAGCGGAGTTTAGCGACTGACAAGAAAGGACGGAAGCTGTCGAGGCAATGAAGCACCCAAAGTTTTTGTGCAGTTCCACCAAAATCGAGCATCCCTGTTGGCACATATATTGAGAGAGTGAGATTACTGTAATAGTGGGACTAGTTGATGAAACATACACTAACAAAAGCACCCTCATTATCTTAATGGGTAAAGTTAGCAACATAGTAGTCTTGCTTAAAGAGAGGTATTAGTTTATTTAATCAGTGCCAATTAGCTCAACTCAACACTCAAAGCATTGCCATTTATCATAGGTTGCAAAACTTTAACATGCAAAGATAAAGGAGTTTCTCATGACAGTAGCACGATACAAATAGAGATGACAACAAACTAATATGGATGAAGGCCTTAGGCCCGTACCAACCTAAGAAAAAAAGCTTATTCATGTAGTCCCATAAGAGATGATAAAGCACTCACTGGAATCACACAATTATATATTTTTGTGCACTTCAAATGTATGGTTGAAATCACTCTTGTTTACCAGTGCTGAGATTATATCGAAAGATTATTAAGAACTTCCAGCAGAGTTAAAGCAATGGCTGGGATACAGTTCATTGTATTGTCTTGTGTAGTTCCACTAAAATGTATGATTGGCACAACATGATCCCTGTTTGCACAAGTAGGAACAAGGTGAAACCTTCATTAGCTTAGTGAGAAAGGATAGGAAGACATTAGCATATTACTCAAACAGTAGCATCAAATTCATGATGGACAATACGCAAAACATTGCCTCATTGAACCAATGGCAATAAATTGACATGCAAAACAATAGCACTATTATGTCATGACACTAATAATATTCCCTCCTGCTCCACCACATGATTCACCTCCATAGACAAACATTCACATGTACATGATTCAAAGACAGTGGTCCTACTAAAGATTTGTTTAACTCCAACAGGAAAATTAGGCAGTAATAAATTAGTGGTACTTAAGTACACCTAATTAATTAAGTGAGACAGCAGAAGTGGAAGGGCTCCCTGGAGGATCATCTCACATGTAAAGTAGTCGTTGTCGGAGCCCTTGAATGGCCTCGACTGAGGCCTCTGGCTTCAACAAGATCGCCTTGGCACTGTTTATTCTTCTTCTTCTTCCTCTTCATGCTCTATTTCTCTTTCTCCTCACCAGTTGGTGAAACCAAGTACATGATTGGCCTTCTAATTCAGAATTGGTTTTGTCAATGAGGGAGTACAAGTGTACTAGTAAAAAACAACATTATTTTCTCATGGCAGTCGGAAAATAGAGATGAACACATGCATTAAATATCATTCTTACCTAAAGGAAGGTTATGGCGCCAATATGGATAATGAGGATTGGAACACAGATCTCCCTTTGTGCAGTTCCACCAAAATGAACCAACTGTTCCATTCTAACATTCCAGTTAAACAGCACAAAAATCACTTCTTTTAAGAAGAGTTTTGTGCAAAGGCACCAAAGGTCACAACAACAACTGGTGAATTGGATATCCTGTTTGCACAAAAGGCACAGAGGAAACAATCAGAGTCTCAAACAATTACAGGAAAAAACATTTGGCTAAACTTGTCATGGCTTATAACAGTGGCATGGCTTCATTTTTACCAGGGACATTAGATTAAGAACAGCTAACGCTGCGTTTGGTTCACTGGTTTGGTGCAGGATTTTCATAGGAACACAATTCCTACGGAATTCTTTCCCTTCCAACCGTTCAGAACATGGGAAAGGTGAATAGTGTTTCATACGAAAGCTGGTTTGGTAGTACTGATTCCATAGGATTAGAAACATCCACGCGCTGCTCATTTTTTGGGCGGAAGCCCGAGGCAGGCGCTCGCTGCCATGCGTTAGACAGGTTGCTGTGTTGTGTTGCCGGAATAAAAAAATCAACCTATGTGTGGTACGTGAGGTGAGGACAAGAGTAGTCACTGTGCAGCTGAATAAACAAATAGCATCTCTTCGCCAAGCGTGCTACTCTAAAAAACAAATATGTACATTTCATAGTCCATCCAAACACATTCTCTTGAGAGTTTCCTCCGTTCATTGTTCCATAGTTTTATACCTACATTCCTTTCCTATTCCTCTATTTTCATCAAGACCTATGTTTTTGCCCCTTTATTCGAGCGGAGCCTAAATATTTGGTATAAGGGCATGGGACGGTGGGTGCACCAAAGATCCCACCATGTACGTAAACAGGGGCATAAAGTGGTGATTCATAGTTTGTTGCCCCGAGAAGCAAACATCCAAGAAACATATCTGGGTTGGTCCCATTTTTGTTCACTCTAGCCACCTACTCCTATGTGTGGATAGCAAATCTAGTCCTGGTCATATCACTGTGTACAGCGTTACCCCTGTATTTCCCTTTTCGACCAAGAGACCGGTTGGATGACCCGATCGTACTACTTTCACCCCCTTTCCTTCCTGTTTGTACCAAGTCCGATGTACATACTAAATTGCCCCACTCCCACTTTATTTCTTGTTTGAACCAAGTACTCCCTCGGCCGGAATTACTTGTCATAAAAATGGATGTGTCTAGAACTAAAATACATCTAGATACATCCATTTCAATGACAAGTATTTTCGGACGGAGGGATTGCAAGATTCGACTCCATGAAGTAGCTCTACCTCTAACAATAGAAGAAAAAATGTGACGTTGGACCATCCGATCGAGAGGGGCTGAGAGGTAGAAAATGATGCACATGCAGCGACGTAGCAAACTGGGGAAGTAGAGCTAAGGCGGTTTCAAACGAAGATATACCTGAAGGTCGTCGGGATGTTGATAGGTGGGCGGCGGGAGGCCGGATCCACCCACAGGCAACGGCGAAGGGATCGGAGGACCTCCAGCCGGCGGCTCGGCCGTAGATAGCAGTGCGGTCGGCGGTGGGTCTCCTCCTCGCTGTCGACGACGGCCTAACGCTGCCCCTCCTCCCTTCATCGGCGGAGGGGGATACGTCCGGATCTGTAACCAGCGGTGAGGATAGAAAGACAGTGTTTTTTGAAGGGAGAAAGACAGTGTTACTACCCCTATGTTGTTTAGATCTGGAGAGGATGAGAGTGTGTGAATAGAGCAACCCTAGCAAGCAAGCGCGGAGGCTCCGGCCTATATATACGTAGTGGGGTAGTTTTCCTTTCTCACTCCATCAAAACAATCGTTTAAAATTGTGTACTACTACATGCCAGGTCGCGGTTTTTCTAGTTGTTGATTGTTTTTTGAGATAGCTACCCGCTGGTTCCAAGTGGTGTTACGGTGTGCCAGGTCGCACCTTGTATCGTTCAAGTCTGGTACTACAAGTCCCTCCATTAAATGAACAACCACCCCCTCGTAAAAATTGTGAACAAGCCCACTGCTAAAATTAGCGGAAACGTGGGTCGCCCCAACATGCATTATTATTTATATTTTCTACTCCCTTCGTTCCTAAATATAAGTATTTTTTGTTAGCCACACCTAAGACAAGAATTTTTTATTAGCAGTGAACCCCACATGTCATAGACACAAAAATTGTGGCAAGATTCCCTTAGGCAAACCAAAGTGTGTCTAACAATTTGAGCAACTCAGGTTAGGCAAGTGTGGCAAGTGTGGGAAAAATAATGTGGCAACATAAGACAAACATAGTCACAATCCAAACAGCCCCTTAATTTTTTGTGACATGCATGAAAATTTGGTTAGTTAAATTTATAGTCAAAATTTGGCAAGGTGCATCAAATCAACACATGCAAGTATCAAAAGGAAAGTCACGGCATGCATGCATGCGTTGTACTCCCTCCGTTTCCAAATATAAGTCTTTTTAGAGATTGCAACAAGTGACTACATACGAAGCAGAACATGTCTACTCCTACATACGAAGTACTAGCCCATTTGAAATGTGTAAAAAGACTTATATCGAGTGCAGTGCTTTGATGTGTCGCGTCAACTCGTACAAGACCGAGAAATTTGGTTACTACAACGGCCTCTCCCTCATGGGATCGAGCTCCGGTGCCTTAACTACACCTGCCTTTGGCTGCATGATGAGGGCCAACCACCTGTTGGGCCCACCTGTCATAGACGCAAAGGCAGGAGCAGTAACTAGAAGCTTTCGCTACACGCTATCCCTCCCGCACGAGGTGGATGGACATGCAACAGTGGATTCGATACTGTAGAAGTATGAGTAACATCATTGTTCGTTTTCTCGAAGAGGCGAAGAGCCAAGCACAACCCGAACGTGGCAGTTGCGAACGCTCGCGTGGTGCGGTTCCTTGGAGTACTAGCCAGGCTCTTGCATGAGACAAAATTGCTATTGTTTAACAATTAAACTCCATTATCCATTGGTTGATACTCATTACGCATAGGTCCACGCGCTTAGCACCGCTTTCCTCCTGGGGTCACCAATGTTTATTTGCTAATTAATAGCATTGCATGCAATGAACTAGCCATTGCAAGTCATTAAAAGCATGCACACCTGTCATCTCTTATTGGTTGATATGTCAAGAAACAAGAAACAAGGTAGAAGTTAATGCTCCGCGCCTAAGTGTTTTGGGACTATTTGGTTTTCGTAAGATGACTTACACACCTAGACGGAGGGAGTAGTATAGCTCTGTAAACCGGAAAGGAGTATTTGCCTTTCTAGAGATTTCAACAAGTGACTAGACTACACCGTGTGCAGTACTCCCTCCCTTCCGGTTTAGACTAGTCACAATGGAGAGTAACATACACTAGTAACATACACATATCTCTAGACTATGTTACTAGTACCTTCATAGTGGGTAGTAACATAAGTGTGGTAACATGCAAAGCTTCATTTATTAGGTTATAGACTCATATCGCATTGGGACATGTGATGTTACAGTAACTAGCTAAGTTACTACAACTACCTCTCTCCTCATTAACTCATTGCCACATAAGCAAATTTGCTGAGTTGGACTCGATGTTACTGCTGAAGTTACTCCCACTGTGGCTAGTCTTATAGGGCTCAAATCTCAAATCTCATGAACCAAGGCATTTTGCGATTGGAGGAATGTATCTCGTACTTTACAAAACTACCCTAATTAAACTCATGCATTAATTACGTAGTTCTCTCGTTTTCCTCTCCGCCTTGGTCGTGGTGCACAATATTGAGCACTCCTATATGACTAGTCGCTCTATCTACATGCGGGACATTTCAAAGCATCCGGGCCCGCGTGCCATCCACCAAATCACAGCGTGGTGCTACAGTCGAGCTCACCTGTCACCCCGGTGTGGCCGTCATGACCCATCATATCACAAAACCCACACCTTTACCAGCAGTGGTAAGGTGGCCACCAAGTTGGACTGGATGGAGCAACCATCATTTCACTGGAACGCTCGTTCAATCCCTTTCTTCCCTTTCTTGAAGAAAACCACACTCCAGGCTACTCACTTCTGCCATTTTTCTTACAGACTGACGAAAGAAAGGTGGGCGAATCGATTATGCTGCTATATTTTCATTCCAAGAATCTCCTTTTGCGGCAATCACCGATTCTCACATCCTATTCTTTTCCCGTTTTCATTGCGATTGTGGTTTCCTTTCGATTGCTTTTTGTTTGTCAGTTCATTGATGGATCCTGGAGCACTAGGAAAAGAGTTTCCGGCGGACAACCCACTGGAGACAGCGATCTCCAGGAAGCGAGCACCAACAAACGAGTTGACCATGTTGGCAGGCCAACCCATGGAGACGAAGAACTCCAAGAAACAAGCAGTGGCCAAAGAGTTGAGGACGTTGGCGGACGAACTCCTGAAAGAAAGTTGGAAGAACAGCAAGGGCCCCACCGTGCCTACCCCAGGAACTCTGATTGCCACCTATGTGAGGCTCAAGACCGAGTTTGAGGAGATAGTCGCCGTCGAGAAGCAGTCTTCCCACAGCAAGGTGATGGCCCCATCGAGGTCGAGGAGATGGCCCCGGAGGGATGAGATCCCCGTGAGCTGCACAAGGTAAAAATAATGGTTTATTACCATAGTTGTGGTTTTTGATTATTTGCAATGTGCTTGCTAATATGTTAGGGTTGTGCAGGTGCCGGTGGACGTCCTTGATGATTCCGATGTCGTGGCCCGTCCTGTTGGCATCGCCCCGGAGATCGATTGCGATGCCGATGTCCATCCTGTGGACATCTCCCCAGAGACCGATTCCGATGTCGCGGTCAGTCCTGTGGACATCGCCCCAGAAATCGATTCCCATGCCGCTGTCCGTGCTGTGGTCATTGCCCGAGAGATCGATGACAAGAAATAGTTGGTCGCGCTAATCCTTCAGGGTAGTTTGCATTGCCCTGTGTTTAATTACCAGAACGATGTGTGTTATCAAACCATCTTAGGGCTAGTGCACTGTCTTGTGTGGGAGGATCTTGCTACTTTTGTTTGATAGTGAATCATGCGATGAATCATGCGAACCCTCTCCGAGTTATGGAAACAGATGTATCCTCACCAGCTTTTGGTGTAATATATGGCATGCTTAGATGTAAGTTTGAACTGTTTATCATATCTAGGGCTTGTTTGATGATTCTTGGTGTTAGTAGGCTAGCTACTGTGCGAGCTATGGTACTTGCAAAACTCTCACCGAAGAGAAACGTTGGGGCTGATGAGCTCGTGGTACACTTATACTTATCCCTCGTTGATCGACCAATAGCCCTAACTCCTAAAATTGTAGGCTTAGCGATCGATCAGACAATAGTCGACATACATTCAGGCCTCATTTGGTGCATAGGGTAGGAAAATCGTAGCAAAAGTACAGAGAACGTGCAACACAAAATCATAGCAGTGCAAAGACGTACTCCTCCGTTCCAAAATAGATGACCTAGGCGGGCTAGTTTGGCCTAGTGGGTTTCAGTGATATGGCGTGGTACATGCAGTGCCGTCCGGTCTTGGCGTGTGGTAGCGATATTGCGGAGTGCAGTAAGTTTTCTTGAAGAAGCGGAATTCAACGAAGTCATGATGGTTCCTTTGTCCGAACAACTTACAGTGGGAAAGGTTGGGCCTGCGATACGACCGGGGTAGACCAGGATAATTTTGTGCATGGTAGGTGGACCAGGATGCTCGACGTCCCACATGTCGACGAATGAAAGTATTCTTTCCGATATAGAGGACGAGCAACGAGTATTCATTGTTTATTTTTTATGAAAGCTATTGTCTCCACTGTTAAGATAGAGGAGTGTGAAACACAGCAGCCCAGTGAACTTGGCATGTGCACCACTCTCTCCTTCCTCATGTAATGCCCAGGTTACAACTTTTTCTCACTTTCTCTCTATCTATTTCCTCTCAAACTTTTTTTACCTTTCTTTTTTTAAGACACAATTGTTTTTATGACTTTTTAAGAATTATTTTTTTATACCTAGGAGCACGTGTAGAGACGGGCTCTTGCAGAGCCCACTCCTTGACTTTGTCAATGCCTATCTCTCCTCCACATAAGGAGTACTACTTGGTATGCATGCATGCGGCGGGCGGCTGGCGTCTTGAGGGGCCAGGGCGGTGAGAGCGGGCTCCGGAAGCGGTCCGGACTCCAGCATAATTTTGGTTTTTACAGTATTTCTTTCTCCATTGACAGGTAGGCCCGCGTAGATAGATAAAGAACACGAGCCGATGAGGCGCATGCGGACTGTTTTACTGGTCAACCAGACAAATACGGAGCTATACGCTGAGCTAGTGACTGTATAATCACCATATCTCGTATACAATGATCAAAGTGAGCTATCAAGACAAGTTCGATGACCGCCAATGCATTTTACTCGGTAATAAATGACCAGAATTGAAGGGAATCCAAATTTGCTTCGTCTTCTATCCTTGAGCTCTTGACAAACCAATGCACTATACGGTTGTCCGGCCACTCCACCCCAGAGCTCTCACCAAGCATCGTTCATGCCACCACGCCGCACACTAACCGGTAAGGCAGCGATGGCATCCCGCCGCGCCGAGTTCCTCGCCGCCCACGACCACACACAAAATGGTAGGGAAGTAATGGCACCCCGCCGTGACGAGTTCATTGCCGCTCGCGACGTCACAACTATGTGGGAGGAATTTGAAGATGCCAAGGCCGAATGGGCGGTAGAGCAAGAGGTGGCCAAAGCGAACAGAGAGGAGTGGAAAAGTCGAAGCACTCAAGAAAAGAGAGGCCCGCCGCCAAGAAGAAAGAAAAGGACGACGCTACTGCTGCGGAGAGGTCGGCGGAGATCCAAGCACAGTGGGGTGTCGCCGACAAAGCCGGGAAGGAGAATGACGGCGTCTGGCCAGCATGTGAGAAGTAGTAGTACTAGTAGTTAGTGTGTGTGTGTGTGTGTTTGTGTCTGAGTACGAGCATGTACCAGTACTACTAGTTACTACTGTAGTTTTTAGAGCAAATTACCAGTACATAAGCCTAGACTAAATGGAAAAATTCCTATCCTAAGCATCAAATTTCATCTCTTTCTCTATAGGAATTGAGATGCATGTCATCTCACTTCCTATGATTTTCATATTCCTATCCTATGAACGAAAGGAGGCCTCTGTTGGAGTAACTACTGTAGCTAGCGATCTGCTTTGATGCAGTAGTTTTCTTCAAGAAGCGAATTCAACGAAGTCATGATGGTTCCTTCGTCCGAGCAACTTCAAAGTGGGAAGTGGGCCTGTGATTTGACGGCTCATTAGTCATTGTTACAATGGCATAGCGACACAGGTGACTCTCCTTGGAGTTACTGCGTGCATGGCAAGTGGATCGGGATGGTCGACGTCCCACATGTTGGCGTAATGTAAGTATTCTTTCCGATATCGAGGAGCAAGGAAACCGCGTGGTATAGTATCACTGCTGGTTGGTTCGCAAAAAAAATAGTATCACTGCCAATTTATAATTATTTTTTATTTCTGATGAATGCTAGCGTTTCAACTCTTACGACGAAGGGTGCCAAACACGACGCGTCTGGATGTCCCACATGTCGTGAAAGGAGTGGGACATGAACAGGCGTGGTAGAGCCCAGCGTAAAAAACAGCGTGGTAGAGTGTCTCCACTTCTTCCACTACGGGTCGGAGACCACACGTAGTAGTACTTAGTGGTATGAACGATACAAAGTGCGACCTGGAGAGAAAGACACGTCTAGTTGGAAGGTCTCGGGGCATACACGTAAACAAATATAAAAGTTAATATGTGCCTCCAACTAATTTAAAACAAAACAGAAGCTAGCCAACTCACTCCCAGGGATCTCCCTCGATTTCCTGCTTCGTTGGCCGTTGGATGGTGGTCAAAATAGTCTTCTGCGTGATCTGGAACGTCGGATGATGTGGTGCTCGTTTTCACCGCGTGGTAACCTCGCATTGGCCAATGACGTGTGGGCTCATGCGATGTGCTGGTTGGCTAGGTCAACCGTTTCGTGGTACATGCGCACCCTGTCCCTGCACGCCGCGTGCACGTCACGCCGTTTGTGGGAGATCGTGCAAGAGCCACACCCATTGGTCACTGCCCCGCACAAACCCTACCCTCCCGAGCGCTCCCAAATCGATGCAGCCGCCTCCCCTCTCCCTCTCTTCTTCCCCCAACGCGCCGGCCACCTCCACCTGCCATACCGCGTCCCTGCTGCCGCCATGGCCTCTTCAGGAGGCACGCCCCTCCATGGTGCGAAGAAGCAGACCAGGATCTGGATGAGGAAGAGGAGATCCGGGCTCCCCAACGGTAGATGGATCGATGCGAGGTGACGGCGATCTCCTCTGGACGTGGGGGGGGGGGGGCAGTGAGGCCGGAGATCCAGTCGGCGCATGCCCATCAGGGTCGAAGCTGCAGCGCTCCGGTCCCCAAGCTTCCTCCAGGCTCGCTTCCTCCTCCATCCTCGGGCACGGAGGCAAGGTTTTCCAGCGGCGGCGGGAACCTCCAGGCAGAGAGCGACCCCTCTTCAAGTAGGGGATCAATTTGTCCTGCAGTTTCTTTCCCCTATAAAGGAGATTTTTTTTTCATTTGCTTGATGTGTTTCCCTCCTTTCAATTGTTTGATTTTTAGGATGGGCCTTTCTATCCATAAGTTTGCCTTTATACTGCTTATTAGTTCACTCTTTTGGTAGATAACTAAACTCCTGCAACCTTACTAAATCATTGAAGTTGTCCTTCCCAAACCGAGCTTTGCTTTACAATAACTTGACTGCTTGTGTATTTGTGTAGTTTTCTGCATATTCATACGGCTCTGAATGTTGTTCCGTTCCTTGATAAATACATCGCTCTACAGGGTTGATTAAAGAAGTTAACTCTTCTTCATAGCAGTTTTTCAAATGCCCTGATGGGACGACCCTAAACATGGATAGTTAAACTTGGTATATCAGCTCAAACACCTGATTGGTAAAATGAGTTCTATTGGTCCTAACTGCTGTTCTAAATCCTTCAAAAGGAAAAAAGTGCTATACTAAATAAACTATCTGCTCTATTATTTTTATTTATTAGTCTTGATTCCATCCATGTATTTATAGTACCCTGGGTAGCTGCAGCAGTGGTGCTCTTTCTTTCTCTCTCTGTAGGGAACTTCCGAATGGGATTTAGAGAAGGAAAAGGAGACCCATGCGAAATCGAGGGTCCTGGTGGTGCCTCGACCAATGCGGGTCGAAGGATAGCACCGGTGAGTGCGGTGCTTGGTGCAGCGAGCTGGATAGGCGGAAAGAGAGATGACCATGGGTGTGGCTTGGGGAGCTCCGCACGCATCAAGCGACGACGAGTGCATCCAACGCCACCATGCTGCTGGTCCTGGGGAACAACGTATTGGCATTTTTAGTTGTACAACACTAGCGAACCGGCAAGCGATGCAGTTGTTTGTTCCTTTCCCGTGTAAACTATGAACTGAATGGCTACTGTGTTGATGCATATATTTATATAATCGAAGTTTAGTTTAGTTTCATGTCTATCTCATATCTATTTATACTTTGTTTGGAAATTGCAGCATCCTCTCCTAACTGCTTCTACTGCACTTCATGGAAATAGCTTTTCTTTGCTGATGTGATTTGGATTTTTGCTCTACGCAACCATTTCCTGTGATTAACTTTAGAAGATGGCGAGAGCCGTTGGTCAAATTAGTTTGTTAATTTGATTTATATGCTTTGGAAAAAAACTATGTTCATAGATCATGTTGTATACGCTTAGGATGCTCCCGTCTTTATTCATTAGATTCAAGCAGTTTGTTTGTGCAGCAATCTTGCTGCTGACATCAGATTTTACAATTTGGGGTGTGGGTTTTGCTACTGGTGACACCCCATGAATAGTAGCTAGTGCGTACATTTTCATAGATATTTATATCATACCGAGATAACACTCTTCCAAGCGGAATGTTTGTTTTTATATACTTCTAGATGCTAATTTACCGTTCTTGATTTTGGCGGGGATATTCCTTCATTTGCTTGGTTGGCTGTCAATGCTCACCAATTTTTTAATATCTCCCATGGCTAAATTTAGTCCAACATTTCCAGTATGTATCTTCTTCTGCTATCAATGTTAATTCTGCCATAAGCATATTACTCTCCTAGCATTTTTTTCTTTCGATGAAAAACACAAACACTTGTTCAGTTTTTTACTACATAGAAAAAGATAAGTTCAGTTTGGTTTCTAATGTTCATGTCGGCCTTTGCCTAAGCAAAAAAAAGGTAACCAGTTTATATTGTAATCTGGTTTTTAGTTTCTCTTTGATTCAACCTTTTTTTGTGTGCTGTCTAACTGTTAGATTCTCTGGAACATCTCGGAACAACCTTTCGTGTCCGTGATATTATCTCGTTTCCTGAACAATATTATTTTATTTGCTTTATCTGCCACCATGAATTCCTAGAGTTCCTTTCTCTCCTTCCAATTGACATTCTTAGATGTGATTCTATTAGAAATTTTGTGCCATGATAGAAGTAATGGTTGATTGCTCTGGTTTTGCCTTTATGTCAGTTGTTGTTGAGGGTCCAGTTTCTCATTTTTCAGAATTTGTAGTAGCAGGGATGTGTATAATATGGATAACTGAACTGGTGTTTACGGGTTTCAGTGTAGGACTGCTACTTGCTCAATTAGTTAGATCAACTGGTGTTTAGAGATTTCAGTGCGAGTGATATTCCAGTTCCGATTGCAGGGCTTCGAGATACACCATGAGGATTGAAACAAGTCTTATATAGGGCTGCTAAATGATTATGCTTTTGGTCTTTTCTGAATTTAGTTAGCATAAATACTTCCAGAATACCTCTTATAATATGGAAGTCTGTTGGTAACAACACTGATTTTGCCAGTTTGTGGAACATGCTTCATTTTTGCAGTAAAAGAAGGAAGAGAACATTGGAGAAAAAGGCAGCAGGACGGATTCTCTAAGCTTTCTCAAATGTTTGAACAATTAGAAGATAGTTACAATCATTTTTCTCTTGCCTTATTACATCTTGATGTTAATAGGCTTTGGAAGGTACTATGCGCCCCGTTGAAGGTTTAAAGAATTTGCACCATCCTATTACAGTTTGTTCTGATGACATAATTGACCAGTTCTTCCTTGAGTAAATTAATATTGTGGCTGCTACTCCTTTGTGCATTGTTACATAGAGTTATATAATTGTGAAGGTGTGTACACATCAACATATAATTCCCACGATCCTATTACAGTTTGTTCTGACGACAATATTGAGCAGCTCTTACTTGAGTAAATTGTGCAGCTCTTCCTTGAGTAAATTAGTATTGCAGTTACTAAGCCTTTGTGCATTTCGATACAGCTCTACTAAAATACTAATTTCTTATGCCCATTTTAAACCGAGACCCGACTTTACATCATTTCTATTCTCATCCATCCTCCTGAATTTTAGTCCGCTTCAGCAATGCTATGACCTGACACTTCATGTATATATATGAAAAAATGACCGCAATTTTGTTGTTGTGATTTGGTCAATCCTCGGCGTTTTGCTTCCTACCAATCTCTCCTTTGTTTGGCAAGTGATGCCAGTCGAAGGGCTGCAAGCCCAAGACAACATCGGTAATATCCTTAGCATATTTGGAAGGCACGGAACAATATCGTTTCAACTTAGTCAGGTGCTGGCCCAAGGATGTTATTTCTCGCTGATGTTTTATTTAATTATTTTGAAACGAGGAAAAATACTTACATTTTAATTGGCTTAGAAGATAGTGAGAATTGCCTGGTTAATTGAGGAAAACCGGGCTAAAACCAATACAACTCAACCCACACAACATGGGTACCACCGGCCAACCTGGCCACATGCTAACAGATGGCTACACACGCGAACAATTGACAACTCCGACTTTGAAGACGAGCTTCGCAAGGGAAATATGCAGGACTTGCGCTGATCAAGCCCTTCGCAAATGACCACCGAGTGTCTATTATCATCACCACCTGGACTCCCTCAGAAATCAACGCCCCCGAAACGGCCGCCTCGGCGAACCACATCGTTCACATGAATTGTAGACAACTTTGTTGTCGATGTCAATATCTCTGGATGTGATGTCCGTCATTCACATCTTATACAATATATAACTCTGTGCTACCAAATTAGAATTTTTATATACATCTCATTATAGACAACAAAATATACCATGTTTTTCCTACTAAAGAGGATTAGATTTGTTACATACATTTTGTTTCAAACAGAACTCTATGTTACCAAATTTAATTGTGTATATACATCTGATTGTTGATAACAAGCCCTATTTTTTCATATAAGAAAGATTACATTTGTTGTCATATGTGCGTACCCGTAACTATATTAACTTAACCATGGATTTCCTTTCATCGCTAACATGGAATCAGCAGGTCTCTGTGCCATTTGGCGCAACGGGTGGTTTAGTTGAAGGTTCTTGCAGCATGAAACTATTTTCATCGACAACATGTCTTCAGCGGGTCTCTGCGCCATTTGGCGCAACGGGTCAACTAGTATAGTAGTAGTAGAGTACTTAGGCACGTACTCCATAACATCACCGTGCATTGCACGTACAACATTTAGTGGTAGTACGTAGTAAGAGACAAATGCCGCCCAAGAGTTCCCTTCTTGACCTACTTTTGGGTGTTTGGTAGAGTGTATGGAGGGTGCATGAGTCCACACTAGTTTAGCACAAATACACTAGAAGCATGCATGAAGAGGGGTGTTGAGTTGAGCATGCATGAAAAGGGAACAACTATGTTGAGACGAGAACGCAACCAAACACACCCTATATGCCACGCATGTTCATACCATTTGTGCCTTTCTACTTCACTTACTGCGCTACATTACTCAGGTTCATACGTCCACTCCTGGGTACATGTCTGTCTCGTAGTTCCAGTCCCACGTATTCTTCATATAGATGGAACAATCCTTGCATAACACGTGCACCTTGATGCTAGATTTCTCGCGTGTTGGCAAAAGGATGGACAAAGCTCACGTAAAAAAATAGAGTGGAAGAACATAGATTCCAGACGACCGAGAAGGAGCAAGGAACCTCGTAGGAGCGCCCGCACTCATAATATTTAATATTATTCAGCGATATAAAATTAACCAATCATCTCCACAGTGAACTGGAAGAGTACGAAACACGGCAGCCCAAAGTGTAGTTACATCATACTAGTACATGGCTAACCCACGCTTATCACCATATTTCTTGGCTTCCATGCGACACCTATCTCTAGTAATCCAAAGAGCTCAGACGCTTCTCCCTCCTCGTCTCTATCAAAGTGCGGCGGGCTGGCATTTCTGTCGTCTATTGAGGTCAGTTAACTATCACATGTTAGCGACATGCCAAGAGCATTCTAAAAAATATCCTTTCACGTTTCGTTTTCAAAAAGAAAAAAAATCATTTCACGTACGAATTTGCATGTATGCTTTGAGAAACTTGCATGTCCTATATTGCTCATGTTTGATACTCTAACTTAGCTAGAGGTTAGACTAACTCATGACTAACCCTGAACTAACTGTAGCCAAAGAGGTGTTTGGGTGACAGGGTTAGATTGACAATAAATGCACTTCATGCAGAGAGAAAAATGATTTTTCAGTGGTCCCAATGAGAACTATCTCTAGTTAGCACCTCTTGGGTGGGATAGTTTTTTTGGTGGGTTCGATGCAACTTGCTCCAATTTAAACTATCATTCTATTTGAGCCCCAACTAGCTCAAACTAACTCTAACCCATGGATCCAAACAGGGCCTATGGCCAGTCTCGACACGGAGCAGTCGCGTGCACCGGGAGCGGCGCTCTCTCGGCCGTCGCGCCACTTCAAAGACGGCGCCAGTGAGAGGTCGCCTCCGCGGGCCGGGCATTAATGCGACGCCTTGGCGCTCGAGGCCTGACCATTTCACGCGGGAAGCGCGCGCTGGTAAGTGAGTATAGGTTTTGAACCGTTTCAGGTGTAGTACTGGTAGTTTGCAAAACTACTCAATTATTGCACTCAATTTCCTAAGAAATTGTGGTAAAAAACGTTACTCCACAGCCCGCTTCCCTTCTCCTTCCTTCCACTGCACGCGCACGTCCGCGGGAAGCGACCGGTCAACCCTTATATAGGAGTGCTAGCACAAAAAGATGCATGCACGAAGACTAAAATTTCCATATTAAAGTGCCGCTCCGGCGGGAGTATGGCGTATGTTGTTACCTTCGGCCGGCGCATGGCTACCGGGTGACGGCGACCAGAGAAGAGGCGGCGGGAGGGGAATGAATGCAGCTACTATTTGGGTTCGCCTTTCGGCTTAAATAAATGCGCAGCATCACGTGTACCTGCGGGTGCACAAATTGTAACATACGGTTCCGCTTAAGTGGGCGCCACGTAATCGGTGTGTGAGAGAGATTACGAGAGACAGAGTGCATGTGCGACTCTACTCTTCGGACATGTACTCAACCTTTTGCATCGGGATATAAGTATAATGGTATTTACTTTAGCTAGTGATTTACGTGGCCATGTTAACGTGGTTGTGTCAAAAAAATGTCACTTCCTGCTCGTGATTTGCATTATATAATTACAAGCAAGGTTCTCGTGCATTGCACGGAACATCAATATGCATTTTTTTACAAAACACCTATTGTGATTGACCCATGCAGGAGTAATCCCATGTGTAAAAACTAATGATATCTCAAGAATTTTATCGGAAAACTGGTATCTCGAGAATGTCATCGAAAAAATGAAAGATGAGAGATAAGGCGAGGAGGAGTGGAGCATGGTGGTGACTGGTGGTCGGAATGGGCGGAGGCATGGGGATGGACGGCGCCGGCAGGCGGCAGCGGCCACCATGCATGCTAGATTGTTCCAGAGACTTATTCCTTTTTTAATTGCTGAGCAATGAGGTTGCGGGAGATAATGATGTGGAGAGAGGTGCGGGTATCTTTTGTAAAATTATCATAGTTTTCTTTCTATCCTCAGATATAGATCATACGGTCTGTATTACAAGATGGCAGGCACACCATCACCGCCAACTCGTTTTTTATAAGGGTACAGATGATAAGTTTGCTGACTACTAAAGTAAAGTGGAATTTGTCCATGTCATGCAAGTAAATAAAGGTGATTGTTTATCATACGGGTAAGGTTGGATGAAGGGTGGTAGGAACAAATGCTCCGCCTAGAGTATGTGTGTG
Source organism: Aegilops bicornis (assembly GCA_021605145.1). Classification (NCBI taxonomy): domain Eukaryota; kingdom Viridiplantae; phylum Streptophyta; class Magnoliopsida; order Poales; family Poaceae; genus Aegilops; species Aegilops bicornis. The sequence goes on from CM038669.1 coordinate 128,000,202, forward strand.
TGAGATGGAGTCTTAGTGTGTGTGTGTGTATGTGTGTGTGTGCGTGTGTGTGTGTGTGAGAGAGAGAGAGATGGAGTCTTAGTGTGTGTAGGGGGGGTGTGCGTGTGTGTGTGTGTGAGAGAGAGAGAGAGAGATGGAGTCTTAGTGTGTGTGGGGGGTGCATGTGTGTGTGTGTGTGCGTGTATGTGTGTGTGTGTGTCGCGGGGTCCTCTGTGGCGGATGTAATTTAAGTGTGCATGGCTTCATCATAGAGAGGTGATGTGTATGGAAGAGGCCACCAACGATGGGGTGCGAGAGAGAAAATGCCCGTAGAGAGGGAAGAGAAGGTGTGTAGCGTGAGAGGAGTCGACATCGAGAGAACGTGTTTGTTTGAGAGACACCGAGGAAGACTACTATATATTGATGGTGCATGTATGGGAATTAAACAAAGGGATGGTCTTATTGGTTTCGGGGATATAGGGGAAGAGTGAGAGGCGGGGTAGCTAGAAGGAGATTGTTAAGTGTGAGTGTGTGTTTTACCCATCCAAAGCGGAAGTTATGTGCACAAAAGAGGAGAACGATTCGATATGGCGTCAGATTGAGGGTAATTAACTACGTATGGAGACATAGAGACCTTGAACGTGCATGTGTGACAGGTATACATGTATACGTGGGATGTGTGTGTGCACGTGCGCATGATCGAGATAAAAGAAAGAAGACATAAGTCATAAGATCAACGACATGGGAGAGACGGATCGGTATGACAATATGCATGCATGTGAGAATGCAGGGAAGAAGGCCCGACAATTGAGCATGTGTTTTTGTCTTTAAGAGATAGTGGCGTGGGCTGGAGCATGCATCTATGGCGGGCAGAGGGAGTGAGGCGCAACGATTGTGCAAAAGAGACCAACCTATAAATGCATATGTATGGAGAGACATATATAGTGTGGGTGATAGGAAGCAAGACTCCGTGTAAGAAAGAAATGTTGACAGAGAAACTACAGATAGATACAGAGATGGAGATGCTAGCTAGAGGGACATCTGCCAGTTTGGGTGTTGGAGATGACCATCGGGTGGTTCAAAGGGTGAAGTTATATATGTGTGTGAGAGGGCACTTGACTGCATGTAGAGAGAAACATATGTAGTGTGCGTGATAGGAATCAAAAGTGAGAGCGAGAAAGAAGGTTGATGGAGAAACAGATAAATAGAAAGATAAAGATGCTAGCTAGTGTGCGTTAGAGATAGGAGTCGAGTGGATCAGAAGGCTGGGTTATGTGTGTGGGTGTGAGATAGATAGAGAGAGGGTGCATGTGAGTCACATACAAACAGATATCAGAGAGAAATGAGATCCAGAGAGACGGAGTTTTGTGTCTGCGAGAGAGAAAGATATTTCACAATGAGAGTGATAGCTAGAGAGACATACGAGGGAACGCAAGATATCTCTAGGGAGAGAGGGTGTGTGAGCGACATACAAGAGAACAATGGAGAAATATGAGACCACGGGAGACAGAGTTTGTGTTTGTGTGTGAGAAAGAGATATTGAAGAGGAAGAGTCGAGGTTCTCATATCTAAGGAGCGAAAGACATCTCTGTATGAGGGGTGTGCGAGTGGCACACATGGGAATAGTAGAGAGAAATGAGACCCCAGGAGACAAAGTTTTGTGTTTGTGTGAGAGAAAGAGATTCCACATGGAGAATCATGGTTAGAGACACATAGCAGGGAGCGAGATATACTTAGAGAGAGATAGAGTGATGAAGGTCGAGGGAGAGAGTACCACCGGTGTGTTACGAAGATAAAAGATCATTGTCGACATACAGGTAGCACGAGAGATACCTGAGAGACGATGAACACGTATAGGTCCAGAGATATAGTCCTATATAAGCATGAGTGATAGCTATATGAGACGAATATCTAGATTAAAGGGGATTCAAATATTTAAACTGGAGATCACGACATCGATAATATCATAACGCAAATTGGTGTGTCAAACATGCATATTCATTTGAATTTGGGTACACGTGTAATGTTATATAGTTTATCAATATTGGTGATCCATAGATTCTTCAATTACAAACAATGCATGGTTTATATGCAATTAATGTCCAAACGGGATTACACTATATGTTGCGTGTGTGAAACACATTATACATGTTTGAGAAGTAAAAACCCGCATGAAACACACATTAATTGGAGACAGTTAGCGAGGAATGCATACATTGGATTTCAACATAAAGTGGTTTCAAATATTTGAAAATCCAAATTGATGGATACAACCTTATGAATCTGAGATCATGCCATTTGTAAACCATATTTATGTATAAATGGTGTTGTGCTTTTGAAAGTATATATATAAAAATGATGTATATAGAATGTAATTCCAATTGAAAATGGATCCCGCCCGGAAAAAAATAGAATACAAATGGGATTCGAATCGAGTTGGTACGGTAAACGTGCACTCTGCAAAATTTGAACGAAACGGGGAAAGTCGCAGTAACCACCCGAAACCAAAATCTGCAAGATGGAAATCACTATTGCCTATCCCTGCCACACAAAGCCTATCTGCTGGATTTCTAGAGGTTTCGATAGGGGTAGGTTTGTAATTTCACCCAAACGTTACGTAACCGCCTCTCATCCGGATTCGTATATGGTGAGGTCCAAAACACAGTGTGTCCTCGGCCAAAATCGACTTCCTCCCTGATTCATATTCATACACGGTGGGCGCCAAAAACAAACTCTCGTCGGCAAATATTCGGTGTATGCGAGATTACCGTCCTATCCCCAACCGACTAATGTTGATGTGATGTAGTAGAAATTTGAAACGGGGGCTAAGTTTGTAAATTTCCTCGCATTTGAGACAAGCGCGCCCTGAATACATGGTTCCCCCTTCCTCTCTACCTCCCTTTTCCCCATTCGTACTCCGTGGGCGCCAAAACACCCTCTCCACCCCACCCTTCTCGGTCCGCCGCCGTCCGCCACCCCATCCACCGCCGTCCTCCTCCACCATGCCGGAGCTGATACCCCGACGCCGCCGTCCATTACAAGAGATCGACCTCTCTCATCCACGGCTTCGGACCGGGATCCTTTCATCCGGTCCTCTCACTTCATCCCCGCCGTCGTCCACCTTGCCGACGCAGCTCATATGACCGTATCGTCCACCGCGCCCCGCCGCCACCGTCTACCCTCCTAGATCTTCTTCCACGCCGCTGACAGCCATCGCTACCGCAGCACCGTCAAATTCTCAGCAGATGCGTACACGGCGCCGCACCAGAGGCAGCACTCTTTCGTATCTTCTCAACTTATTTATCACAGCAAGAAAATAGATCGCCACTGCTTTACTCTGATTTCTTGTCTTGGTTGCGAAGTTGCCTTTGTCCGGTTTGCACCTTCAGATCCGCCATGGCACTCTCAACACTATACTCCTAATGCTTATTGTTTTCCCCTTTTATATTCCACACTAGTTAAATCACAGTTGACTAAATTTCAAAATTGGGTCAGTCGATTTTTCAGAGCTCATCGGAGTTCGCCGGTGCGATCGAAGGGGCTCGGGTGGTTGTGGGGCCTCGCCGAACAAAGAAAACACGACGCGGGTGGGGGTTGGGGCGGGGTTGTGGGGTGGGGGTGGCGGAGGAACACAGGCGGTGGGGGCCGGTGGTCCGGCCGCAGCCCGTGCGGTGTTCTGTATGGGAAGAATCAGATACGAGGAAGAAGAAGGGTTAGGAGACGTAGGATCTTCATCCAACCTCCTGAAATGGTCGAGAGACAGCTGGGAGTTGCATTCTTAATGCGCCTCGTTCATCATGTGTGGGCACTGCGCAACCAACATTTTATTATCCAAAATCTGCTTGCTCTTCTTTACCATGTTCGATAGAGCTGGCTCAGACGTGATCGATAGGCTTTCAATTACTAGCGGCAATACAACACCATATTTTCAAGCCAGCCCACTTTCCCGATTTATATATCGTGGTTATGGTGTACCGTTATGTACACTATGATCTGCCTAGTTGGTGTGCTCTTGTTATCATGGTTTGGCAATAAACTCTCTATACAAAGATATTATGAACCTATCATCCGCCATTATCCTTACTTGGAGCCTATTTTTTTGTGTACTTGTGCGATTATATAAATGCACGCACCATATTACAGCACACATGAGCTCTCTCATCAGAATCTAGTGATAGCACACAAGTGTTTACAGGGCGCCCTATATTAGAATATCGATGCATTACAAAGATAATCTCACAACTATTTATGTTTTCATGGTTCTCGATATTATACGCAATCACAAAGTGAATATCAGTAATCCGTGCATCGAAAGAATATTGTGGAACACCGCAATGACTTACAAAATTGGCACCAAGGCATTGAGTGCCATTCTAGAAGCAATGAAACTCGTACGCTCCCCACCTGTTGATTCTTGTTCATAATATCATCCTAATGACTATTCTAACCTCGAGGAGTCAAAGGCAGATGGTCTGTCCTATTCACCCATCAAGGTGCCTGTTCTAATTTGGCAAGGTTTTATTGATTGCACGTATCTTGCATATGTTGTCTTGCATTTCTTCTACTTTGTTGCACCGCCATCTGATTAGTTTACTCATCATATAACTCGAGATGCCATGCCCATCCATTATCAATACATATTCCATCTGTCATCATACCATGTTTTTCCACTCAAACGTTGTTCTTGTGCATCAGACATCAAAAAGGAAGAGGGTGATTGATGAACCTGAAGGAGCACCAGCAAAGTCCTTGAAAAATGTGGTGGTGCCAGAGAAATCAGACAGCGCCCCACTTATATTGGCTTTACAACCAGTGACACAAAATGTAGGACCGACTCCAGCAGACTGTACCCATACTTCACTGGCCACACCACTAGCCCCACCACACAGGACCTGCACTCCAGCAAAAGGTATACCGATTTCATTTTCCATAGCACCAGCCGTACCACGGAAAAATCCCACTCCAAAGAAAAAATACAAGAAGTCCACCGTCAAGACCTATCCCAACTGCAGAGACAGCCAATTCCTACAGATTGGAACCCCATTCCATTTATTCCCAGCTTTAAAAGACAATGCTTTCAATGTTGGTAGGGACTACGTGCATATATTCCCATCATGGGAAGATTATAGTGAAGACAAACACCATTTTCACATCTTCCCGTCCAACTTACGTGTAAGTGCTATTATTCATGGTTATTATTTTCCTGTTTCGCTGATCGAACACATCAATGATTTACATTACATTGTTGTAACTAGGCGAGGGTCACCGATAGTCATGACGAGCAAAGCTTGCTTGTGCTTTTCAAGGAAGCATTGCAGTAGTATCGGTGTTACTTGAGGAAATCACACTTTGATGGCAAGTCTATAAACAAAATTCCGGTGAAGTCTCCTGTGCTAAATTTAGAAGACGTTGAATGGAAAACCCTTGTTATGCACTAGTCTTGTTCCCAGGATGAGGTACTGTCTATGAAATCACATGACAATTTGAACTTCTACTTTTCTACATGTGCCTTACGGATCTTTTTTGCAGGAAATCTGCTCGAAGAAGAATTCCGGTTTGAAAAGAACGACAGGATATCGCAAATATGTTGCCTGCTGCTTTGCTCTTGTTAGTACCTGTTGTCCTGTATCACTGTACTTGCCTACATACCTGGTTCATTATGTGACATCAGTATGCATGATAGCTTGCTTATCAATTGTTCGCTCCAAATTATCTGATCTGTATGAATGGTTACATTAGTGTAGAATATATCCAATGCCAATGAATTTTTTTAGCTCTGCATTGTTCTTGTAAGCACATGTTGTCCTTTATTAGTGTACTTATATTGAGAGGTAGTTGTTCATGTACCATCACTCTGCAGCTTATTTTCCTTTGCCCTCCATTTTCTACACATCAGATCTATATTTACTCTTACCATAAGGTTGGTACTGAAGAAGTTTAGCTATGCATTGCTCTTGGATGTGCCTTTTGCCTGTATCGCTGCACATACATTTATAGCTACTTGGTTATGTAGCATCACTCTTCTTCTTATCTTAAATATTCTCCATTTTTTCGTATATTATCACATCTATATTTACTCTTAACAAAATGTAGAATAAAGGCAATGCTTATGAAGAAGATTCTATGCTAAACTTCTTGAATTGCCCCCCCATCAGCATGGACAAGGGCTTTATAGAGCCTATCTTCACCAGGAATGTAAGTTTGTCCTTCTCAAGCCTTCAAACTTTGTTGTGTATATTTGGTTAGGCATGACTACAATAGCTGTTTATTTTTTGATGTTTGCATCAAATTGCATGTTTAAAGTTTATTATGTAGTTCATAAACAAAAGTTTGTCCTTCTCAATTTAAGTTTTGAGTTGTACAACCAAGTTCCTTCTTCATACCATGTAAATTAAACTATACAGAGCAAGTGATCTTCTTTTGCACTGCATGTATGCTTCTGTTTCATCCGTAATCCAGTGGTGTGGTGAACCTAACCACTACAGCACAATGTCATATTCTGCAATGTCTTAACTATGAACAATGTCATATCATTCTACTATTATTTAAACCGTCTCTTTATTTGCCAATCTGAAATGGGATAAATTGGCAGCACACTAACCATTGGTACTTATGAGTTCTTGACCTGTAATCCAGTGGTGTCGTGAAGCTGCCAACTCCTTCACAATGTCATTTCCTGCCATGTCTTGACCTGAACAATACCATATTGCGTTAATGCAATTTTAAACTGTGTCACTTTATTCGTCAGTAAGAAATGTGATGATTTGTCAAGATCGATACTTTTATGTGCAAAACACATCATCTGTCTACTTGTTTATCTTTTAGAGTGAAGAAGAATAAGTGTTTAACAAGCGCTTGATCTCATCATCTTGCTCACCGCTTGCGCCCAGCTCTCCCCAAAGAGGGCTAACCTCTCTTGAACTCTGTTGAAGTGTCGTCGGTTTTGTATATTATTTTGTCGACGTGTTTATTTGCACTGGTGGCGATCTTTGATGCCCAGTGTATGTAATATGTTGTCTGCTTGTGCTTTATTATCATAGTGGCGAACTTTGATGCCCAATGGATGTAATATGCCGTAATTTCTTTATTGTATAGTCTAGGTTTTTTCTTATTCACGATGCTGCAGTTATTTTATCAGATATATATCCCGTCTTCGCAAAGAACCGACCAAACCGTAAAATTACGGTACATAATCGGGTCGTCATGCAATCACGATGTATGATCCGCATCATGGGCCCCGTCAAACTGGCCCACTAGTAGATTCGGGCCTTTAATAGGCTGAGTAACCCTCGGCCCTCTTTTCGCAGGAAAAATCAATGGGCTTTTAGGAGGCTGAGAAGTAGGTTGGGCCTGAAACGTGCCGAATAGCTCACGGGCCGGCAGCAGCCCAAAATGGACCCAGGCCCATGATTGTGTGAATCAAATCACGGGTTTTTAACAGGCCAAAGTTGTCTCGGTCCTTCTTTGGCCCAATCAGTTATCGGCTGCGAGCAGGCCGGATGCAAACCGAGCCGTAGTTAGGCCCAACTATATGACGGGCTTTTAACAGGACGAAATTAATATAGGGTCGAAATGTTAAACGGGCCCTTAACAGGCCGAAACTAATATCAGGCCGAATTACTAAATGGGCCTTTAGCAACTGGCCCCAAAAGCATAGCATCCAGTTAACGGGCTGAATCTGATATGGGCCATAATTGAGCCCAAAGCCTCTTAAAGGGCCGGACCTTATCTGGGCCGTGATTTGGCCCAGAAAGTGGGAGGCTTTTAACGGACCGGATCTTATATGGGTCATTATTAGGCCCGGAACGTGGCAGGCCATTAATGGACCAGATCAAATATGGGCAGATTTGGCCCAAAACATGGCAGCCGCTTAATGGGCCGCCTACTAGGGTCCTCAAAATCTTGTGGGCCTACTGGGCCGACCCATTAATGTCGGTGAAATCTCGTGGGCCTTTAGCTGGGCCGCCCATTATGATCCGCATAAGAATTTTGTGGGTTTTACCTGGTCGGCCCATTATGGCACACAAAAATCTTATGGGTTTTACCGGTCGGCCCATTATGGCCCGCAAAATCGTGTGGGACAATAGCTGGGCCAGCCCATTATGGTCCGCAAAATCTCGTGGGCCTTTAGCTGGGCCGGCCCATTATGGTCTGCAAAATCTTGTGGGCCTTTAGTTGGGCCGGCCCATTTAAGCTTGTTGGGCCGTGCCATGTCTCGACGTATCATAGGCGCCTTCTGTTCAGTGAGTGGATGACATCTGTCCCAACGATGAGCCGACAAGTGTTTCCTCTAGCCAATGATGATTTTACACCTGGAAAATCCCCATTGGTCGAGGCTGTTAACTGGTTATCGGATCCAAAACCCGACCAGATAGCTTAACGGTGTTCCGTTACGGTGGATGCCACGTGTCGGTCACCCTTGACGAAAGCACTTCTGTGACGCGCGATTTATCATCATGGAAGTGGACACTTCCGTGATGATAATTTTTGTAATGTCATGGAACACTTCTACGACAGCACATGTATGACTATCTTGATTCTGTCATAAATTTGTCATGGATGTACATGCATGACAAAAAACGCGACCTACTATGACAAACACGTATCATCACGGAAGTGTATTTTTTTAGTGTATAATGTCCACCAAATGGACGATAACAAGGCTAACATGTGCAGTGATGCTACATAATCAACCAACTATGAAAGTAAGTATGGTCATACAGGGCAAGAGGTACTCACAAGAGCAATGCAAAGGTGCAAAGATAGTTGCGAGATTCTGTGGTCCCTTGAGAATGAATGTTCTTATGCAAACAGTTTTCATACAAGTGAGACGGTAAGGCACATGCAGAAATGTAGTTCAAATTTTGATGTGATATCATAGACAGTACCTTACGCTGCAGACGAGACCAATGTGACAAGATTATTCCAGTCACTGTTTGATAAATGTAGCACCGGAGACTTTCCAGAAATTTCATTTAGAGGCTTGCCATCAAAGTGTGCATGCCTTAGGTAGGAATGATACTTCATCAACAAGTGCTTGAAAAGCGCAACCAACCCTTGCTTGTCTTGACTATCCAGTTTGGACCTCGCCTATTTAAAAGAATGAAATCTTGTGTCTTCTGTCAGCAGAAACATATGCAATAATTACCATGAATAACATTAGTACATTACTTACACGTAAGTTATGGAGGAAGATCGAAATTGTTCTGTTCATGGTATAATCTTTCCATGAAGGAAAGATGCGCACAAAGTTCCTGACAACAATATAAGCTTCGTCTTCTAAACTGGGAAGAAATGGAGCAAGGGTCCTATTTGCTGCAATTGGGGCTCTCTCTCTCATTCGAAAAGGGATTTGGCAACTGGATTTGGTGTACTCTTTGCTGGAATGGGGGTTTTGCGTCGTATAACTGGTGCTATGTCAACTGGCATCATCATACTGTTTGCTGCAGTTGGGGTCTACTGAGTTGGGGCATCAGAGATGACCAGTGTAGTAGGGCTAGAGTATGCTAGAGTTGAGGTCGTGTTTTGTGGGTCAGGTGATATTGCAACTACACCTAATGGGCTATTTGATTTATCAGTTGTCACTACCTTTTCCAAATACTTTGCTCGTGTTTCTTCGTGATCAGCAACCGCCCTCTTCCTTTTGAACATCTGATACACAAGAACAACATTTGAATGGATAAATATGGTATGATGACAGATGGAATATGTACTGAAAATGGATAGGCAGGGCGTATTCACATACACGATGTGTAAACTAAGCTAATGGCAGTGCAACAAAGTAGAGGCAATTCAAAGCATCAGTTGCAAGATATGTGTAACAAATATAACCTTGGAAAGTTAGAGCAAGCATCTTGATGGGTGAATAAGATAGGGGTTCTGCCTATGACTCCTCCACTAGGGAGCTACATTTACTTAGGTCTCCCTCTAGCTCAGAATCACTGTTTGGATCATATTCTGAGCATGAATCTGTAGGTGGAGAGCGTTTGCATTGCATTGCATCCAGACTTGATTTCAGTCCCTTAATGCCAAGTTTGACAAAGAATGGCATTGTTCTGCTCTATTCTTTTCATGCGCGCAAGCTCATAATCATTATGATGTTTCTCAGTATCGGAGATTCATGAAAACATAAAAAATAGTCAGATTATCTATGGAATGCATTGAAGAATGTCTCCCTATAAACCCCTGCATATGCAAAGCTCACCCCCCAACCGTGCTGACCAGACCACACACAGAAATACAAACCTCTTTTGTCTCTATAATAGGCAGACACACATTTCAAAACTGAAGTAGGAACATTAGAATCATATCAAATTCGTATTTGAACAAATAAACTAAGGAGTTATTGAGTGGCATAATGTTTAGCTTCAAGGGTGGAGTCCTGGTAGTGCGACACAAAGCAAGTAGGCAGATTGTATTCCATGTAAAAGATCGTAGTCCATGTAAAAGGTGCAAATGACACTTTCTTTCTATACAATGCAGTGTTCATTGCCCACACACGATGGAAAAGATCACACAGAGAAATACTATTTACTCATGTCTGCGGTTCCAGTATTTTGAAATAGGTTGGTCCACCCTAAAAGAATATTGACGACAAATATGACTAGGCAAGCATAGAGGTAGCGAATCAATAATTACTTGTGAGCTTACTAGGACAAGTATGCAGAATTGTAACTGCAGTAAGAGACCGTCCAAAATATGAATCAAGTAGTTGGTCTAGCACTTATTGTTTGCAACTAATTGACATGAATAATTGGATATCATATCGAATGAGTAAGAAAGACAAGTAAATTTGTCAACAAACCTGGCCTGCAGTAGTAATCTGGGTCAATGTCACTATGACCAACAATCCAAAATGACTAGTGTTTGTTCCTAGGGCTGGAATTTTGAAACCCTGTGAACTTTACAGGTACTAAAGTGTAACATCCCAAATTTTCAATTTGGAATGTTATACATTAAGTCATCATGCATTACATATTTTCTTGCATTTGCCGATCCAAGAAATTTCACGCAACTCAAGGACCCTCGGAGAGAGTTGAGATTTCGTTATTTTCATATTTGAGTTTTCCTCAAATTTTGAAAATAGGATCATTTGATTTTATTTATTTTATCTTCAATTATTTCTACTATCAATATGAGAGAGGGAATAAAATGACTTTCCCAAAATAAAGAAATAATGAAGATTTAATAAAAAATTCAAATAAGATTTTTATTTTAAAGTTTTTCACTTTTTATTTGCCTTAGGGAAAAATGCGTGTTTTTTAAAATTGCATTTTAGGCCCCGTGTTAAAGTTCATTTTGTTCGACTCATTTTTAGGAGTCGGGAAAAATTTACTTTGTAAATTTTGGAGTTCGTTTAGATTTTATTTTATTCATTTTTCTATGCGTGATTTTGTTTATTTAAAAAATGCTTGGCGCCCTCTGGGCCAAGGGCCCACTGCCCAACCGCCCCTCCCTCAAGGCCACACAAGACGTTAGCCGCCGCCGCCCGGCCGAGTCCGAGGAGGACTCCTCCTCCTCCTTCCTTTGCTTGCCCCCTCCCCAAGCTACTCCCCTTTAAATACCCCTCACCCCTCTCCTCCCCAACCCGCAGCCGCCGCCACTTGCGCCGCCCGGCCGCGCCGCCGTTGCCGCTTGCCGCCGCCTAGCCGCCCCGCCTCCCACCTCGTCGAGGTAGCCACGCCGCGCCACCCTCCCCCTTGGTTTGGTTTTTTTTCTATAAAAACCGTTCCGGTTTTCTTCGTCCGTTGTTTGGTTTTTTTTCGAAACCCTAGATCGGTTTTATTTTTCCGGTTTTGTTGTTTAGCGAAGCGTCACGGACCGCTCGCCTTAACGAACGTGATCACCGGTTATTCTCGTTAACGAACGTCCGCTCGCTTAACCGCTCGCTGCTTTCTTTAACGGATTTATTCCGCTATTTTCGATCGCGATTTCAGATCCGATCTTCGTTCTAGTTTATCTTCTCGCCGCTTATCGGAATCAGGTGATTCAAGCGCTCGAGTTTCGCTTTCAAACCGCCGTTCCGACTAATCAACTTAAACAAAGTTTTGCTACTGTAAAATTTGACCTAGTTTCAACTTGCTAGAACCGAGCTGTTTTCTTCCGCCGGATGTTTTCCCGCCAGAGATCACCCAGTTGATTCAGCAGCAGAACACTTTGATCCAAACATTGGTACAGAACCAAGGCAACAACAACAACCGACCGCCACCACCACCTGCGGATCACTTGACACGTTTCTTAAGGATGAACCCGCCGGTGTTTTTCAAAGAGCACCGAGCCGATAGTAGCGTATGATTGGCTCTGTAAGGTAGGGAGGAGTTGACCACCGCAGGATGTACAGATGGAGAGAAGGTGAAGTTTGCTGCACACCAGCTTGAAGGACCCGCAGCAAAGATGGTGGGAGAATTTTACAGCCACTTACCCTATAGATACTGGCCACATGGGATCAGTTTCAAAGAAGCTTTCAAGACCGCCCATGTCTCAAAGGAGCTATGGCCATGAAGAAGCGTGAGTTTCGCAACTTACGCCAAGGAGGAAGGACTGTTGGCCAGTATGTGGATGATTTTAGTAAGTTAGCACGTTATGCCCCAGATGATGTTGCTACAGATGCAGCTAAGCAGGAGAAGTTTCTGGAAGGACTGAATGATGAGTTAAGCATGCAGTTGATGGTAGCAAGTTTCAATAACTACCAGGAGTTGGTAGACCGTGCCCTCATGATTGAAGGAAAGCAGCAACAAATTGAGAACCGCAAGAGGAAGTATGGGCAGGGAAGTATAACTCGAGCCCAGCAGAAGCCTGTTATACCCCTAAACAGGGAGTTCGGGCCAAAGATACCCATGGAGGAGGTAGTTCGCACAACCATAATGGCACCAAGAATGGGAACGGAATGGAGCAAGCAATGGATGTAACCGCACCAACCCGTCAACACCATCCAAGGTAGACCTGAGCCACATCACTTGCTTTAAGTGCCGCAAGACCGGCATTATGCAAACGAATGTCCGTAAGGCCGTAATGGAAATGGCAATGGAAGCTCAGAAAGAAGCCGAACAATTACAACAAAGGACAAGTGAACCACGATACCGTGGAGGAGGTTGAAGCTCAGCCAGATGCAGAATAGGTAAGTTTCGGTTAAGTCATTTATCGCAGCTTGTTCTTTTCGACATCTTGGTGCATTGCATTCATACATATCAAGGGGATTTGTGGATAAGTACAAATTACCAACCCAAGCCCTTAGGTCACCCATGCTAGTAACCTCACCCAGAAAGCGTAATACATGGCTAGTATATGGTGTGATCGATTGCACATTAAGGATTGCACACTATGTTTTTCCCTCGGACCTAATAGTTCTGGAATCCCAAGGATTGGATGTGATATTAGGCATGGATTGGTTATCAAGTATGGAGGGAACATAGATTGCGCCACTAAGTCAATTTTGCTTACCACCCCGTAAGGGAGGAGAATCAAGTATGTATCATGGCATGAGCCGAGGAGAGCACAAGTAAATTCCTTATCAGAGTTGTGCGGGAAGAAGTACCGATGGTAAGGGATTACCCTGACGTGTTTCCTAAGAGTTGCTGTGAATGCCACCGGATAGAGACATTGAGTTTTTGATTGAGCTTTTGCGGTGCACAGGCCCAATATCGGCGACCATACAGGATGCCCGCACAGTGATTTGGCGGAAATCAAGAAGCAGATTAAGGAGCTATTGGATAAAGGTTATATACGCCCAAGTTCTTCGCCTTTGGGGATCACCCGTACTTTTTAGTAGAGAAGAAGGACGGATCATTAAGGATGGTTGTAGACTATCGTGGTTTAAATGAAGTAACGATCAAGAACAAGTACCCACTACCAATGATAAATGATCCGCTTTGATCGCTTGCAAGGAGCTAAAGTGTTTTCCAAGATCGACGGCGATCGTGGTACCATCGCTTGAAGATTCGGGAGCAGGACATACCTAAGACAACATTTACCACGAGATATGGATTGTATGAATATACCGTTATGTCATTTGGACTGACTAACGTCGGCCTATTTCATGAACCCGATGAACAAAGTGTTTATGGAGTTTTGGATAAGTTTGTCGTGGTGTGCATAGATGCGATTTTGGTTTTCACGAAGAATGAAGAGGAACATAAGGAACAGTTGCGATTGGTTGTGGAGAAACTAAGGGAACATCCGTTATATGCCAAGTTCAGCAAATGTGAGTTTTGGCTAAAGGAAGTTGGATTTCTTGGACATGTTATATCCGGAGAAGGGATAGCAGTTGACCCCACAAAGGTAGAGACCGTAACCAAATGGGAAGCACCAACGACAGTTGGAGAGATCCGGAGTTTCCTTGGACTCGCAGGATACTACCGAAGATTCATTGAGAATTTCTCAAGGATTGCAAAGCCTATGACGGAATTGCTGAAAAAGGATACCAAGTTCATATGGACTAAGGATTGTGAGGCAAGTTTTCAGTAGTTGAAGAAAAGATTGGTTACCTCACCTGTGTTAATTTTGCCAGATCAGACCAAGGATTATGAGATGTATTGCGACGCTTCACGTCGAGGACTTGGAGCAGTGCTTATGCAGGAAGGAAGAGTTGTTTCGTATGCTTCACGACAGCTTAAGCCTCATGAGTTGAATTATGCCACACATGATTTGGAGTTAGCAGCTGTTGTGCATGCATTGAAGACATGGAGACATTTTCTCATTGGAAATCATTGTGAGGTGTACACGGATCACAAGAGTTTGAAGTACATCTTCACGCAGAAGGAATTAAATCTCAGACAGAGGAGATGGTTGGAGCTTATTAAGGATTATGATATGAGATTGCATTATCACCGGGAAGGCTAACGTTGTAGCAGCATTTATTGAGCCGTAAGAGCCACGCCAATACACTAATGGTGGGAGAATACCCAAGGAGTTAGTCAAGACCTTCGAGAGCTATGTTTGGAAATAGTTCCGAGAGGCTATGTAGCAACATTGGAGATTCAGTCTACGTTGATGGACAAAATCAGAGAAGCCCAAAAGGCAGATAAGGAAGTTGCCTCTATAAAGGAGAAAATGAGCGAAGGAAAAGCTAAGGGATTTCGTGAGGATGAGCACGATACCCTATGGTTTGAGGACCGTGTTTATGTGCCAAATGACCCGGAGATCGTGAAGTTGATTCGCAAGAAGCACATGATTCGCCCTACTCGATTCACCCAGGAAATACCAAGATGTATTTAGATTTGAAGGAAACATTCTGGTGGACCGGAATGAAGAAGGATATTGCAGAGTATGTAGCAGTTTGTGATGTATGTCAAAGGGTGAAGGCAGAACATCAGAAGCCAGCAGGATTGTTGCAACCATTGCCGATACCCGAATGGAAGTGGGATAAACTAGGCATGGATTTCATCACAGGTTTGCCAAAGACTCGCTCGAGCTATGACTCGATTTGGGTTATAGTCTAATCGCCACGAAGGTAGCTCATTTCATTCGACCAAGACTACCTATAGCAGTGCTAAGTTGGCAAAGATATACATGACCAGAATTGTGTGTTTACACGGAGTTCCGAGGAGTATCAGACGATAGAGGAACCCAATTTACCTCAAAGTTTTGGAATCGGTTGCACGAAACAATGGGAACCAGGCTGGAATTTAGTACAGCTTTCCACCCATTGCATCGATGGATGATCGAGAGAGTCAATCAGATTTTGGAGGATATGCTGAGAGCTTGTGCACTAGATTATGGATCTAGTTGGGATGATAACTTACCGTACGCAGAGTTTTCGTATAACAACAGTTACCAAACCAGCTTGAAGATGGCACCTTTCGAGGCCTTGTACGGAAGGAGGTGCAGGACACCGTTATCATGGGACGAAGCCGAGACCGCTGCTTGTTTGGACCAGATTTGATCAAGGAGTCCGAACAGAAGGTTGTTGATTCGCGATAGGCTCAAAGTAGCCCGATCCTGCATGTAAAAGCTATGCGGATTCAAAACGCAAGGCGATGGAATATGAAGTTGGAGACAGAGTTTATCTTAGAGTATCCCCACTTCGAGGAGTTAAGCGTTTTGGAGTTAAAGGAAAATTAGCACCACGTTTCGTTGGACCGTATAGGATCTTGCAACGCATGGGAGAAGTTGCTTATAAGCTGGAATTGCCAGAGGGACTGTCAGAAGTTCATGATGTATTCCATGTTTCTCAGCTGAAGAAATGTCACTCCGAGATAGCAGAGATACCGTTAAGAGATACAAGACCACTTGAAGCAATTCAGTTGAAGGATGATTTGACATATGAGGAGAAACCAGTCAAGATTCTCGATTAGGGCCAGCAGAGTTACTCGCAGCAAGGTTATCAAGTTTTGCAAGGTTCGTGGAGCCACCACACCGAGGATGAGGCCACTGGGAAAGAGAAGAAGATTTGCTCAAGGATCACCCTCACCTATTTTCTAGTTAACCCGAATCTCGAGGGCGAGATTCATCTTAAGGGGGGTAGGTTTGTAACATCCCAAATTTTCAATTTTGAATGTTATACAATAAGTCATCATGCATTACATATTTTCTTGCATTTGCCGATCCAAGAAATTTCACGCAACTCAAGGACCCTCGGAGAGAGTTGGAGATTTCGTTATTTTCATATTTGAGTTTTCCTCAAATTTTGAAAATAGGATCATTTGATTTTATTTATTTTATCTTCAATTATTTCTACTATCAATATGAGAGAGGGAATAAAATGACTTTCCCAAAATAAAGAAATAATGAAGATTTAATAAAAAAATCAAATAAGATTTTTATTTTAAAGTTTTTCACTTTTTATTTGCCTTAGGGAAAAATGCGTGTTTTTAAAAATTGCATTTTAGGCCCCGTGTTAAAGTTCATTTTGTTCGACTCATTTTTAGGAGTCGGGAAAAAATTTACTTTGTAAATTTTGGAGTTCGTTTAGATTTTATTTTATTCGTTTTTCCATGATTTTATTTATTTAAAAAATGCTAGGCGCCTCCCGGGCTAAGGGCCCACTGCCCAGCCGCCTCCTCAAGACGCTCACACAGGCTGGGCCAGCCGGCCGAGTCCGAGGAGGACTCCTCCTCCTCCTCCCTTTGCTTGCCCTCCCCAAGCTACTCCCTTTAAATACCCTCACCCCCTCTCTCCTCCCCAACCGCCCGCCACGCCAACCTCGCAGCCGCCGCCACTTGCGCCGCCGCCGCCTTCTTGGCGCCGCTTGACGCCGCCGCCCGCCGCCCGCCGAGCACCACTGCCGAGGTAGTCACGCGCCACCCTCCCCTTGGTTCGGTTTTTTCTATAAAACCGCTCCGCTTTTCTTCGTCCGTTGTTCGGTTTTTTTTCAAACCCTAGATCGGTTTTATTTTTCCGGTTTTGTTGTTTAGCGAAGCGTTACCGGACCGCTCGCCTTTAACGAACGTGATCACTGTTATTCCGGTTAACGAACGTCCGCTCGCTTAACCGCTCGTCGCTTTCTTTAACGGATTTATTCCGCTATTTTCCGATCGCGATTTCAGATCCGATCTTCGTTCTAGTTTATCTTCTCGCCGCTTATCGGAATCAGGTGATTCAAGCGCCGGAGTTTCGCTTTCAAACCGCCGTTCCGACTAATCAACTTAAAAAAGTTTTGCTACTGTAAAATTTGACCTAGTTTCAACTTGCTAGAACCGAGCTGTTTTCTTCCGCCGGTTGTTTTCCGTTGTTTTGTTTGATTCGCTTTTCTTTTGCAAACTGTGGTTCTTAAGTTGAAATTTTTGGCCAGATCTTTTATTCGAGATTTACCCGTGCATTAAATGAGTACTTATTGTATGCTTGTTGTTTGTCTGCGATAGATCACCCGGAGTGCGCCGCTTGTTACTTCGAATCTCTAGGTTTCGCGGATCATCAGCAAGGCAAGTAACACTTTGATCATACTTTCTCATACCCAGTTTTTATGCATTAGATCAGTCCTCGGACACTTGCATGATTAGGATCTAATTAAATTGTGGGATGGGAAGTAGTTGAGGTAGTACCTATTACCTGTTTACTTATGAAACCTTGGGAGTTACGTCTACGTTTGCTTAATTGCCATGCTATGCTAGTGGACGTGGATTGGGTGAGTGTATCCATGACAGATGTGAGATTGTTAAATTAATGGTTTATTTAAGGTGGCAACTTAAACACACATCTGGGTGGATTGAGGCACCTGGTTTCCATCAGGACTTGCCTGCTTTTTCTTGGACCGCCACCTGTGCTCAAAGGGATCATAAGATCATTCATGCTAGTAACTTCCGTGTGCAGCCACAAGCCATTATGGGCTCGGCATAGTTGAGTAAGTTGTGCGAACTCCACGGGTAGACTAGTAGATATAGGGGTTGTAGGTTGGTACGGTCTACCCACAAGTAAGGTGCTAGCGCTCGAAAGACTATGTCTCGGCCATCAGTTTCTCAAACACCCCGCAAAGACGAGAAACCAAACGGAGGCGATCGAGTCTTGTGGGGAAAAGTGCTAAACCTCTGCAGAGTGTATAAACTAATCATGATTAGCCGTGTCCCCGTTATGGACATCTTGAGTATCTAGTACTTGAATATCATGTGAATCTCAACATGTTACTCTAATTAATATTGTTGGGTTTTTAATGAGTACTTTTAATTGGGATTGAGGATGCTGTCAACCATTCTCAATGTTTAACAACCACCATGATAGTTAAACAAATTTATTCCTTTGCAAGAGGGAAAAACTGGCTTTATGCAAAATCAGAATCAGAGAGCTTTTCCACCAGCCATATATGCATGTAGTATAGGCTTATTCCTTCATTACTCTCTATGTGTTACATTGCCAAAGATATTCCATGTGTCGACCTGCTGGCTGCAACTTTCATGTTGCAGACTTTTCGACGCATTTAGTAAGGTGCTTTAGGTCGTGGTTCTATACTCAAGATGTTACCGGAGTTGATGGACTCACTTATCTTCCTAGTCTTCCGTTGTTATCGTTATTAGATGGCCTTAAGCCATATTTATTGTAATAAGTCCTCTTTTGGACAACGATGTAATAAGTGTGTGATTGCTACTCTGTTATAAATCCTTCGGCATCTTGTGTGGTGTCAGCATTACTGATCCAGGGATGACACCTGAGCACAGAGACTTGATCCATTCGGGTCGGGTCGCTACATAAAGATTACTGAAATACATCTGAACCATTAAGTGTAGGTAGCACTCAGTACACAACAGACCCTAATGACAGTCCTGCCGAATGAGTAATGAATCAATTAGAAAATGGGTGATGAGGAGTTGTTGAGTGTTGAGGACGTATCTCAGGATAAATCGGGTTGGCTTGGTGGCTGCTGCATGCCTGAGCCCTGAACGGACTAGGAAGGTAGGCACGGTGGCATGCCCGAGAAGCGGTGACGCTGTTGGGAGAGCGGCTCCTGAACTCCTGTTAGTCCGGCATCTCCTCCTAGAGTCATGCCATCCAGTGATGGCAAGTAGCCGGCGAGGCAGGCGGTTGGGCTTGAGTAGAGATTGAAAGCGCAGCAGAACAGAGAGGAATCGGGGCCTGGGCCGACCCAAAATCCCAGGGTGGGCCATGGACCACCATGGGCACCCTGTAGATACACACCCGAGCGGCGTACATGTATTTTCAAAACTAAATTAGGAACATTTAGCTGACCAATTAAATGACTTTGTTTTTATAATATCATATTTGTATTTGAACAACTAAGCTTGTTTAGCTTGATGGGTGGAGCAGTGCTATTATGACACGAAGCACGTATGCTAATCGTATAGTGAACATAAAAGGGGGAAACCCTAAGAATTTTTTAGCAAAAGAGGGTTTCCCCTCCGATTTCTATTAAAGAAACCACCACAGAACCAACATGATCAATTAAACCCTAAGCATGATCAATTAACTTTGCCATGGCAGATTTAAAGTTGCTGACCGCAGAAATGCTATTTAGCATCCATTGTTTGCTTTGAACTAAGAAATAAATTCTAAGAGCTGAAAATAAAGTATAGTAACCAAGTTATGATCTATTTTCTGGTTGAGATGAAAAAGTTGAGCAGATGTGAAGTGCCACCTCTCTTGCAGCACCGTGTAGGCATCGGGGGTGTGATGGCTCTTGGTGGCGTTGAAGCAGATCTGCGACGGTAGACGGGTGCATCAGGGGATAAGTTCCATTGCGGTGGACGAGAAGGTCGTGTGAGCGGCCCTTGCAAAGAGGACGACGGCGCCGATGAAGGGAGAGGACACGATGCAAGGCTCCTGGTTCGTCACCGTGGATGAGAAACGTCCATCTCTAGCAGTGGACGACGCGGTCTTGGTAGCGCTCCGGCATGGTGGAGGACGGTGGCGATGGATGGGGTGGAGGACGGCGGCGATGGATGGGGTGGCGGACGGAGGAGGCTGGTGTGGGGATGGTGTTCTAGCGCGGACGGTGTATGAATGGGAAAATGAAGGGAGAGGTATGGGGAACCATGTTTTTGGGATGCGCCTGTCTGAAATATGGGAAGTTTACGAACTTAGCCCCCGTTTAAAATTGGGGCGTCTCGTCGGTTGGGGATAGGACGGTAATCTTGCATCTCCCCAATATTTGCCAGAGCGATTTTGAGCGAGGAGAGGGTGTTTTGGCGCCCACGTTTGGCACCCACGGTGTATGAACGGGGCTGACAGGTAGGGCCGTTGTGTCACGTCTAAGTGAAGTTACAAACCTACCCCTATTGAAAATATTTGCCTACATCGATTTCGGCTGAGTCGAGTTTGTTTTGTTGCCCACCGTGTATGAATGGGCAAATGGAGGGAGAGACAGAGGTATTTCGGACGAGCTTGAATCAAATGTGTTTTGCCGCCCATGTTTAGCACCAACCGTGTCGGAATGGGCTTAGAGGTGGTCGTTTCACGTCTAATTGAAGTTACTAACCTACCCCTATTGAGAGCAGTGGAAATCGGACCGATTAGGACGGGGGTAGACAGTAATTTCCATCTCCCAAACACTGGCTTCGGGCAGCCGACGTGGGAGTGGACATTTTACCGCCTCTTTCAAATTTTGGGACCATAAGCATCCACGCTTACCCTGGCAACTAATTCGAATCCATTTTGTATTCCTATACAAATCTTTATAAATCATTCTATGTGTTTTTATATATCTTCAAAAGCACGACAAAGATGTATTCCACTGTCATATATGAATATGATTTACAAATGCCGATACTCCAATTCAGAAGCTAGAATCCAGTTTAAGGTGAATTCGAATATTTGAAACCACTTTATGTCCAACTCAAGTGTCACTCGCAGCATAATGTGAAATCCCATTTAGATATGTACACAAGCGATGTCTCAAGATTCAAAATACCCAGTCAATCAACCAATAATGTACAAAACTAATAGACATATAAACACTTATAGAGTATATGGATCAATAATATCAACTAACATACATAAGCCAGGCCGCTGTACTTTTTTTGCTAGAAAAGCATCCTTTTTTTAGCGAAGCTAGTACAACATCTTGGCCCTTTCAGATGCGTGCCACTTAAGGACCATCTATACTGCTATTATTGCTAAATGCATATTCAACCCGATTGGCATATTAGTAGGTATGGCACAGCAATCAAAGTGAAATGTCTCGGAGTCTTATCAATTAATACAGACTTGTGCTAAAAAATTACAAACCAAAAAACAAAAAACAATTATTATGTGGTCTCTAAAACAAATGGTTTGATCGATTACATGAACAGACAACACAAAGGTTATTCGACGATGGAAAGAACATTTCACCTATGATTTACCAAGTGGGAATTTAATTTCCTTTTTTCCTTCAGGACCTTAACAATGCGGTCAGTCTCAGCTTGCTTCGTTTTGAAATCCACCAATATTTAATGGTTGTCTTGAGTACTGCTTGTGATTGTGTTGTTTGCTTCCTCAACATGTCAACTTCATCTCTAAGTGCAGAAGCAGAATCTCTTTCTACCAATAGTTTAGCCTCTAGAGCATCAATAGTTGGCAATTGATGATGCTCGGTTGGGCCGGTGCCACTGCTGTGGGATGATACAACGTCCATGGGGACCTCACTCTTTGATCTTGGGCTAACCTGCTTTTCCATTAAAGTTTTGATTGGATTCTGAAAAGTTGAAGTTAGCAAAACATCACAACTGGGAGTTATAACAGCAAACCAGTTAAACAAACAAGGAATTAAAGAGTTTCAATTGGATGCTGAAAAGTAGTTATTAACATCATTGTAACCAGTTGCAGCAGCAAAGCAGTTAAGCAAACAAGTTTTGCAAAAGGTACCTCTTGTGGCATTGGAGTTTATTTTGGATCATGAAAAGTTGAGTAGCCAGTAACATGATTAGAGCAACCGATTGCAGCAGCAAAGCAGTTAAACAAACAAGTTTTGCAAAAGGAACCTGTTGTGGCATTGTAGTTTCTCTTGGATCCTGAAAAGTTGAGTAGTCAGTAACTTCATTAGAGCAATAAGTTATAGCAGCAAACCTGTTACACAAATATATTTTTGAAAATATACCTGTTGTGCAATTGGACTTCCAATTGGATCATGAAAACTTGAAGTTGGTAAGATGATTACAGCAACAAGGTACAGCAGCAAACCAGGTAAACAAGGAAGTTTCTGGAAACACACCTCACAGCTAACAGAAGTTTCAGTTGGATCCTGCAAACTTGAATGTTAGCAATCATAAATAAAGTGTTGCAAGAACCATAAGAAACTAACATCAAAGTAGTAAAACTAACCAGTTTTGGCAACGTATTTAATTACACATGAACTAGTAAAACTAACAAGTTCTTGGCAACATATTAAAGTAACAAGTCGGTACCGTTTACCAAAGAATACGTATATCTCAGAATTTCTTTGATGTAAGCAAAATGATTCCAACATATATATATATATATATATATATATATATATATATATATAAGTTAAAAATACGGTGTCCCTCATATAAACCTGACAGTTATCTATCTATGAACATGCAAAACATTACTAGTGCTACAAGTGATAACAGCAAACCATTTAAACAAACAAGGTATCGAAACGTAAATTACACGTGAATTCTGCTGCACCCTAGAGGTACATATGACCAGCTATCTATGTGCTTTAAGTTCAGGCAAACAGGTAATTCTTAACAGTAAGTATCAAACACATAGATAGGCGCAGTCTATAATAGGATTAACAGGCTATGGCATTATGTAATCAGTAGCAAACTAAATTAAGCCAAGCAACGTAGTTGAACAATTTTGCAATAAGTGGCTAACTAAAATTCCGAGAAGCAGGTACCTGAACTTATGCTAGCTCTTTGTACAGGCACACTGCAACTTCTTTTTCGCTTACAAGGTTCTTCGAAGAGTCCATGGCATCAATTGCTTGGATACGCAGTCCCAATACTTCTTTCTTCCCATACTGCATTGGTAAGTCGAATGGTTAATCTGATAAGATGGTGCGTCCTTGATATGTTATATGAGGACGGGTTGTCAAACTAGTTGTAGCCACACACATCACACTCACTTTTACTGTATATTTCATGCGATTACATTTGGCATATCAAGATCTAAGAAATCTACAATAGGATGAAAAGACTGGCATCCTTCACATTATTGGCGAACTCGGTTCATAGAAACAAGCAATTCAACCATTATGTGGGTAATCAAAAGCGCCACTGGAATATTTTTCACTACCGCAATCATACACGCAAAAAGGGGCGACGCCACCGTAGGGGCGAGCTGGTATGGGCGGCTGCCTCGGGTGGCTGGAAAGTGTGCACCTAGTTTGAGTCATCCAGGTTGGCCCAGGCTAGTTTTGTTCGTCCCAACGCATGAGAAGGCAATGTAAAATTGAACAAAAATGTTTCAATTTGGATGGGCCAATAACATAAGTGCAAGGCAGGCCCTATAGCAGGCTCGCGGCCCAAACGAGCACTAAGGGAGTCCCAGACTAGGGGGTGTCCGGATAGCCGGACTATCGTCATGGCCAGACTCCAAGACTAAGAAGATACAAGATTGAAGACTTCGTCCCGTGTCCGGATGGGACTTTCCTTGGCGTGGAAGGCAAGCTTGGCGATACGGATATGTAGATCTCCTACCATTGTAACCGACTGTAACCCTAACCTATCCGGTGTCTCAGATAAACTGGAGGGTTTTAGCCCATAGGACGAACAACAATCATACCATAGGCTAGCTTCTAGGGTTTAGCCTCCTTGATCTCGTGGTAGATCTACTCTTGTACTACCCATATCATAAATATTAATAAAGCAGGAGTAGGGTATTACCTCCATCGACAGGGCCCGAATCTGGGTAAAACCATCGTGTCCCTTGTCTCATGTTACCATCCGCCTAGACGCACAGTTCGGGACCCCCTACCCGAGATCCGCCGGTTTTGACACCGACATTGGTGCTTTCATTGAGAGTTCCTCTGTGTCGTCACCGATAGTCCCCATGGCTCCTTCGATCATCAACAACGAAGCGGTCCAGTGGTGAGACTTTTCTCCCGGACAGATCTTCAGATTCGGCGGCTTTGCGCTGCTGGGCCAATTCACTTGGCCATCGGGAGCGAATCGAAGCTACGCCCGCCATCAAGTCGATTTGGAAGTTTGAACTATACGGCCGATATCCGCGGAGACTTATCTTCGACGGATTTGAGCTGCGCCTGCCGCGTGACTGTCTCGATGGGCATGATCTAGCTCTGTTTAACAAAGTGCCTCGAGGCCGCACTCCGCCTGGCTCCGACCCTTAATCCGAGCCGGATTCCCGATCGAGGACGGGTGGTTGGACACCGCCTGGGGCTACCATCTCACGGGCGATTGAGCGAACTCCATCCCCGTCCTTTGCGAAGACCTTGACTCAGGTGCCGGACTCCTCTCCGGACCAACCCTCCGCGCCCTTGCCAATCGAATCCGATTGGGCGCCCGGTATGGAGTTCACGGCCGCGGACATCTTTCAGCACTCGCCCTTTGGCGACATTCTGAATTCGTTAAAGTCTCTCTCTTTATCCGGAGAGCCCTGGCCGGACTGCGGACAGGAAGGTTGTGATACGGATGATGAAATTCAAAGCCCACCCACCACCCACTTTGTAGCCACTGTCGATGATTTAACCGACATGCTCGACTTCGACTCCGAAGGCGTCGACGGTATGAACGACGACGCCGGAGACGACCAAGACCCAGCGCCTACAGGCAATCGGAAGGCCACCTCGTCATATGACATATACATGGTGGACATCCCAAAAGATGGGAACGGCGATGGAACAACGTAGGATGACCCCTCCAAGAAACAGCCGAAGCGCCGACGTCAGCGGCGCAGCTCTAAATCCCGCCACAATAAAAACAGTGACTCCGGCACGGGAGATAATAACACCCCGAACAGTGCCGAAGAGAACCCCCTCCAGCAGGACTCATCACAGGAGGAGGGAGAAGCAAGTCCGCACGACAGTGCGGCAGAAAGAGAGGTCGAGGACGATAATTATGCGCCTCCCTCCGAAGATGAGGCAAGCCTCGACGACGACGAATTTGTCGTGGCCCGAGGATCCCGGCCAACAGAGCTGCTTTCAAACGCAGGCTTATAGCCATGGCAAGCAGCCTCAAGAAAGCAGCAACAGCTTAGAGCTGACTAGGATCTGCTAGGTGATGATGGACACAAGTCCTTGCAGCCAAGAGTATGAACTCGAACGCCTCCAAAAGCTACCCCAAACGCAGGCCGTTGCCTCGATCGGAGGAGGAAGCACCCAAGTCACCAGCGCGACGACATGGCATCGGCCACCCGTGGCCGTGTGACAGAAGCCTCTCGGCCTCCGCTCAAACCACACCCCGACGCCAAGACAAAAGTACCAAGGCACGGGAAACGCTACCGGACTTGCGAGATATATTGGAGGATAAGGCAAAACATACAAGATCGATCTACGGATCGGCGTGGGCGCCTAACGACGCTGGGTGATTACCGTCGCGGATACAAAGAAACCCGGCCGGGCGAACACGAGACAAAGCTCATATGAGCTACGTCGTGATATAGCCCAAGACAAAGGCGCCGCACACCCACTATGCTTCACAGATGAAGTAATGGATCATCAAATCCCCGAGGGCTTCAAAAACGTAAACATCAAATCATACGATGGTACCACAAATCCTGCGGTCTGGATTGAGGGCTATCTCCTCCATATCCACATGGCCCGCGGTGATGATCTACATGCCATCAAATACCTCCCACTCAAGCTTAAAGGACCAGCTCGGCATTGGCTCAACAGCTTGCCAGCAGAATCAATTGGTTGTTGGGAGGACACGAAGCCGCATTCCTTGATAACTTCCAGGCAGAGATGTGCGACCACCAGACGCCGATGACCTTAGCCACATAATCCAGCAGCGTAAGAATCGGCGGACAATTACGGACACGGTTCCTAACAAAGAAAAATCAAATCATTGACTGTCCGAATGCAGAGGCCCTTGCAGCCTTCAAACATAACATCTGCGACGAGTGCCTTGCCCGGCACCTAGGACAGGAAAAGCCAAAATCCATGGCAGCCCTCACAACACTCATGACCCGCTTTTGTGCGGGAGAGGACAGCTGGCTAGCTCGAAGCAACAACTTGGCCAAACATCCTGATAGTTCGGATACCAAGGACAGCAAAGGTAGGTCGTGTCGCAACAAGAACAAGCGCCGCATTAACGGCGAGAACACTGAAGATACGGCCGTCAATGCCGGATTCAGAGGCTCTAAACCCGGTCAGTGGAAGAAGCCATTCAAAAGAAATACCCAGGCCCGTCCAACTTGGACCGAATACTCGATCGCTTGTGCCAGATACATGGCACCCCTGAAAAACCATCCAATCACACCAACAGGGACTGTTGGGTGTTCAAGCAAGCCGGCAAGTTAAGTGATGAACTCAATGACAAGGGGCTGCATAGCGATTACGAGGAAGAGACCCGGCCGCCGAACAATAGAGGACAGACGGGTTTTCCCACGCAAGTGCGGATGGTGAACATGATATACGCAACCCATATACCCAAAAGGGAGCGGAAGCGTGCACTAAGGGACGTATATACGATGGAGCCGCCGCTCAAGTTCAACCCATGGTCTTCCTGCCCGATCACCTTTGATCAAGGGACCACCCCACTAGCATCCGTCACGGGCGGTTTCGGGCCGCATTGGTTCTTGACCCAATTATCGACGGATTTCACCTAACCAGAGTCCCGATGGACGGCGGCAGCAGCTGAACTCGCTTTATCAGGATACAAGGTGCACAAAATGGGCATAGACCCTCAAGGATTAAAACTACAAAGACGACCTTTAAAGGCGCCATACCGGTGTAGAGGCCGGTTATACGAGCTTGGTTACACTCAAGTGGTCTTCGGATCCCGGATAACTTCCGGGCGAAGAGTTAATCTTTGACATCGCCCTGCTCAGAAGCGGCTATCATGCACCGCCGGACGAACCGTGACGGTAAAGTTCAATGCGGTGCCGCACTACGCATACCTCAAGCTCAAGATGCCAGGCCCTCGAGGAGTAATCACGGTCAATGGAAACACCGAACGCTCTCTCCGAACGGAGGAGCACACGGCGGCCCTCGCAACGGAGGTACAAAGCAGCCTCTCACAGCAACTCTCGAGTCCGGCCATTAAACGTCCGGACAATGTCAAGCGCGCCCGGAGTAACCTACAACAAGACCGCCTGGCACGATTCAAGCATCGCCAGAGTAATCCGCCCCAACCCCAGCCCTCGCGAAATTGCGAAGCTAGTGTTACGCTGCATATAATTACGCTCTGGAGATACCATGGGCATATGGGGAGGGCAAGACCACGACGCCAAGAATGCGGCTCGACCGCACTGTGGGCCCCGATTGTGTCATTCTTTTCCTTTTTCCTTTTTCTTCCTTTTTCTTACTTTCAGGACTCCGTCTTCCGAAGTCCCGTCCGCACTAGAATCGCCAAACTCACGATGCAACAGCCAGGAAACAAGAAGCCACGTCGAAGTGTTCAGGTGGTTTCTATTACGAGCATTATACCTGTTTTACATACCATCCCGCAGCTTACCCCTGGAGGGGGACATGTTAGATAGTCCCATCCCTTGCTTACCGCACTATTTTCATCGTTCTGCCTTCATTGCGGTCCCTTTTTGAATAAACAATACATAGCTTTTGCTTATTATTGCTCTACTTACTTTATCTATACATATGTTCATTTCACGACATGTTGCAACCGTACACTTTGGTACGGCCAATACACCAGGGGCTTAAGTATCCCAAAATTATGGTGTGATAAGTCCGAACACTTTCACAAGTGCGGCACCCGAACTTATAGCATTATATGAATCGGCTCGAATCATGTCTTGGGTCAATAGTTGGGTTTGCCCGGCTCCGTGTTTTGGTACCTTACGCCCGTTATATCGGCTAAGGTAGCACCGGGAGAACCACTGCGATTGTGCCCCAGTTGAGCTGGGTCGAGCACCTCAGTGGAGAAAGCTAAAACTAACCGTCATGATAGGGCGAGAGCCGGTCGCTGTTCGAGAGGTTTTTTCGGGTCCCTAAAGACTTATGCCGCTTAGAGCGAGGAACCGGAATTGTCCAGCCAAGGCGTGGATAGCACCCCGAACTCGGTCTTCCGAATACTAGGGGCTTCACGAAATTTAAAATTATAGAATTCTATGGCTAAGTGAGAGTGTTCAAGCATTATAAGTCCGGTTGCCTTGTTCGTTGTGTTGAGCGCCTCCCTAGACGGACCCTAGAATGGGAACAAGAGTGCTCAATTTTATCCCAAACACCCCAGCACTCGTGGCATGGGGGCTGAAGCCAACGACTTGCCATCTCTCAAATTTGATCAACGGCCGCATAGAAGGTAATATTTTAAATTAACAAGCGTTGATTAGTGCATATGAACAAGTTTCAGGATAACAAATGCGAGCCTATTCAAAAATTACATCTTTGGAGCACTCATCCGCTATTCGGCGGGCACCCTTATAGTACATTTCGGGCGTGCGATGCTCATGGCCCTTCGGTGGCCCGTCCGTCACAAGCTTCTCCGCATCCAACTTGCCCCAGTGCACTTTATGTTGGAAATATGCCCTAGAGGCAATAATAAATTAGTTATTATTATATTTCCTTGTTCATGATAATCTTTTATTACCCATGCTATAATTGTATTGATAGGAAACTCAGATACATGTGTGGGTACATAAACAACACCATGTCCCTAGTAAGCCTCTAGTTGACTAGCTCGTTGATCAACAGATGGTTACGGTTTCCTGACCATGGACATTGGATGTCGTTGATAACGGGATCACATCATTTGGAGAATGATGTGATGGACAATACCCAATCCTAAGCCTAGCACAAAGATCGTAGTTCGTATGCTAAAGCTTTTCAAATGTCAAGTATCATTTCCTTAGACCATGAGATTGTGCAACTCCCGGATGCCGTAGGAATGCTTTGGGTGTACCAAACGTCACAACGAATCGGGTGGCTATAAAGGTGCACTCTGGTATCTCCGAAAGTGTCATTGGGTTGGCACGAATCGAGATCGGATTTGTCACTCCGTGTAACGGAGAGGTATCTCTGGGCCAACTCGGTAGGACATCATCATAATGTGCACAATGTGACCAAGGGGTTGATCACGGGATGATGTGTTACGGAACGAGTAAAGAGACTTGCCGGTAACGAGATTGAACAAGGTATCGTCATACCGACGATCGAATCTCGGGCAAGTACAATACCGCTAGACAAAGGGAATTGTATACGGGATTGATTGAGTCCTTGACATCGTGGTTCATCCGATGAGATCATCATGGAACATGTGGGAGCTAACATGGGTATCCAGATCCCGCTTATTGGTTATTGACCGGAGAACGTCTCGGTCATGTTCAAGATGGTTCCCGAACCCGTAGGGTCTACACACTTAAGGTTCGATGACGCTAGGGTTATAGGGAATAGATATATGTGGTTACCGAATGTTGTTTGGAGTCCCGGATGAGATCCCGGACATCACGAGGAGTTCCGGAATGGTCCGGAGGTGAAGATCGATATATTGGACGAAGGGTATTGGAGTCCGGAATTGTTCCGGGGGTACCAGGTGATGACCAGCATGTCCGAAAGGGGTTTCGGAGGCCCCGACAAGATTTTGGGGGCCTTATGGGCCAAGGGGAGAGGGCACATCAGCCCACTAAGGGGCTGAGCGCCCCTCCCACCCCATCTCACATAACCTGGAGAGGTGGGGGCGCCACCCAGAGGGCAGCCACCCCTCCCGGCTTGGGGTGCAAGTTTCCTAGGGGTGGGGCGCCAAAACCCATCTAGGGTTTCCCTATGGCCGCCGCCTCCCCTAGGCAACCCTAGGCGCCTCCCTCCTCCCTTCCCCTATATATAGTGAGAGAGAGAGAGGCAGATGCACCTTACCCCGGGCGCAGCCCTCTCCCTCCTCCAACACCTCCTCCTCCTCCGTAGTGCTTGGCGAAGCCTCACGGAGAACCACGAGCTCCATCACCACCATGTCGTCGTGATGTCGGAGTTTTCCCTCAACTTCTCCTCTCCCCTTGCTGGATCAAGAAGGAGGAGACGTCCCCGGGCTGTATGTGTGTTGAACGCGGAGGCGCCGTGATTCGGCGCTTAGATCGGAATCAACCGTGATCTTAATCGCTACGAGTACGACTCCTTCATCCGCGTTCTTGCAACGCTTCCGCTTAGCGATCTACAAGGGTATGTAGATGCACTCTCCTACACATAGGAAAATTTTGAATTTCTGCTACGTTCCCCAACAGTGGTATCAGAGCTAGGTCTATTGCGTAGATTCTTTGCACGAGTAGAACACAAAGTAGTTGTGGGCGTTGATGATGTTCAATATGCTTACCGTTACTAGTCCAATCTTGTTTCGACGGTATTGTGGGATGAAGCGGCCCGGACCGACCTTACACGTACACTTACGTGAGATGTGTTCCACCGATCGACATGCACTTGGTGCATAAGGTGGCTAGCGGTGCCGCCTCCCACTTTAGTCGGAACGGATTCGATGAAAAGGGTCATTATGAAGGGTAAATAGCAATTGGCATATCATGTTGTGGTTTTTGCGTAGGTAAGGAACGTTCTTGCTAGAAACCCATAGCAGCCACGTAAAACATGCAAACAACAATTAGAAGAAGTCTAACTTGTTTTTGCAGGGTATGCTATGTGATGTGATATGGCCAAGAAGAATGTGATGAATGATATGTGATGTATGAGATTGATCATGTTCTTGTAATAGGAATCACGACTTGCATGTCGATGAGTATGACAACCGCAGGAGCCATAGGAGTTGTCTTAATTTATTGTATGACATGCGTGTCATTGAACAAACGCCATGTAATTACTTTACTTTATTGCTAACCGGTAGCCATAGTAGTAGAAGTAATAAGTTGGCGAGGCAACTTCATGGAGACACGATGATGGAGATCATGGTGTCATGCCGGTGACGATGATGATCATGGAGCCCCGAAGATGGAGATCAAAAGGAGCAAAATGATAATGGCCATATCATGTCACTATTTGATTGCATGTGATGTTTATCATGTTTATGCATCTTATTTGCTTAGAACGACGGTAGTAAATAAGATGATCCCTCATTAAAATTTCAAGAAAGTGTTCCCCCTAACTGTGCATCGTTGCGAAAGTTCGTCGTTTCGAAGCACCACGTGATGATCGGGTGTGATAGATTCTTACGTTCACATACAACGAGTGTAAGCCAGATTTACACACGCGAAACACTTAGGTTAACTTGACGAGCCTAGCATGTACAGACATGGCCTCGAAACACAAGAGACCAAAAGGTCGAGCATGAGTCGTATGGAGGATACGATCAACATGAAGA
This sequence comes from Aegilops bicornis, assembly GCA_021605145.1. Classification (NCBI taxonomy): domain Eukaryota; kingdom Viridiplantae; phylum Streptophyta; class Magnoliopsida; order Poales; family Poaceae; genus Aegilops; species Aegilops bicornis. Next base: position 128,031,941 of record CM038669.1, read on the forward strand.
TGTTCACCGATGATGACTAGTCCGTCTCACGTGATGATCGGACACGGCCTAGTTGACTCGGATCATGTAATCACTTAGATGACTAGAGGGATGTCTATCTGAGTGGGAGTTCATGAGATGAACTTAATTATCCTGAACATAGTCAAAAGATCTTTGCAAATTATGTCGTAAGCTCGCGTTTTAGTTCCACTATCTAGATATGTTCCTAGAGAAAATATAGTTGAAAGTTGATAGTAGCGATTATGCGGATAGAAGAAAGCTTATGTCCTTAATGCACCGCTCAGTGTGTTGAACCCCAAACGTCGTCTATGGATGTTGCGAACATCGGACATACACGTTTTGATAACTACGTGATAGTTCAGTTAAACGATTTAGAGTTGAGGCACCAAAGATGTTTTTTCAAAATGTCGCGGAACATATGAGATGTTTTGAGGGATGAAATTGGGATTTCAGGCTCATGCCCACGTCAAGAGGTATAAGACCTCCGACGATTTTCTAGCCTGCAAACTAAGGGAGAAAAGCTCAATCGTTGAGCTTGTGCTCAGATTGTCTGAGTGCAACAATCACTTGAATCGAGTGGGAGTTTATCTTCCAGATGAGATAGTGATGTTCATCCAAAGTCATTGCCACCAAGCTGCTAGAGCTTCGTGATGAACTATAACCAATCAGGGATAGATATGATGATCCTTGAGATATTCACGATGTTTGACACCGCGAAAGTAGAAATCAAGAAGGAGCATCAGTTGTTGATGGTTAGTGAAACCACTAGTTTCAAGAAGGGCAAGGGCAAGAAGGGGCGCTTCATGAAACGGCAAATCAGTTGCTGCTCCAGTGAAGAAACCCAAGGTTGAACCCAAACCCGAGACTAAGTGCTTCTGTAATAAGGGGAATAGCCACTGGAGCAGAATTACCCTAGATACTTGGTAGATAAGAAGGATGGCAAGGTCGATAGAAGTATATTGGATATACATTATGTTAATGTGTACTTTACTAGTGCTCCTAGTAGCACCAGGGTATTAGATACCGGTTCGGTTGCTAAGTGTTAGTAACTCGAAAAAAAGGCTACGGAATAAATAGAGACCAGCTAAAGGTGAGCTGACGATATGTGTTGGAAGTGTTTCCAAGTCTGATGTGATCAAACATCGCACGCTCCCTCTACCATCAAGATTAGTATTAAACCAGAATAACTGTCATTTGGTGTTTGCATTGAGCATAGACATGATTGGATTATGTCTATCGCAATACGGTTATTCATTTAAGGATAATAATGGTTACTCTATTTATTTGAATAATACCTTCAATGGTCTTGCACCTAAAGGAATGGTTTATCTCGATACACATTTTCATGCCAAAAGATATAAGATAGTAATGATAGTACCACTTACTTGTGGCACTGCCATGTAAGTCATATTGGTATAAAACGCATGAAGAAGCTCCATGTTGATGGATCTTTGGACTCACTCGCTTTTTGAAAAGTTTGAGACATGCTAACCATGTCTATTGGTGTATACGCATGATGAAACTCCATACTGAGATGGATCGTTTGGACTCACTTGATTTTGAATCACTTGAGATATGCAAATCATACCACATGGGCAAGATGACTGAAAAGCCTCGTTTCAGTAAGATGGAACAAGATAGCAACTTGTTGGAAGTAACACATTTTGATGTGTGCAGCCCAATGTGTGTTGAGACATGCAGTGAATATCGTTATGTTCTTACTTCACAGATGATTCGAGTAGATGTTGAGTATATTTACTTGATGAAACACAAGTCTGAATTATTGAATGGTTCAAATAATTTCAGAGTGAAGTTAAAGATCATCGTGACAAGAGGATAAAATGTCTATGATATGAACATAGAGATGAGTATCTGAGTTACGAGCTTTGGCACGCAAGTAAGACATTGTGGAAATTGTTTCACAATAAATACCGCCTGGAACACCATAGTGTGATGGTGTGTCCGAACATCATAGTTGCACCCTATTGAATATGGTGCGTACCATGATGTCTCTTATCGAATTACCACTATCGTTCATGGGTTAGGCATTAGAGACAACCGCACTCACTTTAATAGGGCACCACGTAATTCCGTTGAGACGACGCCGCTTTGAACTATGGTTTGGAGAAACCTAAGTTGTCGCTTTCTTAAAAGTTTGGGGCTGCGATGCTTATGTGAAAAAGTTTCAGTTGATGAGCTCGAACCCAAAGCGGATAAAATGCATCTTCATAGGACACCCAAAGTTGGGTACACCTCCTATCTCAGATCCGGAAGCAAAAGTAATTGTTTCTAGAAACGGGTCCTTTCTCGAGGAAAAGTTTCTCACGAAAGAATTGAGTGGGAGGATGGTGGAGACTTAATGAGGTTATTAAACCATCACTTCAACCAGTGTGTAGCAGGGCACATGAAGTTGTTCATGTGGCACCTACACCAATTGAAGTGGAAGCTGATGATAGTGATCATGATGCTTCGGATCAAGTCACTACCGGACCTCGTAGGTCGACAAGGATGCGTACTACTTCAGAGTGGTACGCAATCCTATCTTAGAGGTCATGTTGCTAGACAACAATGAACCTACAAGCTATGGAGAAGCGATGGTGGGCCCGGATTCCGACAAATGGCTCGAGTCCATAACATCCGAGAGAGGATCCATGACTTTGGAAGAAATACTTGATGGTCGTAAGGACGTTGGGTAAAGATGGATTTTAAAAGGAAGACAGACAATGATGGAACGTATCACCATTAAGAAAGCTCTACCTGTCGTTAAAGATCATCTCCGACAAGTTCAAGGAGTTGACTACGGTGAGGCTTTCTCACTCGTAGCGATGCTAAGAGTGCATTGGAATTGGATTAGCGATTCTTGCATTATTTATGAAATCTTGCATATAGGATGTCGAAACATTGTTTCCTTGATGCTTTTCTTGAGGAAAGGTTGTATGTGATACAACGGTAAGGTTTTGACAATCACGAAGACGCTAACAAGTATGCAAAGCTCCAGCTATCCTTCTAAGGACTGGAGTAAGCATCTCGGAGTTGGAATGTACGCTTTGATGAGATGATCAAAGATTTTGGGTCTATACAAAGTTTATGAGAAACTTGTATTTCCAAAGAAGTGAGTGGGAGCACTATAGAATTTCGATGAGTATATGTTGTAGACATATTGTTGATCAGAAATGATGTAGAATTTCTAGAAAGCATATAGGGTTGTTTGAAAAGTGTTTTCAATGGAAAACCTGGATTAAGCTACTAGAACATTGAGCATCAAGATCTATGAGGATAGATCAAAAACGCTAAATGGTACTTTCAAATGAGCACATACCTTGACATAATCTTGAAGGTGTTCAAGATGGATCACCAAAGAAGGAGTTCTTGCCTGAGTTGTAAGGTATGAAGTTAAGAGTTAAAGCTCGACCATGGCGTAAGAGAGAGAAAGGACGAAGGTCGCCCCTATGCTTCAGACGTAGGCTCTATACTATGCTATCTTTGTGTACCGCATCGGAAGTGTGCCTGCCATGAGTCGGTCAAAGGGGTACAAGAATGATCCAGGAATGGATCATTGGACAACGATCAAAATTGTCCTTGGAGTAAATAAGGACATGTTTCTCAATTATGGAGGTGATAAAGAGTTCGGCGTAAAGGGTTACGTCGATGCAAGCTTTAACACCTATCCGAATGACTCGAGTAGCAAACCGGATACGTATAGTGGAGCAACCATTTGGAATAGCTCCAAGTGGAGCGTGGAAGCAGCATTTACAATATGACCTAGAGATTTGCGAAGTACATACGGATCTGAATGTTGCGGACTCCATTGACTAAAACCTCTCTCACAAGCAAAACATGATCAAACCCCGAACTCATTGAGTCTTAATCACATGATGATGTGAACTAGTTTAGTGACACTAGTAAACTCTTTGGATGTTGGTCACATGGCGATGTGACCTGTGAGTGTTAATCACATGGCGATGTGAACTAGATTATTGACTCTAGTGCAAGTGGGAGACTGTTGGAAATATGCCCTAGAGGCAATAATAAATTAGTTATTATTATATTTCCTTGTTCATGATAATCGTTTATTACCCATGCTATAATTGTATTGATAGGAAACTCAGATACATGTGTGGGTACATAAACAACACCATGTCCCTAGTAAGCCTCTAGTTGACTAGCTCGTTGATCAACAGATGGTTACGGTTTCCTGACCATGGACATTGGATGTCGTTGATAACGGGATCACATCATTTGGAGAATGATGTGATGGACAAGACCCAATCCTAAGCCTAGCACAAAGATTGTAGTTTGTATGCTAAAGCTTTTCAAATGTCAAGTATCATTTCCTTAGACCATGAGATTGTGCAACTCCTGGATGCCGTAGGAATGCTTTGGGTGTACCAAACGTCACAACGTAACTGGGTGGCCATAAAGGTGCACTACAGGTATCTCCGAAAGTGTCTGTTGGGTTGGCACGAATCGAGACTGGGATTTGTCACTCCGTGTAACGGAGAGGTATCTCTGGGCCCACTCGGTAGGACATCATCATAATGTGCACAATGTGACCAAGGGGTTGATCACGGGATGATGTGTTACGGAACGAGTAAAGAGACTTGCCGGTAACGAGATTGAACAAGGTATCGGCATACCGACGATCGAATCTCGGGCAAGTACAATACCGCTAGACAAAGGGAATTGTATACGGGATTGATTGAGTCCTTGACATCGTGGTTCATCCGATGAGATCATCGTGGAACATGTGGGCGCCAACATGGGTATCCAGATCCCGCTATTGGTTATTGACCGGAGAACGTCTCGGTCATATGCGCATGGTTCCCGAACCCGTAGGGTCTACACACTTAAGGTTCGATGACGCTAGGGTTATAGGGAATAGATATATGTGGTTACCGAATGTTGTTCGGAGTCCCGGATGAGATTCCGAACGTCACGAGGAGTTCCGGAATGGTCCGGAGGTGAAGATCGATATATTGGACGAAGGGTATTGGAGTCCGGAATTGTTCTGGGGGTACCAGGTGATGACCAGCATGTCCGAAAGGGGTTTCGGAGGACCCGGCAAGCTTTTGGGGGCCTTATGGGCCAAGGGGAGAGGGCACATCAGCCCACTAAGGGGCTGAGCGCCCCTCCCACCCCATCTCACGTAACCTGGAGAGGTGGGGGCGCCACCCAGAGGGCAGCCACCCCTCCCGGCTTGGGGGGCAAGTTTCCTAGGGGTGGGGGCGCCAAAACCCATCTAGGGTTTCCCTATGGCCGCCGCCTCCCCTAGGGAACCCTAGGGCGCCTCCCCTCCTCCCTTCCCCTATATATAGTGAGAGAGAGAGGGCAGCCGCACCTTCCTCGGCGCAGCCCTCTCCCTCCTCCAACACCTCCTCCTCCGTAGTGCTTGGCGAAGCCTATTTGGAGAACCACGAGCTCCATCACCACCATGCCGTCGTGCTGTCGGAGTTTTCCCTCAACTTCTCCTCTCCCCTTACTGGATCAAGAAGGAGGAGACGTCCCCGGGCTGTATGTGTGTTGAACACGGAGGCGCCGTGATTCGGCGCTTAGATCGGAATCAACCGCGATCTGAATCGCTACGAGTACGACTCATTCATCCGCGTTCTTGCAACGCTTCCGCTTAGCGATCTACAAGGGTATATAGATGCACTCTCCTTCCCCTCGTTGCTGGTTTCTCCATAGATAGATCTTTGTGACACGTAGGAAACTTTTGAATTTCTGCTACGTTCCCCAACACTTTAGCACGGGGAAGGGCTCGACGGACACCTTCAATGCAGACGGAGCGCTTGATGACTTCAATCCGTGGACAGGCATCCACCAGCCGCTGCACCAAGCCGAAGTAGCTCCCGGGCATGGCCTCCAATGGCCACAGCCGCGCTATAAGGCCCTTCATGGCCTGTTCAGCGACCTTGTGGAGCTCGACCAGCTGCTTCAGCTGGTCGCTCAGGGGCACCGGACGTCCGGCCTCAACATACTAAGACCAGAACACCTTTTCCGTCGAGCTCCCCACCTTGGCGCGGTAGAATGCGGCAGCATCAGACACACTACGGGGCAAATCTGTGAATGCTCCTGGAGAGCTCCGAATCTGGGTAAGTAATAGGTAATTCACTTTCACATGCTTGCTTTGCATAAAGAATGCCTTACCCGCCGCTATCTTCTTCAACGACTCAATTTCTTGGAGGGCTTTTTGGGCCTCGGCCTTAGCAGCTTTGGCACTCTCAAGAGCCGAGGCGAGCTCGGACTCTCGAGTCTTCGAGTCCCGCGCCAAACTCTCGTGTTTTCCACGAGAGCTTGGAGCTCTTGTCGTACCTTGGCCAGCTGCGCCTCCCCCTCCTCTCGCTCGGTGCGTTCCACAGCCGCTTTGTTTTCGGCCACGGACACCGCTTCCTTCAGGGTCGCCACCTCGTTCGTGGCCCCTATAGTACCCAAGTTATTCCTGTTATTTTTTGCAACCAAAACCTTTTCTATAAGGTATTTCTTTAATAAGGTATTACTTACCTTCCTTGTCCTCGAGCTGCTTCTTGGCTTGTCCGAGCTCATTCTCGAACCGCTCGAGGTTCTGCTTCAATGCATTGACCTCCGCAGTCAGTGCGGCAGAGGTCAGCAGTGCAGCCTGCATTCTCATATTGACATACTTATGTTAGACTCTCACAGATATCTTTTTAGATCCTTAGTCCGGCTTTTCTTTCCGAACACCGAACTAAGCATCAGGGCTACCGTCTATGCGGTAATATTTTTACATATTCTAAAACTTACCTCAAAGCCCGTTAGAAGGCTGGTGCAGGCCGTCACCGCTCTGGCGAATCGAATCGTCCGGATCACCGCACTCATAACAGTGCGGTGCTCCTCCTCGATGGAAGCGCTGTTAAGCGCCTCCAGTAAGCTATCCGGTGCCTCCGGTTGGACGGAGGACACCAGTGTCTTACCCTTCTTGCGATGGATCCGCTGGCCAGACTTCGGAACCGCTGATGGTTCCGGCGTGGAGTCCGGACGAGGGTCGGGCTTAGAGCCCATGGGGGTCTTGCCCCCCACGCGCCTGGAGTCCGGGAGGTTTCCTTGTGGCACCTCCTGCGCCACCTCCTCTCGACCAAGCCCCCCTTGGGGCCCCACCGCGGCATCGTCCGCAGCATGAGGCGAGGAGGCGGTCGGAAGCGAAGTACTCTCCATTTCCGACGAGCCCAGGGACCCGCTCGATGAATCGGCAAACTCGCCCTTGGTCGGGCTGCACAATTGTTCGACATTAGAGAACACTCCGCAATAATAAAAAGCCATGGGTATCCGGACACTTACGATCTCGCCAGGGCTTGGCCTCGAGGCCAATCCTCCTCGTCGTCGTCGACATTGGTGGAGAAGTCCGGAGGAAGGGTTCTTCCCTTCTTGGACCCTCCGGCCTCCCTAGTTGGGGCGGCCTTCCTTTTCTTATCCTCTCCCACTGGGGGAGGAGCTTCTTCTTCTTCCTCCTCATCCTCAGGAGAAGATTCTGCTTCAGAATCTGACAGCACCTGCGTCGGGAGCTCCTTCGAGTTCCCGTGGCCTCCTTCTTGGCCTTCTTCTCCGGCACCACATGGGGTGCCGGAGCCAGCAGCCCCATCAATCGGGCGTCCGCTGGGTCTTCTGGCAAAGGAGCCGGACAGTTAATCTGTCCGGATGCCTTCAGGTAGTCCTGTCAAAGAATAGGGAGTTTTTAGATCCCACATAGAGTCAATCTATGAAAAAAGAGTCCCGTAAAGGGTAAAATAACTTACCTCGCCGGCTTGACGCCGTGAGCTGTATCCGCGATCTTTGTTAGCGGATGCTGGGGCTTCGGCGCCCTTGAACAGCACCTTCCAGGCGTCTTCGTACCTAGTGTCGAAGAGCCGGCTCAAGGTTCAGTGATGTGCCGGATCGAACTCCCACAAATTGAAGGACCGTTGTTGGCAGGGGAGAATCCGGCGGATGAGCATCACCTGAATTACGTCGACAAGCCTGAGATTCTTGTCCATCAGGTTTCGGACACATGCTTGGAGTCCGGATAGCTCTTCCGAATTCCCCCATGTCAGGCCCGTCTCTTTCCATGACGAGAGCCGTGTGGGGAAGCCAGATCTAAATTCGGGGGCCGCCACCCATTCGGGGTCGCGTGGCTCGGTAATGTAGAACCACCCCGATTGCCACCCCTTTATTGTCTCCACGAAGGCGCCCTCGAGCCATGGGACTTTGGCCATCTTGCCAACCATGGCGCCAAGACTCCGCTTGATTTGTCGCCCACTACCTTCGGCCGGACGTTGAAGATCTTCACCATAAGCCAAAGTGGGGCTGGATGCAGAGGAAGGCCTTCGCACACTGACGATAAACGCCGAGATGTTGAGGATGAAATTGGGGCCAGGTCGTGGAAGTCTGTGCCATAGTAGAACATGAGCCCCCGGACAAATGGGTGAAGTGGAAAACCTAGTCCGCGGAGGAAGTGGGGGAGAAACACCACCCTCTCATGGGGCCCGGGGGTTGGAATGAGCTGCCCCGCATCGGGCAGCCTGTGCGCGATGTCGCTGGACAAGTATCCGGCCTCTCACAGTCTTGTGATGCGCCCCTCCGTGACGGAGGAGGCCATCCACCTGCTTCCCGCTCCTGACATGATTGGAGAAGGTTGAGGTGGGATGTGCGGACTTGGGCGCTCGAGCTCGAGTCTTGTGGAAATGGATGAGCAAAGGAGGAAGAAGGCGAGGGTGAAAAGGTGGATCCTTATCCCTTATATGGACGGACGGTTGTGCGCCCCCACCAGCTGGGTAAAACTCGCTTATCTCCCAAGCGCCATAATCAATGGCGCGGATGGGTTACCCACATCCGTATTGATGAGAATCCCGAATAAGGGGGCACGATCTATGCTTTGATAAGACGCGTGCCAAGGAAACCGCCCCGCTTAAGACGCTGAGGTGGATCGGTTAAAATGATTCATATAAAGGCCTGGCCGTGGTGTGATGTCACGCCGCGGAATACGTCAGCAGATCTGTGCAAAAGTTATTTTCTCTACGGTGGTATGTGGAACTTGTTTTGCAGACCCGGACACTATCCTTGTGTTCAAAACCTTCTATGAAGTATTTGGAGGAGGAACCCGCCTTGCAATGTCGAAGACAATATGCGCGCCGGACTCGTCGTCATTGAAGCCTGGTTCAGGGGCTACTGAGGGAGTCCCGGACTAGGGGGTGTCCGGATAGCCGGACTATCGTCACGGCCGGACTCCAAGACTATAAAGATACAAGATTGAAGACTTCGTCCCGTGTCCGGATGGGACTTTCCTTGGCGTGGAAGGAAAGCCTGGCGATACGGATATGTATATCTCCTACCATTGTAACCGACACTGTGTAACCCTAACCTATCCGGTGTCTATATAAACCGGAGGGTTTTAGTCCGTAGGACGAACAACAATCATACCATAGGCTAGCTTCTAGGGTTTAGCCTCCTTGATCTCGTGGTAGATCTACTCTTGTACTACCCATATCATCAATATTAATCAAGAAGGAGTAGGGTATTACCTCCATCGAGAGGGCCCGAACCTGGGTAAAAACATCGTGTCCCTTGTCTCCTGTTACCATCCGCCTAGATGCACAGTTCGGGACCCCCTACGCGAGATCTGCCGGTTTTGACACCGACAAGCACCTCCCATATCGATCGACAGCAGGAAAAATCCCAATTCGTTCGCTCCAGCCTCTAGTCTGGCTCGCTCCTAACCTAGCTTCCGCTGGACAGATCGACACAACACTTCCTAGCGCCCTTGTTGGATGCCGGTCGCCGGGCTTCAAGCGAATGAAAGGACAAGAAGATGAAGATCTAACCCTGGGTGTAGCCTGCGTGGGAGGTAGCGGTGGCAGCACGGGCATGGCATTGAGCTTGCGCAAATGGATAGTCGCAGCTTGCAAGAGAAGCATGCGCAATGAGCAGGTACATCACATCCATGATTATATATAATTCAACTGTTCAATTTCTGGCCAATAGTTAAACCTGATGGTGTAGTAAAACTGCTTGTATGTAGGGAATCTATGAGAAAATGAAACCAATTTCTACTTATTTTATAACTCACCCAATCAATACTGAACTGATTGAACCTGATGTATCTAATCAAATTTTTGGTGCAAACATACAAGCTCATGTTGTTCTTGAGCCTAAAGTGTCTAATGAACAGACTGCTAATGAAGGATTTGATGCAAACATTTTACACGCTCCTGGTGATGAACATATAGTGTCTAATGAGGGATCTAATGCAAGCATTTTGCAAGATCCCATTCAAGGATTTAGTGTCTAATGATGATCTGCTATGTTGAGAGAGACATAGAGATTTGCAGGCATTGATGATAAGGAAATTATAGTACATTTTCATGGCTTGAGGAAACGTTGAGGCCATCTACCAGAAAGTCCCCATATCATGACAACGTAGCATAAATACTTTTCTAATTTGTTGTTTGAAACTATTGGCATACTTGTGCAGGATAGATATATTGATATGCAGTGTGTGCACTGGTTATAGACTTATAGGTGCAATTACACTTCGATATTTTCAGCCAGAGAATGAATAATTCAAGCAGGTACAAACCATGCTAGTAGTCCTTGTACACCATGTTGCATTTTGTGTTTTTTGGTGCTTGCATCATTTAGTGTTTTATAATCTGGAACTACTTTGGATCATTAGCTGGTTTTCAAAGTGCATGTAGCTTCACATTTCTCAATTTATGTTGATTTCCGGAGTGCAAGTGCCTTCGTATTTTTTAAGTTAAATTTTCACCACTGGTAACTTGAATTCGTGGATCCGCCACTGCACACAAATCATACACATAGGCCAATACGAATTAAATGAAATGCAGGGACTTACGCTAGCTCGTTGTATAGGCTCACTGCAGCTTTGCTTGCGCTTGGTATGTTCCATGTACAAGTCCATGTTACCACTTGCTTGGAGTGCAGGCCTTGTGCTCCTTGCACCCCCCTCTGCATTTTTGACACGCCGAATGGTTTATCGAATAAGAGGAATCAACCTTGTTGTTGTACCGAAGGACAGGTACTTACAAGGTTATACCGGTGTGCAGGATGTGTACCAGATCCCGTAGCGCCATCATGCTTCGCTAAAAAATGGTTTTCCTTGTTTCAGATGATATCTCCAGAAGAAATAAGAGTTGAAGTCAGAGTTGCATAGGCGTGTAAGCTAAGAGAGTAGTGAAAGGATATCCAAACATCGTCGGAATAGTGCACAAGGGAGTGATATGTGGATACCTAGTTTGGGCTGACGTTTGGGCATGCTCGCCTAGCTATGACGTAGAAGCCATGACGTAGCGCAGCCGAATCGATCACCAACGGAGCACTTCTCCAGTGTCATCCACCGTGTCAGGCTTATAGAAGCCATGATGTAGCGCAGCCGAATCTATCACCAAGGGAGCACTTCTCCAGTGTCATCCACCGTGAGTCTAGCCTCCTCGCACATCGCCTTCAGCCTGGTCATGCTTGATCGGATCATCTCGGCCCCTTGTCGTAGCTTCACCGCCTCTTCCTTTGGCTGTAGGCCTGCCCAATACAAAAGAAAAGAACAAGCCGATAACACAATCTCAAAGGGATATTTAATCAAATTTTTCTCAAAGGTAGCTCTATTACGTGCCAACCATATAGCCCAGGTTACTGCAGCCAAGCCCACAGTATAGAATCTGGACCCATTAGCCAGAAACATATTGCACCACACATAGTATTGCCAAATATTATTAGGGCAACGCTCTGTCCCTAAGACCACTCCAATGGTCCTCCAGACCACTCGTGCCACAGGGCAGGAGAAGAACAAATGAGAAGTTGTTTCCAGCTTGTTGCAGAAAGAACACACAGGGTTCCCCGGCCATTTTTTTCTTTTCATCACTGATCTGGCAAGCACTACATCTTGGGCCATTTGCCACAACAAAACCTGAATTTTAAGTGGAAGCTTTTCTTCCCAGATCCATTTATAATTGCAATCCAGCCACTTGTACATGGATTTAGTGGAGTACCTAGCACTCTTACTAAGCCCCCAATATACCACATCCCTATCAGTACAGATATCTAGCCCCACGACTTGCTCATGCATCTTGTCCCATTGTTCCTTCAAACCAGGGCAAAGACATCGCCTAGAAAAGATCGATACTACGGCACTGCCAAATTTCTCTACCATGCAGTCTTGATCTGTACAGATTTCAAACAGTTGAGGAAATATCAAGTTAAATGGGGGAAGCCCATTTATAGGGTCTTTCCACACCCTGGTAAGGTCACCAGCACCCAGTTTAATTCGTCTCCCCACCATGTATAACTCTTTTATTTTCAGAAGAGCTTTCCAACATGGAGAGTCTGAGTATCTGGGGGTCACAGTCGAAAAAAGTCTTGCTAGACAAATATCTGGCTCTCACCAGATCCTGACAAACCCCATTCTGGGTTTCTAGTTCCACCACCACTTCACCATGAGGCTAATGTTCTGCTTCCTGAGATCCTTAACCCCAAGGCCCCCCTTATCTTTCGATCTACAGACCCTCTTACATTTAACTAAGTAGTAACGATTTTTCTTGTTACATCTCGCCAGAAGAATTTCCTAGGATATTTGTCCACTTTTTCTACAAAGGTCTTACTCATGAGCCGCATAGACATATGGTACAGGGATAATTGCGACAATACCGAAGTGAGCAGAGTGAGTCCGCCCCCGATAGAAGCAGCATTCCCAATCCAGATCCCAAAGTTCTTCAAGTATTTGTCAACAATAAAGTCCCACACCGAGTCCTTTAAAGAGGAAAAACTCACTGGCATCCCAAGGTATTTGATTGGGAAGTTCCCAATCTCACGAAATAACTAAGGATCGAACTAAGATAGATAATGATGATAAAAAGTGACGGTGACACGATACCGGGGCACCTTCCCCAATCTTGGCACAAGCCAAGGGGAGTGCCCACACCTGTGTACTCGAGTTTCTTTCTTTGGTGATGGCGGTGATGATTCGGTGGTGAGCTTGTCCTTCAGCCGTAGCAGATACTCCAATTTATGGTTGATCCTCCGACGGGCGATGTTTTACTCTTCCAAAAAAATAACTTCATGAGTGAGATATGTATTTTGAACACAAATTGTTTCAAAGATCCTTAGGGCTTTGATTTCAGATGGGGAGAGATGACCATAGAAAGGTTGAAGGATATCTCCCTCCTCTGCAACTTCCTTTATGTGCATGGCATGCCTTCCTTCTTGGACATGATCTCCTGCAACTTCTTCGACCTTCTCCTCCTTGCCATTGTCCTCGTTGATACGTCTCCAACGTATCTATAATTTTTGATTGTTCCATGCTATTATATTATCCTCTTGGATGTTTTATATGCATTATTATGCTATTTTATATCAATTTTGGGACTAAGCTATTAACCTAGTGCCCAGTGCCACTTGCTATTTTTTTCTTCTTATTTTTGACTTCTACAGAAAATCAATACCAAACTAAGTCCAAACGGAACGAAACTTTTTGATGATTTTTCTTGGACCAGAAGACACCTAGGAAGCTTTGGGAGGAGACCAGAAGGTCCATAGATAAGCCACAAGCTTGGGAGGCGTGCCCTAGGGGGGCGCTCCCAGGCTTGTGGGCCCACCATGGCTCTCCTAACCCTAATCTCAGCTCCATAAATACCCAAATATTCCCCATATACCAGAGGGCACACCAAAAATACTTCTTTTTCCGTGTGTTTGTTGAGATCCGATGAATTGTGGATTTATGATCAGATTATCTATGAATATTATTTGAGTCTTCTTTGAACACTTTTATGCATGACTAAGATAGCTTTGTATTTCTCTCTGATCTATTGATTTGTTTTGGCCAACTAGATTGGTTTATCTTGCAATGGGAGAGGTGCTTTGTTTTGGGTTCAATCTTGCGATGTCCTCACCCAGTGACAGTCGGGGTAGCGAGGCACGTATTTGTATTGTTGCCATTAAGGATAAAAATATGGGGTTTATACCATATTGCTTGGATCTATCCCTCTACATCATGTCATCTTGCTTAAGGTGTTACTCCGTTCTTGTTAACTTAATACACTAGATGCATGCTGGATAGCGGTCGATGTGTGGAGTAATAGTAGTAGATGCAGGCAGGAGTCGGTCTACTTGTCACGGACGTGATGCCTACATTCATGATCATTGCCTTAAATATCGTCATAACTTTGCCCTTTTCTATCAATTGCTCAATAGTAATTTCTTTACCCACCATATGTGTTCTTTCAAGAGAGAAACCTCTAGTGAAAACTATGGCCCTCGGGTCTATTTTTAGCATAATATTTTTAGATCTACAAAACCAAAAACCCAAAAATACCTTGCTGCAATTTATTTACCTTTACTTTATTGTGCACTTTTGTTTATCTTTTATACCTATCTCTATCAGATCTCATCCTTGCAAGTAACCGTGAAGGGATTGGCAACCCCTTTATCGCGTTGGGTGCAAGTACTTGTTTGTTTGTGTAGGTGCAACCATTGGTCACTTGTGTGTTCCTCCTACTGGATTAATACCTTGGTTCTCAAACTGAGGTAAATACTTATCTCTACTTTGCTGCATCACCCTTTCCTCTTCAAGGGAAAAACCAACGCAAGCTCAAGAAGTAGCACGAAGAACTTCTGGCACCGTTTTCGGGAGGATTTACATCAATCCTACCAAGTACCCATCATAAACTCTAATATTTTGCATTTACATTATTCTCCATTTGCCTCTCGTTTTCCTCTCCCCCACTTCTAAAACGTTTTCAGAAAAACACAAAAATATTTGCCTTTTTTCGCCTTGTCTTTTCGTTTGCTTTTTGTTTGCTTCTATGCTTGATTGCTTGCTTTGCACGATGTCTCAAGAATATACCAAGTTGTGTGAATTTTCCAACACTAATAATAATGATATTATCAGTACTCTGATTGATCCCGCCGCTAGTGTGGAATCTTATGAAATTAATGTCGCTTTGTTAAATCTTGTTATGAAAGAACAATTTTCCGATAGTTCTAGTAAAGATGTTGCATCCCATATAAATACTTTCGTTGCATTGTGTGATATGCAAAAGAAAAAAGATGTGGATAATGATATTGTTAAATTGAAGCTATTTCATTCTCACTACGAGATCGTGCTAATACTTGGTTTTCATCTTTGCCTAAAAATAGTATTGATTCATGGAATAAGTGTAAAGATGCTTTTATTTCCAAGTATTTTCCTCCCGCTAAGATCATCTTCCTTAGGAACGATATAATGAACTTTAAGCAACTTGACCATGAACATGTTGCACAATCATGGGAGAGGATGAAAATGATGATAAGAAATTGCCCTACTCATGGTTTAAGTTTATGGATGATCATATAAAAAAAGTATGCCGGATTGAATTTTACATCTAGGAATCTTTTAGATTCCGCCACCAGAGGTACTTTTATGGAAATCATATTAGAAGAAGATACTAAAATCCTATAAAATATAATGGCAAATTACTCTCAATGGCGTACCGAAAGATCTTCTACTAGTAAAAAAGTGCATGTGATTGAAGAAATTAATACTTTGAGTGGAAGATGGATGAAGTTATGAAATTGATTGCTATCAAGGGTGCTCCTATTTATACTAATGATGTGCCTTGTCTACTTTGATTGAGAATAATAATGAACCTATGGATGTGAATTTTGTTGGTAGGACAATTTTGGTAATAACGCATATAGAGGTAATTTTATTGCCTAAGTCGTTTCCTAGTAATTCCTCTAATAATTATGGTAATTCCTAGAACAATTCTTATGGAAATTATAATAAGATACCCTCTGATCTCGAGAATAATATTAAATATTTTATTAGGTCCCAAAATATTTTCAAGGGACAATTGCATTTTTACCCCTAGTTGGTTCCTACCCACGGGGTTTGCCCTTACTTTTTGAGCTTGCTCAGTTTTGCCCTTACTTTTTCCGTCGAGGTCCCTCGAATGCCCTTTGACAGTTTGACCAAAACTTTGAAAATTCATAACTAATTCATATGAACTCAGAAAAATGCAAATAAGATATCAAAATGTTCAGATAAACATTACCTTTATGTGCATATCATTTGCATTAGGACAAAAGCACCCTTTGGACTACCTGAGGTAATTAATGTTATTAACATTATTAAAAATAAAAAGGTATAAACAATATTTTTATCATGAATAAAAAGTACATGCAAATGCAAGTGATGTTTTCTGAACATCTTGATATCTTATTTGCATTTTTCTGAGTTCGTATCAACTTGTTATGAAGTTTCCAAATAATGGTCAAAGTCATTAGAACATTCTTAACAAGATGATAGGAACTCGAAAAATGCAAATAAGATATCTAGATGTTCGTAAAACATCACCTACATTTGCATGTAATTTTTATTCATGAAAGAAATATTGTTTACACCTTTTTATTTTGAATAATGTTAATAACACTAATTACCTCAGGTAGCTTAGAGGGTGCTTTTGTCCTGAATGCAAATGATATGCACATAAAGGTAATGTTTATCTAAACATTTTTATATCTTATTTTTATTTTTCTGAGTTCATATGAATTAGTTATGAATTTCCAAAGTTTTGGTCAAACGGTCCAAGGGCATTCAAGGGACCACGACGTAAAAAGTAAGGGCAAAACTGAGCAAGCTTGAAAAGTAAGGGCAAAACCCGTGGGTAGGAACCAACTAGGGGTAAAAATGCAATTGTCCCAATTTTCAATGCTATGATAGAAGAAAAATTGCTCAAGATTAATGATTTGGCTAGAAACGTTAATAGAATTTCTCATGAGATTAATTATTTTAAGATTAGATCTATGCCACCCAGCTTGATATTAATGAGTCTCTGAAAGCTATTCAAATCTCTATTAATGAAAGTAGGGAGAGAACCGCTAGGATGCGTGCTAAGAGAGAATGGCTAGAAAAAGTATGTTCTTCTAGTTTTTGCGATAATCATGATGAAGATCTTAAAGTGATTGGTGTGAATCCTATTGAACCTTTGTTTTCTAATATAAAACTTGATGAAAAAAGGGATTGGAGATGAGTCAACTTTAGCTAGAAGGCGTCTCGATAATTTGGAGAGTGAAGATCTTAAAGAAAAATAATAATAAAAGTGGTATTGGCGACGTCAAAACTTTAACTAGTGATGAGCACACTCTTTTATATTTCAATGACTTTAATTAAGATAATTGTTCTTTGATAGATTGTATTTCCTTGTTGCAATCCATGCTTAATTCACCTCATGCTTATAATCAAAATAAAGCTTTTACTAAACATATCGTTGATGCTATAATGAAATCTTTTGAAGAAAACCTTGAGTTGGAAGTTTCAATCCCTAGAAAACTTTATGATGAATGGGAACCTACTATTAAGATCAAGATTAAAGATTATGAGTGCAATGCTTTGTGTGATTTGGGTGCTAGCGTTTCCACTATTCCAAAAACTTTATGTGATGTGCTAGGTTTCCATAAACTTGATGATTGTTCCTTAAATTTGCACTTAGCGGATTCCACTATTAAGAAACCTATGGGAAGGATTAATCATGTTCTTATTGTTGCAAATAGGAATTATGTGCTCGTAGATTTTATCGTGCTTGATATAGGTTGCAATCCTACATGCCTTATTATTCTTGGTAGACCTTTCCTTAGAACGATTGGTGCAATTATTGATATGAAAGAAGGAAACATGGAACACTTTCCAAGAAAGAAAATTAATTTTCCATATGAATCTATTATGAGGGCTAGTTATGGATTGAATACCAAAGATGACAGTAACTAGATCTATGCAATATGCCTAGCTAGGGGCGTAAAACAATAGCGCTTGTTGGGAGCCAACCCAATGTTATTTTTATGTTTTTGCTTCTATTTTTAAATAAATACACAATTCTACTACTATTATGATTGTGTTTAAGAGTTTTAATTAGTGTTTGTGCCAAGTATAGCCTTTGGGATGGTCTATGGTGACAGTTGATTTGATTTTTCTAAAAAATAGAGCTTTTGCGCCCAGCTCTGGAATTTTGTAATTTCACATAAATGTTCTTTTGATCTGAAGTTTTTACACAAGATTATATACAAATTTCCCAGGTTGTCCTAATTTTTCAGAATTTTTAGAGTTGCAGAAGTATACGAAATTTCTAGATTGCTACAAACTGTTCTCTTTTTGATAGATTCTATTTTCTATGCATTGTTTGCTTATTTTGATGAATCTATGGGTAGTATCGGGGGATATGAGCCATGGTGAAGTTGGAATAAAGTAGATATAATGCTAATATGAAATTGGAATGAGTTTGTAACAATACCTAAAAGTGGTGATTTCCTTTATTATACTAACGGAGCTCATGAGCTTTCTGTTGAGTTTTGTGTTGTGAATTTTTCAAGTTTTGGGTGAAGTTTTAATGGGCTATGGAATAAGGAGTGGCAAGAGCCTAAGCTTGAGGATTCCCAAGGCACCCCAAGGTAATATTCAAGGACAACCAAGCATCTAAGTTTGGGGATGCCCCGGATGGCATCCCCTCTTTTGTCTTCAGTCCATCGGTAAATTACTTGAGGCTATATTTTTATTCACCGCATGATATGTGTTTTGATTAGAAAATCTTGTATTGTATGAGTCTTTCATTTTTAGTTTGCCGTAATCATCCTTGTTGTACACACCTTTTGAGAGGGACACACATTAATCGTGAATTTATTTTGAGAGTTTTAAAAATAGTATGGCAATTTGCTTGGGTTATGAATATAGTCCTAATATGATGGGTATTCAAGAGGGATATAACAAAAACTTTCATGAAGATCATTGAATATATGAGAATTTTGATTCCTTGCATTTGTTTTGAGATATAAAGATGGTGATATTAGAGTCATGCTAGTGAGTAATTGTAGTTTCTTAAGAATATTTGTGTCAAGGTTTGTGATTCCCGAAGCATGCACGTATGGTCTCTCGTTATGCGATGAAGTTGGAGCATGATTTATTTTTGATTGTCTTCCTTATGAGTGGCGGTCGGGGATGAGCGATGGTCTTTTCCTACTAATCTATCCCCCTAGGAGCATGCGTATTAGTACTTTGCTTTGATGGCAAATAAACTTTTGCAATAAGTATGTGTCACATCCCTAGTTCTGGTATGCACTAGGCTAGCCCTTCATTTGAGCATCATGTTTAAATTCAAATGAAATTTGAATTGAGGAATTTTCAAAAGCCTCAGAAGACCTCTAAAATAACCAACATTTAAATCTCATCAAATGAGTCCAAGAAAATATTCTCGTTAATCTCTGGAAATATTGGCAAGGGATAAAATTCAAACCAATATTTCTAGAATCTCAGGAACAATTATTTTGGGCCTTTGAATTAATCCAATAAATATTTGAATTGGATCTAAATTTATTATATCATAAATATATGTTCAATAATTCTGGAAATTGTTGTGTAGCTTTGGATAAGTCCATTTAGTTCACACAATTATTTTCATAAATTTTGAAAATGGTTTGGTCTTTGAACTAAATCAAAACATAATAGCAAAAATAGAAAAACAGAAACTAAATTAGGAGAAAGAGAGAGAGAGAGGAAGCTTACCCGGACCACCTACCAGACTGGGCCGGCCCACCTGGCCCGTGCCAGTCATCACCTACCTCTGCCAAGATGGCGGAGGAGGGACTGTCGCAGCGCCCGTGCGCCTCCTCCTGCTTCGCGCTGGTGAGCTCTCCCTCCCCTGCCCCCCCCCTCGCGCCACGGAGATGCCCTGAGACCTCTCTCCCCTCCCTCTCACTCGCTGCTCTCTCTCTCCCCTCCTCCGTTCCTCTCCCCGCAGCACACCCGAGCACGCTCGTCGCTGCCGCTTGCTGTCACCGTGGCCACCGTCCGCCACTCGCCTTGCTGACACGTCCGGAAGAACCGCAACACCGCCCACGTCCCCTCCGCCGACTCACGCCTCGCTGAAGCCCTGCTCCATCATCACTGCGTCGTCTTCAACCTCTCGGTCGCTGAGATCGCCGGCGACCTTTCGTCGTCACCAGCCCCTCCCCGAGCTCAACGAGGCCACCGCTGCAACCGACGTGAGCCAATGAATCTTCTCCCTCCCTCTGTTTTCCCTCTCGTACGCCGTAGCCGCCGTGCCACACGCGCCCGAACCCGCCGCCGCCTGCGCTCGCCGCCGACGCGACTCCGGCGACCAAATGGTCCGCCCGACGCGTCCAACCCACTCACCGCATCGCGTAGGCCCCCGCTAGCGCCTCAGCTCGCTAGCTCGCCCACCGCAGCACTGCCGCGCTCACGCCCGAGCTCCGGCCACCGTGGCTGAGCTCCTCGCCGTCGCTACCGGCCACCCCAGCCCCTCCTGTCTGCCCTAGCAGATGCGCACGAATGCCAGCTCTCCATAGAGCCAAACGCCGCCGCAAACCTCCGTCTGTAGTGCGAGCCCGAGCAACTCCGGCATGCCTCCGTCGTTTCCGTGGTCGCCGCCGACAGATCTCTGGCGTGATGACGGGGCACATTTAATTAGAGGCTAATCACCCCGCTTACCAACCCCCTAGGCCACTGACACATGGACCCCACTCCCTAATTAACTCCAGTTTTATTTCCTGTTTAGATTAGTGTTAATCTTGCGGACCCCACGTGTTAGTTTGAAATTGGCCAAGTCAGCGTTGACTGGTCCCACCTGTCATCCACCCAAACCAGCCCTGAGACACTAATGTGTGGGTCCCTGCCGTCAGGTTTGACCTGGACCCGTTCTGTTGACCTGCCGATGTCACAGTGACGTAGTGCTGACGCCATAACTCATTTTCTGGATTAATTTTAATTCAGGAAATTCCTGAAAATAGTATAAACTTCTAAAAATCATAGAAATTCAACCGTAACTCCAAATGAAATAAATTATATATGAAAAATTATCAGAAAAATCCAATCTATCCATATGTACTGGTTTCATGCATGTTTCAACAAGTTAACTTGCTGTTTAGTGCAAAACATGATAAAGCACTATTTAAGATCACAAATGAGTTTGAACTTTGAATCTTTGGTTCAAAATAGCTCAAACCCATCTGATTGTAGTTGCATTAGCCCAACACACTCATTTTACCATGTCATGATCATGCATCATATTGTGCATTGCATTGATTGTGTTTCTTTCTCTGTTGCAATTTGTTCCCTCTCGATACACGTGATACGACGATGAGTACGAAGACACCGAAGAAGAACTATAATATCTTCGAAGTGCTGTGCAAGCAAAACCCCTTGTTCATTACGATACAATCCTACTCTCTCGCTCTCGCTCTCTTTTACTGCATTAGGACAACAACTATTCATACATTTACTTGCTGCGTAGTTGAACCCCTTTATCCTCTGCATGACTGTCATTGCCACAAGAATAGATGAAACCCACTAGCATGAGTAGGAGTTGTTTGAGCCCTGTTGTGCCTACTCATTCATGCTTGTTTGTCATGCCTGCCATCGCTTAGAGTTTAGTCGTGTCCGATTCATGGGGGTAAATCAGGTGTGTGTACATGTCCTACTGTGTGTGTGAGCTAAGTGTGTGAACACGATTTGGTAAAGGTAGCGGTGAGAGGCCATGTAGGAGTACATGGTGGGTTGTCTCATTGAAGCCGTCCTCAGGAACTGAGTTCGGTGTTTGTGATCCGTGAACAGCTACTACCACACATTGGGATCCTTAATTGACTCTCTCGGCTTCTTAACCACCCTTGTTCTCTGTCCAGGAGTTGCAAGTAGTTTACAGTGTTTGTAGTATCTTTGGAGGCCGTGCTTGGCTTGACCCAAGGGTGGGCTGTGATGCGGTAGGCACATGGCAGTGTCTGAGGCGCCCGTTTGGTGTCTCGGGAACCCTGCTCACATCGTTCGGGGCCGTATGTGGAAACTTTGGCCGGACACCCTGCGGATGGAACCTGAATAGGCGATAAACCTAGACTAGAGACTTGAGTGTTTAGGTAGGCCGTGGCCGACACCCTCGCCAGGCTTCCGCTTGAAGGTTGCCGTGATACATGATGTGTACATGGCGGTAAGTGGCGAGAGCGTGTGTGAAGAAGTACACCCCTGTAGGGTTAACATCATCTATTCGAATAGCCGTGTCATGGTAAAGGACTTACGGGTTTCTTGTACAGTTCATAGACAAGTGAAAGTGGATATTCTAAAATGCGCAAGATAAGCGTGAGTGCTATGGATGGCGCTCTCGTAGGGAGACGGGAGCAGATCCATAGTGGTGTATTGATATGGTGAATATGTGGACTCGTGTGCGCCACCTCAAAAGAGTTACTTGCAGTCGTAGTTCAGGATAGCCACAGAGTCAAAGCCGGCTTGCTGCAGTTAGACCCCACCTTCCCCTTTTGTTGACAATGATGCATATGTAGTTAGTTTTGATGTAAGTCTTGCTGGGTACATTTGTACTCACGTTTGCCTATTTTATGTTTTGAAGAGAGACTTCCGTCTCACTAGAAGTTCCGCGTGGACTTCGACGTTTAGCTTGTTACCTCAGCTACGATCTTGTGCCCTCGGCAGGATCTGGTAGATAGTCAGGCTTCTCAGCCTTTTTCATTTGTATATGTCTGTACTCGGACATGTTAAGCTTCCGCATGTGCTTTGACTTGTATGTTTCGAATGTTGGGTCATGAGACCCATGTTTGTAATAAATCGCTCCTCGGAGCCTATTGAATAAATACTTGAGTCGTAGAGTTATGTTGTGATGCCATGTTGTATTTACACATATCAAGCATATTGTGTGTATGTTTGAAATGCTTGGTATGTGTGGGATCCGACAATCTAGTTGTTTATCCTTGGTAGCCTCTCTTATGGGCAAATGTAGTCTAGTGCTTCCATGAGCCATAGTAGTCCGCTACAGCCCGGTTCATCGAGTCCTGCTAGCCCAAAGACTACCGCTGTGACGCTTGATGGCCGGGCATGTGTTTCACCGCCTCGTGGTTCTGTCCCTTCGGGAAATGTCACGCATGATGACATCCTGAGTCATGCCTAGCCTGTTATAGCCCGGGTTCTCGGAGTCCTGTTAGCCCGAGTACAGCCCGGATTCGCGACGTGACCGACATGCTCGAAGATGATTCATGTATGCATGTCCCCATGGGTTAGTGCCGCTTTGGGTTCACGACTAGCCATTGGCCCGGGTTCTCTGTCATATGGATGCTAGCGACATTATCATATACGTGAGCCAAAAGACGCAAACGGTCCCGGGCCATGGTAAGGCGACACCTGTGGGAATACCGTGCGTGAGGCCGCAAAGTGAGATGAGGTGTTATCGGCTAGATCGATGTGACTTTGAATCGGGGTCCTGACAGCTTTGGTATCAGAGCCTGATTGCCTGTAGGATTACCAAGCCAAACTGGTCGAAGTTGAGTCTAGAAATGCTTTAGTTATATAAGGGAATTGACTATGGAAGGGAACGTAAGGCTCTTTTTACTCCTTTACCTTATGCCCTTGTGATCTGAGTCATCCTCTTCTTTTCTATGGGGTTTAAGAACTAGGCTTCTCATCTATCTATCAGGATGACGTGTTACTAATCCATAGACTTATGGAATTGATAGTTTCAAATCTCAGTTCAGTTTCTACTACTTCCGTATGGTCATAGCTGGCCTCAGCACCTTGATATTGTGATGTTGAGTGGTCATGCTACCATTTTTGTAGGATGTCTCAAATCTTTTTGAGCATTTACAGCCGTTATGTTGTCCGAGTCATCCCGGGTTTCTAAACCATCTGATGCATTTGCAACATCCTTTTTCCTCTGGTTTTGTTGTTCTTTTGGGCCGGATTAATCACACTAATTGCTGAGTTGAGGTACTCCACTACCTCAACATATCTATTGGAGCTATTATTATGACCCTAGGGGTTTTAGGGAGTCACCTAGTAACCTAGCCATGTTTTGTGTTTCCAGTGTGATGATTCTGGCCACCATTCTCGAAAGCATCCCGTGATGCCATTTAGTAGTAGGTATTCTATTCCTGGGTTCTTGAACCCGAGATTCACCCTACTTACCTCATGTTGATAGTGTTGCTAGTTCCTTTAGGATATTAGTAATCTTTGCGATAGTCCTCGAGGTTCGTGGTACATCCTTCTTCCAATTACCATGAACCATTCTTGGCAGAAGTTCGTTGAACCAAAAGATCACAATAAGAGTGCTCTTGACGGGTTCTCCATTCAAATTGTGAATCTGCCAGTCCTTCTTCTTTTGCATGGGTTATCCGGAAGAAATATGTTGAACTTGTTCGACATACTAATCCACGCATCCACAACTCAGAAAGATATTTGTTCCTTTGAGTTGCCCCTCTCTCTAGTTGTATCCTGATCTCCGTCTATCATTTGATAGTAAAGAGCATGTCATGCACTCATGCTCATCGATATCTCATATTCATGTGGTCTGTCAAGCCATTCTATTCCAGAATGACTAGGAGAAACAAACTCCAGTACCTCATCCATTTCTAGGATTGGGTCAAAGCAGTTGTATTCCGCAGATCAAAATGCTAATCCAGCTTTTGATCTTGTTCTACCTTGGAGTATTTCCATCTTTATATCAAGAATGTCGTGGGGATTGCACACCAGCCTACGAACTCTTGATGCAGTGATACTTCTCGCCCTCATTATTCATTTCTCGGTCTTTGTGTTGTTACAACTGGAATACCGACAAGTGAATCGTGATGTGTGAAATCTATACTCCTAGCAACTCTGTTTCTTGGTAGTTAAATGGACAATAACCTCATTTCTAGCGTGTTGATTATTGAGTTTTCATTCTAAGATTGATCGTGTTACCTAGTCCTTATTTCCGGTGCACTTTTCGATCAATGAGTTAGGATAGTGCCAATCCTTGCTTATTTGATCATATCATCATTGTTCTTGAGCTTAGTAACATACCAGTGGTTCGTGATTTTCCGAATATCTTCCCGGAAGTATTACCAGGTTATCCCCTGACTGTTATGTTGAGCTCGTGATCAAGTTGGTTCCTTGTAACCACCCCTTCTCCAAGAATCTGTGTTGGATACTCTGAGCTAGTTGGTTAAGCTAAACCACAACTTGGAGAGTTGGAAGATAACAGCTTGTCTGACTCGGTTCATTCCAAGGGATATCTTTGTGTGTGTGTTGAAGAAAGATGATATCTTCATCGACTGATCCTCGTGACCAGTTGTTGGACCTATTGTCTTGCCAAAACTTTGATTTGAGTGTGGGCTATCCTCAAATCAAATCAGAACCAACGATGTTCTTAATGTTGTCTTACTCGTGGTTTTTCCTCGAGCATACACCATTATATCTTTTGGTCTGACCAATGCTATCATTGTGTTCACCTAGTTTAGGGATTCCATCTTCATGGGAATTTTGATGACTTGTTGTTGAGCTCATCAGCAGCATTTTATCCTCTCCATGATTCATGTTGAACATCTAAGTTAGCATTGGAAACTTGTGTAAGCATTTTCTTCATGACCGTTTGTGAAGCATATGTTTGGATGAAAGAAGTGACTTCCCCTAACTCACGTGCATCTGATGCAAGTTGCCGCCGTGAGTTCGAGAGAGATTGTTTTTGATTCCTCTGGAATCATCCCAAGTCAGTCATGCATGTGCGAAGTACTCTATGGTCTGATAGGTTGGCCGCCTCCATTCCATATGTGTTTCCTAGCACGCCAAGCCACTGATTGATTTGTTCAAGGAGAAGAAGTTCCTTCTTAAGAGCAAGACTTATGCAAGGACTTCGGTATCCTCGATTATGGTTCCCCTTATGAACTCGGTAGCGTTTTATTATAAGACTACTATGTGTTCATGCTTGTCTCGGACAACACGTTCACATGTTTAGCAGAACCAACTCATGTTTTGGAGCTTGCTATCGTAGTTCACTCCCCGAGAATCTCGCAACGTCATCTCGTCGGTTTGTGTTGCAAACTTTCTTTTCCAGACACGTTGTCTGAATTACCCTGTTACCAACCAGATCTGAATCTCGGGCAGATATGATGGTTGGAACTTCTCCCAAGAACTATGATATAGGTTCCAATGAAGTGGACGCACCTAGCTGGAATCACTATTATTGTAGTATCTTATTTAAGCCATTTGGTCACTTCCCATGAGGTTTTCGCCTGACTTAATCTAGAAGTTGTTCCTTATGGATTTTGTGCACCCGAAGTCCGACCTTTACTTGATGGCCATGTTGATGCTTTTAAGCATGACCGTGGTAGCTAGAACATCAAGGAGAACATTAGAAGCAGAGTGCTAAATGTCTCTCGGTCAATCATCCAGATTTTGTTTCCTTGGCCTCGCTAAGGTGAAACCTGAGAAGGTGTTATCATCCTTTGCATCTGCATTCCCCACCAATATCCATCATGGTAGTATGTTCTGTTGCCAGGGTCCTTGTCACGGATGTTGGTAAAACCTTGATGAAAATGGAAATGCTCAAGTTCTTGAGAGCACGCGCAAGCAAAATCATTCCTTGCGTTGTTTTTAACAAGGTAATCCACATCATCCATCCTAGTTTGAGTATGCCATTCTTCCGAGCTCCCTCAAACGATCCATTATGATTTTCCTTAGGCTGGTATAAAGAGTTTCAACGATCTTTGAATCAAAAGTAATTCTTTTTGCCACTTAAGGGAATAGTTCTACGAGTCACCTCCCCCAAGGTGTCTCGTTATGGAATCATGGCAATTATTCCTCGCTACTCTGAAACCTTGCACCATCTTACCTAAGCGTTGTGCCTACCAAATTGAACCCTCGTCATCTGTTACTATCCACCTCTCTTGATGTATGTGTTTGAGTCTCAGCTCAAGAGATGATCGAATGTCTCACTCCATGAGTTGATCCCGAGTGCTCGATCTTCGAGGAGATCAATTCCTATAGAGTTTCTCTCTGTCGCCATCATGCTGGATGAAGATCTCGAAAGCAAAGACGTCAAAATCAATTGGGGGCAATAAATCAACATCTCCGAGAAGGGCTTTTGGATCATGAAGATCGTGTTAGCTTGTGACCCCTCTGACTTCTTACCTCACGACTTGAATCTCGGGACGAGATTCTTGTTTAGTAGGGGTGAGCTGTCACATCCCTAGTTCTGGTATGCACTAGGCTAGCCCTTCATGTGAGCATCATGTTTAAATTCAAATGAAATTTGAATTGAGGAATTTTCAAAAGCCTCAGAAGACCTCTAAAAATAACCAACATTTAAATCTAATCAAATGAGTCCAAGAAAATGTTCCCATTAATCTCTGGAAATATTGGCAAGGGATAAAATTCAAATCAATATTTCTAGAATCTCAGGAACAATTATTTTGGGCCTTTGAATTAATCCAATAAATATTTGAATTGGATCAATATTTATTATATCATAAATATATGTTCAATAATTCTGGAAATTGTTGTGTAGCTTTGGATAAGTCCATTTAGTTCACACAATTATTTTCACGAATTTTGAAAATGGTTTGGTCTTTGAACTAAATCAAAACATAATAGCAAAAATAGAAAAACAGAAACTAAATTAGGAGAAAGAGAGAGAGAGGGAGGAAGCTTACCCGGACCACCTACCAGACTGGGCCGGCCCACCTGGCTCGTGCCAGTCATCACCTACCTCTGCCAATAGGCAGAGTCGGGAGACAGCGCACGTGCCCCGTCTGCTCCACCTTCCATGTTGGCGAAGCTCTCCTTCCCCCCTCGCACCACGGAGACGCATTCGAGACCTCTCTCCCTCCCCTCACTCGCTGCTCTCTCCTCCTCTGTTCCTCTCCCGCAAGACACCCGAAAGCACGCTGCCGCCACCTTCATTGTCACCGCGACCACCATCCGCCACTCGCCTTGCTGACGCGTCCGAAAGAACCGCAACACCGCCCACGTCCCCTCCGCCGACTCACGCCTCGCCGGAAGCCCTGCTCCATCGTCATTGCGTCGTCTTCAACCTCTCCGTTGCCGAGATCGCCGGCGACCTTTCGTAGTCACCACCCCTCCCCGAGCTCGACGAGGCCACCGCTGCAACCGACGTGAGCCACCGAATCTCCTCCCTCCCTCTGTTTTCCCTCTTGTACGCCGTAGCCGCCGTGCCACACGCGCCCGAACCCGCCGCTGCGCTTCGCCCGCCGCGACTCCGGCGACCAAATGGTCCGCCCTCTGGCGTCCAACCTACTCACCGCATCGCGTAGGCCCCCGCTAGCGCCCCAGCTCGCTAGCTCGCCCACCGCAGCACTGCCGCGCTCACGCCCGAGCTCCGGCCACCGCGGCCGAGCTCCTCACCGTCGCTACCAGCCACCCCAGCCCCTCCTATCTGCCCTAGCCGATGCGCACGAACGCCAGCTCTCCGTAGAGCCAAACCCCGCCGCAAACCACCGTTTGTAGTGCTAGCCCGAGCAACTCCGACGTGCCTCCACCGTTCCCGTGGTCGCCGCCGGCAGATCTCCGGCGTGATGACAAGGCACACTTAATTAGAGGCTAATCACCCCACTAACCAACCCCCTAGGCCACTGACACATGGACCCCACTCCCTAATTAACTCCATTTTTATTTCCTGTTTAGATTAGTGTTAATCTTGCGGACCCCACGTGTCAGTTTGACCTTGGCCAAGTCAGCGTTGACTGGTCCCACCTGTCATCCACCCAAACCAGCCTTGAGACACTAACGTGTGGGTCCCTGCCGTCAGGTTTGACCTGGACCCGTTCTGTTGACCTGCTGATGTCACGATGGCGTAGTCTTTGGCGCCATAACTCATTTTCTGGATTAATTTTTATTCAGGAAATTCCAGAAAATAGTATAAACTTATAAAAATCATAGAAATTCAACCGTAACTCCAAATGAAATAAATTATATATGAAAAATTATCATAAAAAATCCAATCTATCCATATGTACTGGTTTCATGCATGTTTCAACAAGTTAACTTGATGTTTAGTGCAAAACATGATAAAGCACTATTTAAGATCACAAATGAGTTTGAACTTTGAATCTTTGGTTCAAAATAGCTCAAACCCATCTGATTGTAGTTGCATTAGCCCAACACAATCATTTTACCATGTCATGATCATGCATCATATTGTGCATTGCATTGATTGTGTTTCTTTCTCTGTTGCCGGTATTTGTTCCCTCTCGATAGACGTGATTCGACGATGAGTTCGATGACATCGATGAAGAACTATAATATCTTCAGAAGTGCCAGGCAAGCAAAACCCCCTTGTTCATTCCGATACAATCCCACTCTCTCGCGCCTGTTCTCTTTTACTGCATTGGGACAACAACAATTCATCTGCTACTTGTTGCGGTAGTTGAAACCCTTTATCCTCTGCATGACCTGTCATTGCCACAGTAAATAGATGAAACCCACTAGCATGAGTAGGAGTTGTTTGAGCCCTGTTGTGCCTACTCATTCATGCTTGTTTGTCATGCTCACTCTTGCTTAGAGTTTAGTCGGGTATGATTCATGAGGGTAAATCGGAGGTGTGTGTACATGTCCTCACTGTGTGAGCTAAGTGTGTGAACACGATTTGGTAAAGGTAGCGGTGAGAGGCCATGTAGGAGTACATGGTGGGTTGTCTCATTGAAGCCGTCCTCGAGAACTGAGTTACGTGTTTGTGATCCATGAACAGCTACTACCACACATTGGGATCCTTAATTGACTCTCTCGGCTTCTTAACCACCCTTGTTCTCTGTCCGGGGAGTTGCAAGTAGTTTACGGTGTTTGTAGTATCTTTGGAGGCCGTCTGTGGCCTGACCCGTGGGGTGAAATTTGTGATCACGGTAGGCACATGGCACGGTGTACAGGGCGCCCGTTTGGTGTCTCGGGAACCCTGCTCACATCGTTTGGGGCCGTATGTGGAAACTTCGGCCGGACTCCCTGCGGATGGAACCTGAATAGGAGATAAACCTGGACTAGGGATTTGAGTGTTTAGGTAAGCCGTGGCCCACACCCTCGCCAGGCTTCCGCTTGAAGATTGCCGAGATACATGATGTGTACATGGCGGTAAGTGGCGAGAGCGTGTGTGAATAAGTACACCCTTGCAGGGTTAACATCATCTATTCGAATAGCCTTGTCTGTGGTAAAGGACTTCTGGGTTGCCTGTACAGTTCATAGACAAGTGAAAGTGGATACTCTAAAATGTGCAAGATAAGCGTGAGTGCTATGGATGGCGCTCTCGTAGGGAGACGGGAGCGGATCCATAGTGGTGTATCTATATGGTGAATATGTGGACTTGTGTGCACCACCTCAAAAGAGTTACTTGCAGTCGTAGTTCAGGATAGCCACAGAGTCAAAGCTGGCTTGCTGCAGTTAAACCCAACCTTCCCCTTTTGTTGACAATGATGCATATGTAGTTAGTTCTGATGTAAGTCTTGCTGGGTACATTTGTACTCACGTTTTCCTATTTTATGTTTTGTAGAGAGACTTCCATCTCACTAGTAGTTCCGCGTGGACTTTGACGTTTAGCTTGTTACCTCACCTACAATCTTGTGCCCTCGGTAGGATCTGGTAGATAGTCAGGCTTCTCAGCCTTTTTCATTTGTAGATGTTTGTACTCAGACATGTTAAGCTTCCGCATGTGCTTTGACTTGTATGCTCTGAATGTTGGGTCATGAGACCCATGTTTGTAATGTCTCGCTCCTCAGAGCCTATTGAATAAATACTTGAGTCGTAGAGTTATGTTGTGATGCCATGTTGTATTTACACATATCAAGCATATTGTGCGTATGTTTGCAATGCTTGGTATGTGTGGGATCCGACAATCTAGTTGTTTATCCTTGGCAGCCTCTCTTATGGGGAAATGTAGTCTAGTGCTTCCATGAGCCATAGTAGTCCGCTACAGCCCGGTTCACCGGAGTCCTGCTAGCCCAGCACTACTGCTCAGGACGCTTGACTGGCTGGCATGTGTTTCACTTCGTTCCTGTGTCTGTCCCTTCGGGGAAATGTCACGCGGTGACATCCGGAGTCCTGCCTAGCCTGCTACAGCTCGGGTTCCCGGAGTCCTGTTAGCCCAGTGCTACAGCCCGGATTCACATGCTGCTGACCGACATTCTCGAAGTTGATTCATGTATGCCTGTCCCCATGGGTTAGTGCCTCTTTGGGTTCATGACTAGCCATGTCGGCCCGGGTTCTCTATCATATGGATGCTAGTGACACTATCATATACGTGAGCCAAAAGACGCAAATGGTCCCGGGCCATGGTAAGGTGACACCCATGGGAATACCGTGCGTGAGGCCGCAAAGTGATATGAGGTGTTACCGGCTAGATCGATGTGACTTGGAATCGGGGTCCTGACAGTATGTGAGTGCTTTATGACTAATGTTGAGTCCATGGGTTATACACACTCTCACCCTTCCACCTTTGCTAGCCACTCTAGTACCGTGCAACTTTCGCTGGTGCATTAAACCCTCCTTGTACCTTTCCTCAAAACAACCACCATACCTATCTATTATGGCATTTCCATCGCCATTCCAGGATATATTGCCATGCAACTTCCACCGTTCCATTTTATTATGACACATACCATCATTGTCATATTGCTTTTCATGATCATGTTACGCTAGATCATTGCACATCCCGGTACACCACCGAAGGCATTCATATAGAGTCATATTTGTTCTAGTATCGAGTTGTAATTCTTGAGCTGTAAGTAAATAAAAGTGTGATGATCATAATTATTAGAGCATGTCCCATGTGAGGAAAGGATGATGGAGAATATGATTCCCCACAAGTCGGGATGAGACTCCGGACTTCAAATAAAAAAAGAGGCCAAAGATCCCGAAAAAAGGGAAAGAAAAAAATGAGAGAAAAAGAGAGAAGGGACAATGTCACTATCCTTTTCCACACTTGTGCTTCAAATTAGCACCATGTTCTTCATGATAGAGAGTCTCCTATTTTGTCACTTTCATATATTACTAGTGGGAATTTTTCATTATAGAACTTGGCTTGTATATTCCAGTGATGGGCTTCCTCAAATTTCCCTAGGTCTTCGTGAGCAAGCGAGTTGGATCCACACCCACTTAGTTTTCTTTTGAGATTTCATACACTTATAGCTCTAGTGCATCCGTTGCATGGCAATCCCTACTCACTCGCATCAATATCAATGGCTCCTTTTTTGATGTGAGACTTTCTGCTTTTTTGTTTTCTCCACGCAACCTCCACCATCATATTCTATTCCACCTATAGTGTTATATCCATGGCTCACGCTCATGTATTGCGTGAGAGTTGAAAAAGCTTGAGGACATTAAAAGTATATGAACAAATTGCTTGGCTTGTCATCGGGGTTGTGCATGATAAATACTTTGTGTTGTGAAGATAAAGCATGACAAGATTATATGATTTTGTAGGGATAACTTTCTTTAGCCATGATATTTTCAGAAGACATGATTGCATTATTGGTATGCTTGAAGTATTATTGTTTTTATGTCAATATTAAACTTTTGTTTTGAATCTTATGGATCTGAATATTCATGCCACATAAAGAAAATATTACATGATAAACATGTTAGGTAGCATTCCACATCAAAAATTCTGTTTTTTATCATTTACCTACTCGAGGACGAGCATGAATTAAGCTTGGGGATGCTTGATACATCTCCAACGTATCTATAATTTTTTATTGTTCCATGCTATTATATTATCCATCTTGGATGTTTTATATGCATTATTATGCTATTTTATATCATTTTTGTTACTAACCTATTAACCTAGTGGCCAGTGCCAGTTGCTGTTTTTCCTTGTTTTTGACTTTTACGGGAATTCAATACCAAACGGAGTCCAAACAGAACGAAACTTTTTGATGATTTTTCTTGGACTAGAAGACACCTAGGAAGCTTCGGGAGTAGGCTAGAAGGTCCACGAATGAGCCACAAGCTCGGGAGGCGCGCCCTAGGGGGGTGCCCCCAGGCTTGTGGGCCCACCATGGCTATCCTAACCCTAATCTCGGCTCCATAAATACTCAAATATTCCCCATATACTAGAGGGCAGACCAAAAATACTTTTCCGCCGCTGCAAGCTTCTGTTCTCGTCAGATCTCATCTTGGGGCGTTTTTCGGCACTCTGACGGAGGGGGGTTCAATCTCGGAGGGCTTCTACATCAACCTTGTTGCCCTTCCGATGATGTGTGAGTAGTTTAGCAGAGACCTACGAGTCCATAGCTAGTAGCTAGATGGCTTCTTCTCTCTCTCTTTGATCTTCAATACAATGTTCTCCTCGATGTTCTTGGAGTTCTATTCGATGTTATCTTCTTTTGCGGTGCGTTTGTTGAGATCTGATGAATTATGGATTTATGATCGGATTATCTATGAACATTATTTGAGTCTTCTTTGAACTCATTTATGCATGATTAAGATAGCTTTGTATTTCTCTCTGGTCTATTGATTTGGTTTGGCCAACTAGATTGATTTATCTTGCAATGGAAGAGGTGCTTTGTTTTGGGTTCAATCTCGCATTGTCCTCACCCAGCGACAGTAGGGGTAGCGAGGCACGTATTTGTATTGTTGCCATTAAGGATAAAAAGATGGGGTTTATACCCATATTGTTTGGATCTATCCCTATACATCATGTCATCTTGCTTAAGGCGTTACTTCGTTCTTGTTAACTTAATACACTAGATGCATGCTGGATAGCGGTCGATGGGTGGAGTAATAGTAGTAGATGCAGGTAGGAGTCGGTCTACTTGTCACAGACGTGATTCCTATATTCATGGTAATTGCCTTAGATATCGTGATAACTTTGCATTTTTCTATAAATTGCTCAATAGTAATTTGTTTACCCACCGCATGCGTCCTTTCAAGAGAGAAGCCTCTAGCGAAAACTATGGCCCTCGAGTTTAATTTTATCATTATATTTTCATATCTACAAAACCAAGAACCCAAAAATATCTTGCTGCAATTTATTTACCTTTACTTTATTTTGCACTTTTGTTTATCTTTTATACCTATCTCTATCAGATCTCATCCTTGCAAGTAATCGTGAAGGGATTGACAACCCCTTCATCGCTGGGTGCAAGTATTTGTTTGTTTGTGTACGTGCAACCATTGGTGACTTGTGTGTTCCTCATACTGGATTGATACCTTGGTTCTCAAACTGAGTGAAATACTTATCTCTACTTTGCTGCATCACGCTTTCCTCTTTAAGGGAAAAAAACCAACGCAAGCTCAAGAAGTTGCACTCCTCCCCTGACGACCACTCGTAGTCGACCTTGTTGTATGGGCGTCTGCCCGACGATGGGTGCACAATACGATGCTTGGTACGTAGTTTTTGGGGAGCCATGGAGAACTAGATATGTCTGAAAAACATCATGAAACAAGAACGGAAGAGATCTATGTGATACGTTGGTCAAAATGTCCGGGAGTATATATAATGATTTTTTTCATGCAGGACAAGTACATGGAAGGAAAACAGAGTCAGGAGAGCCCACGAGGGGGCCACAATCCTGGGAGGCTCGGCCCTCGGGCTTGTCGCTCCCTCGTACACTTTTCAGTTTGTTTATTATTTTCCTATTATTTAAATATTCCAAGACGGACATAAAATACTTTTATGGAACTTTTGGAGTCGGTTTACTTACCGTACCACATACCTACCCTCTTTTCAGGGCTCTGGAGCGTTCTAGAAGGTTTCCCTTATGTGTTCCTCCGGGGTTGTCGGATCACGAGTTCCAGCAAAACCCTCAAGGTTAGAACTCTGGGGTGCGCGCGAAGTTCTTTCCTCCCTACCGATCCGCGTCCTAACTGGCTAAGATCTCAAGAACGAACTCGACGAACTCACAACACAAAAGACACAAGATTTATACTAGTTCGGGCCACCGTTGTGGTGTAATATCCTACTCCAGTGTGGTGGTGGTGGATTGCCTCTTGGGCCGATGATGAACAGTACAAGGGGAAGAACAGCCTCCTCAGGATGAGGTGTTCTTGTGCTCGGTGTGTGGCTAAGGGTTGGCTCTAGATCAGATTGCCCCCTACTGTGGTGGCTAGTTCTACTTATATAGGCCCTGGTCCTCTCCCCAAATATTGAGCGGGAAGAGAGCCAACAACTGCCAATTTGAAAGAGGACAGCTAGTACAGCTCATCCTGACAAAAGCGGTCTTCGCTTGCAAAAGGCTCTGGTGGTGACGCCGCCTTGGGATCCATGGTGACCTCCGTCTTGCCGTCCAACTGGTCTTGGTCTCGTTACACCGATATGGAAACCTTTGCTTGACGCCTCGGTACTCTGCGCCTGCGCTCCCCCTTTAGCACCAAAGAGGAAACAAGGACGCTGCATGCGCTGGCGCCCGCTTGGCGCCCGCCTGATCTTGATCATCATGGCTCACGTCACGAGAACCTCGTGAGGTTTGCCCTGCCTTGATCTCCCTGCCCCTCGCGAGGCAACCTGGTGAGGCCGCTCCTGAGGAGATCTTGTGTCATCCACCTCACAAGGCTCGTCCCCTCACGAGGGTCTTGAGTGCCTTGCTGATGAATATGGGCCGTACAGGCCCGCTAGCACAGCCACGCCATGGGCTGTAGGCAGGCAAGTCTTGGGACTCCCATTCCCAGAACGCTGACGGTAGCCCCCGGGCCCAAGGCACGCTCGGGCTTGGCTTCGAGGCGAAGCCAAATGTCAAGTACGGAGTGCCGCGGGCCCCAAAAGCCTGCGGCCTTGGTCGACGCGTGGCGATTGATTGGACGTGGGAGTTTTCGCCCACGCTGCCTCGGCAACTGCCCGACTTGACAAAAGGCTGGCGCAGACAACACTTGCCTTCACTGCTCCCCTTCGCCTTGCTCCAGATCCCCTTTCTTGCTCCTCGCTGCCGAAATCTCCAGATCTGCTCCAACCTTGCTCCGCATCTGCAACCAATGGCGCCGCGCAAGGTCAAGTCCTCCTTGGTGTTGGCTTGGTACGAGTAGCTCTTGATGCGCCCAACTTCACGGAGAAGAGCCTAGCCGCCACGTGCTTGCTGATGGCGGGGGAGAGCAACAAGAGGGGGAAGACGGAGCTTCGGCTTGCCTCCGACGTGCCGGAGCCTGAGGGAAGCACCTTCTTCCCCTTCTTCACGAGCAGCATCACCGCCGGGTTGGTTTCCCCCTTCTCTGACTTCTTCTATGAGGTCCTCGACCACTACGGGCTGCAGGTGCTGCATCTTCATCCCAACTCCATCCTCCTCCTGTCCATCTTTACCTACTATTGTGAGGCGTATCTGGGCGTGATGCCGTCCGTGGCTCTTCTGCGCCACTTCTTCTTCCTTCGCGTCAGCGAGGGCCACGTCTCCGGATGCGCCAATTTCATCGCATCCGGCAAGGCCAACTCGATCTCGAACACCGAGAAGAAGGTCGACAACCTCCGGGCCAAATGGGTCATGATGGGCACCAAGTGTGTCCACCCGCGCTTGGCACTGCCGACGGAGGCGCCCCGGCCTGACAAGGAGTGGTCCCGTGCAGAGCTCATTAACGAGCGGGCGTCGTCGGTGTTGGAGCAGATCAGGACCGACTTGAAACCGGGCAACGCGAAGGCGGCCAAAGTGAATGGGGCCATGCTCCTAAGGGAATTTTTGACGCTGCACGTTACTCCACTTCAGGAGCACGCGCGCCCTTTGTGGAGGCTTGGAGATGAAGAAGACAAGATTCACCTGAGGCCGGAGGCCCTGCCTGATGATGAGCTGACTGTTGTCATGCGCCTCTTGGTTGGGGACACCCAGGAGTACCCACCGAGCGCCTTCGTTCCCTTTTTCCACCGCAAGGACTGGGAGCCGATCGTGGCCTCCAGGCCGACCTTTGACACGCGCAGGCTGGTGCCGCCAGCGCCCACCGGGGCCTCTGCCACACCGAAGCCGGTGGAGCTGTCTTCTGGCGAGTCCCGTGGGAAGGAAGAAGAGGAGGTGGACTCGAAGGAGACCCCTGAGGAGATGGGAGAAAACTTCCCCTTGAGCAAGGCTGACATCCTTCGTGCCCTGCCAGATGACGCCGAGATTGACGCCCGCCTGGAGGAGGGGGAGCTGCCCCTCATCCTGATAAGGGGCAGATCGTCGCTGGTCTCTCGAGATGCTGCCCCCACCTTGACGCCGCCCGGAGCTGCCTCCAGCCCTTCTGTTGCGCCGTCTTCTGCTCCCGGAGCCCGTGTGCCCACTTCTTAGGCTCCGAAGCTTTCGGGTTTCAGGCTCCCCAAGTGGAAGGTGGACTATGTCGCGGTGGATCAGTAAGTGCTTCGAGCTTCGTCTTGTTCCTGCTTGTACTTGCTATTTTCTGACGTTCACCCTTGGTTGGTCGGTAGCGCCTTGGCGAAGAAAAGGAAGGAGGATATAGCGCCCCCCCCCCCCCTCTGCGGAGAAAGGAGACGACAGCACTCGCACCTCCCCAGCCCAGTCGCCCTCGCGAGGCCAAGAGGAACATCATCGGGAGGAGTCAGCCCCTATGGCCCCGCTGGCTCCGGAAGTGCCGGTGCTTGGCTCAGCTGATGAGGCCCCGAAGGCTCAAGAGCCCATGGTTTCCCAGGCTCTGGTGACAACGTCGATTCCTCCTCCTGCTGTGCCACTACTCCCAGGTTCTTCTGCTTCCTCCGCCGCCTTGGAGCGCGTTCTTTCAGAGATGGCCCAGCTGCAGGAAGATCTTCTGGGCGCTGACCCCCGTCTGGTAGTCGGGCGCCTGGAGCTGGCCTCCGGCTGGCTTCATTCTGATGCGGCGGTCCGAGCAACACTGAACCAGGCCGCGACGGCCTCCGAGGAGGAGAAACAGGCCACTGCACAAGCTGCGGCCGATGGTGAGGCGGCGCTGAAGGACGCCATGGCCGCTCGCGACAGCCGGAGTCTTTGGAGCCGAGTGAAGAGTTTGCGTGACCAGCATGCCGAAGAAACCCGTGGTCGCCAGGCGAAGGAGGAGGAGATGAGGGCCTCGGAGGACGCGGTCAGGGACCGCGACGCCGGTAGGGGGAGTTGGCGGCCTTGAGTTGCGGAGCGCGACCGGCTGGAGGAGCTGGAGCGGAAGGTGAAGGCGAAGGAGGTCGATCTTGACGTCAAGGCGAAGGTCTTGGCCGAAGACCGCGAGGCCTTCATGCTTCTCGAGAAGAGGTCTCGCGTGGCGCTAAAGGCGCTCTACGAGAAGGGCTTGGAGAGGCCACTGTCCACCGACGAGGACGGCCCCGCCAAGCTTCTTCCCTACTAGTTGAGGCGCTTGAGGAGGTCGTGGCCGGCATCGGCCCCATGGCAGAGGACGAGGCACGCGTCCTTTCCTCGGTCGCGCTTACGCGGGTCTTCAGCCATCTTTACCTTCGCGATCCCTCCGCCTGCCTTGACGAGCTGCTGGAGCCTGTAGATGAGGTGCGTTGTGCGGCTGCTGCCGTCGCCGTGAAGGGCCAG
This sequence comes from Aegilops bicornis, assembly GCA_021605145.1. NCBI lineage: Eukaryota > Viridiplantae > Streptophyta > Magnoliopsida > Poales > Poaceae > Aegilops > Aegilops bicornis. The sequence continues at coordinate 128,070,128 of CM038669.1, forward strand.
GTGGAGGCCCTGCTGAAGAAGTTCCGCAGCTTCGCTCTCGCGCCTTTGGCCGACGGTGCAGGTGAAGGCGATGCTACTAAGGAAGGAGCACCTCTTGTGGGTGATGGCGGTGTCCAGGGGTGACTTGCTTGCGGCTGCTTTCCTGTTTTTATCCCTACAACATGTAGCATGCCTGGTGGAGGCGTTTAAACTCGTGCTTGGTATTTGGGAGGACGATATGGCTTGTAATATTTGCTTTGAGATTTTGCGATTTTCTTCCTATTTGCTTTGTGTTCTGCATCGACAGAGCCCGGCCCCGCGCATACCTGTGACACCCCAAAATTTTTAAACGTGTTTTGTTTATTAAGAATCCTGCCTGGAAATTTAACTTTCCATTTTCTTGCTTTTCCTTGATTTCAGAACCACTCTTTTCTTGGGTATTATGGAGTTTTTACCCCAAGTGAAAACTTTCCAAATGTTTTGTTGGACTTGTGTACCCTCTCAATAAAAACTTTTCTTTTCATCAGAAGAATTAATTATAAAATAATTTTCCTGATCTTTATTTCTTTAAAAATGGTCCCCCATAGGTTTTGGGGTTCCATTTGCACTACAACCCTTTGATAAATTTATTTAAAAATCCCACCAAAATTTGGAGATGTCATGTGTTGTTTCTAAATTACTTTTATGCAAAAAGATATTTCTTTCATTGGATATTTTGAGTGCTTTCGCCAAGTTTTCAAATCTGGTCCAGTGGGCAATTTTGCACTACAACCTATTTAAATATTTCTTTAAAACTTCTACCAAAATTATGGGATGTTAGTAGTGGCATATGATTCAACTTTATGCAAAAACCTAGTGATGTTCTTTGAAAGATTTGAGTGAATCTTCCTCTTTTTCATTCTGGTCCAACTTGATGACTTGTACTGCAACCATCTTCTAACTTGCTCCTTTACCCATGAGCTCTCTCCTGCTTGTAGTACACCATACCAAACCCTTAAGTCCAGGAGCTTGGACTCATTGGAGCACTTTTGGTTCATGTAATCATGCCTTTTCCTCCAGTCCAGAACTGAAGTTTTGCAAAACTTGCACTAGCAAGTTTGTGCTTTTGACAAACTAACCTCACCACCCTTTTAGTCATCCAAAGAGACCCTGATCTGGAGATTTTGGACCCTCCAAGAGTGGCCTAGGTGCCCCTAGCATTTTGACAAACACCTTCTGTGCATGGCCAGTTTGGGCATGGTTTTTAGTTTGCACTTTGGACTTGCATGCTTTGCCAAATCAACTTGTCTCGCGGATTTGCCCTAGCCTATAACCCCACCCTGCTAACCCTCTTGTGGATTAGAGCCCCCCTAGCATGCCTTAGCATATTGCCGAGCACGTTGCGTGCGTGCTCTGGGCGCGCCCAGAGCGCGCGTTACTGCGTCGTGCACTGAGTAACCAGCGTCACGCCCCGGCCCTTACTCACCTGCAGGGCCGCACCCCGACCTCATCCACTCACCACAACACGCCAGCATGCCCATGGCGCCCTACAGCGCCGCCGCCAGGGCCCTCTTGGCGGCACACCGACGGACACAGTGCGCCCTACCATGGACGGCGCCGCCCAAACCGCAACGTCTCGCCACCTGCCCTCGTGAGCAGGCCGTCCCTATCCCCAAGCTGGTCCGCAAGCGCCCATCGCCGCCACGTCCCCCGGATGCTACAGAAAGATGGTCGCCAGCGAGCTTATCCACGGCCGCCGCGAACCGACTTGGATGTGCTATAAAAGGAGGCCCCCGAGCTCCTCCGAGCACTCAGGCAGCCTCACACCATCCTTCTCGTGCCCCCCTTAGTCGTCAATCGAACAGAGGAGGCCGTCTTCACCCTCTCCGGTCAGCTCGGCCGGCGCCCCGTCCCGCCCCGTTCCGACGCAACCAAAGCCTCCCCCTGACCCCCAACACCACCGTTCGACCCCCTTGAACCCGTGGAGCTGCCTAGCCTCCCAGACGCGACTAGGGACCACCATGGCCAGAACCCCCAAATCCACCGAAGCCTCCCCTCCGCCACAGAGCTCGCCGCCGGCGATTCTCTCCACCCCTGGCGACCCTACAACCACCGGGAGGACCGCCTAGGAGTGACGGATCCATCCCTGCACTCGGATGCCCTCGAGGAACCACCGTTCGCCGGCGAAGATCGCCGGAGCTCCCCCTCCGTTCGGCCAAAGGAGAGGGAAGGCGGGGGACGACTAGTCAAACCTGACTAGTGGGCCCCCTGGACCCACTATCAGTGACCCAGCCCCGCCACCACGTGGTTTAAGTGAAGACATAAAACCACACAGTACGTTTCCTCCGTTCCGAAGACGTATTTCTGTCTGAAACGTTTTCTTCTCTATTTTTATTTTAAAAACAGATTTTGACCAGAACTTTGACTGGCTATAACTTTTTAAATATAACTCCAAATGGATTGATTCTTTTTCCTACAACTCTCAAATTCTGTCTAATTTATTTTCAGATTTATTTGAAAAAATTTCAAACAACTTTTTTGTGCTGTTTTGAAAATGTGTGTAAATTCCAATTTTTTAATAGGATTTTTGGAGAGAGAGGAGAAAACTTTCAAAAGTTTTGAAGTGCACCTCACCCCTCCACAACTTGAAGGAAAGCATCCTGAACCCTGGCATAATATTTTTGGTGTGTTAGTTGACACGGTTATAACACCACCTTACTTACGGAAAAACTCGTTATTTTATGTGGTGATACAATCATTGGCATGAATGCATATTAGTGATTTCCTTGCTGTTGGAAATGAATATACTTGTGATGGTAATCATCCTCATGTGCCTTGCATGCATGCCGGGAAGGAATCCGGGAAAGCCTCTGCCTTGGGTAGGCGTAAGCCTGTTGCCGGTCTCCGTCGGGACGGTTATGTCCGGTATGGCATAGTAAGGTATAATGAGTGGTGATTTTGTTGGTTGAAATATATTTGTTATACATGTCATGCAGGGAATTTATAAACCTCCTGAGTCGACCGTAGATCGAGTCTTATTCCAGTATCCCCCATAATTTCTTCGTACTACCACTTGTCCCTACAACAAGTAGGGTACGGTTCAGTAAGTCGTCAACCCCTTTCTAGCACACACCGTACAGAGAGGCCATGGTGGAAGATATCGGTTGTAGCCGGTAGGCGAGCCACCTGGTCCGGGGCATGGGTGTTTCGGTTGAGACGAGAGGAGAGCCACCCCTTAGGCGTGCGATATAAATTTGATCCCATGCTATGCGAGGTTGTAGCCTCCCCACTTAGAGTTTTACTTGACAGTGTCGTGGGTGATTCGAGACACGGTAAGTTAAACTGGTGTGTGCAAGTCGGTGTGTTTTCAATTAAAAGACCGTAGACGGAATTAGTCCCGATGGACTAAAGGAATCCGTTACTCGTGGGTAAAGAGTACACCCTCTGCAGAGAATAAATCTATTCGAATAGCCGTGTCCATGGTTAAGGACTACAGTATGGGATGGGTCAAGTGTCGGTCTTAGTGTCGGTCTTCGAGGGTGAAACTGTTAAACCAGAACTTTGATTTTGGCTTGTGATATATGATAGATACGATTATTATTGTTGTGGACTAACCAAGTGTAGTGTTTGAAGTTATGAATATCCACAGGATGGTTCTACCTCCCGGATAGTCATGATGATTACTTATTTATTTTATAAGCCCTTTATGTGGTGTCATTTGAGACGCCTATCGTAACATGCTTGTTATTTGTATACTTTATAAGCCCTTTATGTGGTGTCGCTTTGAGGCCTTCGTGGCATGCTTGTTATTTTATAAGCCCTTTATGTGGTGTCATTTGAGACGCCTCGTGGCATGCTTGTTATTTATATACTTCATAAGCCCTTTATGTGGTGTCATTGAGACGCCCATCGTAACATGCTTGTTATTTGTATACTTTATAAGCCCTTTATGTGGCGTCGCTGAGACGCCCGACGGTGGCATGCTTGTTATTTTATAAGCCCTTTATGTGGTGTCGCACGGACGCCCGACTGTGGCATTTTATTTCCACTCCATTATTGCATATTCGTGTTGCATATAAATAACCTGCTTGCGTGCATAAAAGGTTTTATTTATGACCCATTTATGTGATCATAGAGTACTTCAGTGCATGGTTATCATTTATATTATCCCAGTGTTCATAATGTTTGTGAGTACATTCAAAGTACTCACTGGCTTGTCCCTGGCTATTGTCTTGGCCAGATTTCTTGCTTGGAGAGGAGTGTTGCGACGACAGTCCCGGAAACTAAGCAATGGTGATAGCAGCCTCGCGAAGATAGGAGTTAACCTGGTCAGCTGTTCCTGTGGGAAATGGAGTCCCATAGACACTGATGATTCACAAACCGCTTCCGCCATCAACCCCTAGAAACCATTTGTTGTACTCCCAGGCCAGAATGGTCTTGTACTACATATTTTGTATTTTGCTTGGAATTTCTGTATCAAGTTGCTGCCTCATCAGCTAACAGTAATCCTGGGGCTGGTGAACACAACGGCCATTTTCTGGAAATTAATACCCGGAAAACCGGTCGTGACAATACCTCAACCGCCGTTGGGCCGACCGGAGACCAGGACAGGCCAAGGAGTGAGCGGCTACGTGACCAGTTAGGCTCCTGAGTCGTGATGCTCAGGAGTCCCCCTTGACGCGCAAACAGCTTATGGGGAGAATACGCGAGGATAGGTTAATGTTCTACATCGGCAGAGCCCGGCCCCGCGCATACCTCAACTGCCGTTGGGCCGACCGGAGACCAGGACGGACCAAGGAGTGAGGGGCTACGTGACCAGTTAGGCTCTTGAGTCACGATGCTCAGGAGTCCCCCTTGACGTGCAAACAGCTTATAGGGAGAATACGCGAGGATAGGTTAATGTCCTACGTCGTCAGAGCTCGACCCCGCGCATACCTCAACCGCCGTTGGGCCGACCGGAGACCAGGACGGACCAAGGAGTGAGGGGCTACATGACCAGTTAGGCTCCTGAGTCGCGATGCTCAAGAGTCCCCCTTGACGTGCAAACAATATCCATACTTTGCCCTCGCCGAGGCCCGGCTCGGGAGGGGCGCACGACGACCAGGTTCGAGAAACCTGGTTGGGTGGCGTACGCTTGGGCATGACGCGAGCGCAGCCCCCGTGCCCAGCCCCCTCACGCGGCTCTCCCGAGGGGAGGCATTGCGGTGAGGCCGGACACTGAGCTCTGGGGCTCCCTGAGGTTGGTACGGTCGTGAGGCCGCCCTCAGTTGTTTATCACCAGCGCGGAGCATAGTGCTTCTGCTTGTGCACGGGCATAGCTGCTCCTCGGCAGTGTCGACGGCCAGCGCGGAGCATGGTGCCTCCACTTGTGCATGGGAGGGGGCTCCCTCTGCGGAGAGCCCCGGAGCATGTGCAGCCCCGCCCTGACAGGTGGCTTGCACGACAGTGCTATACGAGGTGTATCTGGGCACTCGTGAGCCAGAGCGGGGCTCACGAGGCCCTACCTCAAGGCGGGTTGCGCCTGGTCTTGGTTCTTGTTCGTTGTGCTAGTGCTGCGAGGTGGTCAGACAACCTGCGTCGAACGAATCTCCTGAGGTTATCGCGTGAGAGGGCCGAGCACCAACGCCCCCGGGAGGTGACGTGAACGGGACCGGCCCGCCAGATAGAGCTCAGCCGTTGGATTTATCGACGCTGCAGGGACGGGCCCGAGCACAGATGTCGTGCCTAGCCTACTCACGCGAAGGATCCTGAAGAAAGATGGCCGGCGCGCGGCTCCCATGCTGGGTGACGATCGAGCAGGTAATAGTCATAGATAGGTTAAGCATAGGAAGCAAACTAGCTCAAGTAGATACAGGAAAGGTACACGCCACTGGATCAGGCCCGAGCGACTTGGGGATGATGCACCCCGAGGGGCGCCCCCACCAAGGTAAGCTAAAGACATAAGAAAAAGGGATACATACCACAGGGACGGACCCATGTAGCCTGGGAATGATGCAGCCCGAGGGGCGCTCCCAGCTAAATAAACTTGGGAAATGTCACCTGGTTCTGTCCATGAAGGGGTGTCGGGGCAGCTGAAGGTACGCGGCGAAGGAATTGCTCCTCACGAGCCACCGGGGCCCTGAGCCTCGGGAGGCTCTGGGGGTCCAGGTGGTTCCCTGAGGACTGTCTCCATCTCCGTCAGCACAGCTTGGTGCCTGGCCTCCTGAGCCGCCAGGATGCACTGCGAGTTGCGCTGATAAGCGGACGACATGCTCGGCAGGCCAAAAGGCATGCGAACGTAGCTGTGCGGTGGACCCTCGCAGCAGCCCACGCGTGAAGGCCAGAAGAGCTCCTGAGATGCGGCCCTGTTGAGCCCTGGGACGTTGATGCAGACGCGCAGCCCAGCATCCTCGCCTGGATCGGGAGCTGCGCCTCGTGAGCGGCGGTCGCCGCGCATGGCCCTTGCGTCTTGCAATTCCTGAGTGGTCTTGGTGATGAACTCCTGAGCGGTGGGCGCTCCTCGCCCTGTGTTCTCCTGGGGGAAACGTGTCGTGAAGCACGCCTCCAAGTGGTGCCCGAGCGCCTCCCTCGTGATGTTGGCAAGGTCTAAGGCCCTCCAGAAGAGAGCCCCTGTGCCCTACCCTAGAAGCGCGCCTTCCTATGCGGTGGAGGGAGGCGCCCCTGGAGCGGGCGCTGATCCTGACAAGGTTCGATTGACGCCACCCTCCACGAGGTCTGCATTCTTGGCTGCTTCTTCTTCTTGGGGACGGCCTCAGGAGGGCCCTCGCCCTTGTTGTCGGGGTCGTCAATTGCTGCAGCTTGAAAAGCACGCTCGAGGGAGCACACCGCGTCTCTTTCTTCACATGGGACCGTGATGATTCCGCTGCTTCCCGGCATCTTGGGGACATTGTAGCCATGATGGGTCACTGCCATAAACTTGGCCAGCGCTAGATATACCCGAGGATCGCGTTGTATAGCAGGCGGATGTAGGCGACATAGAAGTCGATGAGCTCGGTGCGGTAGTTCTTGCGTTCTCCAAAGGTAACAGGGAGGTGGACCTGCCCTATCAGTGTGGTGGAACCATCGGTCACTCCTGAGAAAGGCTTGGTAGGCTGAAGCAGATCATACGGCACTTGGAGGTTGTCGAACGTGTCAACGGACAGGACGTTGAGCCCTGCGCTGCCGTCGATGAGGGTCTTGGTAACTTGCACGTTGCTGATGACTGGGGAGCAAAGCATCGGGAGGGCGCCAGCGGTGATGGCGCACTGGGTCCACCTGAGCGGGCGTGTGGCCTCAAGCTTGGGGAGGACTGCGTCCACTTCACGAGCAAACTGTTTGAGGATACGCTGCGAGGCTGGGGCCTGAGCTCCGCCTAAGATGCAGGCGATAGCACGCGGCTCCTGGAAGCCCCCGACCCCCTCGTCTTGATGGTGGTCGTCATTCCTTCTCGGTGGTGGCGGTAGTGGTGGAAGACCGGCGTTGCCCTGAGGACGATCCTCACGAGGCTGGTCCCTCCAGGTGCCCTCGCGAGGCTGATCCTGCCAGCGGTCCTCACGAGGCCGGTCGCGCCACTCCTGGCACGGGCCACGGTCATCCCAGCGTCCGCCACCACGTCCTCCTCCTCGGCCGTAGCTGAGGGAGTCCTGGATTAGGGGGTCCTCGGACAGCCGGACTGTTTGACTATGAAGATACAAGATTGAAGACTTCGTCCCGTGTCCGGATGGGACCACTACTACAAAAAGGGCTATAGATAGAATGGCCACTAATGGCGCACATGTCATGTGGTGCGCCATTACTATATTCTAATGGCGCGCCATGACTCGGTGCGCCATTAGTAATATATTACTAATGGCGCACCTGGTGTGTGGTGCGCCATTAGTAGTTTTGAAAAAAACATTAAAAAAAATTTGTTACTAATGGCGCACCATGTCCGCCGTGCGCCATTAGTAGTTGACATAGTAATGGCGCACCACATCCGCCGTGCACCATTAGTAGTTTTGAAAAAAAAAGTAAAAAAAATAAAAAAATATTTGTTACTAATGGCGCACCATGTCTCGGTGCGCCATTACTAGTTTTAACTAGTAATGGCGCACCACCCTACGGTGCGCCATTACTAACAATCCCAACACCGAATGCACTTCGTGGATCGCCTTTTCAGTTTTAAAAAAATAAAAGAAAATGATGGAAATGTCAAAAAATTAAAAGAAAATAAGTTTCCCATGTGATATGTGGTCTAGTTGTTGGGAAAATTTATTTGCAAAATCTCTCTGAAAATTTGTAAAATGGCCATAACTTTTGCATACAAACCCGGATGAAAAAAAAATTATATGAAAAATCATGTACTCGAAAAGTTACATCCAAATTTAACAAGGGGAAGCCCGTTAAACATTTTCAAAATCCCCAAAAACCTAACAGAAAAAAAGTTACGGGGCTTTCAAGATCTAGAGGCAAAAAAATTCAAAAAAATTCAAACTTACTAGTGGCGCACCGTGGATGTGGTGCGCCACTAGTAATAGAAAAAAATTGGTTTTGAATTTTTTTTTTGAATTTTTTTTTCAAAAATTGATACGTAATATGACCGGGAAGTTTGAAATATTTTTCAAAATTTCATCATAGTCATGAACATGAACAAAGTCCTAGACATCAACAAGGTATAATAGGATTGATATGCTAGATATATCAACAAGTATTTGTGAAGTGAGTTGTTCTTTGGTGTTGGATAGAACTACGAAGTTAAGCATACTTGGGCTGGAGTAGTGTGAGGATGGGTGACCTTTCGGGAAGTTTGACCACGGAGTGCGATTTGACCTGAGATTAAGCATATTGACCCGAGATTAAGCCATAGTGAACTGAGACTAAGAAAAAAACGAAAAACAAATTTGAAAAAAAAATCTAAAAAAATATTTTTACTAATGGCGCACTTCTATGTGGTGCGCCATTAGTATACAGATACTAATGGCGCACCGTGGGGTATTCTAATGGCGCACCTGTGCGTGGTACTAATGGCGCACCGGTAGTGCGCCATTAGTAGGCAAAAACCGGTGCGCCATTAGTAGGCCTTTTTCTAGTAGTGGACTCTCCTTGGCGTGGAAGGCAAGCTTGGCGATACGGATATGTAGATCTCCTCCCTTGTAACCGACTCTGTATAACCCTAGCCCCCTCCGGTGTCTATATAAACCGGAGGGTTTAGTCCGTAGGACAACAACAATCATACCATAGGCTAGCTTCTAGGGTTTAGCCTCTACGGTCTCGTGGTAGATCAACTCTTGTAATACTCATATCATCAAGATCAATCGAAAGGTGAAGTAGGGTATTACCTCCATCGAGAGGGCATGAACACAGGTAAACATCGTGTCCCCCGCCTCCTGTTACCATCCGCCTTAGACACACAGTTGGGACCCCTACCGAGATCCGCGGTTTTGACACCGACATTGGTGCTTTCATTGAGAGTTCCTTTGTCTGCGCGTCACCGTAAGGCCTGATGGCTCCTTCGATCATCGGTAACGATGTGATCCAGTGAGGTTCCCCGGACAGATCTTCAGATTGGCGACTTCGTCTTGCTGGGCCAACTTCGCTTGGCCATCTGGAGCAGATCGAGAGCGACGCCCCTGGCCATCAGGTCGGTTTTGGAAACTTGAACTATACCGCCGACATCGGCGGAGACTTGATCTTCGACGGATTCGAGCCCATGTCAGGTGCGCCGCACAGTCACGACGAGCATGACTTAGCTCTGCCGTCGGGCAGTGTTCGGGAGATCACACCTGCAACTACTCCGGCCCTCAATCCGGAACAGATTGCGCCGTCCGAAGACGGGTGGATGGACCCCGCCACAAAGGCCGCGCACTCGGCGGCGATAGAGCCGAATGCCGACTTCACTTCCTATGAGACCCGTGTTGCCGGACACTTGGATTCATCCCCGGCCACGGGCTCCGAGCCGCCTACGTCCGTGCCTATCGAATCCGATTGGGCACCGATCATGGAGTTTACCTCCGCGGATATCTTTCAACACTCGCCACTGGGTGACGTGCTAAACTCATTGAGGTGTCTCTCCTTGTCAGGAGACCCTTGGCCGAACTATGTCCGGCTAGGGTGGGATGCGGACGACGAAGAAATTCGCTCCCCACCCACCACCCACTTAGTAGCCACTGTCGACGATTTAACCGACATGCTCGATTTCGGCTCCGAAGGCATCGACGGTATGGAAGACGATGCAGGAGACGACAGGAACCACCGCCCACAGGCGCTGGACTGCCACCTCATCATATGATATATACATGGTGGACACCCCCAAAGAAGGTGATGGTGATAAGACAGCAGAGGATAATCCCTCCAAGAAGCAATCCAAGCACCGACGTCAGCGGCGCCGCTCTAAGTCCCGCCATAGCAAAAGCGACGATACCGGCACAAGAGACAATACCGCTCCGGATAGTGCCGAAGACGACGACAATCCCCTCGGCCGGACCTCGAGCGGGAGGATGAACAAGCTAGCCCTCCGGAACAGGCAGCAGACGAAGAATCGAAGGATGACAATTACATGCCTCTCTCCGAAGACGAGGTGAGCCTCGGCAACGAAGAATTTATCGTGCCTGAGGATCCCGTCGAGCAGGAGCGCTTCAAGCGCAGGCTTATAGCCACAGAAAACAGCCTGAAGAAAAAGCAACAACAGCTTCGAGCTGATCAAGATCTGCTAGCAGATAGATGGACTGAAGTCCTGGCGGCCGAGGAATACGAACTCGAACGTCCAACCAAGAGTTACCCAAAGCGCGGGTTGCTACCCCAACTCGAGGAGGAAGCATTAAAACCTACATTACCAGCGTATGATGTGGCCAATCGGCCACCTCTTGGCCGAGACAGAGGGGCATATCAGCCCGAAGTCCAGCCCGCACCCCGCCGCCAGACAAACAAAAACACCAAGGCTCGGGGCAACACGCGGGACTTGCAAGACGTATTGGAAAACAAAGCAGGACATACAAGATCGATCTACGGATCACGGGGTCGTGCCCCAACGCGTGACGATGACCGTCACGTCGGATACACTAAAAGCAAATCCGGTTGGGCCGAATATAGCAGACAAGACTCGTATGAACTGCATCATGACATAGCCCGGCACAGAGGCGCCGCACACCCCCTATGCTTCACCGATGAAGTAATGGATCATGAATTCCCAGAAGGGTTTAAACCCGTGAACATTGAATCATATGATGGTACTACAGACCCCGCGGTATGGATAGAAGACTTCTTCCTCCACATTCACATAGCCCGCGGGGATGATCTACACGCCATCAAGTACCTCCCGCTAAAACTCAAAGGGCCGGCTCAGCATTGGCTGAATAGCTTGCCGGCGAACTCCATCGGAAGTTGGGAGAGCCTGGCAGATGCATTCCTGGACAATTTCCAGGGCACTTATGTGCGACCGCTGATGCTGACGATTTAAGTCATATAACTCAGCAGCCTGAGAATCGGCCAGAAATTCGGACCCGGTTCCTAACTAAGAAGAACCAAATTTGTCGATTGTCCGGATGTAGAGGCCTTAGCGGCATTTAAGCATAACATCCGTGACGAGTGGCTCGCCCGGCACCTCGGTCAAGAGAAGCCAAAATCCATGGCAGCCCTCACGACACTTATGACCCGCTTTTGTGCGGGCGAAGATAGCTGGTTGGCTCGTAGTAACAACACAGCAAGCAAACCTGGCACATCAGAGGCCAGGGATAGCAACGGAAAACCACGACGCACCAAACACAAGCGCCGCAAATATGGTGAAAACGTCGGAGATACGGCAGTTAATGCTGGGTTTAGTGGCTCAAAGTCCGGTCAGCGGAAAGGGCCCCTCAAAAATAACAATTCGGGTCCATCCAGTCTGGACCGCATACTCGATCGTCAATGCCAAATTCATGGCACCCCAGGGACGCCAGCCACCCATACCAATAGAGAATGCTGGGGCTTCAAACAAGCCGGCAGGGCAGGTGCCAAAAACATTGAAGGGAGGTTGATGGCGACGAAGAGCCCAGATCACCGAACACAGGAGGGCAAAAGAAATTTCCCCCGCAAATCCAAACGGTGAACGTGGTAAACACCACCCAAATTCCCAACCCGGACCAGATACACACCCCTAGGGATGCCGACTTAACGGAACTAGTCGTCCCACAATATAAACTAGGGCCGGTCACCTTCAACCGCACGGATCGTCCGGTTAACGCAAATCAGGGCAACCCAACCGCACTAGTCCTCGACCCAATAATTGTCGGGTTCCACCTCACACGAGTCCTTATGGACGGAGGCAGCAGTCTAAACCTGCTTTACCAGGACACAGTGCGCAAGATGGGCATCGATCATTCGGTGATCAAACCCACTAAAGCCACTTTCAGAGGCATTATACCAGGTGTGGAAACCAGCTGTACAGGCTCCATCGCCCTTGAGGTAGTCTTAGGATCACCTGACAATTACCGTACCGGGGAGTTAATCTTCGAAATCGTTCCCTTCCGCAGTTATTATCAGGCACTGCTCGGACGACCCGTGTTTGCTCGATTCAACGCGGTGCCACATTATGCCTACCGTAAGCTCAAAATGCCCAGTCCACGCGTCGTCATCACGGTTAATGGCAAGGACGAACTTTACTTCGGCATCAACGAGTACACCACTGCCTTAACAACAGAAGCAACGAGTAACACCTTGCAGCCGAACCTCGAGTAGACGGACAGGCTCCCGGATACCATCAAAGGACTCCGAACTACTTCGTGGAAGGATAGCCCGGCTCGTCCAGAGCTCAATTAAACACTCTGGCGAAGGCCTGGACAGGCCGCACTCAGTGGCTCAACTGCTCTCCGGCACGCAAACATTTCTTACATTTCCTTCACAGTTTCACCTTTGCGCCGACCAGGACAGGCAATACGGAGGCAGCTCGAACGCGCAAGGGAATCCTTAGACATTCCCCGCGATGACCATCCGACTATACTCCGGATTCGCACTCAGCTTCTTCCCCCCCAGTCTCAGCAGGTTCCACAGTCATATTTCCTTTTTATCACATTACCTGTACTTATACGCATCGACGTACCATTCAAACACAACTTATGAATTCACATGACGCTTATCTGCTATTATTTCTTATTAAAATTCTTTTATCAAGTGGCATCCATACACCGCGATATGCCTTCAAATATGCCTGGGGCTTCGTTTTACCCATAATACAGCAATAAAGTCCGAACACCCTCTCGGAAGTTCGGCACCCCAAACCTATAACATTATATGCATCAGCTCCGAATCATGTCTTGGGTCAATAGTTGGGTTTGCCCGGCTCCCATGTTTTGGTACCTTACGTTCCGCTATATCGGCTAAGGTAGCCTTGGAGAACTATCTGCGATTATGTCCCGGTTCTTCGGACGAGCACCTCGAGAGAAAGCCGAAAGCTGTCATGATACGGCGAGAGGCTGATCGGTATTCGAAGGTTGTAAAATCTTTAAGGATTTCTTCCGCATAATGCCATAACCAATGCAGTGTGCGATGGATCGGTTTTTCTTCCGATCAGGTGCTTATAGAGCCCCTTGTGCGGTCCTCCGAACACCAGGGGCTGCGCCTACCTTCCTAAAGCTCCTATGGCTAAGTGAGAGTGATAAAGCCCTATAGTCCAATTTCCTGGTTCCTTGTGTTGAACACCTCCTTCGAAGGACCCAAAATTGGGATAAAGAGTGATCAGGTTTATCCTGAACACCCCCGTACTTATTACGTGGGGGCAGAAGCCGGCGACTGGCCAACTCTCGGGATTAATATATATAAAATGGCCACACAGGAGGATAAACTTTTATATAACAGGCAATAAATAATATAAATGACCTTGTTCAAACATTACAAAGGACAACATGATTTGCGTTCATGGAAATATAATGTCCTTGGTGCATAGCTCCGCTGCAAGGTAGGATCCTTTTAGGACACTTTCATAATATAATTCGGGCTTGCGGTTCTCCTTCCCCTCTGGCGGCCCTTCGGTCATCAGCTTCTCAGCATCCATCTTCCCCCAGTGCACCTTTGCGCGGGCGAAGGCCATTCGCGCACCCTCTATGAAGACCGACTGCTTGATGACGTCAAGTCGAGGGCAAGCGCTTACAAGCCGTTTCGCGAGCCCGAAGTAGCTGCTGGGAATCGGCTCGACGGGCCATAGCCGGATAATCAAATCCTTCATGGCTAGTTCCGCCGCCTTATGCAGTTCGATCAGCTGTTTCAGTTGATCGGTAAAAGGCACCGGATAATTCGGTGCCAAATACTACGACCAGAAGAGCTTATCCGCAGTGTTCCTTTCTTCGGCCCGGTAGAACTGGGCGGCATCCGATATGTTGTGGGGCAGCTCTGCAAATACCCCTGGAGAAATCCGAATTCAAACTTAGAAAAATAATTTTCTCCTCAAATACTTGCTTTACATGGAAAAAGCCTTACCCGCCGCGACATTCCTCGCCTCTGGGATCTCCTGCAGGGCGCCTTGGGTTCCCCCTAGGCATTGCGCGCGGCCTGGTGCGCCTTGGTGAGTTCGGATTCTTTCTCCGTTAAACTCTGCTCCAAGGTCTCACATTTCTTCACGGCCTCTTGAAGCTTTTGCTCAGCTTCAATAACCCTGGCCTCGTGTTTCTCACGGAGGGTCTGCTCTGCGGCTGCCTTTTCCTCGACCTTTGCCACAACCTTCTTAAAAGCCTCGACTTTGGTCATCATCCCTAGAGAAAATCAGGGAACATATTTTATCATACTGGAAATTTGTTCGCGTTAAACGCAAACAAGGCTTACGCATACCTTGCTTATCTTCCAACAGCATTTTCAACTGGCCAAGTTCTTCTTTGGCCCGCTCCAGACTTTGATTCAGTCCGAAGACCTCCGCAGTATGAGAGGCGTGTCTGAGGCACCGCTTATAACAGAAGAGAAATAGATGTCATCTAATGAGTCTTCCTGCGAACATAAATTTGATCCTCTGTCCGGTTACTTCTTTCACCGAACAGTGTATCAGGGGCTACTATCCATACCATGACACTCTTCGAAACCTCACAAAACATACCTCAAAACCATTTACAAGGCTGATGCAGGCTTTATTCAGTCCACTCTCAGCAGACTGAATCTTCTCAATCACCGCACCCATTGCTACCTCTTGAGCACTGCGTTGGATTTCCCCGAAGAGGAGAGGATGATGCAGCAAAGTAGAGTAAGTATTTCCCTCAGTTTTTGAGAACCAAGGTATCAATCCAGTAGGAGGCTACACGCAAGTCCCTCGTACCTACACAAAACAATAGCTCAACGCATAGCGAACGCGATTAGGGGTTGTCAATCCCTTCATGGTCACTTACGAGAGTGAGATCGATAGAGATGATAGATAATATTTTTGGTATTTTGATATAAAGATGCAAAGTGAAAAGTAAAAGGCAAAGTAAAAAAGCAAAGCAATAATAAAGTGATGGAGATTGATATGATGAGAATAGACCCAGGGGCCATAGGTTTCACTAGTGGCTTCTCTCAAGAGCATAAGTATTCTACAGTCGGTGAACAAATTACTATTGAGCAATTGACAGAATTGAGCATAGTTATGAGAAGTATGATCATCTATATAGGCATCACGTCCAAGACAAGTAGACCGACTCTTGCCTGCATCTACTACTATTACTCCACTCATCGACCGCTATCCAGCATGCATCTAGAGTATTAAGTTAAAAACAGAGTAACGCCTTAAGCAAGATGACATGATGTAGAGGGATAGATTCATGCAATATGATATAAACCCCATCTTGTTATCCTCGATGGCAACAATACAATACGTGCCTTGCTGCCCCTTCTATCACTGGGAAAGGACACCGCAAATTGAACCCAAAGCTAAGCACTTCTCCCATTGCAAGAAAAACCAATCTAGTAGGCCAAACCAAACTGATAATTCGAAGAGACTTGCAAAGATAACCAATCATACATAAAAGAATTCATAGAATATTCAAATATTATTCATAGATAGACTTGATCATAAACCCACAATTCATCGGTCTAACAAACACACCGCAAAAAGAAGATTACATCGAATAGATCTCCACAAGAGAGGGGGAGAACATTGTATTGAGATCCAAAAAGAGAGAAGAAGCCATCGGCTAATAACTATGGACCCGAAGGTCACGAGGTAAACTACTCACACTTCATCGGAGAGGCTATGATGATGTAGAAGCCCTCCGTGATGACGGCCCTCATTGGCGGAGCTCCTAACAGGCCCCAAGATGGGATCTCGTGAATCTGAGAAAGTTGCGGTGGTGGAATTAGGTTTTTGGCTCTGTTACGATCATTTGGGGTGCGTGAGGTATATATAGGAGGAAGGAGTACGTCGGTGGAGCAACAGGGGGCCCACGAGGCAGGGGGCGCGCCCCCACCCTCGTGACCACCTCTTTTGTTCCTTGGCGTAGGGTCCAAGTCTCCTGGATCACGTTCGGTCATAAGATCATGTTGCCGAAGATTTCATTCCGTTTGGACTCCGTTTGATATTTTGTTTCTCCGAAATACTGAAATAGGCAAAAAAAACAACAATTCTGGACTGGGCCTTTGGTTAATAGGTTAGTCCCAAAAATAATATAAAAGTAGAAAATAAAGCCCAATATAGTCCAAAATAGTAGATAATATAGCATGGAGCAATCAAAAATTATAGATACATTGGAGACGTATCAGGCATCCCCAAGCTTAATTCCTGCTCGTCCTCGAGTAGGTAAATGATAAAAAGAGATTTTTTTTATGCAGAGTGCTACTTGGCATAATTTCAATGCAAATCTTCTTAACTGTGGTATGAATATTCAGATTCGAAAGATTCAAAACAAAGGTTCATATTGACATAAAAATAATAATACTTCAAGCATACTAACAAAGCAATTATGTCTTCTCAAAATAACATGGCCGAAGAAAGTTATCCCTACAAAATCATATAGTCTGGCTATGCTCTATCTTCACCACACGAAGTATTTAAATCATGCACAACCCCGATGACAAGCCAAGCAATTGTTTCATGCTTTAACATTTTCAAAACCTTTTCGATCTTCATGCAATACATGAGCGTGAGCCATGGATATAGCACTATATGTGGAATAGAATGGTGGTTGTGGAGAAGACAAAAGGAGGGGAAGATAGTCTCACATCAAATAGGTGTATCAATGGGCTATGGAGATGCTCGTCAATAGATATCAATGCGAGTGAGTAGGGATTGCCATGCAACGGATGCACTAGAGCTATAAGTATATGAAAGCTCATCACACGTTTATTTTTCTTACAACTCAACAATTACAACTCAATTCTTAGAACAAATATGACTCTATGTGAATGCCTCCGGCGGTGTACCGGGATATGCAATGAATCAAGAGTGACATGTATGAAAGAATTATGAACGGTGGCTTTGCCACAAATACGATGTCAACTGCATGATCATGCTAGCAATATGACAATGATGGAGCGTGTCATAATAAACGGAACGGTGGAAAGTTGCATGGAATATATCTCGGAATGGCTATGGAAATGCCATGATAGGTAGGTATGGTGGCTGTTTTGAGGAAGGTATATGGTGGGTGTATGATACCGGCGAAAAGTGCGGTATTAGAGAGGCTAGCAATGGTGGAAGGATGGGAAAAAGTGTGTATAATCCATGGACTCAACATTAGTCATGAAGAACTCATATACTTATTGCAAAAATCTAGAAGTTATCAAAGCAAAGTATTACATGCATGCTCCTAGGGGGATAGATTGGTAGGAAAAGACAATCGCTCGTTCCCGAACGCCACTCATAAGGAAGACAATCAATAAATAAATCATGCTCCGACTTCATCACATAACGGTTCACCATACGTGCATGCTATGGGAATCACAAACTTTAACACAAGTATTTCTCAAATTCACAACTACTCAACTAGCACGACTCTAATATCACCATCTTCATATCTCAAAACAATTATCAAGCATCAATCTTTTCTTAGTATTCAACGCACTCAAAAGAAAGTTTCACAAATCTTGAATACCAAGCATATTATTATTAAGCAAATTACCATGCTATTAAAGACTCTCAAAATAATCTAAGTGAAGCATGAGAGATCAATAGTTTCTATAAAACAAATCCATCACCGTGATCTAAAAGATCTAAGTGAAGCACATAGAGCATAATTATCAACCTCAAAAGATATAAGTGAAGCACATAGAGCAAAACTACATAGCTCAAAAGATATAAGTGAAGCACATAGAGTATTCTATCAAATTCTAATTCATGTATGGCTCTCTCAAAAGGTGTGTACAGAAAGGATGATTGTGGCACACTAAAAAACAAAGACACAAATAATACAAGACGCTCCAAGCAAAACACATATCATGTGGTGAATAAAAATATAGCTCCAAGTAAAATTACCGAGGGAAGTAGACGAAAGAGGGGATGCCTTCCGGGGCATCCCCAAGCTTTGACTTTTTGGTGTACTTGTATTATCTTGGGGGTGCCATGGGCATCCCCAAGCTTAGGCTCTTGCCACTCCTTGTTACATAATCCATCAAAAGATTTCACCCAAAACTTGAAAACTTCACAACACAAAACTCAACAGAAATCTCGTGAGCTCCGTTAGAGAAAGAAAACAAAACACCACTTCAAGGTACTGTAATGAACTCATTCTTTATTTATATTGGTGTTAATCCTACTGTATTCCAACTTCTCTATGGATCATAAACTATTTTACTAGCCATAGATTCATCAAAATAAGCAAACAACACATGAAAAACAGAATCTGTCAAAAACAGAACAGTCTGTAGTAATCTGTAACTAACGCAAACTTCTGGAACTCCAAAAATTCAGACAAAATAGGATGACCTAGAAAATTTGTTTATTGAGCATCATCAATTGGAATCACTATTTTATCACGTTCTGGTGAATTTTAATAATTGTTTTCGTGAACAGAGAGTTTCTGGAAATTACAGCAAGATCAAATAACTATTATGCAAGAAGTTCCTATAGGTTTAACTTGGCACAAACTCTAATTAAAACACAAAACCACATACAAACATAAGGTAGATGGATTATTTATTCCTAAACAGAAACATAAACAAAAAACTAAAAATAAAATTGGGTTGCCTCACAACAAGCGCTATCATTTAATGCCCCTAGCTAGGCATTGAGATTTCAATGATGCTCACAAGAAATACAAGAATAGAGGCATAAAAAGAGCATCATAAAACATATGACAAACACATCTAAGTCTAACATACTTCCTATGCATAGGCATCTTGTAGGCAAACAAATTATCAAGGCAAGCAAAAACTAGCATATGCAAGGGAGCGGAAAGAAGCAATAGCAATCTCAACATAACGAGAGGTAATTTAGTAACATGAAAATTTCTACAACCATATTTTCCTCTCTCATAATAATTACATGTAGGATCATAAGAAAATTCAACAATATAGCTATCACAAAACATATGCTTAACATGATCCACATGTATGCAAAGTTGACACTCTTCCAAAATAGTGGGATTGGCATTAACTAAAGTCAGGACCTCTCCAAACCCACTTTCAATAATATTGCAAACACTATTATCAATCTCATATTCATCATGGGGATTAAATAAATTTTCAAGATCATAAGAAGAACTATCATCCCAATCATGATCATTGCAACAAGTAGAGGACATAGCAAAACTAGCATCCCCAAGCTTAGGGTTTTGCATATTTTTAGCACAATTTACATCAATAGAATTTATAGTAAATCATTGCAATCATGCTTTTCATCGAAGGAACTACCAAGTATGGGTGCAATAGCAACGATCTCATGATTAACATAAGGAACTATAGCAAATTCATCTTCATAAATATTGCCATCATGGCCACAAGAATAGCAAGCATCATGTTCATCAAGGGTTATTTCAATCAAATCATCGGAATCATCATTATCTATAGATTCATGCATATCATTATTTTCTTCCAAAGCAACAGTCATTCTCTTAATAAATTCTTTGACATAGACATTATGAGCAAGTTTTCATAGCAATATTTAAGTATGTCAAAATTTTCAGATTCGTAGAGAGTAATATCATACTTTTCAATCAAAGAAGAAACTTCATAAGCACCCTTAAAAGCAACAAATTCTTCAATTTGTTCGATATCATAGTAACTATAAACACCCTTTGCATAAGAAGATAATATTTCATTATCATTAAACTCACATAGGTAGGGAAGGTGTTTTTTAGGGTTCTTAAAACAACAAGTAAAATCACAAATTTCACAAAGATTCCAAGCATAACACAGCAATCTATTTATTTGACTCCATAAGAGTTTCCCTTTTTCAGACAAACCGTGACGCACAAAATGAGCATGCTCATCTAAAGATTTCCCATCAACTAGGCTAGTTGGGGTTTCGGCACGAGCGCATAAGGATCGAAGAGGATCCAAGTAGAACACTTTAAGTGGATCCATATCAATAGAATTTCAGCAAGCGAAGATGCAAGCATATAGAAAGCACATGGCAACACGAGCAAACAAAAAGCAAGCGAGAAAAAGGCAAACGGAAAAAGAGATGGAGATTGGGAAAGAGAGGGCGAATAAAACGGCAAGGGTGAAGTGGGGGAGAGGAAAACGAGAGGCAAATGGCAACTAATGTAATGCGAGAGATAGGGATTGTGATGGGTACTTGGTATGTTGACTTTTGCGCAGACTCCCCGGCAACGGCGCCAGAAATTCTTCTTGCTACCTCTTGAGCACTTTGTTGGATTTCCCCGAAAAGGAGAGGATGATGCAGCAAAGTAGTGTAAGTATTTCCCTTGGTTTTTGAGAACCAAGGTATCAATCCAATAGGAGGCTACACGCAAGTCCCTCGTACCTACACAAAAACAATAGCTCAATGCAACCAACGCGATTAGGGGTTGTCAATCCCTTCACAAATACTTACTTAGAGTGAGATCGATAGAGATGATAGATAATATTTTGGTATTTTTTATATAAAGATGCAAAGTGAAAAGTAAAAGGCAAAGAAAAAAAGCAAAGCAATAATAAAGTGATGGAGATTGATATGATGAGAATAGACCCGGGGGCCATAGGTTTCACTAGTGGCTTCTCTCAAGAGCATAAGTATTCTACGGTGGGTGAACAAATTACTGTTCAGCAATTGACCGAATTGAGCATAGTTATGAGAATATCTAGGTATGATCATGTATATAGGCATCACGTCCAAGACAAGTATACCGACTCCTGCCTGCATCTACTACTATTACTCCACTCATCGACCGCTATCCAGCATGCATCTAGAGTATTAAGTTAAAAATAGAGTAACTCCTTAAGAAAGATGACATGATGTAGAGGGATAGATTCATGCAATATGATATAAACCCCATCTTGTTATCCTCGATGGTAACAATACAATACGTGCCTTGCTGCCCCTTCTGTCACTAGGAAAGGACACCGCAAGATTGAACCCAAAGCTAAGCACTTCTCCCATTGCAAGAAAAACCAATCTAGTAGGCCAAACCAAACTGATAATTCGAAGAGACTTGCAAAGATAACCAATCATACATAAAAGAATTCAGAGAAAATTCAAATATTATTCATAGATAGACTTGATCATAAACCCACAATTCATCGGTCTCAACAAACACACCGCAAAAATAAGATTACATCGAATTGATCTCCACAAGAGAGGGGAGAACATTGTATTGAGATCCAAAAGAGAGAGGAAGCCATCTAGCTAATAACTATGGACCCGAAGGTGCGAGGTAAACTACTCACACTTCATCGGAGAGGCTATGATGATGTAGAAGCCCTCCGTGATGACGGCCCTCTCCGTGAGCTCGAACAGGCCCCAAGATGGGATCTCGTGGATCTGAAAGTTGCGGCGTTGGAATTAGGTTTTGGCTCTGTTACGATCGTTTGGGGGTACATATGTATATATAGGAGGAAGGAGTACGCTGGAGCAACAGGGGGCCCACGAGGCAGGGCGCGCCTAGGGGGCGCCCCACCCTCGTGACCGCCTCTTTTGTTCCTTGGCATAGGGTCCAAGTCTCCTGGATCACGTTCGGTGAGAAAATCATGTTCCCAAAGATTTCATTCCGTTTGGACTCCCTTTGATATTTTGTTTCTCCGAAATACTGAAATAGGCAAAAAACAACAATTCTGGGCTAGGCCTCCGGTTAATAGGTTAGTCCCAAAAATAATATAATAGTAGAAAATAAAGCCCAATATAGTCCAAAACAGTAGATAGTATAGCATGGAGGAATCAAAAATTATAGATACGTTGGAGACGTATCACCCATGAGGGCACGGTGTTCATCGACGGTGGAGGCGCTCTTCAGCGCCACCAACAAAGCATCCGACACCTCCGGTTGGACAAAGATTGCCGGTGGAATAGGCATGCCCCCTCCAGCTGAGAGAGGCTGCCTGCTTGATTCAGGAGCCGTATTGGTCTCCGTAATTGCATCCGGCTGGGAGCCGAATTCAAGATGGCCCTCGCCGTCAGCTCCCATGGGAATTTTCTCCCCCATATGTCCGGCCCCTAAAGTTTGACCTCCAGGCGCCGCCTTCACGGTTTTTTCCTCTCCTCCTTGGCCGGGGTCCCTCTGGGACGAAGCCTAGGTGTTATCCACCCGTTTGGAGGAAGGGGCCTTCGGGGGCGTCCCGCTCTCCATAGCATCCGAACTCAGTGAATCCTCTGATGAGGATTGTGTGGCACGAGACCTCGCCGGACTACAAAAAATATGGCTCAGGTTAAAATATTATGCCATGACGAGCATGGATGCATAAACGTACTCGTATCCAATATACTCACGAATTCACCAGGGGCTGGGCCCTGGGATCCCATGTCGGGCCGCTGTCGGCGGCGGCAGTGGACTCCTCCAGAAGAGGAGCCTTTCTCCTTTTAGGCGACTCGGCCTCCAAGTGTGCAGAGGTCATCCTCTTCTTTCTTCCCCCCGTAGGGGATTCATCTTCTTCCTCCTCCTCGTCCTCTTTGGAGGTGGAACGGGCATCAGAGCCTTCAGATATTGTGTCCGAAGTGCCGCGGCGATGAAGGCCGCCCCGGGTCTTTTTGGCCTCCTTCTCGGTCGTCTTCTTCGGCACCTTGTAAGGCGCCGGGACCAGCATCTTCGTCAGAAGTGGGGACGGCAGCTCTTGAACAGCGGGGCCGGACAATGGATCCGCTCCGCCTTCTTCGTCCAGCCCTAGGAGAGTTGTAGAAAACACATTAAGCGCTTCCCTTGGGTTATGCAGATAAAAAGTACGATGACTTACTGAACTTGCAGGGCTGGACAGTTGGTACCCGCGGTCTTCGGCGGAGTCCGGCCAAGATTTGTTGGACTTAAAAAGCACCTTCAATATGTCCTTGTGCGAGGAGCCGAAAAGCTCTCTCAAGGTTTGGTGCTTGGTCGGATCGAATTCCCATAGATTGCAAGTCTGGTGTTGACAAGGCAGGATCCGACGAACTAACATCACCTGGACCACATTGACAAGTTCAATGTTCTTGTCTCCCATATATTTAACACATGTCTGGAGCACCGACAATTCGTCGGACGAGGACCAGTTCAGGCCCTTCTTGACCCAGGATGTAAGCCGCAGGGGGGCACCGGATCAAAACCCGGGAGTAGCGGCCCATTACTCGTAGCGGCTCGGTGATGTAAAACCACCGTTGTTGCCACTCCTTGACGGAATCGTTAAAGGTGCACATTGGCCATGTAACGTTGGGCATCTTGCTCACCATAGTGCCCCCGCACTCGGCATGCTCGCCACCCACTACCTTGGGCTTCACATTAAAAATCTTCAGCCATAAGACGAAATGTGGCGAGATGCGGAGAAAAGCCTCGCACACGACAATGAATGTCGAGATGTTGAGGAAGGAATTAGGGGACAGATCGCGAAGATCGATCCCATAATAATACATGATGCCGTGAACGAATGGGTGGAGGGGAAACCCTAGCCCGCGGAAAAAGTGAGGGACGAATACAACCCTCTCGTGGGGTTCCGTAGTAGGGACGATCTGTCCCGCCGTCGGGAGACGATGGCTGATTTTCTTGGTCAGATACCCGGCCTCCCGAAGCTTTTTGATATCCTTCTCCCGGACGGTGGAGGCCATCCATTTGCCTCCTGCTCCAGATCCGGACATTTTCGGAAGGCCTTCATGGGCAGAGAAGATGAACGCTTGGGCGCTGGAGCTTGGGCGGAGGGGAATGGATCGGGAAGAAGAAAGCATGGGTGCGAAAGGGAGTCCTTATCCCCTTATAAAGGCAGCAGGGATTCTGCGCCTCCCCACTTGCCTGGTAAAACTGCTTATTCCCCAAGCGTCGTAATTGATGGCACGGTTGGGTTAACCACACTCGTATTGATGAGAATCCCGTGATAAGGGGACACGATCTCTGCTTCGACAAGACGTGCCAAGGAAACCGCCTCGCTATATGTGCAGTGGCTGGTTGAGAAAAATGGTTCGAATAATGACCGGGCCGTGGTGTGGTGTCATGCTGCAGAATGTTTCAGCAAATTAGATTTGTGGAAATATTATTCTCTCTACGGTGGTATGTGTAATTTGTTTTGTAGAGCCGGACACTATCCTTATGTTCAAAATCTTCTATGGAATATTCGGAGGAGGAACCCGCCTTGCAATTCCGAAGACAATCTGCGTGCCGGACTCATCGTCATTGAAGCCTGGTTCAGGGGCTACTGAGGGAGTCCTGGATTAGAGGGTCCTCGGACAGCCGGACTATATCCTTTAGCCGGACTGTTGGACTATGAAGATACAAGATTGAAGACTTTGTCCCGTGTCCGGATGGGACTCTCCTTGGTGTGGAAGGCAAGCTTGGCGATACGAATATGTAGATCTCCTCCCCTGTAACCAACTCTGTGTAACCCTAGCCCCCTCCGGAATCTATATAAACCGGAGGGTTTAGTCCGTAGGACAACAACAATCATACCATAGGCTAGCTTCTAGGGTTTAGCCTCTATGATCTCGTGGTAGATCAACTCTTGTAATACTCATATCATCAAGATCAATCGAGCAGGAAGTAGGGTATTACCTCCATCAAGAGGGCCCAAACCTGGGTAAACATCGTGTCCCCCGCCTCCTGTTACCATCCGCCTTAGACGCACAGTTCGGGACCCCCTACCCGAGATCCGCCGGTTTTGACACCGACAGTAGCCCCGGTCGCTGCGCTCGGGGCGTCGACTGAAGCGTACTTCACGAATGGCTCTGAGCTCTTGACAGTCGCTGGTGTTGTGGGTATGCAGGTTGTGGAAGGCGCAGAATGGTCGGCTACTCTTGGATGACTCGGGCTGATCTCTGCCGCGCTTGGCGTCCGGCTCCGCCGCGAGCACGGCTGCTCCCTTGCGCTTCACGTCCTTGGCCTTGGCTTTCTTCTCCTCCATGTCCGCAGCCGGGAGCTCAAGGAGGGAGAGGCGCCCTTCCTCAGCTCTTGCGCATTTGGTCGCCAGGTTGAACAGCTCCTAAGATGTGCACAGCTCCTCGTGGATGGCGAGCTCCTCCTTCATCTTGACGTCGTAGATGCCATCAGAGAACGCGGAGATGATGGCATCATCTGTCACCTTGGGGATCTTGAGGCGGACGTTGTTGAAGTGCTGGATGTACTTCTGGAGGGTCTCTCCTGGTTGTTGCTTGACACGGTGCAGGTCACCCGCGGCCGACGGGCGGTCGCGAGTGCCCTGGAAGTTGGCGACGGTTGCCGCAAGATCTCGGCCCCAGGAGGAGATCGAGCCCGGAGGCAGGTTCAGGAGCCACGAACGGGCACCATCTTTGAGCGCCATGGGGAACCAATTCGCCATGACTTTCTCGTCGCTGTTGGCCTCCTCGATGCTCAACTCGTAGAGCTGCAGGAACTCCACGGGGTCGGGGGTGCCGTCATAGCGAGGAGGCAGATCTGGCTTGAACTTGCCCGGCCAGGCGACGCTACGCAGCTTGGTGGTGATGGCGCGGCAGCAGACCATGGTCGCCGGGGCCCGTCTTGGAGGCGGAGCTTGGTCTTGGCGCCCACGAGTCGCTTCGGCAAGCTGCGCGGGGGCCGGCCGCGGCAGATGATCCTCGTGCGGTAGTGCGAGGAGCGGCGGAGCATTCTCTTACGGTCGAGGAACTTCTTGACAGCTTCTTTCTTCACGCGCGGGCGCCGGACGCGGTGGGTCGCATCATGGAGCCGCGCGTCTCGGCACCAGGGTGTCGTCTTGGGGTAGAGGTGGTGGAGGTGCTTCGTGAGCTACGTCGCCTGTAGCTAGCGGAGGGCGAGGCGGAGAGAGGGACAGCGCATGGGAGCCCCCTGCGGCACGGACGAGCTCGGCGATGCGGTCGAGCCAGTCCTCATGGAGATCGTCGACCGGTCGGTAGCGCAGGAGCTCGTGCGCCATGAGGAGCGCAGCCCGTGCGTCCATGGGAGCGCGACGAGCGTGGGACGACGAACCTGCGGGAGTCAGCGATGGGGTGGCGGTGCGGCCGTCCCGCCGCACCGAGGGGTGCAGCGAGGACGCTTGTTGTTCGTTCCCCGCCGGGCCAGTGGCGGCATTGGCGGCAGGAGTAGGAGAACGACGCGCTGGCCCGCTGACGGGAGCCGTCTGAGCGACGCGGGTGGCGAGGGCAGCTCGGCGCTCAGCACGAGCACGGCGAGCGTCCTCCATGGAGACGACGGAGCAACTGGACGCGGAGCGATGGAAAGGAAGCTCCGGCGCACCCCTACCTGGCGCACCAAATGTCGGATCATGGGTTCCGGCAAAACCCTCAAGGTTCAAACTCTGGGGTGCGCGCGAAGTTCTTTCCTCCCTACCTATCCGCGTCCTAACTGGCTAAGATCTCAAGAACGAACTCGACAAACTTACAACACAAAAGACACAAGATTTATATTGGTTCGGGCCACCGTTGTGGTGTAATACCCTACTCCAGTGTGGTGGTGGTGGATTGCTTCTTGGGCCGATGATGAATAGTACAAGAGGAAGAACAGCCTCCTGAGGATGAGGTGTTCTTGTGCTCGGTGTGTGGCTAAGGGTTGGCTCTAGATCAGATTGCCCCCTACTGTGGTGGCTAGTTCTACTTATATAGGCCCTGGTCCTCTCCCCAAATATTGAGCGGGAAGGGATCCAACAACTACCAATTTGAAAGGGGACAACTAATACAGCTTATCCTGACAAAAGCGGTCTTCTCCTGCAAAAGGCTCTGGTGGTGACGCCGCCTTGGGCTCCATGCTGACCTCTGTCTTGCCGTCTCACTGGTCTTGGTCTCGTTGCACCGATATGGAAACCTTTGCTTGACACCTCGGTACTCTGCGCCTGCGCACCCCCCTTTAGCACCAAAGAGGAAACAAGGACGCTGCGCGCGCTGGCGCCCGCTGGCGCCCACCTGATCTTGATCGTCATGGCTCACGTCACGAGAACCTCGTGAGGTTTGCCCTGCCTTGATCTCTCCGCCCCTCGCAAGGCAACCTGGTGAGGCCACTCCTGAGGAGATCTTGTGTCGTCCACCTCGCGAGGCTCGGCCCCTCGCGAGGGTCTTGAGTGCCTTGCTGATGAAGATGGGTTGTACATGCCTGCTAGCACAGCCACGCCATGGGCTGCAGGCAGGTAAGTCTGGGGACCCCCGTTCCCAGAACGCCGACAGGTGTGATAGTTTGGATAATATTAATTTCAACATTAATGGGCGTACCTGCGATATAATGTTTAATTCTTTGCCCATTAACCACCTTAGGATTAGTGCCTTTGGCATTATTTATATCTTGATGGCACCAGAGCGATAAACCTCTTCAACAATATATGGTCCTTCCCATTTAGAGATGAGCTTTCCTGCAAAAAATCTTAAACAAGAATTGAATAATAAAACTTGATCTCCTATTTTGAATTCCCATTTTTGGATTATTCTAGCATGCCATCTTTTAACTTTTTATTTAAACAACCTGGCATTTTGATAAGCTGTGTCCTCCACTCATCTAAAGAACTAATATCAAATAACCTATTTTCACCAGCAAGTTTGAAATCATAGTTAAGTTCCTTAATTGCCCAATATGCTTTATGTTCTAGCTCAAGAAGTAAATGACAAACTTTTCCATAGACCATTTTATAAGGGGACATACCCATAGGATTTTTATAAGCAGTACTGTATGCCCACAATGCATCATCTAATTTCTTAGACCAATTCTTTCTAGATCTATTAATAGTTATTTGCAAAATTAGCTTTATTTCTCTATTGCTCAATTCAACTTGGCCACTAGACCGAGGGTGATAAGATGATGCAATTCTATGGTTAACATCATATTTAGCAAGCAGTTTTCAAAAAGCACCATGAATGAAATGTGAACCACCATCCGTCATTAAATATCTAGGGACTCCAAACCTCAGGAAAATAACTTCTTTAAGCATTTTAATAGAAGTGTTGTGATCAACACTACTAGTTGGAATAGCTTCGACCCACTTAGTAACATAATCTACAACAACTAGAATATGGGTATAACCATTGGAGGAAGGAAAAAGGCTCCATATAATCAAATCCCCAAACATCAAATGGTTCAATAACAAGTGAATATTTCATAGGCATTTCTTGACGTCTACTTATATTGCCAATTCTTTGACATTCATCACAAGATAAGACAAACTTACGTGCATCCTTGAAGAGAGTAGGCTAATAAAAGCCAAATTGTAGTGCCTTATGTGCACTTCTGTCTCCGGCGTGGTGTCCTCCGTAGGCCTCGGAGTGACACTTCCATAGGATTTGTTCCTGTTCATGCTCTGGTAAACAACGTCTAATAGTACCATCTACTCCTTCTTTATAAAGATGTGGATCATCCCAGAAGTAATGCCTTAAATCAAAGAAGAACTTTTTCTTTTTGTTGGCATGTAAAACTAGGTGGTATATATTTAGCAACAATGTAATTAGCATAGTCTGCATACCAAGGAGTATTACGAGAAACATTTATGACAACTAGCTGCTCATCAGGAAAACTACCATCAATAGGTAGTGAGCCATCAAGAATATTTTCTAGTCTAGACAAGTTATCAGCTATGGGATTCTCAACTTCTTTCCTATCAGTAATATGCAAGTCACATTCTTATAGCAATAGAACCCACCTAATGAGTCTAGGTTTAGCATCTTTCCTTTCCATAAGGTATTTAATAGCAGCATGATCAGTGTGAACAATTACTTTAAAATCAACTATGTAAGATCTAAATTTGTCACATGCAAACACATCTGCTAAAAATTCTTTCTCAGTAGTAGCATAATTTCTTTGATCACTGTCTAGAGTTTTACTAGCATAATGAATAACATTTAATTTCTTATCAACTCTTTGTCCTATAATAGCACCGACAACATAATCACTAGCATCGCACATAATTTCAAAAGGAAAGTTCCAATCAGGTGGTTGAACAATACGTGCTGAGGTTAAGACTTTCTTAAGTGTTTCAAAGGCTTCTACACAATCATCATCAAAAACAAATGGAACATCCTTTTGCAAGAGATTAGTAAGAGGTCTAGAAATTTTAGAGAAGTCTTTAATAAACCTCCTGTAAAAACCAGCATGACCAAGAAAACTTCTTATACCTTCAATATCTTTAGGACATGGCATTTTCTCAATTGCATCAACTTTAGCTTTATCTAACTCAATACCTTGTTCAGAAATTTTATGCCACAAGACAATACCTTCATTCACCATAAAGTGGCACTTCTCCCAATTCAAGACATGGTTAGTCTGCTCACATCTCTACAAAACTCGGTCATGATTGCTCAAGCAATAATCAAACAAAGTCCCGTAAACGGAGAAATCATCCATGAAAAACCTCAATAATCTTTTCACAAAAGTCAAATAATATAGCAGTCATACATCTTTGAAAAGTAGCAGGTGCATTGCATAGACCAAAAGGCATACATCTATAAGCATAAGTTCCAAAGGGACAAGTAAAAGTGGTTTTCTCTGGATCGGCTTGT
Source organism: Aegilops bicornis (assembly GCA_021605145.1). NCBI lineage: Eukaryota > Viridiplantae > Streptophyta > Magnoliopsida > Poales > Poaceae > Aegilops > Aegilops bicornis. Next base: position 128,099,955 of record CM038669.1, read on the forward strand.
GATACATGTATTTGAGAGAAACCAGAATATCCATCAAGAAAGCAAAAGTGTGTGTGCTTAGACGGTATTTCTAACATTTGATCAATAAAAGGCAATGGGTAATGATATTTTCTAGTTGCTTTGTTTAATTTTCTAAAATCGATTACCATCCTATAACCAGTTACAATTCTTTGTGGAACAAGCTCATTTTTATCATTAGGAACAACGGTAATGCCTCCTTTCTTAGGAACACAATGAACATGACTTACCCATCTACTATCAACGATGGGATAGATTATACCTACTTCCAGAAGTTTTAATATTTCAGTTCTTACCACCTCCTTCATCTTAGGATTTAATTGTCTTTGGTGATCAACAACTGTTTTAGCTTCAGGCTCCATATTAATCTTGTGCCTTAAGATCATCAAGAGTATATCCAATAGTAGCACGGTGCTTCCTCAGAGTTCTTAATAATCTCTTTTCTTCATGCTCTGTAAGGTTAGCACTAATAATAACAGGATATATCTTCTTTTCACCAAGATAAGCATACTTCAAAGTATCAGGCAACTTCAAACACAGGATCACCTTTAGGTGGAGGAGGACCTCCAAGAGTTTCAACAGGTAAATTATTTTTAAGGATAGGTGGTTGATCAAAGAACATATTATCTATTTCATTTCTTTCATTCATGTGCATACCATTTTGATGGTCTAGCAAATATTGTTCTAACGGATCAGTAGGAGGTACGGCAATAGAAGCAAGACCAATAATTTCAGCTTTACTAGGAAATTCCTTATCATGAGGTTGTCTACAGAACTTAGAGAAATTAAACTCATTGGATACATCACCAAAGTTAACACTGACAGTTTCTTTAGCACAAATGATCTTAGCATAAATAGTGTTCAAGAAGGGTCTACCAAATATAATGGGACAAAAATCATCTTGTGGGGAACCAAGGACTAGAAAATCAGTAGGGTATTTTATTTTTCCACACAAGACTTCAACATCTCTAACAATGACAAGTGGTGAAATATTATCCTATTAGCAAGTTTAATAGTAATATCAATGTCCTCTATCTCAGCAGGTGCAATGTCATTCATAATTTCTTGATATAAGGTAAATGGAATAGCACTCACACTAGCACCCAATTCACATAAGCCATGATAAGAATGATCTCCTATTTTAACTGAGACAATAGGTATGCCAACAACATGCTTATTCTTATCTTTAGTGTCAGGTTTAACAATTCTAGCAGCTTCACCACGGAAATAAATAGCATGCCCATCAACATTATCGACCAAGAGATCTTTCACCATAGCAACATTAGGTTCAACTTTAATTTCTTCAGAGGATTTAGGTGTTCTAGTATAACTTCCGTTAACCACAGTTGAAACTTTAGCATGTTCCTTAATCCTAACAGGAAAAGGTGGTTTCTTATATAAGCAGTGGGCACAACTGGGTCAACGTTGTAAATAATAGTTTCATCTTTTACTATATCCGGTTCCTTAATATTTTATTTAATAGGGGGATGATATTTAAACCACTTCTCATTAGGGAGATCAACATGAGTAGCACAAGATTCACAAAAGGAAGCTATTATCTAAGAGTCAAGTCCATATTTAGTGCTAAACTTATGAAAAGCATCGGTATCCATAAAAGACTTAACTCAATCAAAATTCAAGTTTTATACCTGACTCTTTACCTTTGTTGAGTCCCCCAATTTTCAGAGTTTCATTTAATCTTTTCCAGAAGATCCCATCGAAATTCAATAGTTTTCCTCATAAAGGAACCAGTAGAAGAAGACTCGAGCAGGGTTCGATCATTATCAGAAAGCCGAGCATAAAATTTATGTAAGATAATTTCCTTTCACTACAAAAAAAAGAAACATCCATGACATTTTGGGCCGAACGATATTTTTTTCTGTCATACATATGACACTTCTATGACGATAATTGTGACAAAACCCGGTATCATCATAGATGTGGTGGGCTCCTACTTCTATGACAAAAAATCATGACTGACATTGGGCTTTTCGGCTTGGGCGGGCTAGAGATGCAGCTGCATGACATTCTTTGGGCCGTCCGTGACGGAAAAAACCGTGGTAGAAGCAAGGGGAGGAAAATTTGAGGAGTTGCAGTTACGGTGGGAGGTCGGGGCGGCGATGCGCTGCTTTCTCTCGTACACGCACGCTGCTGTGCGAGGCTTGGCTTTAATCGAACCCGAAGCGAGGCGTTGGGCTCTAATCGAACCCGGCGATTGCACCGCAGGCTATGTGTTATCGAACCCGGCGATCGATCAATGGTCTGTTAATCGAACCCGATGGAGCGATTCGCCGCTCTGCCGCTAAGCGAAGCGGTCGATTGGATGAGCGATGAGTGTTGCGGGGTTGGATGAACAGGTGGCGGTGGTGTTGCCTCTGGATGAACATGACCCGTGGTGTGGAGGGCTGGATGAGCAGTGAGCGGTGGAGGGTGGCCGTGGAGGGTGGTTGAACAGGACCCGTGGTGTGGAGGGCTGGATGAACAGTGAAGCGATGGAGGGGTGCCCGTGGAGGGTGGTTGAGCGATGGCCGATGTTGTAGCGCCAGCGGTGGAGGCTGGATGAACAGGAGCCCGTGGAGGCTGGAGGAGGTCGACGGTGCAGATGAACAGTATCTCATGGAGGCCCATTTTGCAGTACGCCACACCCCTCCCGATGAACAGGACCCCCGTTTCGACCGTAGCGGCTCCAACACAAGTCCGTTTAAATCCGTTTTGCGGTATGCCACACCCTCCCGATCAATAGGACCCTGTTGACCGTAGGAGGTCGGTTTAAATCCGTTTTGCGATGCGCCACACCCTCCGATCAACAGGACCCCCGTTTCGACCGTAGGAGGTCCGTTTCCTCCGTTTTGCGGTACCCCACACCCCTCCCGATCAACAGGACCCCGTTCCGAACGTAGGAGGTCCGTTTCCTCCGTTGTGCGGTATGCCAGGCCTCGTCTCCATCGCCTGTTCCGTCCAAGCCCTCCCGATGAACACGACCACGTATTCCGTTGCGACCCAGCCGGTTGGCTCCCCATGAACACGACGACGATGATGTTTCTCCGTTCCGACCCAGTCATGTACATATGCGTGAGTAGACATTCGAGACCCTGCCCGTATGTACGTACATGGCCGTATTTTCTTTCTTGCACCCTCACCGTTGTACATACGTGTACATGCTACGTGCGCGCCTCTACTACGACACGTCCGCACCTCTACTACGACACGTGCGCGCCTCTACAACGACCAAGGTATATGCATTACCGTTCGCGACCGAATGACAACGCTATATGCGCTTTGACCAGGTGGGTCCCGGTATCGAGCACTTCCTTACTGCGAAGATGTAGCTGGTGGGTCCCAGCAGTCAGGGGGCGAATCATTTTTTTTGCCCGCCGCACTTCCTTGCGTGCGAAGATGTAGCTGGTGGGTCCCAGCAGTCAGGGAGGCGAATCGTTTTTTTACCCGGACGCACTTCCTTGCGTGCGAAGGTGTCGTTGGTGGTCCCAGCGGTCAGGGGGGCGAATCGTTTTTTTTGGACGCACTTCCTTGCGTGCGAAAATGTAGCTGGTGGGTCCCAACAGTCAGGGGGAAACGATTTTTCGCGAAATACAGTGGCCCGTCCGGTGGGTCCCAGCTGTCAGGTGGAGGAATCATTATTTTCCGCGTAATAAGGAGGCACTTCCTTGCTGCGGCCGTGGACCCGGTATCGACCTCTCCACGTCTGATCCATGTCCGATGGAAGTCGTTCCTTGACCACGTTGACCACGCCGCGCCGAGAGCACCAGGCGGTGGACGGCAGCAAGGCCTAGGAAGGGGACGACGGGGAGTCGGGGAAGACGCGATGGAAGCTGCGCGAGAGGAGTACGAGGTTCACCTGGTTCGACGGCGGTGTGAGGCTGTCGCTGCCGCCAGGCTGGGCTAGCGGTGGGAATAGTAGGGGCGTTGAGGCCTCCATGTAGCAATGACCCGCCACGGGAGGCGAGGAGCATGTGGCACGACCGGCTGCTTTGGGCGGTGGAGCAAGAAGACCAGAGGTTGAAGAAGCACTCTGGCCTTTGGATGGACATCGTCACGGTCACACGGAGCTAGAATCGTTCATATTGACTAAAGTTGACAAAGGCCCCGTCCTAGTCAACTTAGTAGGCCCACAAGTCAGCCTCCCACCATGGTGGGTCCCAGCTAGCAAGGGGAGTATTCATTTTTTTGTGCGTAATAAGGAGGCACTTCCGGTGGGTCCGAGCTGACAACGCGGGGAACATTTTTTTCGCGAAATACGCTGGCCCGTCCGGTGGGTCCCAGCAGTCAGGGGGGAAACGCTTTTTTTCATGAAATAAGGTGGCCCGTCCGATGAGTCCCTGCTGTCAGGTGGAGGAATAATTATTTTGCGCGTAATAAGGAGGCACTTCCTTGCGGCCGCCTGGACCCAGCTGTCAGCCTCTCCATGCACAGTACTCTTCCGATGGAAGTCGGTCATTGACCACGTTGACCACGCCGCGCCGAGAGCACCAGGGTGGTGATCTGGACGACGGCGAGGCCTAGGAAGGGGACGACGCGTTGTCGGGGAAGACGCAACAGTGGTAGCCCGCGCGGAGAGGAGTATGAGGGTTCACTGGTTCGGCTGCGGCGTGAGGCTACCGTCGTCGTAGAATAACAGGGGGTGTGGGTGAGTAGAGGGATACCCTGGGCCAGCGGTGGGAGTAGTAGGTGGCAGTGAGGCCTCCGCGGCATCACAGCCGGCCACGAGAAAGGAGCCAGCAGCACGCATCGGGCGCTGCTTTGGGCGGCCGGAGCAAGAAGACCAGAGGTTGAAGAAGCACTATGGCCGTTGGATGGACATCGTCACGGTCCTTGGAGCTAGAATCGTTCATATTGACTAAGTTGACAAAGCCCTCCGTCCCGTCAACTTAGTTGGCCCTAAGTCATCCTCCCACTATGGTGGGTCCCAGCTAGCAGGGTGGGTATTCATTTTTTTGTGCGTAATAAGGAGGCACTTCCTTGCGTGCGAAGATATAGCTGGTGGGTCCGACATGTCAGCGGGGGGAACATTTTTTCGCGAAATACAAAGGCCCTTCCGGTGGGTCCCATCTGTCAGGTGGAGGAATCATTATTTTGCGTGTACAGTCCACGGCCGATGGATGTCGTTCGTTGACCACGTTGACCAGGCCGCGCCGAGAGCACCATGGCGGTGGACGACGGGACGCCTAGGAAGGGAACGACACGGAGCCGGGGAAGACTCGGTAATGGTTGCCCACGCGGTGGGGAGTACGAGGATTTACTGGTCCGGCTGCCGTCGCTGGAAAATAATAGGAGGTGTGGGTGAGTAGAGGAATGGCCTGGCCAGCAACGAAGTAGGGTGGGGCGGTCTGGCGACCTGGCCGCCACGGAGGTGGGAGCAGCAGCCCCACGTGAGCTGGTTTGGTAATTTGGAGCAAGAAGATCAGTTATTGAAGAAGCAGCACGACCGTTGGATTAACGTCCAGTGGTCACTGCTGCTAGAATCATTTGTGGACTAAATTTGAATCGTTTGTGGACTAAGTTGACAAAGCCAAAGTACACGTCAACCTAGTAGACCCACAAGTCAGCCTCCAAATCTGTCCCAAACAAAGATACATCTGACCCGAAATTTCTAGCCAGATTCAAATTAATTTTAAATCTAAATATACCTTAATTTAAATTCAAGTAAATTTTACCCTTTAAAAACAATGAAAATTAAAATATCAAAATCCGAAAGAAAATAAAGATTTGGGAACAATTGCATGTTTGCGTATTTTTTCATTTTACAGCCCATTTATTATTACTTATAGCCCATTTCTTATTACTTATAGCCCATTTATTATTACTTATAGCCCATTTCTTATTACTTATAGCCCATTTTACGGGCAAAATGCATCCCTCCTCGTCTTGAAAGATTTCGCCAAATAGGCGTAGAAAAGCAAGTAGGCCTATGTTGGTTATTCCGCAAAAAACAAAACAGTTGGCTAGCCATTTTTCAGAAAGGAAAGAAACAAAATGGGCGGTCATGTGCTAAACATATGAAATAAAAGCCTGGGCTAGACGGGCCTCGGGTCCCGCACAACCCAGTTGATACCCTTCTCCGTCCCGAAAAACAAAATTACTGCGCGCGCTGCTGGGTCCCTACTGTCATCCTCACCATGTATAGTCATCTCCTTATTCCTCTCGGTTGTTGACCATGTTGACAACACAGGAGAGCGAGCGCACATGTGGCGAGAACCAAGGTTGAGGACGATGGTGAGGCCTCGGATGGGAGCGAGCAGAGCCGGGAAGATCCTGACCAGCCGTGGGAGGCGGGAAGCGGCGGTCCCTTGGCGCTGGTTTGGCTTTGGCGGCTCGAGGAAGAAGAGATCAAGAAACGCGATAGACGTTGCATGTCAATCGAACGGTCAAGGTTGGCACAATCGTTTTTGACTAACCGGACACCAAGTAGCATACTTTTATATATAGGAAGAAAGCTGCGAGGAAAATGCGTTCGTCTGCCGTCCTCCTCACGAGGAACGATTCGCCACATAAGTGACTAGCACCCTTGGTTTTCAACCGAGAGGTCTTGGGTTCGAGTCCGAGGAACTCTCAATTTTGTCCTCCTTCCTTCCTCGCAAAAAGGGAAAGAAAATCAAAGACATGGGAAGGCGTCTGAGAACAAGCTAGTGTACCAAGTAAAGAGGCGTTGCCGAGTTTTAGAAAAAAGAAAGAGGCGTGCTCACATGGCTGGTTCGAATCCAAACCTAGACTATGAATATATATGGTGCTATGCTACTCTGCAAGTAATGAAACTGACATATCCAACGTTCGCTTCTCCTCTTCTCTACTTACTCTGCCTAGCATCAGAAGCTCTGGCCGCAGCAATCATGTCCGCTGGCTGCTCGTCCACCTGCTCTTTAGCAGGCAACAACAAGATATGTGCCAAGTCGCCACCCGTACCATCGCCTGTGGGTCTCATCACACCCGCCAAGACGCACCGCAGCCGATTGCTCATCGCAACCCGCTGCCGTTGGTGTGGTGCCACTGCTGCAAATCACGCAGAGTCATCCGTCGCGTCTCAACCACAATCCGCAACCCTGGCTAAGTCTTCTACAAATGCCCGAATCATGGGGTAATAATATGTTTAAGTGTTGTTCTGCTGCTTTCAGTTGATGATTTTTTTAATAGTTTGGTTGATGATCTTCCAATTTGATTCATGTAGAAAAGGGAATATTCGTGTGATTTGTATTTCTAGGAAGTTGCTGATGTGGGGGAATGCAACTACGCTGATTACTTGGTTAGCCGAGGAATCCCAATACCAGCAGGTTGGGGTGTTGGACAAGTAATGGCTGAAGGAACTAAGAGGAAGATGCAGAAGCGAGAAGGTTAAATATGCAGTTCCTGCGATCATGGCCAAGCAACATTTCTGAACGGCCTTGACAAAGAATGAGGAGACGAAAAGAGCTTGTGAAGATAATGGGCAAAATAGATGTGCTCAGTAGGATGATTGTCTCTTTATTTGCGATGTATGTAGCACTCGTGATGTATTCGATGGCCACGACATGAGCACTTTGCTGAAACTAGTAATGAATGAAACACTGTAGCGGGCTGTGCGTAGTGTTGTGAACATCTAATGATTTCTATTAACGGAAATCAGGGGTATCCCTTTGCTCATATAAATAAATAAATAGCGAGAGGCCTGTCGGGTCAGCTTTGTTCTCATTCGAAGGCGTCGAGCAAATTGCAGTCCAACAGCAAACTATGTCAGCAAATTCAAGTTTCACAGCCAAATATGAGTACAACTAAACAACAATGTCGTCATGTTTTAGTTGTCATACAATCACCAAACACAAATCAGCATACATAACAAGTGATGTTCTCACAGCAAAACACTAAACAACATGTTCATCAGGTTTCAGTTGTCATAGCAAACACAATTTCACATAGTAGATAAAAAACGTCTTCTGACAGGCAAATACGACAAAAGAAATGTAATCATCATCCGCAGCAGCAGCGTCAACATCTTCGCCATGTGTATCAGTTTGAATCGTAATTCCCCATGGTGTCTTCTTCTTCTTCGTCCTCGAACGTTGGCTTCTTCTTGATCAACTCTTGTGTGTCCACAGCACGACAGACAGTCTTTTCGCCGGCGTCATTGACGTGATGGTTCTCAAAGATATTAGGAGCATCTGTGTTATCTTGTACATCAGGAGCAGTGTAAGCATCATCTTGTTGTGCAACTTCATTAAAGAATTCCTCTGATCAAACCTTTTCAATACTCTCCAGTCATCGCTACGTGCAAATGTGTCTTCCAAGAAAAATATCTGTGTTGCTTGATTTGCCAAAATAAAAGGCTCGTTGGTCTGGTACGCCACCTTGACATTGATGGATTTGAAATAATCATCAGCTACGGGTTTTGCGATCACGGAAAACAGGTTGTACCAACGACATCACAATGTAACCACACACCGATGATCCTCGAAATCGAGATATATCAGAATCGAACAATGTCTGCTATGTTAGCATACATTTCAGTTGTCACTTTGTCATACGTATCCGTGCTCATGATGGTACTGTTTTGTGTCTTCACTACTGGAATCAGCTACTTTGCCATCCGCCAGATCTTTGCCGTCCGCTAGCGAACGGCAAAGAAGCTCTTTGCCATCAGCTACCGAAAAGCGGACGGCAAAGAAACAGCAGACGGCAAAGAAGCTCTTTGCCATCGGCAGATCTTTGTCGTCAACTGGCTAACGGCAAAGAGAGAGGTGGCCCCCACCCCCCCACCCCCCCGCCCGCTTAGAAAAAACTTAACGCCCCACCTCTTTGCCGTCTGCTAGTAGACGGCAAAGAGAGGTAAAGGCGGACGACAAAGAGCGGCGGACGGCAAAGACCAGAGTAACTAACGGATGCCCCCCCCCCCCCCCCCCGCCCGTTACTCTCTCTTCTCTTCCTCTCTCTCCTCCCCGACGCCCCGCCCTAGCTAGATCCACCGCCGCCATGGTGCCATCCGCCCCCGCCGCCGCCCGCACCCTTGGCACGTCGCCTCACCACCCTCCGCCCCACCCACCCGTCCGACGCCTGTCCGCCAACCACCCTCGCCACCACGCGCCCACCGACCGTCCCATTGCTCGGTGAGGGACTACTTTTTTTTCTTCTATTTTTTTCATTTTTTGTTGTTTAATTGTTAGTGCTAGATTGTGTTAGTGTTAGTGTTAGAAAAGAATTAGAAGAAGTAGAAGAAGTAGAAGTAGTAGAAGAAGTAGAACAAGAAGAAAAGAAAAGAAGTAGAAAAAAGATGAAAAAAGAAAAAGAAGAAAAGAAGTAGAAGAAGAAGAAAGGAAGAAAAGAAAAGTAGAAAAAAGATGAAAAAAGAAGAAGAAGAAGAAGAAGAAAAGAAGTAGAAGAAGTAGAAGAAGAAGAAAAGAAGAAACGAAAAGAAGTAAAAAAGTAGAAAAAAGATGAAAGAAGAAGAAGAAGAAAGGAAAGAAGAAGAAGAAGAGAAAGAAAGAAGAAGAAGAAGGATAGAAGGAAACACCCCGACCCCCTGACACCGACACCACACCACCCCGACCCCCGACCCCGACACCCCGACCCCCTGACCCCTGACCCCGACACCCAGACCCCGACACCACACCCCGACCCCGACACGACACCCAGACACCCCGACACCCGACCCCCCGAGGCCGACGGGGTCTTATATTTGTGAATTATTAGTTAGGTCATATATTTTTTGATTTTGTTATGAAAAACATCATATATAATTGTGTTGATCGGGTAGATTTAAATGTGCAGTTGTTTCACCGCTGCGAGGTTTGGTGTTCGACGACCTCGCCGTCGTTTGACGAGCTCTGCCTCTTCGTTCGTGGGTGAGCACAAATGACATGTCCTCCTTCCCCATTAATTATTTGCTCTGTTCGGTGTTCGTCTTGATGAAATTTGATAGCTAGCTATATATGTGTCTTGAATCATCGATATGCGTAACCAATATGTGTATCCCGTTCGAAAGCGTCATAGTTATAAATATGCATGCATTTGCATATTTATAACCTTGATTCTTTCGAATTGTCCAACGCTATCCATGGACAGCCTGAGTATGTGTAGATTGGGTTCGTATTCCCATATGCTTTGCTCTGGATCCGACGCATAAATTTCATCAGTGCCTCCCTTGTTGTTCTCCGGGTACACATCCTCTCTGTTTATTGCAGAGACGTGTATCAGGAGAACAGCGGGGAGGTGCTGCCGAAATTTTGCGTCGGATCCGGAGCATAGAATGGGAAAATGAACCCAATCTACACATACTCGGGTGGGATTAGGACCTATCATTACCTATTAGAGTGTAGGTTGCATGGACGTAATAAAATTGACAAAGTAGATCAACTGATGAATATATACATGGTGAATTATATATATAATTGTTGTGTGTCCAGTAGCTCTGAAAGTCAAGATGAGTGATCGTGCGTGGATGTATACCGGTCACGCTGGTCAGAACAAATGGAGCACTAAATGGTTCACAAAAACTAAGGGGTTTGTGCAAGCCACATTTGCAAATGGCCAGAGGAAAAACTGGTGCCCCTGTTTCCGGTGCAGCAATTGGGAAAAGAGGACAGAGGCTAAAATGGGCCGACACCTGCAGAAGAATGGTTTTACGCCCGATTATACGGTGTGGACATTCCATGGTGAGTCTGCCCAACGTGACCGAGCTGAGGTGGATCGTCGTTGCACCGACGAGCATGGTACCGGGATGGAAAACATGGTGCAAGACTATGATGATGCTCGGGATTCGGACAAGGAGATGGAGGAATCTGCAAAGGCCTTCAATGAAATGTTGGAGTCTTCAAAACGTCCGCTCCACGAGCAAGCCCGAGCTTTGTCGGTTGGATGCCATCTCACAAGTAATGGCTCAAGGCTCAGCTCAACTTGGGCGAGAGAATGCTACTGACGCAATTATGACAGATTTGGACGCTTTCTACCTAAAGGCCATGTAATGCCCGCAAACCTGTACCAGTCGGACAAAATCCTTCGTGCAATCAAGATGCCCTATGAGAAGATACATGCTCGTGAGAAAGGATGTGCCTTATTTAGGCTTGACTATGCGTACTTGAACTATTGTCCCATTTGCAAGTCTTCCAGGTATATTGTGGTAGACAACGGTATGGGTGAGAAGACACAGACCAAAATCCCCGTTAGTGTTCTTCGGTATATGCCAATCGTACCAAGACTTCAACGTCTTTTCATGGTCGAAGAGACGGCCAGACAGATGACATGGCACAAAGCAGTAAAAGAACCAAACTAGATGCGAGATGAGAATCGATGATGGTACACACATCGGATGGTGTTGCACGGAAAAAGTTTGATGAATTACATGTCGACAAAGCGGCAGATCCGAGGCATCCTCAAGTCGGCATCAAGACGGATGGGTTCGATGTGTTTGGTATGACGGCAGCCCAATACGCTTGTTGGCCCGTGTTTGTCTTTCCACTCAATCTCCCCGGACAGATTATGCAAAGAAAGAACATTTTCCTGACGTTGATAATTCCAGGGCCCAACTATCCGGGGGAAAAATATGAATTTGTACATGCAGCCGCTTAAGGATGAATTGCAAGAAGCCTAGTATAACGCCCTCGATGCGGCTATATCTCCCACGTGTCGAAGCACGACTTAGAGGCATAACCGCATTGAAAGCAATGTCGCCAGTGAGGTAATCTTCACACAACCCATATAATACATAAGGGAAAGAGATACATAGTTGGCTTACAATCGCCACTTCACACAATACATGAGTAAAGCATTACATCATACAGATACAATCAAGGTCCGACCACGGAACCAAAATAAAAGAAGACTACCCAAATGCTACACAGATCCCCGATCGTCCCAAGCTGGCTCCACTCTTGATCAACTGAAACGAAACAACACAATGAACAGGATCTTCATCGAGCTACTACTTGAGCTCGGGTGCTTCTGCGGTTTCATCGGCACTTGCAAACTGGTTTTGAAGTATCTGTGAGTCACGGGACTCCAAAGCAATCTCACACCCGCGAGATCAAGACTATTTAAGCTTATGGCTAGGAGAAGGTAGTGAGGTGGAGCTGCGACAAGTTTACTAGCATATCTGGTGTCTAACATATGCAAATGAGAGCGAGAAGAGAAGGCAAAAGCACGGTCGAACAACTATGATCAAGAAGTGATCCTAGAACAACCTACGTCAAACATAACTCCAACACCGTGTTCACTTCCCGGACTCCGCCGAGAAGAGACCATCACGGTTACACACGCGGTTGATGCGTTTTAATTCGGATCTCGTGTCAAGTTATCTACAACCAGACATTAACAAATTCCCATCTGCCTCATAACCGCGGGCACGACTTTCGAAAGATTATACCCTGCAGGGTGTCCCAACTTAGCCCATGATAAGCTCTCGCGATCAACGAAGGATATTCCTTCTCCCGGGAAGACCCGATCAGTCTCGGAATCCCGGCTACAAGACATTTCGACGACAATAAAACAAGACCAGCAAAGCCGCTGATGTGCCGACAAATCCCGATAGGAGTCGACGTACCTCGTTCTCGGGGCACACCGGATAAGTCAAGCTACGAATAAAATCAAGCCTCGAGTTTCCCGTGGTGGCCTTGCAGTCTGCCGGTTCGGACCAACACTCGGAGGAGCACTCGCCGGGGGCTAAAATAAAGATGACCCTTGAGTCTGCAGAACCCAAGGGAAGGGGTATATGTGGTAGGTAGTCAAATGGTAAAACCAAGGTTGGGCCTTCTTTGGAGGAGTCTTATTCAAAGCGAACTGTCAAGGGGGTCCCATAAATCACCCAACCGCGTTAGGGACGCAAAATCCGGGAACATAATATCGATATGACGGAAACTAGGGCGGCAAGAGTGGAACAAAACACCAGGCATAAGGCCGAGCCTTCCACCCTTTACCAAGTATATAGATGCATTAATTAAATAAGATATATTGTGATATCCCAACAAGTAAACATGTTCCAACAAGGAACAACATCTCCATGTTCCAACAAGGAACAAACTTCATCTTCACCGCAACTAACAACGCTATAAGAGGGCTGAGCAAAGCGGTAACATAGCCAAACAACGGTTTGCTAGGAAAGGATGGTTAGGGGCTTGACATGGCAATATGGGAGGCATGATAAGCAAGTGATAGGCATCGTAGCATAGGCATAGCAAAAGAGCGAGCATCTAGCAAGCAAAGATAAAAGTGATTTCGAGGGAATGGTCATCTTGCCTGAAATCCCGCAAGGAAGAAGAACGAGTCCATGAAGAAGACAAATGGACGTAGTTGAACGAATCCTCACAACTCCGGAACGAAACCGAAGCTAACGAGAGAAGCAACCCGGAAAGAAGCAAACAACATAGTAAACAACCATCACATACACATGGCATGATGCGCAAACAAGTATGATGCATGCCCGGTTTAAATAGCATGGCATGGCAATATGCACAAACGAAACTACAAGCTAAATGGAGCTCAATATGCAACGAGTTGCATATTAACGAAACACCACATCAATTATTTAGTTCTCTCTCGGTTATGTACCCAACAACATTAAATGTTATTAAACATGGCAAGAGGTGAAGTATGAGCAAACCACCTATTTAGGCAAGTTTAAATGAGGCCGGAAACAACAAACAACAATTCCGGAAAACTCCTCATATGCATAATATGAATTTGGTACTGTTCTGCCCTAAACACAATTTTAGAGTTATTAAACATGCAAAGTTATGCTACCATGTTAATCTATGCATTTTTCTACCCCATTTACATATATAATTTATTTAAATCCGAGCTACGGTTATTTAGTTATGAAATAAATCATTTTAACATGGCATTTATGCAAATTAATGCAAACAGCAATGTTAAACATTTTAAACATGGATGAGAGTGGCATATTATGAAACTAGACAAAATTCTAAGCCTTTTCCATATATAAATTATTTTAATCCGATGCACGGTTAATGAGTTATTATATGCATGAACATGAAGGACTTTTTCTGTAAAACTGCAGTTATGGATAATTGGACAAATTCGCAGCAGCGGAAAAAAATAACTACGGGCCGAAACTGAGATCTGGCCAAATGGAAGGAAAAAACGGAGGGGCGCTGGGGATGGCCTCACCCATGGGCCGGCGGAAGCAGGTCGGCTGGATGCGGCTGGGCCTTGGCGTCATGCCGTCAACGCAGGCGAGACGAAGCGGGCGAAGTTCTTGCTGCTAGTTTGAAGAATGTAAAGAGCAGCACACCCATGGCGATGCAGAAGACGGCGGCAGCAGGACTAGGCGCCGAGGAAGGAGGTCCGGCGAGGCCCGAGGGCACAGGGCGTCGGGGTGGCCAGATCCGATCGCGGGAGATCGTCGGGGTCCCGTTCCCTGCCGGATCAAAGTGGAGGCGAGCCGGCGGACTTGGAGCTCCATGGCGCGGCGCCCCTGGTCCAAAACAGAGTGAGGGAGACAGAGGTGAGACGAGGTAGGAGCACGGGAGAAAAGAAGAAGGCATGGGCGACGGGATCGCCTGGTCTGGCGCAAGATGGTGACGAAGACGAGACGCTGTTGCGCGAGCAGAGGAAGAGCTCGACACAGGGGCTCGGGCGTTTGCTCATGGCTGACTTCAGGAGCAGGGAAGGAAGGCGTGAGGAGGCAGGGATCTCGAGGTTGCGGAGTAGGAGCGGCGACGTTGTTGCTGGTTCGGTCGCCGGACGACGAGGCGAGGTGGAGACGCACGGGGAGGCTCGAGGCTTCTGCTCGCCGGAGGCAACGTGAAGCAGAGGACGATGGACGGCGGCTAGGTGGTCAGGCGGTTGGGTTCACCGAGCTCGAGCAGTTGACACGGCGGTGAGATCCGGGCGCTGGGTTTCGTTCCGACGCCGGAATGGAGGCGGAGTGCAGCGGCAAGGTGAGGAGCGCTCAGGCTATTCTTCTGGGCTCGAGGAGAAAACAGAGGAGGAGCTCCTCTCTTGTGGGCTTGATCGAGGCAAGGAGGAGGATTTGGTGGTGGCTGGCTGGTGGATCGGGAGGAGGCTGCGGGATTGGTCGGGGATGCAAAACAAGGAGGTGGTTGGTCGATGGGGATCTGGGAGGATCCCAAGGAAGAAAAGACCAGAGGAGTGGCGGCAGCTAGGAGGATCCCTAGAAATTAGGGATTGGTCCGATGATAGGGCTGCTGTATATAGTAGGTGGGTGTGGGTTAGATTAGGGGCTAACTCGTCTCTTCGATCAAAATCGGACGGTCAGGAAAAATAGGCTAGGGAGCCCAAATAAGAAAACGGTGATGTTTTGTAGATGTTTGGAGATGATCCGGATCCATCGGTGACGCATCGAGCGGGTCGGGTTCGGGCAAGTTTGAGACGCGCACACGAGGGGTCTGAGAGAGGTCAACGGAGGCAAAGAGAGAAAGGGCAACTGCGAACGACTACGAGTTTTATGAAAACATGCAGATGCAATGCCCATGATGCTATGAGATGAGATGCATGACATGAACACAATGCAAAACAAAAGACCAAACCCAACCACGGAGGAAATAACATATCACATCTCCGGAAAAGGCAAGAGTTGGAGTTACGAATATGGAAAGTTGTATCCGGGGCCTTACAACACTCCACCACTACGAGTGGATCTCGTCCCGAGATCTAGGATGGCACCGGAGAGAAACGGAAGAGGAAGATAAGAGGTAAAACTAAGTTGCTTCTTCCGACAAACGAAAGTGAAACCAAAGAACCTTGAGAGGTTGAGCAAAATGAAAGAAAGAAAACAACGAAGATGAGCAAAGTTGAAAACACTCCGCTAGAAAAGAGGAACAAGGGATACGACGAGAACCAAGAGTTTTAGTGATAAGATAGATATTGAAACCACTCCGGTTAAAACTAGATAGAGAAGGAATAAGATTGATATAATTTGGGCAGCACTCATTTGAAAGAAGAAGGAAAACTTGATAAGATGAAAAGAACTTGAAGAGATGACACAACACTCCGGTTAAATGGATAAGCAAGAAAATAACATGATCTTGACAAAACGAGGTGATGGGTGAAGAGAGCAACATCACAAAGCCTCCGGGAGAAAGAATAGAAGATTGGTCATTGGAATAAGAATGGAGAAGAAAATGC
The DNA here is from genome assembly GCA_021605145.1 of Aegilops bicornis. Taxonomy (NCBI): domain Eukaryota; kingdom Viridiplantae; phylum Streptophyta; class Magnoliopsida; order Poales; family Poaceae; genus Aegilops; species Aegilops bicornis. Next base: position 128,116,053 of record CM038669.1, read on the forward strand.
CAATTCTGCCACAAAAGAGCTTGGAAAGCACCCTTGCAAGAAGAATTGAACGGAGTTGTTGCAAAATCAACAACGAAAAGCACATGCTTGTAGTGGGCTTATGGAAACATCTCAACACTATGAGGTGACAAACGGCCATTAATGGAAAACCATTGATTTGATTGAGAGCACCGAAGAGATGAAAAACTTCTTCACCGAGATGAGAAGGAGAAAATTGGATCATTGATAAGCACCACAAATAGCTACATTCCTTAGGGAAGGCTGTAGGTTAAATATAACCCAAGATAACTCCAATGAAGAGATTGATGGATTTAAATACCTCATTCTTGACAACATGTGAATCATGAAGCACGAGGAGAAATTGCCAAGGATGACATAACACCATCTCAAATTATAAGGTAGAAAGAATTGCACTTCAAAATGCAAAAGAAGAATACTTGAACTCCTCAAAACAAAACATGTGTTGAGCACCATGTTTAATTTTGAGTATAGCTTGGCGGATCATAACTTCGAGAAAATGTTGAAGAACAATTGAAGAATGAAAAGAATCCTTGACGAAGCACCATATAGAGCCTGCATGAAGAACTCCGGTAAACAAAAGGGTGATAGAAAGAAAGAGAAGTTGAAAACACAAGGTGAAGCCTTGCAATGATTTAGATGGATCTTCGTGATGATGAGAGCTTGGAACTCGGGAAAAGAAAAGATGAACAACTTAGAACCGAGAAATGATATCATGAACAACTCCGGAATAAGGAATTGAATTTACTCAATGAAACAAGAATAAGAACTACATTATGCTCATCCTTCACCAATTAAATTGACGACAAGCAACGGATTTGGCATACTACTTATTCTCGTTGAAAAAGGATTGAAGAGAGATATTGCTCAACTTGGGAAGGTCTTCAACGATCCGCCGGTAGGATTCGGGAAGACGAATGAATCTATATAATAACGAAGGAAGAGAACTCTTGAACGAACCACCGTAAGAATTGAAATTGAACGTAGCAAAGGCACAATTCACCGGGAAGAATTGGAAAACGAATGAAGATGCTTGAGAGAATTTAGATACAAGAGAATGAAGAGATCATGAGCTGATTAGAGGATATTTGAACGATTCACCGGTAAGATTTGGGGAACAAGAGCTGAAAGCTTGAATGAATAATTACGAGATGATGGGCTCGTAAGAATCAAACTAAAAGACTCTGAATTGCTCGGATGGGTGAAAAGAATTCTCACAATCAAAACAATTATGAGGATGGCACGAAGCTAGAACCATGAATCTTGAAGAGAATGGAGCAAGATTAAAGAGAAACTCTTCTTCGGTCTTCAAAATCCGAGAATGACGACGAGAAACACGACCATGAATTGTTGAGGCACTCCGGAATAAAAATTAGAAAGGTTGAACCAACGATGAAAAGAATTTGAAAGATCTTGGAGAAAGCCTTGACTGATGAAAACCCATTCTTACGTCAAACTTAGAAAAGAATTTTTAGAAGCTCCGGAAAAATTAGAAGAGTCAGGTAAGATCCTGGGAAAAGACCTGTGGGTTAGGGCCCACTCAAAAGAACCACCGTTGAACGATTGCTTGAAACGGAGGTTGCACGGTTGATTTAAATGGCTTGAATGAGATAACAATCTCGAAATAACTTGAATGGATTAAGAATGGAAACACGAATCTTCTGAGATATCTTCAACACTCCAGAACAATTGAATAACAAGAAGTGAAAGATTATGAGGTGCATCGGCAAGAGAAGGCATTTGCAACAAGGAAAGAAATATGATCAACACTGAAAGCTTGAGTTAAATCCACCGGAAAAGAATACGAGAATGAAGAATGATGAACTTGGAGCTGTTGAGCATCTTCATGAGGGATCACTGGATCAGAACATTGATTGAAAAGAGTGAAGAGGCTTCACATGAATAAATGGATACTTGATTAAAATATATAAGTCCTTGAAGAAAGTGGGTGGGAGGCGGAAAACAAAGGCAACTTGGGACGGATGAAATAACGTTGAGAAGACTTGAGTTGATCTTGCGGATGGGAAAAAATGATAGGATCATCTTGAAGAGAATCGCACGGTTGGAAAGAATTGACATGACAATCTCGCTGATCAAGAAGGATTAGTATTCACATAGCAATATGAGAACACCGTTTGAAAGGTATGGAATCAACACTTGACATTGAAGCAACTCGAATACCACAAATAAAACAAAACAAAGGATTGGCTTGCAGAAATAAGCCGGAACAAATACATATGATAGAGATTTACCCAATCTCATAGCATGCATCTGTCGAAAAGATATTCTAGGAGCTACTTGAATTCCCACCTATAAACTCCTGAAACTTTCTGGTTATGCAATCTGGTGTTGGGGATACAGGGGACACAAAATATATCACCCAAACTAACAATACCTAGATCCAGCTGTATCCATCCTTCAACACATAACCAAGAAAACTCCAGAAATCGTGTACCTCAACCTTTGAAAAGCATCCGTTATACGAGTTATGGCAATACTCTCGAGCTCGCCCAGTACTGGGTTATCGAGGTTATCTCACCAACAACTGCATAGAAGAGATTTTCGATGTCGGCAAAGCTCAGGTATTCCAGAACTGCAACGATAAAATTGTGATGACAACACCTCGGAGCTCAACTCCCCGGGACACTGCCACAACCCCTAAATGTCAGGAGGCACCAAGAACAATGTTCTCGTCACAAAACCATCAGAACAATTCCAAGATACCCGCGTGATCCTAAAAAAAATTTAGTGAAATTTGAGGAGAGGAGAGTCAAAACATCTACGTCAGGAGACCTCACCAGAGCGACGAAGGGACTGAGGAGTAAAAAGAATCCTACTCTCCGATATATATAATCCTAAGACTCAAAACAGTTTTGTTCTAGACTCAACAACGCCAGCAAACAATCAAGCAGGGGGCTCCTAAGTCGGGGATGGATCTGATTACCAACTTATAACGCCCTCGATGCGGCTATATCTCCCACGTGTCGAAGCACGACTTAGAGGCATAACCGCATTGAAAGCGATGTCGCAAGTGAGGTAATCTTCACACAACCCATGTAATACATAAGGGAAAGAGATACATAGTTGGCTTACAATCGCCACTTCACACAATACATGAGTAAAGCATTACATCATACAGATACAATCAAGGTCCGACTACGGAACCAAAATAAAAGAAGACTACCCCAAATGCTACACAGATCCCCGATCGTGCCAACTGGCTCCATTCTTGATCAACTGAAACGAATCAACACAATGAACAGGATCTTCATCGAGCTACTACTTGAGCTCGGGTGCGCCCCCTGCACGGTTTCATCGGCACCTGCAATCTTGTTTTTGTTGTATCTGTGAGTCTCGGGGACTCAGCAATCTCACACCCGCGATATAATGACTATATAAGCTTATGGTTAGGAGAAGGTATTGAGGTGGAGCTGAAGCAAGCGACTAGCATATCTGGTGTCTAACATACATAAATGAGAGCGAGAAGAGAAGGCAAAAGCACGGTCGAACAACTATGATCAAGAAGTGATCCTAGAACAACCTACGCCAAACATAACTCCAACACCGTGTTCACTTCCCGGACTCCGAGAAGAGACCATCACAGTTACACACCTTGATTGATGCGTTTTAATTCGGATCTCGTGTCAAGTTATCTACAACCAGGACATTAACAAATTCCCATCCGCCTCATAACATGGGCACGGCTTCCGAAAGATTATACCTGCAGGGGTGTCCCAACTTAGCCCATGATAAGCTCTCGCGATCAACGAAGGATATTCCTTCTCCCGGGAAGACCCGCTCGATCTCGGAATCCCGGCTACAAGACATTTCGACAAAGCAATAAAACAAGACCAGCAAAGCCGCCCGATGTGCCGACAAATCCCGATAGGAGTCGCACGTACCTCGTTCTCAGGGCACACCGGATAAGTGAAGCTACGAGTAAAACCAAGCCTCGAGTTTCCCCGTGGTGGCCCATGATCTGCTCGGTTCGGACCAACACTCGGAGGAGCACTGGCCCGGGGGGGCTAAAATAAAGATGACCCTTGAGTCTGCAGAACCCAAGGGAAGGGGTATATGTGGTAGGTAGTCAAATGGTAAAACCAAGGTTGGGCCTTGCTGGAGGAGTCTTATTCAAAGCGAACTGTCAAGGGGTCCCATAAATCACCCAACCGCGTTAGAGGCATAAAATCCTGGAACATAATACCGATATGACGGAAACTAGGGCGGCAAGAGTGGAACAAAACACCAGGCATAAGGCCGAGCCTTCCACCTTTTACCAAGTATATAGATGCATTAATTAAATAAGATATATTGTGATATCCCAACAAGTAAACATGTTCCAACAAGGAACAACATCTCCATGTTCCAACAAGGAACAAACTTCATCTTCACCTGCAACTAACAACGCTATAAGAGGGGCTGAGCAAAGTGGTAACATAGCCAAACAACGGTTTGCTAGGAAAGGATGGTTAGGGGCTTGACATGGCAATATGGGAGGCATGATAAGCAAGTGATAGGCATCGTAGCATAGGCATAGCAAAAGAGCGAGCATCTAGCAAGCAAAGATAGAAGTGATTTTGAGGGTATGGTCATCTTGCACGAAATCCATAAGGAAGAAGAACGAGTCCATGAAGAAGACAAACGGACGTAGTCGAATCGAATCCTCAAAACTCCGAACGAAAACCGAAGCTAACGAGAGAAGCAACCCGGAAAGAAGCAAACAACATAGTAAACAACCATCACATACACATGGCATGATGCGCAAACAAGTATGATGCATGCCCGGTTTAAATAGCATGGCATGGCAATATGCACAAATAAAACTACAAGCTAAATGGAGCTCAATATGCAACGAGTTGCATATTAACGAAACACCACATCAATTATTTAGTTCTCTCTCGGTTATGTACCCAACAACATTAAGTGTTATTAAACATGGCAAGAGGTGAAGTATGAGCAAACCACCTATTTAGGCAAGTTTAAATGAGGCCGGAAACAACAAACGACAATTCCGGAAAACTCCTCATATGCATAATATGAATTTGGTACTGTTCTGCCCTAAACACAATTTTAGAGTTGTTAAACATGCAAAGTGATGCTACCATGTTAATCTATGCATTTTTCTACCCCATTTACATATATAATTTATTTAAATCCGAGCTACGATTATTTAGTTATGAAATAAATCATTTTAACATGGCATTTATGCAAATTAATGCAAACAGCAATGTTAAACATTTTAAACATGGATGAGAGTGGCATATTATGAAACTAGACAAAATTATAAGCCTTTTGCATATATAAATTATTTTAATCCGATGCACGGTTAATGAGTTATTATATGCATGAACATGAAGGACTTTTTCTGTAAAACTACAGTTATGGATAATTGGACAAATTCGCAGCAGCGAAAAAAAATAACTACGGGCCGAAACTGAGATCTGGCCAAATGGAAGGAAAAAAACGGAGGGGCGCTGGGGATGGCCTCACCCATGGGCCGGCGGAAGCAGGCCGGATGCGGCCGGGTTTGGCGGCGCCCGTCAACGCTGGCGAGACGAAGCGGAGCGAACTGTTGCCGCTAGTTTCAAGAACAGAAACAGCAAGACACCCATGGCGATGCGTAAGACGGCGGCAGCAGGACTAGGCGCCGAGGAAGGAGGTCCGCGGGGCCCGAGGGCCTGTAGGCGTCGGGGTGGCCAGATCCGGTCGCGGGATATCTTCGGGGTCCCGTTCCCTGCCGGATCAAAGTGGAGGCGAGCCGGCGGACTTGGAGCTCCATGGCACGGCGCCCATGGTCCAAAACAGAGTGAGGGAGACAGAGGTGAGACGAGGTAGGAGCACGGGAGAAAAGAAGAAGGCAGGGGTGACGGGACTGGCCTGGTCCAGCGGCGCATGGTGACGAAGACGAGACGCTGTTGCGCGAAAGCAGGAAGAGCTCGACACAGGGGCTCGGGCGTTTGCTCGTGGCTGACTTCGGGAGCAGGGAAGGAAGGCGTGAGGAGGCAGGGAGCTCGAGGTTGCGGAGTAGGAGCGGCGACGTTGTTGCTGGTTCGGTCGCCGGACGACGAGGCGAGGTGGAGACGCACGGGGAGGCTCGAGGCTTCTGCTCGCCGGAGGCAGCGTGAAGCAGAGGACGATGGACGGCGGCTAGGTGGCCAGGCGGTTGGGTTCACCGGGGCTCGAACGGTTGACACGGTGGTGAGATCCGGGCGCGGGGTTTCGTTCCCGACGCCGGAATGGAGGCGGGGTGCAGCGGCAAGGTGAGGAGCGCTCGGGCGCTGCTTATTTATTCTGCGGGCTAGAGGAGAAAACAGAGGAGGAGCTCCTCTCTTGTGGGCTTGATCGAGGCAAGGAGGAGGATTTGGTGGTGGCTGGCTGGTGGATCGGGAGGAGGCTGCGGGATTGGTCCGGGATGCAAAACGAGGAGGTGGTTGGTCGATGGGGATCTGGGAGGATCCTAAGGAAGAAAAGACCAGAGGAGTGGCGGCGGCTAGGAGGATCCCTAGAAATTAGGGATTGGTCCGATGATAGCGCTGCTGTATATAGTAGGTGGGTGTGGGTTATATTAGGGGCTAACTCGTCTCTTCGATCAAAATCGAACGGTCAGGAAAAATAGGCTAGGGAGCCCAAATAAGAAAACGGTGATGTTTTGTAGATGTTTGGAGATGATCCGGATCCATCGGTGACGACTGAGCGGGTCGGGTTCGGGCAAGTTTCGGACGCGCACACGAGGGGTCTGAGAGAGGTCAACGGAGGCAAAGAGAGAAAGGGCAACTGCGAACGACTACGAGTTTTATGAAAACATGCAGATGCAATGCCCATGATGCTATGAGATGAGATGCATGACATGAATACAATGCAAAACAAAAGACAAAACCCAACCACGGAGGAAATAACATATCACATCTCCGGAAAAGGCAAGAGTTGGAGTTACGAATATCGAAAGTTGTATCCGGGGCCTTACAACACTCCACCACTACGAGAGGATCTCGTCCCGAGATCTAGGATGGCACCGGAGAGAAACGGAAGAGGAAGATAAGAGGTAAAACTAAGTTGCTTCTTCGACAAACGAGTGAAACCAAAGAACCTTGAGAGGTTGAGCAAAATGAAAGAAAGAAAACAACGAAGATGAGCAAAGTTGAAAACACTCCGCTAGAAAAGAGGAACAAGGGATACGACGAGAACCAAGAGTTTTAGTGATAAGATAGATATTGAAACCACTCCGGTTAAAACTAGATAGAGAAGGAATAAGATTGATATAATTTGGGCAGCACTCCGACTGAAAGAAGAAGGAAAACTTGATAAGATGAAAAGAACTTGAAGAGATGACACAACACTCCGGTTAAATGGATAAGCAAGAAAATAACATGATCTTGACAAAACGAGGTGATGGGTGAAGAGAGCAACATCACAAAGCCTCCGGGAGAAAGAATAGAAGATCGGTCATTGGAATAAGAATGGAGAAGAAAATGCCAATTCTGCCACAAAAGAGCTTGGAAAGCACCCTTGCAAGAAGAATTGAACGGAGTTGTTGCAAAATCAACAACGAAAAGCACACGCTTGTAGTGGGCTTATGGAAACATCTCAACACTATGAGGTGACAACCGGCCATTAATGGAAAACCATTGATTTGATTGAGAGCACCGAAGAGATGAAAAACTTCTTCACCGAGATGAGAAGGAGAAAATTGGATCATTGATAAGCACCACAAATAGCTACATTCCTTAGGGAAGGCTGTAGGTTAAATATAACCCAAGATAACTCCAATGAAGAGATTGATGGATTTAAATACCTCATTCTTGACAACATGTGAATCATGAAGCACGAGGAGAAATTGCCAAAGATGACATAACACCATCTCAAAATATAAGGTAGAAAGAATTGCACTTCAAAATGCAAAAGAAGAATACTTGAACTCCTCAAAACAAAACATGTGTTGAGCACCATGTTTAATTTTGAGTATAGCTTGGCGGATCATAACCCGAGAAAATGTTGAAGAACAATTGAAGAATGAAAAGAATCCTTGACGAAGCACCATATAGAGCCTGCATGAAGAACTCCGGTAAACAAAAGGGTGATAGAAAGAAAGAGAAGTTGAAAACACAAGGTGAAGCCTTGCAATGATTTAGATGGATCTTCATGATGATGAGAGCTTGGAACTCCAGGAAAAGAAAAGATGAACAACTTAGAACCGAGAAATGATATCATGAACAACTCCGGAATAAGGAATTGAATTTACTCAATGAAACAAGAATAAGAACTACATTATGCTCATCCTTCACCAATTAAATTGATGACAAGCAACGGATTTGGCATACTACTTATTCTCGTTGAAAAAGGATTGAAGAGAGATATTGCTCAACTTGGGAAGGTCTTCGACGATCCGCCGGTAGGACCCGGGAAGACGAATGAATCTATATAATAACGAAGGAAGAGAACTCTTGAACGAACCACCGTAAGAATTGAAATTGAACATAGCAAAGGCACAATTCACCGGGAAGAATCGGAAAACGAATGAAGATGCTTGAGAGAATTTAGATACAAGAGAATGAAGAGATCATGAGCTGATTAGAGGATATTTGAACGATTCACCGGTAAGATTTGGGGAACAAGAGCTGAAAGCTTGAATGAATAATTCTGAGATGATGGGCTCAGAAGAATCAAACTGAAAAGAATCCTGAATTGCTCCGTATGGGTGAAAAGAATTCTCACAATCAAAACAATTATGAGGATGGCACGAAGCTAGAACCATGAATCTTGAAGAGAATGGAGCAAGATTAAAGAGAAACTCTTCTTCGGTCTTCAAAATCCGAGAATGACGACGAGCAACACCACCATGAATTGTTGAGGCACTCCGGAATGAAAATTAGAAAGGTTGAACCAATGACGAAAAGAATTTGAAAGATCTTGGAGAAAGCCTTGACTGATGAAAACCCATTCTTACGTCAAACTTAGAAAAGAATTTTTAGAAGCTCCGGAAAAATTAGAAGAGTCGGGTAAGATCCTGGGAAAAGACATGTGGGTTAGGGCCCACTCAAAAGAACCACCGTTGAACGATTGCTTGAAAGGGAGGTTGCACCGGTTGATTTAAATGGCTTGAATGAGATAACAATCTCGAAATAACTTGAATGGATTAAGAATGGAAACACGAATCTTCTGAGATATCTTCAACACTCCAGAACAATTGAATAACAAGAAGTGAAAGATTATGAGGTGCATCGGCAAGACAAAGCATTTGCAACACGGAAAGGAATATGATCAACACCGAAAGCTTGAGTTAAATCCAGGAAAAGAATACGAGAATGAAGAATGATGAACTTGGAGCTGTTGAGCATCTTCATGAGGGATCACCGGATCGTAACATTGATTGAAAAGAGTGAAGAGGCTTCACATGAATAAATGGATACTTGATTAAAATATATAAGTCCTTGAAGAAAATGGGTGGGAGGCGGAAAACAAAGGCAACTTGGGACGGATGAAAAAACGTTGAGAAGACTTCGAGTTGATCTTGCGGATGGGAAAAAATGATAGGATCATCTTGAAGAGAATCGCACCGGTTGGAAAGAATTGACATGACAATCTCGCTGATCAAGAAGGATTAGTATTCACATAGCAATATGAGAACACCGTTTGAAAGGTATGGAATCAACACTTGACATCGAAGCAACTCGAATACCACAAATAAAACAAAACAAAGGATTGGCTTGCAGAAATAAGCCGGAACAAATACATATGATAGAGATTTACCCAATCTCATATCATGCATCTGTCGAAAAAGATATTCTAGGAGCTACTTGAATTCCCACCTATAAACTCGAAACTTTACGGTTATGCAACTGGTGTTGGGGATATAGGGGACACAAAATATATCACCCAAACTAACAATACCTAGATCCAAAAGTATCCATCCTTCAATACATAACCAAGAAAACTCCGAAATCGTGTACCTCAACCTTGAAAAGCATCCGTTATACGAGTTATGGCAATACTCTCGAGCTCGCCCTGATCGGGTTATCGAGGTTATCTCACCAACAACTGCATAAAAGAGATTTTCGATGTCGGCAAAGCTCGGTATTCAGAACTTCAACGATAAAATTGTGACAACAACACCTCGGAGCTCAACTCCCTGGGACACTGCCACAACCCCTAAATGTCAGGAGGCACCAAGAACAATGTTCTCGTCATAAAACCATCGTAACGATTCCAAGATACCCGCGTGATCCTAAAAAAAAAATTTAGTGAAATTTGAGGAGAGCAAAGTCAAAACATCTACGTCAGGAGACCTCACCAGAGCGACGAAGGGACTGAGGAGTAAAAAGAATCCTACTCTCCGATATATATAATCCTAAGGCTCAAAATATTTTTGTTCTAGACTCAACAACGCCAGCAAACAATCAAGCAGGGGGCTCCTAAGTCGGGGATGGCTCTGATTACCAACTTATAACGCCCTCGATGCGGCTATATCTCCCACGTGTCGAAGCACGACTTAGAGGCATAACCGCATTGAAAGCAATGTCGCAAGTGAGGTAATCTTCACACAACCCATGTAATACATAAGGGAAAGAGATACATAGTTGGCTTACAATCGCCACTTCAAACAATACATGAGTAAAGCATTACATCATACAGATACAATCGAGGTCCGACTATAGAACCAAAATAAAAGAAGACTACCCCAAATGCTACACAGATCCCCGATCGTCCCAACTGTGCTCCACTACTGATCAACTGAAACGAAACAACACAATGAACAGGATCTTCATCGAGCTACTACTTGAGCTCGGGTGCGCCCCCTGCACGGTTTCATCGGCACCTGCAAACTGGTTTTGGAAGTATCTGTGAGTCACGGGGACTCAGCAATCTCACACCCGCGAGATCAAGACTATTTAAGCTTATGGCTAGGAGAAGGTAGTGAGGTGGAGCTGCAGCAAGCGACTAGCATATCTGGTGTCTAACATACGCAAATGAGAGCGAGAAGAGAAGGCAAAAGCACGGTCGAACAACTATGATCAAGAAGTGATCCTAGAACAACCCACGTCAAACATAACTCCAACACCGTGTTCACTTCCCGGACTCCGCCGAGAAGAGACCATCACGGTTACACATGCGGTTGATGCGTTTTAATTCGGATCTCGTGTCAAGTTATCTACAACCGGACATTAACAAATTCCCATCTGCCTCATAACCGCGGGCACGGCTTTCGAAAGATTATACCCTGCAGGGGTGTCCCAACTTAGCCCATGATAAGCTCTCGCGATCAACGAAGGATATTCCTTCTCCCCGGGAAGACCCGATCAGTCTCGGAATCCCGACTACAAGACATTTCGACAGCAATAAAACAAGACCAGCAAAGCCGCCCGATGTGCCGACAAATCCCGATAGGAGTCGCACGTACCTCGTTCTCAGGGCACACCGGATAAGTCAAGCTACAAGTAAAACCAAGCCTCGAGTTTCCCCGTGGTGGCCCCGCAGGCTGCTCGGTTCGGACCAACACTCGGAGGAGCACTGGCCCGGGGGGGCTAAAATAAAGATGACCCTTGAGTCTGCAGAACCCAAGGGAAGGGGTATATGTGGTAGGTAGTCAAATGGTAAAACCAAGGTTGGGCCTTCTTTGGAGGAGTCTTATTCAAAGCGAACTGTCAAGGGGGTCCCATAAATCACCCAACCGCGTTAGGGACGCAAAATCCGGGAACATAATACCGATATGACGGAAACTAGGCGGCAAGAGTGGAAAAAACACCAGGCATAAGGCCGAGCCTTCCACCCTTTACCAAGTATATAGATGCATTAATTAAATAAGATATATTGTGATATCCCAACAAGTAAACATGTTCCAACAAGGAACAACATCTCCATGTTCCAACAAGGAACAAACTTCATCTTCACCGCAACTAACAACGCTATAAGAGGGGCTGAGCAAAGCGGTAACATAGCCAAACAACGGTTTGCTAGGAAAGGATGGTTAGGGGCTTGACATGGCAATATGGGAGGCATGATAAGCAAGTGATAGGCATCATAGCATAGGCATAGCAAAAGAGCGAGCATCTAGCAAGCAAAGATAGAAGTGATTTCGAGCGTATGGTCATCTTGCACGAAATCCCGCAAGGAAGAAGAACGAGTCCATGAAGAAGACAAACGGACGTAGTCGAACGAATCCTCACAACTCCGGAACGAAACCGAAGCTAACGAGAGAAGCAACCCGGAAAGAAGCAAACAATATAGTAAACAACCATCACATACACATGGCATGATGCGCAAACAAGTATGATGCATGCCCGGTTTAAATAGCATGGCATGGCAATATGCACAAACAAAACTACAAACTAAATGGAGCTCAATATGCAACGAGTTGCATATTAACGAAACACCACATCAATTATTTAGTTCTCTCTCTGTTATGTACCCAACAACATTAAATGTTATTAAACATGGCAAGAGGTGAAGTATGAGCAAACCACCTATTTAGGCAAGTTTAAATGAGGCCGGAAACAACAAACAACAATTAGGAAAACTCCTCATATGCATAATATGAATTTGGTACTGTTCTGCCCTAAACACAATTTTAGAGTTGTTAAACATGCAAAGTGATGCTACCATGTTAATCTATGCATTTTTCTACCCCATTTACATATATAATTTATTTAAATCCGAGCTATGGTTATTTAGTTATGAAATAAATCATTTTAACATGGCAATTATGCAAAATAATGCAAACAGCAATGTTAAACATTTTAAACATGGATGAGAGTGGCATATTATGAAACTAGACAAAATTCCAAGCATTTTGCATATATAAATTATTTTAATCCGATGCACGGTTAATGAGTTATTATATGCATGAACATGAAGGACTTTTCTGTAAAACTGCAGTTATGGATAATTGGACAAATTCGCAGCAGCGGAAAAAATAACTACGGGCCGAAACTGAGATCTGGCCCAATGGAAGGAAAGAAAAAAACAGAGGGGCGCTGGGGATGGCCTCACCCATGGGCAGCGGAAGCAGGCTGGATCTGGATGCGGGCCTTGGCGCTGCGCCCGTCAGCAGGCGAGGCAATGAGGCGAGCTGCTGCTGCTAGTTTCTGAAGAACAGAAACAGCAAAAGAGAGAAAGGGCAACTGCGAACGACTACGAGTTTTATGAAAACATGCAGATGCAATGCACATGATGCTATGAGATGAGATGCATGACATGAACACAATTCAAAACAAAAGACAAAACCCAACCACGGAGGAAATAACATATCACATCTCCGGAAAAGGCAAGAGTTGGAGTTACGAATATGGAAAGTTGTATCCGGGGAGTTACACCTGGGATCATGGGTTCAAGACATACGACGCCTATAGCAAACAAAACTTCATAATGCGTGTCTGGTACATGTACTCGACGCATGACTTTCCAACGTATGCGTTATTCGTTTGCTGGTGTGTGCATGGAAGGTTCCCGTGCCCCACATGCAAGGGAGCTCTTGAGTTTCGTTGGATTCAGGCCGGTCGCAAGTTTTCTTGCTTCGACATGCATAGACAGTTCCTGGATCCTCCCCATAAGTTCAGGAAAGACAAGAAGAACTTCATCAGAGGTAGAGTTGTAAAAACTCGCACCACCGTGTTGACAGGCCAAAGACCACTGGATCGATTAAAGGCTCTCGAGCTGCATCCAGGCGTCCGAGGTACTTCAAGGGGTTTAATTCTCAGCTCGCCTGGACTCAAATAACATGATTTTGGGATCTGCCTTACTTCAATGTCCTCCTTTGCCCTCACAACATCTACGTGATGCACATCGAGAAGAATATCGCCGAGGCACTTTTTGGTACATTGTTCGGCATAGATGGGAAGTCAAAGGATAATACTAAGGCTAGAGTCGATCTGGAGGCGCTATGTGATAGGCCGTTACAAAACATGAAAGAACCGAAAGGAAAGCATAATGGACGAAGCCAAAGGCATCGTTCAATCTTGGAAGGCCGGCTATGAAGGAAATTATCTTGTGGGTGAAAATGCAGTTGATGTTCCCCGATGGGTATGCAGCAAATCTAAAGAGGGGAGCGAGTCTTGATAAATTGAAGATATTTGGTCAAGAGTCATGATTGGCACATATGGATTGAGCGAGTAATGCCGGTGATGTTGCGTGGCTTCATCCCTGAGGATGAATGGCTAGTACTGGCAGAACTCAGCTATTTCTTCCGTGTTCATTGTGTGAAAGAACTATCGCCTAGCGTGCTAGAAGAAATGGAAGAGTTGGCGCCGGAGTTGATCTGCAAGTTAGAGAAGATCTTTCCACCGGGCTTCTTTAATCCAATGCAGCATTTGATTTTGCATCTCCCGACCGAGGCAAGATTGGGGGGGCCGTGCAAAATCGTTGGTGCTACCCAACTAAGAGGATGCAGAAGACGCTTCGAGAAAAATGTAAAAATAAACGTAAAATTGAAGCATCGATGGCTGAGGCATTCATCACTGAGGAGGCGGCAAACTTCGTGACAGCACACTACGAAGCCAAAAATCATCATTTGCATAATCCGAAGCCTCGGTACAATGCTGACGAGCCAAAAAAGGGTGGATCCAACCTCAGCCTATTCAAAGGGAATCTCGCACCAGCCAGTGTTTCAAATCCAGTATCTTTGGATAACGAAGAATGGCGGACCATTTCGTTGTATATCTTCAACAACCTGATAGAAGTGCGGCCGTACATCGAGTAAGTTCTCGGTACATTGTTTCGCAACTTCTATTTCCTTTGAACTGCTCTCATTCCTCGATATTTCATACGATCGATCGTCGCCCTATTCTCGTCTTGGCGGTGATCCAAAAGGATTCCGTCGAAGAGTATGAGCTTCGCATAAAGCAAGGAGGCGGCTAACCCGGTTTCATCTCTTGGTTCAAACAAACGGTAATTTCTATTAGACAATTTCATTTCATTTGCTAATTTGTGTGTAATGCAACAATCCTTTCATATTAAACTTCTAGGCTAATTTAGAGTCTATGGACGCGGAATTGAGACAAGTCGTTAATGGTTTTGACTATAAGGTCCGTTCATTTGACAAATACGACATCAACATGCATCGCTTTCGTACCTATGGCAAAGAGCTATCTATGGCCGACCGAAAGTCTACAAATTGTTGTGTATCTGCTATCGGCGAAGGAGGTACCGAGTATTATGGGAGAGTTGAAGCAATTTATGAACTTATATTCTATGGTGAAAACCCACCGAATGTCGTAGTCTTCAAATGTTATTGGTTTCAGCCGAAGGAGACTAGAAGGACTCATGAACATATAGGGCTAGTTGAAATCAACCAAAGCACCCATTTATATGTTCATGATGTCTATATTACGGCTCAACAGGCGACCCAAGTATTCTATCTACCGTGGGCCTGCCAAACTAATCCAAATCTGAAAGGTTGGGATGTCGTTTATGAAGTGCCGCCACGTGCTAGACTATCTCCCCAAAAGGAAGAGGATTATGAACCTCACATTAACCCAGACACATATGAAGTAGAATTCTTCCAAGAGACACGTCTTTCCAAAAGCGTTTCAAGAACCGGTATACTTCACCCCAAAACATTGAAGTAGACAATGACTGAATCCCACATCACCCCGGAGGAGGAACAAGAAGAGCGGAACAAGAAGAGTTTATCGCTGCGGATGACTGTCAATGCTTGACCGGTTACGTAAAGGTGGCCTTCCACATGTTGATGCCATCGAACCCTATGAGCCCGTCATTAATTATAGTGATGATGATGATTATGCATTTGTTGATGATCTTGATCGAGATTATTAGTAGTGTCGGTATTCAATTTTTTTATGTTGTACTTGATGATGATACACTTAAGTGATATACATATTATTATTCATGTCGGTATTTTTTTATGTTGTACTAATTTTGTTTACTCTTTGTCATGGCAGGTGTTGAAAGATGGAAGGGGAGCCGACTGAGGCCAAGGACAAACGTGCCCAAATTGAAGGTGTGCCACACCATCAAGGTAGCTCCAGCTTATATCAGTTCGGGCGGAACTGGGTATGTGGTTTGCTTCATGATTAATGCAATTCATTCGTCATGCTAGCTTGAGCCCTTTAATTACTAATTTACTTTGTTTCTCTCTTTCAGGCATGCTACAATAAGATGGATAAGGTGCCAGAGGGGTATGACCTGTATGCCATGGCCCACACTTCCTCTTACAAGCAAGTCAAGGGGAAGGCGAGGAAAGGGGAGGAGTTTAACCCGAGCCAGATTCCCATTGATCCAGAGCAGGTGATGATATCTGGTGGTGGGAGGTCCCGTGGCTCCATAGCCATTGATCCAGAGATTGCTCCTGAGACCACGGTGAGTTTAATTTGAATGGACGTTACTTGCTAGTCTTAACATTTGAGTGTCATCATGCTAACGAAACATTGGAAATGATCTTTGGTGCAGCGTAACTCCAGACAAGCATCACACGATCCTTCTCCAGCTACTGGCACGAGCCAGCCCGCTCCTACACCTCCATGATCAAGGTAAGTTTCTCTAGTTTTTTGCTTAACAAATGCATAAATACCTAGACTTAGCTTTATTTCCTCCAATATGCTTACCTTAATGACCTAGAGTTAGCTTCTTTTCCTCCAAAATGACTTAATAAGCTTACTGACCTCCAAAACCAGCCATTTTATCTAAGTTAGCTCTAAAACGATCTATACTTAGCTTTGTTTCCTCCAAAATGACCTAAGTTAGTTATAATATGCTTAGTTAACTAGGTTTGCTAAATAATGACATGTACTTAGCTTACTTATGTAAAAAAAATGGCATAATTAGCTTAGTTAGCTCATAAACGATCCATTTTACCTAAGTTAGCTCTAAAATGACCCATTTTACCTTAGTTAGCTCATAAATGATCCATTTTACCCAAGTTAGCTTTAAAATGAACCATTTTACATAGATTATCTCCAAAATGATCCATTTTACCTAGACTATCTCCAAAATGATCCATTTTACCTACGTTAGCTCTAAAATGACCCATTTTACCTACGTTAGCTCCAAAATGACCCATTACCTACGTTAGCTCCAAAATGACCCATCTTACCTACCTTAGCTCTAAAATGACCCATTTTACCTACGTTGCCTCTAAAATGACCCATTTTACCTAAGTTAGCACCAAAATGACCCATTTTACCTACGTTAGCTCCAAAATGACCCATCTTACCTACGTTAGCTCTAAAATGATGCATTTTACCTAAGTTAGCTCATAAACGATCCATTTCACCTAAGTTACCTCACAAACTATGGCGTGCTTCTTCTTCTAGTCTTCTTCTTCTAGTCACCTTTTCCTAACTTTCATATTTGCCATTTTGCAGATTTCATTCACTTCTCGGAAGCTAGCTTGCTATGATGGAGTGCTTGTTTTTTATTTCATTCTCTTCTATTATTCTTCTAGCTTTCTAGGATGAACTTGCTATCTTGATGAAACTTTGCATTGTAATATGTATGTGCAACTTCCTAATGGTTGCAACTTATGTGTATGTGCAACTTGCTATGTATGAATGGATGGAACTATATATGTATGTACGATGAAACTTATGTGCCGTTAAATAGCCACATGAACTATATCTATATATGTCATATATATTTGCTATGAAAATTGTTGGATTAAAAACCGAAAAAAGAGCCAATATGCGAGGCTCTTTGCCGTCCCGCCACCGACGGCAATGGGCTCTTTATAACAGCATGACGGCAAATAAGGCACGTGGCAGCCAACTGTGCTTCCTGGGAGCTGGCCCATTTAGTCAGTTTGCCTAAAGTGGCAGACGACAAAGGCAGGACAAATTTTGCCGTCAGCGGCGGACGGCAAAGTCCTGCCGTTAGCCAACTAATGGACTAACAGCGAAATTTTTGCCGTCTGTGTTCTTTGCCATCCGCTGCTGATGGCAAAGGCCCCTTTGCCGTCAGCCACAAAAAGCAGACGGCAACGTAGCTCTTTATCGGACCTTTCTTTGTCGTCCACTTGTGCCTTCCGTGGCGGACGGCAAATACCTTTGACGTCCGCCGTTCATGCCTTTGCCGTCCGCCGTGGCAGACGGCAAAGTAGCTGATTCCTGTAGTGCTTCCTGCCTTCGTCTCATGCAAGGGTGTTGTAGCGTACATCTCCAACAACGCAAGATTCATAATGTCTTACCCGAGTATCAGCACCCATTGCTAGTGAGTAAAGGGCATCATCAACTGCCTGCCTATCCTCCCGCATCTTCTTAACCTATGGTTAGAAAATAGACAAGCTGATCATCTTATGTACTAAATATATTAAAAAAAACTGACAACAAGACTTCAAAAGCTTACATGGTTCTTGAACCATTTCGCAAATCCTGCCATAACCGGTTTGTCAATGTTTCTTGGATTTTGCGGCGGTAACTCCTCTTTGTAGATGCTGCACAACATAGTGATCGCGTCAAACATCTAAATATATAAGAATGTCTTTGCAAGTTTAGTAGATTATGATGTATAAGCTGCATTACGCACTTACTTGATATAAGGTAGTATCTCGTGACGGTTATTCAACACATACCAAACCATTTTGTCCAAATCTTTAGGTTTGTCCTCTTGTCGACTCTTCCACCTGTAACTTTCGAGCAGAATAATCAAAAACATTGAGCCGGGATTGTCTTCACCCACCTCTTTGCTAAGCTGATCAATTTGTTTCAATGTATTTTGAAGCGAGAATGTCAACGCTTCTGCAGCAATGTAGGCCTCTGCAATGGAACCCTCGGGTCTAGCTTTGTTCCTAACATAGCCCTTGAAAGTGCCTAGTCGCCTTTCAATAGGGTACATCCAGCCATACTGTACTGGACCTCTAAGTAGTGCCTCATCAGGTAGATGAACAACCAAATGCACCATCACATCAAAGAGAATTTGGAGGATATATCTTCTCAAGGTCGCATAGGATAGTTGGTATCTTGTCTCTAAGACACTCCAAAGCATCTATCCCGATATTTCTCTGCAGAGTTCCACGAAGAATTGTC
The DNA here is from genome assembly GCA_021605145.1 of Aegilops bicornis. Taxonomy (NCBI): domain Eukaryota; kingdom Viridiplantae; phylum Streptophyta; class Magnoliopsida; order Poales; family Poaceae; genus Aegilops; species Aegilops bicornis. Next base: position 128,135,039 of record CM038669.1, read on the forward strand.
CCAACTCTGCAAGCTGCTCTATATAAGTCGTATGCGGCCCAATCCTCTAAGGATAACAGGTAAAACCCTTTGAAGTAGGACGTGGCAGTCATGAGTTTTCAACCCTTGTACCTTGTTTCCATCTGACCTTGACTCTTCTTTCGGGGTTGGAAGCAAATCCATGTGGGAATCTCACACGTGATGAGGACCTCATGCAGAATTCTTTTCTTTTTACCTTGTCCAAGGCATTACAACTGGCGGTGCCATATCCCGTGGTTTACCTTCATCTTGCACACCGCAAATCCTTTACGATACCTGTGTGTCAAATCAATCCTAGATTTTAAGGTATCTTTCGTCTTGCCTTCAATGTTAAGAAGTGTGCCGATAATGTTGTCACATATATTTTTCTCGATGTGCATCACATCAAGAATATGCCGCAGATCCAAATCTTTCCAATACTCCAAGTCCCACAAAGAGGACCTACGGGTAAACAATAATCTCTCTTCTACCATGCCATGCTTCCTTTTCCCGCTACCATTACCATGATGGTTTCCTGGTGTAATATGCCTGACCTTCTCTAATTCCACTTGCAACTCATCGGCGGTGAGCCTCTTTGGCGCATCACGGTTTTCATGATTTGCATTGAACACATGTCTTCGGTATTTTCTAGGATGCGGCTTGTCCTTGGCAAGGAAACGGCGGTGTCCAATGTAACAGATCTTGCTCAGTATTGCGTATGACATCGGATTCCTGTCACAGCGAACACATGCATTGTAACCATGTGTCGTTTGCCCTGACATAGTTCCCAAAGTCGGATAATCATGGATGCACCAAATTACAACAACACGCAGAAAGAAATTAGCTGGTGGGCTGCTATATAGGTCTCGAGTGAGAACACCCTTCCATAGCTGTTGAAGTTCCTCTACAAGAGGCTCCATGAACAAATCAAAATCCTTTCCAGGACTTTTTGGACCTGGGATGAGCAAGGCCATCATGTAGTTTGATTCTTTGGTGCGAGACATTTGGAGGCATGTTGTAAGGGATAACAAGCACCGCCACATGCTATATGTGGCGCTCTGGTGGCCAAATGGGTTAAATCCATCCGAAGCTAAGCCAAGTCTAATGTTTCTCGGGTCGTGACAAACTCTTTGTGTTTATCATTGAAGCTTTTCCACTCACTACCATGAGATGGATGGCTCATTACATTCTGATCTCTGTACTCCTGGTTCCTAGAATGCCACAGTATATCCTCTCTTGTTTCAGCATCATGAAACAACCTCTGCAATCTTGGTTTAATTGGAAAATGTCTCAGAACATTATGAGGAACCCTCTTCATAGCATCGCCATCTTTCCATCTTGATGATTTTCATTTCGGGCATTCACTTAAGTTGGCATAATCCTTCGGAATAGAACACAATTATTCTTACAAACATGGATCATATCATATCCAATTCCAACTGCATGAAAAGAAATTCTTCATTTTACTGTAGGTGTGTGGCAGCTCAGACGCATCTGGGAAAGATTTGAGGAAAGCAGCCAACATCACATCGAATGATTTGTTGGTCATCCGCTCAGATGTCTTTCACTTGAAGAAAGGTGACCATAGCTGAGAATACTGACAGCTTATTTCCTGGGGTGACATCAACGTTGCATTGTTCCAACATGCGGGCCCACCGTTTTTCTTCTGCAGGTGAAAGTTCACGGAATGCACGAGCATTTCATAGCATTGTTTCAGTGTTGGTCAAACTCACTGGCTCCGCCACCACCACCTCCTCCTCCTCTTCCACCTGAGCATCAAGCAGATCAAGATGGTGATCTGCTGCTTCCACGTAGTCAATAACATTGACGTTCACAGCTTCACCATGATGAACCCACCTAGTATATGTGACCGACATCCCATACAAGTGTAGATGATTTTGCACAGTTGACTGGGGCCTTGTAACTGAATTCATACAACTGCTACACGGGCAGAGCACATCTGATTTCGGACCACCGTACTCAACTCTGATAAAGTTCATGAAGTTTTCAACCCCCTCGACATATGCAGCGGAGAATCTTTGAGCAGAAGTTATCCAAGTCCTGTCCATCTGTTAGACATACAAATTAGTTCTTCTACTAGATATTACAGGAAAAACATATATGTTTTTTTATGAAGTCCAAAAAAAAATACCTAGGTGGATGTCTAAAGCTATGGCAAGATATTTGGACGAGCAGATCTAAGTAACGAAATATATGTAAAGCTAATTCAGCAAACAGATTTGAGTGCTAAATTATGGCAGGCTGTTTCAAGATCAATGAGGCCGAGCACATAGCCATCAAACTATCGAAGGCCATCGCAGCTACAAAGATCGAGTATAAATCGGTGTAGAGCTATTTCTCCTATCAGTTTGGCTACTAGACCTTGGCAATCTACGTCACAATAAATATATGGCAGGATATTTTAGCAACTATTCGGCCTTGGCATGCCATCTCAGCTAAGCATGATTGAGTGCGAGCAGCAAGGAAGCTTCTTAAGAAGAGCATATTGACGATAAACTACTTGACAAATAGTGAGATTAACAGCGTCTATCAGCTAACATTCAGCGCTACACCGACATGAACGGGGCCTCGGTCTAGAATGCGCGTACCGTGGGAGAAGCTGACCGTCGTGCGTCTCCACACGAACGTTGCCAGCAGTGGCGGTGCTGACCGTCATGCTCCTCCACAAGAACGTAGCCAGAGGTGGCGGCGCAGCTAGAGGACGGTAGTCTACGAGAGCGTACTGTGGGAGCGAGAGGATCGCCGTGCGTCCCCTCGACGAACCGTGGCGCCGACGTATCGGTGCAGCAGGGAGGGCGGCTTTGGCGGAGCGAATGGAGTGGAGGGGGGACGGGGCGAGGGGGGTTTGGGGAATATTTGGCCGAAGGGCGGTTGAATCGAATTTGGGGGGAATTTATGTGTGTGGGGGGGCGGGGGGAGGATTTTCACGCGGTGGGCGGGGGGAGTTTGGCGCATGGTCGGTTTCTCCAAGTGTAGTCCCACGTGTTAGTGAAGAGGCAAGCCGAAGCGTGTTCCGTTTGCTTGAGCCGTGTGCAGGACCGAACGTGTGCAATGCGACCATGACGAAGTCTTTGTGAGTGTACCGCCTTTTTTCATTTTAAACTAGGTGCTTCGCCCCCTCAAAAAAAATGTTGCTTCGCGCGATCCATCGATACTACTACTAGTAACCTGGTAATCCCGACTAAAACGGTGCGGCCGGGTCTTTTCCCGCGCGATAAGCTGGGAGGTTGGCTTAGTTGGGTTTTTTAGATTTGTCTCGGTTCAATAAAAAGCTGAGTTGGTGATGATGGTGTGCCTGTCATCCTGCAATATAGGCCGTCCGATCTATATCTAACGGATAGGAAGGAAACTATGACAATTTACCCGCACTCCTCTCCACATTTGCAGATAAGGCTTTCCCTCATTCATCCTTTTCTCCCACAAGATCTTGATCTTCCGTGCAACACACGGGCATCTTGCTAGTACTCCTACAATATGTATATTATTGTGAAAGTTCATATACACCGGCTGAGATTAATGCAAACACGGCAGATTTTCATTACATTTTGAACTTTTATAGGACAGAAAAATAAAAGAAACCCGACCCTAAACCTATTCTACGGCGGCGACCGACGTCCATGCACTACTAGGGAAAAGCCTATACACAGAATCTTACCAGCAGCGCGCTTTAAAATCAGGCGCTGCTGCTAAATGCTTGATAGCGGACAAAACTTCATTTCTTTGAAACAAGTTTATCAGTAACACGCACACTCAAAGACGCGCTACTGCTAAAATTCCCACGACGCCGGCGCGAGGCCAGTTATAGCGGCAGCGCGTTAATACGAAGAGCGCTACTGCTACGGGTCATAGCAGTAGCGCATTTACGCAATAACCGCTACTGCTAAGTTAACTAGTCGCAATCCATATCCACAGATCCACACACTCACTCGATCTCCCCCTCAACCCCCCGCGCCGCCGGTCCTCCCCCGTCGCCCCTCCTCCGATCTGCGCCGCCGTCACCTCACCCTCCTCGCTGGACTTGGTACCGGCCTCCTCCTCCGTCCTCCCTCCACTCGCCGCTGGCCGGCCCCTCCTCGCTCCGCCTTCCTCCTCCGTCCTCCCTCCACCCGCCGCCAGCCGGCCCCTCCTCGTTCCGCCTTCCACCTCTGTCATACTCTCTACTCCCTCCTCGAGTCGCCCCTCCTTCTCCCTCCTCACTCCTACATTTTGATTTAGTACGCTAGTTTATATGCAACATATTGATTTAGTTGATATGATTCAGTTGATTTAGTAGGCTAGTTGATTTAGTTCATTTAGAACATTGTCATTTAGTTGACTTAGTAGGCTAGTTGATTTAGTAGGCTAGTTGATTTAGTTGATTTAGAAGATTGTGTCATTTAGTTGATTCAGTATGCTAGTGGATTTAGTATGCTAGTTGATTTAGTATGCACCATTTTATTGTTATTTTTTCTGTACATGGATAGGTAGATGCTTTTGTTTTTTTGTAATAAGTTAATTTTTTGGCAAAATGTAGGTGCCAATTTAGATAAATTTGCCATTTGTTTTTTTAATCAATTATCTTAGGCAATAGGTGCCATCGAAATGCTTTGGTAGGTGGTACCTTGTCATCTAATCGTTAATCATTTGCTCATATTGCTTTAGGAAAATGGCGCCACCACCACCACCACTATGTCGACTGTGCAAGTCAAGGTGCACCAACAGCCTTGCAACTGGCAAGCTGTTCGACATCTACTTCCAGCCGAGTTTTCATCATGCGGCGGTAAGAAATTAGATGAAATGTAACAACTATTTTATTTTTTGTGTTGGCATTACTGCATTGTGTCATTTTGCTTTTCTTACAGATCGTCCCATGCAATGTGAGGTTGAAATTCAACAAGCTAACGAGAAGACACTGTGACATTTGAGGCTCTGGGGCCGTACACTATGGAGGTCGAGAAAGGGCGCAATATGTCACAGATTGGAGGAGATGGATGGGCCCGTTCCTCGCCGCATGCGTCTTATCGGTGGTGAGTTGATCAGCTTCTCCTTGAGCGTAAAGACCCAAGCTGGCTGTCATTTATCTCAACCTGGTGGAAGATGATGAAGATGGCGAAGATGATGAAGATGACGAAGATGATGAAGATGACGAAGATGACGAAGATGATGCAGATGACGAAGATGATGAAGATAATGAGGACCCACTTCATGAAGCCATCGTAGCTCAAAGAATGAGGCTGAGTGAGGACAAGGTGTGCAACCTATGGGATATAATTCCGCTACGTGATGACTTTGTCGGGGTGCCATTCGTGACCCGCCTGAAAAGTACCATGGTCGATTGGCATGAAATGGTATGTTATACGTACTGACTGTAGTAATTTGATGATATATATATGCTTTATTGTTATACTTACAAATGCAAATTATCCGATGATATGCTTAGTGAATCCGATGAAATGCTTAGTGTAGAGTCCAATGATATGCTTAGTAGAATTCATGATTAATTAGTACAAATGCATAGTACTGTGTCTTTTGATAGTGTAGAAATCTAGACTTAATAGAAATATATTTCCAAGAGTATGTGTGAGGCTATTTATTAATTGATATGTTTTTCTTATTCAGAAATTGCCAAAAAACCTATCTGTGAGTTGTGGTATCGAGCCTGATGAAGAAGGCTCAGTTGGACTACGCCTTACCGCAAGGGGCTCCGTCACCACATGTACTTACCGCATGGACAGAGACGGTCGCACACACTTAAACTTGGTTGGGAGGAAGAGATTCCTCGTTGGCAAGAATCTTCGTGTTGGACAGGCCATCCTAATTACTATCAGGAAGACCCGCCGCCCAGGCTTGAGGATGATGATCGTCGTCGATATCATCTAGAACTACATATGTGTGGCTATATCATCTAGAACTACATATGATGATCGTCGTCGATATCATGTAGAACTACATATGATGATCATCGTCGATATCATCTAGAACTAAATATGATGATCGTAGTCGATGTCACCTTGTACTGCTTGAGGATGCATGTTGAGTATATATGAAATTGCAATCTAGTACTTAATTTGTACTAAAACCACGACGGGTAATTTGGAACCGAGGGAGTACTACCTAGTACCTATAATGCTTTATGAAATTGATATCTAGTAGAACTATTATCTGAAAATTGCAGTTTACTGAAGCCGGAATGGGGAAATGGTGGAAGATATAACTTGATGGCGGGAGCAGGAAATCGCTACAGCTAACTAATAGTAGCGCTGCTCGAAATGCGTTCTTGATATAGTCAATAGTAGTAAGCAGTACAGACAATGCTACTACTAACGGTTAGTATGGCGCCTTATTCGCCTTGATTGCCGTATTCTTGATAGCCTCAAAACCCGTGCTACTACTAGGGTTTTCCCTAGTAGTGATGTACGGGGGCGGGGTTCAAGACCCGTGAAGCGAAGGTGCGGTATCCGGCGAGGAAGAGTAGAACACGGGATACGGACCGGCCAGTTAGCACACCATGCCCTGCCGCCTCCCATGCCCTACTCATCCTCGTAGGAGTCCCCTACCTCGGCGGTGCGTGACGTTGGACGGCGGCAAGTAGGACGCGTGGCTGACGGTGCTCCCGTCGTCGGCCGCCAGCGTGGCCACCACTTGTGCGGTTGCGTCCGCGTCCGGCTACGCCGCTATTGCGTCGCGAGAGGCGACTTGAGCGAGGGCGGCGACCTTGAGCTTCATCCTCGAAGACAAGCTCTCACGCAGAGCGTTCGCACTTGCGGTCATGGTGGATGTGGTGCCAGATAGGAGGACGATGCGCTATGGTGTGGAGGTTAGCTGGGCGTTGCCGCTTTAAGTAGCGCATTCGGTGAGGCCAAGCGTCCGGTGCGTCATTAAGCCGCGGAGTTGGTTCCTCGGGCACCGAGCCTCTTAACGACGACATCTGAACGGACGACATGAATGCGGGCAGCTGGCGCCATTGGAACGCGCGCGACAGCGCGAGGGACGAGGGCTTTGGTGTGCGGGGTAGTCACCGCGGTCGTGGCAACATTGGAGATGCCCTTTGCTCAAATGTGATCCCTGCATGTCATTGAAAAAGCAAGACGACCCGGCATGGTCTCAGGTCCATAGGATGCAGTTGGCCGCGCTACACCACTCCGCGGACGCGTCGCGGCGCCCCGTGCATCCTTGACGAGCCGGGTGTTGGGGTGTGTTTGGATTGTGGCCAAAGTGCACCTTACCAAAATTTTGGTCATGACCCAAAGATTGGTCTTAGTTTGGATGGTTGCCATTTCTTTGGCATGCCAATGAACTCTAGACAACTCTAGTTCATTTTTCTTGCCAATGTCGGCCAAATCATGGGCAACCAATACCTCAACCAAAATTTTGGCTACCCAATGCTTTGATGGGGCAACCTTGGGCACAAACCAAACATACCGTTGGTCGTGCCACAGCACTAACGCCACCCTCGGCACACTGAAACCGACTGTGTCTATCGATGATATATGTGTGTCGCTCACCGAGGTCGCTGTGTACAGAGGCGGTGCTGGAGCTGCGCCCTGTTGTTGGCCCCAACGACCCACATGAACGGTTGTCGGTGGCGAGGAGGTCGCGGTCCAGCTCCTCCATTGGACTAGTCTGCGCTATGTCGTTTTCCCTGTTTTCCCGGCCATATTCGAGCGTCAGTGCTCCGTGTTGCGCATTAGGCCTTTCACTATGTAGTCCAAGCGAGACAACTTATTGTTTATTTGAGCCGTTCAAGTGTAATCATGTGGCGTTTGCTTATTTCTCATTCCTCTCCAACCCTCTTCTCCATCGATCATGTCGTTCTCTAGTCGAGTCCATCCTCCCGCATGCCTCATTTGAGCATTCCGCCGAGTATCATTTGCATGTACCCACCCTAGTCCTCTTTCAATAGATCTCGGACCCCGAGATGAAATCGAGAGGGAACAAGTGGGGCACGTGATACCTAAGGCGGATTCAAAATTTTGAACCGGTGATCATAGCATCCGCAAATCATATATAAAGGGTATTCAATGTTCATTTCGTTTTTGAACGTACAATATACTCCCTCCTATCCTTTCTACTTTACATGCTATGATAGGAGTGTAAGTTTTATGTGTAGTCAAAGTATCTCTACTGTGATAAAAAAGGTATCAACATTCAACAACGCCCAATCAATATTGTTAGATTCATACGTACTCCTAGATTTGTACTCGAGATGGTCTCCAATTTGACTATTGACAAGATTAATAGTACTCCTTTCACATAGGTGAGTAAGTCATCTTAAGCTGTGCACCGTGACCAAGGAGGAGGGGAAAACGAGAGACATTAATGTTTATTTGCTAATTAATAGTATTGCATGCAATGAACTAACCACTGCATGTCATGTTTGATAGTCTCAGGTCATTAAAAGCATGCACACCCTCATCTCTTATTGGTTCATATGTCAAGAATGCACCACGCCTACGTGTTTTGGGATTATTTGGTTTTCGTAAGATGACTTACACACCTAGACGGAGGGAGTATATGAGATGTATAATGTGAAAATTATATCATTGGAAACTCCTTTCACATACGAAATTGACCATATGCTTTGTGTAAGTTGCATGTCATATATTATTACTCTAACATTTGGTCAAAGTTAGCCTCGAAAAACGCATTAGACCTGTATGCTTTGTGTAAGTTGCATGTCATATATTATTACTCGACATTTGTGTAAGTTGCATGTCATATATTATTACGCTAACATTTGGTCAAAGTAGTATAGTGGAAGTGGATCCTCTCGACGTAGGTATCCCTGCCTTACCCTCCCTTTCGGTCACTTCTTGGCGGACCCCATGCTTGCTAGGCCCCGCATGTCGGTTACTCAATGGGTTCGCCACGTCGAGGATCCTCATCCGTAGTATACTCCCTCTGTTTTTATTTACTCCGCATAAAACGGAGGGAGTGGTGGTATAATAAATGATGCGGGCGGGAGGGGAGGGACGTCGGTTTGCTCTCAGCTGCGGTCCCTGGCGGCGAAAAACGCAAGACGAAGTGTGTTCCATTCGGTGAGCGACATGGAGGGTCCAGCGTGCCGGGCTGCAACACGAACGTGACAAGAGCGATGTACAGTCAAAACCGATTGACCGGTCATCACCAGAACCACTATTCACACCAGAACCTTCGTTGCTCGGCCTACGCCAGCCACTGCCCTAAAACCACACCAAATCTCCAGCCCATTCCCCCACCTTTCGATCCCCTAGCCCGCATCAAGCGTCCCCTAGTACACCGGAAAGCCATGGTGCGTCGCAAGATCACTTACTACAAGATTCTGACGCCGGAGCGCAGAGCATAAATCACGGCGGTGGTCGGTGCCACAGACCTACATTCCCAATCTCGCTTAGCGGCGGGCCAATCCCGAGTTCTCTGGAGCCAAGCTACGAGGAGGAGGAAGCCGATCCAATGTTCACCTGCGGAGGTCACGGCACGTAAGGCCCCGATGGGTATGAGACGATGGACGCCGACTTCGTGCGGCGTCCGAGTCCCCCATGGTGCAAAGCGGACCAGCGGTTCAACATGGCGATACTACAGGAGGACCGGGAGGCAGAGGCTCAACTCGACGCGGAGCGCACGCATGTCGCTGCCATCGAGGCTCTCCTGCAGGCAGAACCGGATGTCGTGGATGTGAACTGGGCGGAGAAGGCTCAACTTGAGGCGGAGCGCGCGGATGCCGCTGCCATCGAGGCCCTCCTGCAGGCGGAATCGGACATCCTGGACATGAACCGGGCGGCAGAGGCTCGACTCGACGCAGAGCGCGCGGATGCCGCTCTCATCGACGCCCTCCTGCAGGCGGAACCGGAAGTCCTGGACTTGAACCGGGCGGCGGAGGCTCGACTCGACGCGGAGCGCGCGGATGCCGCTGCCATCAAGGCCCTCCTGCAGGCGGAACCGGACGTCCTCGACTTGAACCGGGCTGTGCTCTCGTCATTGCAGAGCGCCGGCACGCTCTGCTTGAACGAGTAGCTGGAGGTCGAGGACAACCACGGTGCAGAGACACACGTCAGCAGCGACGGCTGGTTTGCGCCGGAAGCCAAAGACGACGAGGCCGTCTCTTTCCACGAGCAGTGATAGTTTTTCTTTATGTTGTTGTTTTTATGGATCTTTTGCTGTGTAAAAACATACTATTTTTTATGCAAGTCGCCTGACTTGGGTTGATCTACCATTTCAGGCGGTTGGATGAATATCCAACGTCTCCTAACCCTTCTTTCCTTCTTCCTCACCTCTTCTTCTTCCCCAACAGACCACCGCACGGGTCGTACGGATACTCCCCAACATGCGGTTGGATAAACATACTCTATGAACGAAAATTATGTGTCAGCGATAGGATGGCTGAGTTGGTTTTATTCACATGCGACAGCACGTGTCAGTGAGGGTGCGTTCCCTTGGTTGGGTTTGCAGCATGCAGGAGCTACTGTGTGAGGGTGCGGTGCGGCCATGGCGTGCGAGGAAGCGACCGTGTGAGGGTGCTTGATGCGACCGCGACAACCGTCTGCAAGTGTACCTCCTTCTCATTTTGAAAACTTTAGGCAAGCTTGGCAAAATGTGTGGCGAAGTTTGGCAATGCAAGGCCTAGACCCAAACAGGATAAGTATGTATGTACTAGGAGCACTAGTGTTAAAAAGAAAGGCGGGTTTTCCTTGGCGGATTTAATCGATACAAATCCTCGCTTTCACGTGTCAATTAATGCGATTTTTTTTCTCGAAAGACCAAAGAGCTAACCATCTCACTCCTCATCGCCGATTAATGTAGCGCCATGCAAATGAACCTTCTCACTTCCGCATGCATGCAGGGGATATTAATGTCCTTGGTTGCTAACCCCATCAATTTTGCCTCGATTAGTGTTAGTGGCCCTTTGCAAATTGTAATTTTGATATACTGGCCTTGTGTACAAAAAAATGGAGGTAGTAACTATATTTGAATTCCTTGCCCATTGCAGTGACGTCAACGACTTTTTTTGTGGTTTGGCGAAGTGCGTTCGACGGAGAACACCATTGAGGGAGACCACGGTAAGTCGTTCGCAAGTGCCGCCTGCAAGCCGAGACAACCGCCTTATTTGCATCCAAGAAGTCCTTTACTAGTACTACTACTAGGAGTACTAGTGCGGTGAGATGGTTTCTCGAAGAAGACGATGGAGAAGCGGAGTCGTGAAGAGTGAAATGATAGTTGCTTCGTCCGTGCTTTGTGATTTGACGCCTCAACGCTTTGTGATTTGTGATAGAAGGGACAGGGGAGTAGACTCATGCTCTATCTGTACTACATGCGTCCAAGCATGGGAGAAAGAGGAGAGACATTGCATTTTTCTATTCCTTCAATCAATCAATCAGGAGCTTCGGTTCCATCTTTTTGGCTTTGGCAACACCGTCCACAATGGTTCCCATGATGCCAAAAGCTATTTTCACATTTGGCTACACATTGTGGATGCCCTTAACCGTACCACTTGGTTTTGCTCCTGTGTGCTATCTATACAAATCTCAATTATATTGATCTAAAAATATAGAATCAAAGATTAGTAAAAGGAGGTGATTTTGCCGCTGGATGGCGGGGAGGTTTCTTATTTTCGGAGGACGTTGTCTGGCGGTTTGCTAACATGTGGTCGTCGATTGCTTTACCAAGCTGATCCACGTCCCACATGAGGCGTAACAATGGCGAAGCAACACGTGGTTAAGTTGAAGAAGATGAGGGAGAAGCGGATTCACAGAACGAGTGAAATGATGGTTGCTTCGTCCCTCCAACTTCTTTTTTAGCATTATTACTTCGTCCCTCCAACTTAACTGCGGGAAAGGTGTAGCTTTGTGATTTGACGCCTCATTGCTCATACTATGCCGGCGCCATGACTGGGGTGCTTCACCCTGGCTGCTCTGCACTGTATTCCGGTATGGCACGTGGACCCGATAGCTTGATGTCCCACATGTTGGCGAAAGGGACTAGAAGATTTATGAAAGCGAGCGCTCCACTCTTACGACGGAGGAGTAGATGACACGACGGCCCAGTGAACTGTCACTTGTACTGTATAGTACTACAGTTTTGCTGTTTCGCACGATCCATCGATGCAAACCCGATTAAACAGGAAAGGCGGGATTTTTCTCACGCGGTAGATGATACTGGCCATACATTTCAAAGGTAATTTTAATGTATGCAAACTTAATAATTATAAGTAACAATATGATATCTAGTAAAACTAAAAACACATATGATTTATTGTGTTAGAGTGTAGTAGTAGTGTTGTATTGCATAGTTGTTAGATGTAACATGCCAGAACATGTAGAGATGTAGTTTTGGAGGGCCTACAGAGAGAAAAGCGTAATACGGTCACCGAACTTCGGAATAAGCTGATTACGGTCACTATATACGTTTTGCGGTGATTATCCGGTCACTTGCTCACAGATTCAGCATCGGATTGCACTGTTGACCAGCCAAATAGTCTGCATGGCGCCATGTTGACTAGTTAAATTGACCACATTCCTTGTGGGTCCCACTGTCGATTCGCATAGGGAAAAGGTCGATAAACACAAATTTACGCAGCGCGACAAGGCTCCAACCTGCGCGCTGGAATCACCTGGTTGTGTATGTGTGCATTAGTGCCTGATGTGTGCGCATGCACGTGTAGGTTGAGCACTTGAGCGTGAGAGTGTGTGTTGGTCGTGTGGTGTACTGGTGTGTGCATGCATGCGTGCGTGTGTGCGTGTGAGTGTTGCGTGCGTGCGTGGCTACGTGTGTACGTGTGAGTGTTGCGTGCGTGTGTGGGTGCATGTGTTTGTGTGAGTGTTGCGTGGATGGAGTTCGTGTGCATGCGTGCATGTGTGTATAATCACCACACCAGCTCATGTGTGTTAAAACAGATGGCTCAGCATACCAATACAAGGCCACCTTGTCCGTTGTGCCCGCGGTCATGACTTCGAACCACCGCCAAAATATTTTTTTTGTCGTTTGTTTTCATTCTTACAAGCAAGATGCCCGTGCGTTGCACGTAACATCAAGATGCATTTGTATGACTTGTTTATATTGTGAGAGAAAAGGATGAACGAGGGAAGGCCTTATTTGCAAATGTGGAGAGGTGTGTGGGTACCTTTTTGCAAAATTGCCATAGTTTCTTTCCTATCCGTCAGATATAAATCGGACGGCCTATATTGCAGGATGGCAGGCACACCATCATCACCAACTCTATTTTTTATAAGAGTATATTTTATGTATTTTATAATAGTGTAGATGTAGAGTAGATACAAGTCGGCCAATGTGGGCACGATGTTAGTGAGATAATGCGATGCAACACTAGAGGTGCCACGTGGAGCGTTTAATCGTCAACTAGTCATGTCATGAGCAAATACAAAGTTGTATGGTGAGCCCGTGACTGTATAATAACCACTAAACGTAAACGGTGACCGTAATGAGTGGATTATGAATTCCAATGTATGTATCGTGCTTTCTCTTCAAATACAATGATCGTCATTGCATATATCGCGAGAGAAAGATGAAACACGCGTGAATTTTACGGGGCTTACTTTTAGAGGACACGGAGATAGTTTTGTGTGCATACGTGAAAGGGGCGACAGGGGGGGTATGCGATGGAGAGAGAGATGCTCTTCGTTTCTCTTTATTATGACTAACTTTGTATATAGTATAAAATATACAAATTCACGGTCTTGGAATAAATATCATTGTGGGCACCATGCAATGCAAATTAGCGTTCGTACTCCTCCATATAACTTTGTAATGTTGTATATATGTAGAAACTCTAAAATAATTTTTTGGCCACACTTTATTCAAAAGGAATGTTGTATGCGAAATAAAAATGAAGAGAGGGCTTTTTAGATCAATGGGGTACGTGATGTAACTTGTGTGAATGTGTAGTTGATGCATTTGGCGGGGCCTGGAGAGGTATGTGTGTGTATTACGTATTCGAGGGAGGCATGGATAGAGGGGCCGACGGGGGGCGTGGGAGAGATAGCACGAGAAATGAGAGTGGTCTAGAGAGAGGCGAATATGACGTCACGACAAGAGATTCCATTCCCTTGAGTGTGTATATGCAAGGGGAGGGAATAGAGGCACCAGGAGAAATTTTCTGTGTGTGTGGTGTTTGTGTTGGTATGTATGGGTGTGAGAAGATAATGAGACGTGGGGGCAGAGGGTGTGTCACCATGTGAGGTCCGATGGGTCAAGGTGAGGCCCTTCCTTCGGTTCCGTTCTGCGCCACATTGGTCGGCCCATGACACATTTAGGAAGATCCATGGATGACTAGTCGTACAAGACAAAGATAGCAGAATTGTGAAGGACTCTGTGTCCACTGACAAAGCCGGCTAGGATTTGTGACCCTAGGTTCTTGGACTAAGGTAACCCCTTTATCTCTGATATTACTGTTCATCCAACCTAACTTTAAGGGGCATCCTACAAAATGCTCTGCTAGAATCATACTCGTCGATTAGGAAGAGAGGTGTGAGATAATGTGTGAGAGACAAAGCGAAGATAATGTGCGTACATGAGACACGAGGCAGGTCCATGTATATAGAAAGGGTCGATGAGGATTGTGCGTGTGTATGTTTGCGAGAGGAAGAGTGCTTGTGATAAAGGTTAGTGAAAACAGTTGTAAATGGTTACGAGAGGGAGGGAGGGTTATATCTAGAGCATGTGTGCGAGAAAGACACCTCGGGAGAGAGTGTGTGAGCATGTGTGAGAGACCAGCGACGGAGAGTGAAACTAAACGTAAAAGACTGCTCCACACATTGATTAAAGATATAAATTGTATCCAAATATTAGGATGGGATCATGATATTTGCAATACGCGTAAGGAGCGGTCATTGATCCATCAGACATCTAGATTCTATCGAATTTGACCATGTTTGTTATTATTCAACACAATTGATCCACATAGTTAGTATTTTGAACTCCAGACAATGCATCGCTTTAGCAATCGAATATAAACGTGAGTATAGTTCATGTCGTGTGTGTAAAGCACATTATACATACGAAAGTTACACAATGGACATTTATAAATAGCTACCTATGAACTAGCATACATTTGAATTCAACCTAAGGTGGTTTTAAAAAATCGAATTCAACATGAAGTCCATTCAATTATTTGAATTTGATATCATGGCATTTGTAAACCATACCTAAACTATGGGGGTACCAATCTTTGCTCTGATTTTGTACATGATAGCATATGTAGTCGTGTACAAAACAGATTCAAATTTAGCTCCTCCATTCCAAAATAATCGTAGTTATAGGATTTTCAAGTGTCAAAATTTCAAAAGGAAGCGGATAATTTAATGAGGTTTTCAAACATACAAGGTCAAATATAACATTGTCTATTTAGGTCAATCCTCATAGTTCAAGAGTACTCTAAACGTGAATGCTTGTGTTTCAAAATTTGAACAAAGCGCCAAAAGAGCCTCTACTACTTGAAACCGCGTGAGACCAATGTTTGGTAGTACAAGGAAATTACTTTTCTAATAACTCCAACTGTGAAACCTACCGCCCGACGTCCAAAGGTCTAAACCGGGGTAGGTTTGTAGCTTCATCTAGACGCCATGCAACCGCCTCCGAAAAACATTCATACACAATGGCCGCTTAAGAACACATGCAAGACGTCAAATCGCCCCGCCCACTATTTGGGACACCTGGGATTACCATCCTACCCCTACCATGATGGGTCCGAATTTAAGCGGGGGCAAAGTTTGTACTTTCCCCAAATTTCAAACAAGCGCGTCCCATCTTCTGTTCAAAAAGCCAAAAACAAGCGCGTCCCAGTGAAACATGGTTCCCCCACCCGTCGATTCCCCATTAGGTACTCGTGGGCGCCAAAACTACCTCTCCACCAGCCGCAAAACCCCGACATCCTCCGTCTGCCACCCCATCCCACCCATCAACCGCCTCCCTCCTCCATCACATCGGAGCCGATACCCCGACGTCGTCGTCCACCGCAACCTCAACCGCAACGTCCTCCATGGCTAGTAGTTGAAGCCGAGGCCGAGCCGTCCGTACCCGAGCCAGTTCAACCACGCCGTCCTGCGCCTCACCGCTGCCGCTCCAACTTCGCCACCCACCACCGCACCGGAGTTGTTCCTGCTACGCCATCCTTCGCCGCCTCGGATCTGCTTCCCCTCCGCTGACATACGGCCACGGCAACACAGTCAACAATTTGGTCATGGGTTCGTCCAAGCTCGCACCCTCCGAACATCGGTTTCCCGATAAAAGAAAGAAGATCGCCGCGACATGTGGAGGTGACCACACCGCAACCGAAGAAGATACTCCTCTTCCCTTATTCGTGCAAATCTTACGTCTCGCTTGCACGGTATTCATCCCACGAAGACACTAGTTGACCGCTTCTTCTTGATACTAGATGTTCCTAGTAACTCGCGATGCACAAGGTTTCTCCTCATATACTATTTCACCTTAGCTAGAGGTCCGCCGCCACAATTTCAATTTACGCCGCTTGATTCCCAATTAACGGAAGCATTCCCCAGCGTAACAGGCGCTAGTACGACTATTACACCGGGGGGAGCAGCGCCTTCGGGTTTATGTTAGGGGCGTCTGTGGCCTAGAGCTACTAGCGCCCGATCTGGAGGTCGGCCGGGATTAAAGGGATGGCTTGGGGGCGCTACCAAGCACGGCGGTGGTGTGAGGTCGATGGGAGGGCGGGGCGGCGGAGGCAGGGGTCTGGGATGGTGGTCGTTAGCGGTTCGAGAAAGATCGTCAACAGTGATTGGCGGGAGGTAGACGAAGGCCATCTGCCCATTCCTTATAGATCGGATGGTTCATTAAAAATCGATCGACCTATTTATTTTCAATGATTGTTATCTTAGATATGACCACATGTGGTGGTGTCTTTGGAGGAGTACCTGCATTTCCTGTGCTCATATATTACAAAATCATACGGAGTAGAATCTAATTTTTTTTGCCATGCAATGTTGTAGAGCTATCATATGTCTCCTGTCATTTATTTTTCAGCCACCTGCTATCTGCTACTTTTACAGTGTACTTGTTCTGCACACACTTCATCCATACTCTCACTATCGTGTATTTAGGCAAGGGTATTTCAGAGTCTGCCGAAAGGGAAGCAAAAAAGAAAAGAGGCAAGTCATGCCAGCTTTCTACGCGGCTAGGTGCGGCACGTTACAGCGCTTTAAAGGGTGCAGTGTCAGTAGATGGAGACGGTAAATGTTGCTCTGGAGTTGATGACCTCGCTCGCAATGAACCACCATCCCAGGTGCTTGCTTTAACTTCGCGGTGTCATATGTGGTTGCATGTTCCATATGGTGTCTAGCTTGTATTTGAAAGGCCGAAGTCGGTCTTTATTAAGATAAGGAAAGATATTTTTTACATGACCCACCATCCCGTGAGCACCAGAAGACAAATAGCTAGTCAGGGCACTGGCCGAGCTAGTGACAAGCCCAAGAAAGACAGGCATCACCTGGAAGCCAACTAAAAAGCCGCGATGGTGGCGAAGCAGCCCGCCTCCCACCAGGCTCTCAGGTCCTAGATGATCATGTTCACCACTCCAGCCGGATGTCTAGCTTGTATTACTTCAAATTTGGTTAAATTGCATCTGCTTAGCTTACACATTATACCTTTGAATATGACATGCATTTCTGTTTTTGGTACATACTAGTACATCTGTGTATTAACCATGTTCTTACATCAAACTAATGTTCTTGTGTATCCCTCATCAATCACTTATGACGAGGCAGGCAAGGGGACTACTCCTCATTTAAAGAATGCAGCGTCAGCCTCCCGACATGATTCTCAAGAAATGTAAATGCTAGATGAAGATAGTGAACGTAGCTCAGTAGTTGATTACTGACATTTCCCTACACTAGCATCGCAGTGCTTGCTCTAACTTGGCAGTGGATATGTGGTTGCATGTTGCATATGGTGTCTAGATTGTAATTCTTCCAATCTGTTAAACCGCATGTGCTAGTTCCGCTTAGCTTATACTCTGTAAATGTGACATTATACTGTTAATGTGACATGCCTTCTTGTATTTAGTACATAGTGCATCTGTCTATTAAGCATGTCCTTACATAAAACTATTGTTTTTTTGTATCCCGCATCAATCAATATGACGAGACACCTTTAGTATATGCGATGCGATATTAGTTGCATCTTTCATATGATTTATAGCATGCTACCGCTTCTAATTTGTTGAAATTCCATTTATGATGGGACGCTTTTAACTTGGCGAGTCATATTGGTTGCATCTTTCATGTGGTGTCTAGCTTGCATTGCTTCTTATTTGCTGGAATGGTTTCTGCTTAGTTTACACAAACAGTTGTGAACATGTCATGTCGTCCTGTTTTTCGTACATATTCCATCCCGGTATCATGTGTTTGCCTTACATCAAAGTAGTGATTGTTAGTATCATGCATGAATGAGTTCTGAAGAGAGAATTTTATTGCTTTTTTTGTTGGTTTTACTTGACAATTCAAAATCAATAAAGCGGAAGGAAGTTAGCAAGGCAGCGGATAAAGGTGCTCCTTCCAAACGGAGGGCCTCTACAGTTTCTACTCCTCCACACCCCCAAGATGATTTCCAAGACAACACATGCATAGACACTCAACAAAGTTGTGTTTATGATGAGCACGTCTCCCCTAGTGCAGCATCACCGGTGCTCCCTCTAACTTGGCACTGTTATATGTGGTTGCATGTTATGTGTGATGTCCAGCTTGTATTGCTTCTAATTTTGTTGAATTCTATCTGCTTACTTTACACATTATACTTGAATAAGACACGTGTTCCTGTTTCTAGAACATACAATATCTGTCTATCACACCATGTTCTTACATCAAATTACTACTGTTGTGTAACCTCGCAACAATCACTTATCATAAGACACGCTTTGACTTGAGTGTGATATAGGTTACATCTCACATTCTTTTCTAGCTTGTACTACTAATTTGTTGAAATGGCACTTATGACGAGACAGTTTTAACTTGGTAGAGTGATATTCGTTGCATCTTTCATATGGTGTCTAGCTTTCATTGCTTCTAATTTGTTGAAATGCCTTCTCCTTAGTTTACACATCATAAGCTGTGAATATGCAATTCTGTGAATATGCAATGGCACTAATGACGGGAGACCTCTAACATGGTAGTGTGATGTTGTTTGCATCTTGCGTATGATTTATTTCTTGTATTGCTTCACATTTGTTTAAACGCCATTTATGCTGAGACACTGTTAACTTGGCAGAGCGATATTTGTAGCATCTTTCATATGGTGTCTACCTTCCATTGCATTGCTTCTAATTTGGTGAAATGTCTTCTTCTTAGTTTACACATCATAGTTATGGTTATCTCTTCCATTCTGTTTTTCATACATATTACATCCTCCTATCATGTGGTTGTCTAACATCAAAGTTCAGTTCGTTAAAGCATCACGCATCAATTTGTTACGAAGAACTAAATTGTTATTCGCTTTTCTTGTCGGCTTGACTTAACATGGCACGTAGAAAGAGGAAGAACACGTAATGGCGGGAATGAGAAGCGGATGAATCCTGCAGATTCTCTTTGCAATGCGATGGTGCAATAGAAGGTGAAAGTCCAGCGGAAAATTCTACAAACACGGCATCCCATGCTACACGAGCTGCAAAAAAGCCAAACAGAAACAAATAGCTGCCACCAAACAAGCGAGAGACAGCCCTAGTTCTTGCAACACCTACCACAATACTACCGGTTTGCCACGACATACTCGTAAGGGCGTCAATCGAGCTAGCAAAGACGTTCCCAAGCTCCCATGCCACCTGACACTACTTCCCAAGCACTCTTGACACAAGACGAGTTGGCAATATCAGATGAACCTTGTGAGCTTCAACAACAAGAAGGTAGTTGCTGGAGTCAAGTTACAGTTGCATGCTTCTTTATATGTAGTCTCACAGTTTGATGTACACTAACACTTCCTATGTTCGTTGTTGGTTATGTAAGTATGGTTATGTAAGTACAGGAATGACAAAGGCAAAACCCAGTTCAACACCTTCCTCGACCATTTATCTGTAAGTATGGTTATGTATGGAAACTAGTAATATCGTCTTGCTCTGTTCCATACTTTCTAGGTTGCTGATAATGAGACTCCCATAATTTTCAGTAGATGAGGTTCAAGTTGGATAGCCAAGATGATGCAACCAGACAAGATTGCACCCATGCTTTCAAGTCTGCTCTGCGACAGTATCGGTATAACTTGAGGAAAACTCACTTTGAAGGCAAGGCTAAAGTGAACTTTCCCAAACATCTTGATGGAAAATATATCGGATGAAGACTAGAGGGGCCTTGTTAAACACCGGTCCGATCCAAGTATCGTGTACATTATATATATATGTGATCAGATCACATGTTGAAGTCCTATCGACGCATGTGCCACACAAATCTATCTTCTTGTAGGTGAACTGTTCAAAGAACAAGGCCAACTGCACGAAAGTGAAATTCCAACACACGACAAGGATCTCGTAGCTATATTGCACAATCGCGAGGCTCTTGTAATTAGTCGATGTTTCACTCTTTTCATTGTACCATATTATCAGATCTATATTGACTTGTTCAAATGCGAGGAAAGCCCGCAAGGACCAAAAAGTACCTGAACCAAATGTTGTGGAAATCTTCAAGGATCACACACCAAAGAAGAAGAAGGGCATGACTACACCGATCCAAAGCCGCTTGTTGTAAGTCCTTAATCCTCATGCCTTTTAACTACTACTTACTCTGACTTGTGCCTTGGACTGCATGGTTTGCAGCCAATGTCTATTACTCTTTTCAATTTTATACACAATTGTCTTAGCGTATCATTGCACCTTACAATGTTTAAAAGGGAGGAGTGATGTTCCTTTGATCTTGACCTGTAATCTAGTTCCGTGCTGGACTTGCCCACACGACGTTACAATTACTGTTTTGTCTGTTCTCGGTTGTTTTGTGATATGAATGATGTCATACTATGCTTACCGTATTATAAACTTCGTCTCTTTATCCTTAGCCCTCAATACAATGTGAAGAAATAGACAATACATTAGCGATGGTACATGGTCATATGTTTGGAACCTGGTTTTATTATGTACTTTGCCATAAAATACAACTAATATTTTACATGGGTTCACCAGAATAAGTTCTGTATATAGACCAAAGCTATTTTGTTTGGTTTTGTTGCCTCCTTAATATCTTACGTTACGGTACTACTAATGTAAAACCTCAACTTTTCGAGCTATGGAAAAATAGTGGAACCGCCACCTTACGAAGGTGGCGAGGCAACTATAACCGCAATGTTAGCTCTTGCTGCGTGGGTCAAGACTGATGCACATCACTAAAAAGTGCCAAAAGCACGTGCCTGCGTAATACTGGGTTGGTTGTTAAGGCAATATTGTCCAAACTGCCTCATGATCAAGATATGCAAGCTCAAAGCAATGTTGTATCTGCACTCCAGACACAAGTCCATTCCCTAACAGAGGCCCTTTGTGAAACAAGGAGAAACATTGCTCAATGTCGTCAAGATATGCATGGTTTTGAAACCAGACCATCAGACATTTGCTATGTTGTTCAGGAGCCTAGGGGAAATGAAGGTGAGGGTTATGGTGCTCCATCGGACAATCTGACAAGATGAAAGCGAAGATCGGTCAAATGAACCGAGCTCGAACTTCGGTGGTGCATTTATACGCTAGACTGTTAAGTTTTATGCCAACCTTCCTTTTGTTATATAGTTGTAATTTGTTTTGGTGCGATACAAAATTTATTCTTAACGTGCGACCACCCAAATTTGAAGAAAACAGCAAGCCATTTTTGTATAGTGTAGGGTGTTCCCTATATTTGCACTGGTGGCGATCTTTGATGCCGAGTGGATGTAATCTGTGCAATCGCCTTAATAGCCTAGCGTTAGTTTCGGACTTATTTATTTCCTAGTCTTCTTTTTCCCTGGTTTGCTAGTGGCCGCAACTACCCATGTGCCATATACGGGCCATAGGATCCATGGGTCTCCTACGGGCCGTCGATAAATGGGCTCATGTCGGTGGGCCTCGGGCCGTTGATAAATGGGCTGTGTCGGTGGGCCTCGTGCGTCGATAAATGGGCTCAGAATCGGTGGGCCTCGGGCCGTCGGATAAATGGGTCTACATGGGCCGTGTCGGGCGTAATTGGTATCGACTCAAAGACGGTAATTCGCCGCCGATGTGCCGAGGATCAAAAAGCTTAATTGCTGGGCATAACGGGTCGTTAATGGGCGGAATATAGGACGGCCGGCGTAAACGGGTCGACTCTTGCCATGGGCGAATTTGGCCCATTAGGGTAACAGCCAAGAACGGGCCGACTCTTGCCATGGGCAGAATTTGGCCCATTTGGGGAACATGCCAAGATGGGTCGACTCTTGCCATGGGCGAATTTGGCCCATTAGGGGAACAGCCGAATAGGCCTAAGTAATCGAGGGCGAAAAGGAGCCCAAGAACATATGGGCCGTCAATAGGCCGAAAAGCTAACACGGGTTTGGAAATGGCCCATGTAAATCACGGGCCGTTAACGGGTACAAAGAAAATTACTGTTCATTATGGGCTAGAGTCGTAGTGGGCTGTAAAGGGCCAAAAGATCTGAAGGCCTCATATGGGCCGAAGACGTCGTGGGCCATACATGGGCGAAAGTGAAATGAAATGGTGTTATATTCGACGGCCCACATGACGTTGTTGGGCCGATTTCCTTTAGTGCCTAACGGGCCGTAAAATTGGCTATTTGGCTTGAAGAGGCGTGCCGGGCTTTTCATGGGCGACCCGTTAACTTTGACCAAGTCAAACGGGCCGGCTTTGTAAGCTAAATGGGCGATGGTGGAGTGCAGCGCGTGTCGACATATCATAGGCGCCTTATCCGACCCATCGACGAGCCGACACGTGTTTCGTCCGGCCAATAAGAATTTTACACGTGGAAATTTCCCATTGGTCGGGTCATTAACGGTTATCGGATCCAAAACCCGACCCGATAGCTTAACGGCGTTCCATTACGGTGGATGCCACGTGTCGGTCACCCTTGACGAAAGCACTTACGGACGCTGCGATTTATCGTCATGGAAGTGGACACTTCGTGATGATAATTTTGGTAATGTCATGGAACACTACTACGACGACAGGTATGACTATCTTGATTCTGTCATAAATTTGTCATGGATGTACATGCATGACAAAAAACGCGACCTACTGTGACAAACACATATCATCACGGAAGTGTATTATTTTTGTAGTGTTTGAGAGGTCATAATTGGGGCATGTGTACATCATGTACTTAAGCCTTCCCCAAGCTTGAGCGATACTTTCTCCTTTATGAGGCCAAAAAGTATATATATAATTCCGATCACGATGAATCAGATGCATAGGATAATTTTTTTGGTGAAATTCCAATCTCAATCGATTCCAATCCCATGTTCCAATATCATCACATAACCTATACCATGTCAATGCCTTTCCCCCCAAAGATAAAGGAAAAATCTTCTTCTTAACTTCATCTTCGGATATACCTGCAAGCTTAAATAATCCACAAACTTCATCCACATAGATTAGGTGCATATGAGGATGAACTGTTCCATCTCCTGCATAAGGATTAGCTAGCAGTTTCTCTATCATACCCGAAGGAATCTCATAATAAATATTTTAGTAGGTGCAGTAGGTAGAGGGGCAACTATTTGTGCTTCCGGTCGAGGTAAAGATACCCCGAACAAACCCCTCAAAGGATTGTTTACCATAGTGTCGGGGTTCTGGGAACGGGGGTCCCCAGACTTGCCTGCCTGCGGCCTGCGACGTGGCTCGAGTGGGGGCCCAGCACGGCCCAGCTTCATCAGCTCAAGCTCAAGACCCTCGCGAGGGGCTAAGCCTCGCGGGGCGGGCGACAGGGACCTTCCTCGGGAGCAGCCTCGTCAGGCAGGCTCGCGAGGAGGCGGAGAGATCAAGGCAGGGTCCCCCGTGACGCAAGCCATGATGATCGAGACCAGGCGGGCGCCAGCCTGCGCAGTGTCCTCGCTTCCTCTTTGGTGCAAAGGAGGCAAGCACAGGCCAAGGCATCAGGCAAAGGTTACCACTTCGATGCAACAAGACCAAGACCAGCAGGATGGCAGGATGGAGGTCATCGTGGAGCCTGTGACGGCGTACTGCCGTGAGTCATTGGCAAATCAAGACCAACTTAAGTCAGGATAAGTGTAATAGATGTTCCCCTTCAAAATGGCCAATTGTTGGCGCCCTTCCCGCTTATTATTTGGGAAGAGGCCCAGGGCCTCCCTCTATAAATAGGACTAGCCACCACCAAGGTAGGGGGGAGAGAGATCACAGAGAGAGAGAGAGAGGCGACTGGACTC
Source organism: Aegilops bicornis (assembly GCA_021605145.1). Taxonomy (NCBI): domain Eukaryota; kingdom Viridiplantae; phylum Streptophyta; class Magnoliopsida; order Poales; family Poaceae; genus Aegilops; species Aegilops bicornis. The sequence continues at coordinate 128,159,357 of CM038669.1, forward strand.
ACCCTAGCAGTTCATCGCACCAGCTCAAGAACAGACTCTCGTGAGGTTGTTCTCCCTTTGTATTGTTCATCATCAGCCCCTGAGGCAATCCACCACACCACACACTGGAGTAGGGTATTACACCACACCGGTGGCCCGAACCAGTATAAACCTCGTGTCTCTGTGTTGTTCATCGTTGGTAGTTTAGATCCCTCGCAATCCTTGCACGCATGAGCCGGTAGGGGAAAGATCTCCGCGCGCACCCCAGTGTTTGAACCTCAACGGTCTGCCGGAACCCGAAATCCGACATTTGGCACGCCAGGTAGGGGTGCGCCGGAATCCTTCCTCCGCTAGTCGCGTGTGATTCTCCGGCGTGTCCATGGCCGACGCTCGCCGAGCTCGCGCCGAGCGCCGGGCTGCTCTCGCCGCTCGAGTCGCCCAGACGGCTCCCGTCGGCGGACGCCCCTACCGTTCCCCGTCGCCTGCCACCAACGTCGCCAACGGCCCGGTGGGGAACGGGCAGCAGACCTATTGGGGGGAGCTGCGCAACCTCTACCTCGCCCTCATGGCGGCGCCCGATCGTCGCAGCTCTCTGGGCGGCTCATGGCGCCACCTTCGAGCCGCCACGTCAAGCCGTTCACCCGCCCGATCGCCGCCGCCTCAAGCGCCGAGAGCCCGTCGGGCTGGGTGGCGCCCGAGGCCGACTCGCTCTTCAACTCGGACGATCACCCTCCAACCCCGCCGGTCGGGTGCGCTCGATCTTTGTGCACCCCACCATCTGCGAAGTGGCAGTCACCAGACCCTCATCGACGGCGGAGCCGCCTCAACGTGTTTCTCTGTGGAGGCCTTGGCGTCCTCCATGTGCCACCAGAGCGGCTCCAGCCAAAGAGCCTTTTTCGAGTCGAGCCGGCTCCACCGCCTCATTGGGACAAATTCGCCTCCGGTGACCTTCGCACCGCGACAACTTCCGCACGGAGCTGATCGACTTCGAGATCGCCCCCATCGGCCTCCCCTACAACGCCATCCTTGGCTACCCGGCCTTGGCCCGGTTCATGGCGGCAACTCAACCGGCGTACAACCTCATGACGATGCCCGGGAGCAGCGGCGTCCTTACCATGTCAGGAAACACCGGAGAGAAACACTGCAGGCGCTCAAGCATGTTTTCAAAGCGGCTGCAGCGGCACGACCCAACGGCGTTGACGCTCCCGAGCCCAAGGGGGTTGCGCCATCCAAGAAGAAGCAGCTATTCACTCAAGACAATGCGGAAACCAAGCAGGTACCAGTCAGCGAGGACGGGTCCACTGACGCCACCTTCACCGTAGGTGCAAACCTCGAACCCGAGCAGGAGGAGGCCTTGGTAAAGTTCCTGCGCCCAAACAAGAAGGTGTTCGCATGGGGGCCTAATCAGTTGGCGGGGGTCCCGAGGGGCGTGATTGAGCATCACCTCAACGTGTGCCCCAACGTGCGCCCCGTGAAGCAGAAGGCGAGGTGACAGTCCACAGAGAAACAAGCTTTTATCGTCCAGGAGACCCGCAAGCTGGAGGCAGCAGGGGTTATTCGCGAGGTCCGCTACCGAATGGGCTGGCCAACCCTGTTGTCGTGCCATAGAAAGGTGTAAAGGAGCGTATGTTTGTAGAATTCACCAACCTCAACAAGGCCTGCCAACAGGATCCATTTCCGCTTCCTCGCATTGACCAGATCGTTGATTCCACGGCCGAGTGTGACTGCGGTGCTTCTGGATGCCTTCTCGTGCTATCACCAGAGATGAAGATGGCGGTAGAAGACGTGGAAAACGGATTTCTGACCCGTGCGAAGTGTCTGCTATACCGCATGCCATTTGGGTCGAACGCAGCGCGCGACCTTTTCGTGGTGATGCACATCGCCTTGGGCCGACAAACTCGGGAGGAATCTCGAGGCATACGTCGATGACATTGTGGTGAAGTCTCGAGAGGCGAAAACCCTGATACATGACTTGGAAGAAACCTTCGCGAGCCTCGATAAAATGGACCTGCGGCTCAACCCGGAGAAGTGTGTATTTGGTGTCCCCTCGTGCAAGCTCCTGGGTTTCCTCGTGTCCCATAGGGGCATCAAGGCCAACCCGAAAAAGGTCAAGGCAGTCGAAGACATGAGCCCATCAAAGACCCTCAGAGAAATGCAGAAACTCACCGGGCGCGTGACCGCGCTAGGACGTTTCATCTCCAAGTTGGGAGAACGAGCACTGCCATTCTTCAAGCTGATGAAGAAGAAGGGCCCCTTTGAATGGATCAAGAGGCCGACAAGGCATTCCAAGAACTCAAGAGGTACCTTACCAGCCCTCCTGTGATGGTCGCGCCACGCCCACTTGAGCCCCTGGTGCTCTACCTCGCCGCCACGCCCTACTCCGCCAGCGCATCCCTAGTGGCTGTTCGGGAAGAGCGCCAGATCAAGGCTGCGCCGCGCCCGGCCTGCCTCGGCTCAAGCGACAAAGACAAGACCAAGAAGGCCTCGTGAAGGTTACGGCCCCGGCAGACGGAGACCAGCCTCAGCAGGAAGATGCCCCAAGAGCAAAAGAGGCCGCGCCAGGCGGCCAGGCGCTGGGGGCTCCATCGCCTCAGGAGGCATCAGACCCTCCGGAGGGCACGGGCCTCGTCAGCACTCCTACTCTCGTCGAGCACCCGGTGCCCGTCAAGACGGTCTTTGCAGGACGCAAGGGCGCGGTACCCCATGCCCCAAAAACTCCTCCCCGCGCTATTGGTAGCCTCACGCAAACTGCGGCACTACTTCCAGGGTCATCCCATCAAGGTCGTCTCAGCATACCCTCTGGAGAGGGTGCTCAGGAGCCCTAACTCAGCTGGAAGAGTCACCGAGTGGAACATCGAACTGCAAGCATATCAGCTAGAGTTCAGCACGACATGAATCATCAAGGGGGCCGCATTGGCAGATTTCTTGGCAGAATGGACGGAGGCACCTGGCGTCGAAGCAGGCGAAGACCGATCTCTTTCTCCAGGGAGCGAAGCACCGGATGGCTGGGTCATGTACTTCGACAGGGGCATTCTCCCGACATGGCGCGGGGTCCGGTGCAATTCTCGTATCCCCTACTCAGGACAAGCTCTACTACGCCGTGCAACTCTGCTTCCAGCATGGGGAAAAGGTCTCCAACAACATAGCAGAATATGAAGGCCTGATAGCCGGCCTGAGAGCCGCAATCGTTTTGGGGGTAAAGCACCTCATCATCAAGGGCGACTCACAGCTCCTCGTCAACTTCTCCAACAAGATATACGAGCCGAAGGACGAGCACATGGAAGCCTACCTCGCGGAGGTTCACAGGATGGAGAAGCGGTTCTAGGGACTGGAGCTGCAGCATGTGCCACGCGGCACCAATCAAGAGGCGGACGACATCGCCAAGAGAGCGTCCAGGCGGCTGCCTCAGGAGCATGGCGTCTTCGAGGAGCGACTCTTCAGGCCCTCAGCGGCACCGTCACTATCAAGCACAGCGCAACCTCGGGAGGAGCTCCCCCCCCGCTTTGCCTCGGGAGCCCGGCTGGCCCGGCCTCGAGGAGCGCCTTTGCTCTGGCGTTGGAACCTCGGGAGGGGTGCTGGATCACGAGCTCAAGACCTACTTGATCTGTAAGACCCTGCCGGAGAAGGAGGAGGAGGCGGAGCGTGTGGCGTGAAAGCCACGACCTCTTGTGTCGAGGATGGGGAGCTTTCTGGGAGGCGGCCGAATAGCGTGTCCCTACGTTGCATTTCCAGAGTTCAAGGGAAGGAGTTGCTAGCAGACATACACGGCAGAGACTATGGGCATCACTCATCGTCACGAACCCTCGTTGGCAAGGTGTTCCGCGGTTCTATCGCCTGGCCTTTCGTGGCCAATGATCGCAATGAGCTGGTAAAGGCTTGCGAGGCATACCAATTTCATGCCAAGCAGATCCATCACCGGGAGGTCTGCAAACTATACCCCTCTCATGGCCATTCGCAGTTTGGGGCTAGACATTACGGGCCCGTTCCTCGGGCGCCAGGGGCTATCGCTACCTCTACGCCGTCAGGACAAATTCACCAAGTGGATCGAGGTGGAAGCTGTCCGCACCATCCCAGCAGGCTCAACGGTCAAGTTCATGAAGGGCCTCGTGAGCCGGTTTGGGGTGCCTAACCGCATCATCACTGAGAACGATATGCTACGCCTCGGTGGTGCACCCTCCGAGCAATGGCCAGGTCGAGCGAGCCAACGCGGAGGTCCTTAAGGGCCTCAAGACCAGGACCTTCAAGAAGAAGGCCGGAGGCTGCGGCGAGGCAGGCACAACGAGCTCCAGGTCTATGATGTGGTCCATCCGCATGACCGCGCCAAGTCGACCGGGCGAGACCCCTTCTTCCTCGTCACGGAGCGAAGCTGTCCTCCCTCACGAGGTCGGGCGTCGCTCCGCACGATCCCCGGCGTTCGACGCAGGCGCCAGCAGACGCCATGCGGGGGACGGATCTCGTGCTGGGAGAGGAACATCATCGAGAGGCCGCGCTGCGAGCGGCAAGGTATCAACAGGCGCTGCGGCGATACCACTACTGCAACATCCACCCTAGGACTCTGGAGGTAGGGGACCTCGTGCTCAGACGGGTCCTCTCCAGGGAGGGGTTGCATAAGCTCTCCCCCATGTGGGAGGGCCGGTTCAAAGTTGTTCATGTTTCCAGGCCCGGCTCTGCATGCTTGGAGACTCGTGAAGGGTGCCCATCCCAACGCGTGGAACATCCGGCATCTCCTAAGTTCTACCCACGAAAAAAGGCTCGAGCACGTGAAGAAGGCAAACGCTGTGAAGCTTATTTTTACGAGAAGGCCCGAGCCTGTGAAGAAGGCAAACGCCTGTGAAGCTTATTTTTCTGAGAAAGGCCCGGAGCCTGTGAAGAAGGCAAACGCCTGTGAAGCTTATTTTTCTGAGAAAGGCCCGGAGCCTGTGAAGAAGGCAAACGCCTGTGAAGCTTATTTTTCTGAGAAAGGACCGGAGCCTGTGAAGAAGGCAAACGCCTGTGAAGCTCATTTTCCTGAGAAAGGCCCAGAGCCTATGAAGAAGGCAAACGCATGTGAAGCTTATTTTTCTGAGAAAGGCCCGGAGCCTGTGAAGAAGGCAAGCGCCTCTGAAGTTCATTTCCCTGAGAAAGGCCCAGAGCCTGTGAAGAAGGCCAATGACTGTGAAGCTCGCCGCCCGTGACACTCTCACGTAATAATGAGTTGGGGCTGTACATGCCCCGGAGTCTCAGGAGCGCCGGCCTCAGGCCCTGGGGCTCCCTCCCACGCCTAGTGGCAGCACTTAGCTCCGCGCTAGTGAGAAGACGTCGGAGACTAGATTAGGTGCCGGACGCGGCTTTTTCATTTGCTTTCTGCAGTTGGCTTGTTCATTCCCATTTGAAGCTTTATTGAAGTTGTTGTCGTCTTTGGCTTGTGACTCTCTGCCTTTTTCACTCTCCTGCCTCGGTTTCTCTCGCGCAAGTTTCGCGAGGAGGCGCTTGAGCACCCTCATGAGTGTTTTACGCCCTTATCATTTGAGGCTTTCCAAGCCGGGTCCTTCTGGGAGCACCCTCCCAAATTGCCCCCCACGGGCACTGCTGACGCAGACAGGACTGGGTCGGTCGCCCCACAACCGAGGCGGAAGCTACCCCTCCTGACTAATCCTTGCAGGACATGAAGCGTTCGACGAGGCCTCGGCCTCGGGAAGCGAAGACCGCGACAGGTCCCCCCGAGCTAAGTAATTTCTACACGCGGGCATGTGGCACAAAAGCATAGCACAGAAATAGCAGAAACAGTATGATAATTAACAGCAACAGTTCAAACACGCCCCCGTGGGGCCCTACATTACTGTCTCTTTGCGCAGGAAAAGGAGAAGAACAAAATAGGCACGACTCGCTTGGCACCAACTCGCGGCGAAGGCTCGTCGCCTCGAGCTCAGGCAGACTCCTCTCGCGCTTCACCGGGCGCGACGGGCTGATCCACTACCTCCCTCCGTGCGGCACGACGGCACGGAGGTGGTCGCGCCACCACTGGAGGAGCCGCTGTCCGAGGAGAGCCAAGCTCGACGAGCCCCGAGCGCCGCAGACCACGCGCGCGCTGTCATCTTCATCCCCATCATCGTCGGGGCTGGGTCCACGGCCACGGTCGTCGTTTTCGGGGTAGCACCCAGTGCGGCGACCGTCTTACCCAAACACCCTCACGTAAAGGGTGGCATCGCCGTCGAACTTGAAGTGCAGGGTGCCACCGGCTTAGCCACGCTGCGACGGGCAAATGTTTGCCACTGGTCGTGGCCACACTCCCGTGGCGGAGACCTCCAATGAGGCCAGGGAGGCCAGTGCGAACCGTCCGCCAGAAAGCGAGGCGCCCGGGCGCCGCCGAAATTCACCTAAAAGGAAGCGGGGAAGCTGGAGCCAGGAGCTGGTCGGCTCCACCGACCACACGACAAACTCCGGCAGCACCTCTGCCGAGTGGAAGCGCGGCCTGGGAGGCCGCGCGGTCACAGCGCTCCCCCCATCAACAACCTGGCACCCGTCGCCGCGCAGGAGATCGCCTCCACGGCCGCAGGAAGCCGATGCGGGAGCCACAGGATGCTTGCGAGGACGGCCTCGACCGCGCTTGGCCAGGGGAGAGTCAGGCTCTACCTGCCGGGCCTTTCCCTTCTCCGCGGCCGAGAACCTCTTCGACGGAGCCATGGAGAGAAAGGAGCAGTGAGAGTATATTGACTGGAAGGGCTTGCGCCATTCCGTACTTATAGCCGGAGGAGGCCACCCGTCGGCCTCCATGATCGCAGGTAATCATGACCCATTCCTGCACGCAGGGACTTGTCAAGTCATGCGGTTGCCGAGGCATCATGGGGAAGCGGAGACGCCCACGACCAACCAATCGCCACGCGGCGCCGAAGGCCGCAGGCTGTTGGGGCCACGGCGCTTCGCACTTGCCCATTCGCTTCCCTGCTAAGCCAAGTCCGGGCGCGCCTTGGGCCCGGGGGCTACTGTCGGCGTTATGGGAATGGGGGTCCCCAGACTTGCCTGCCTGCGGCCTGCGGCGTGGCTTGAGTGGGGGCCCAGCACGGCCCAGCTTTATCAGCTCAAGCTCAAGACCCTCGCGAGGGGCTAAGCCTCGCGGGGCGGGCGACAGGGACCTTCCTCAGGAGCAGCCTCGTCAGGCAGGCTCACGAGGAGGCGGAGAGATCAAGGCAGGGTACCTCGCGAGGGTGCCCCGTGACGCAAGCCATGACGATCGAGACGGTGAAAGGCGCCCGGCTTGCAGTGTCCTCGCTTCCTATTTGGTGCAAAGGAGGCAAGCACAGGCCAAGGCATCAGGCAAAGGTTACCGCTTCGGTGCAACAAGACCAAGACCAGCAGGACGGCAGGATGAAGGTCATCATGGATCCCAGGACGGCGTCACCGTCAGAGTCTTTGGCAGTCGAAGACCAACTTTAGTCAGGATAAGTGTACTAGATGTTTCCCTTCAAAATGGCCAATTGTTGGCGCCCTTCGCTCATTATTTGGGAAGAGGCCCAGGGCCTCCCTCTATAAATAGGACTAGCCACCACCAAGGTAGGGGGGAGAGAGATCACACACACAGAGAGAGAAGCGACTGGACTCACCCTAGCAGTTCATCGCACCAGCTCAAGAACAGACCCTCGCGAGGTTGTTCTCCCTTTGTATTGTTCATCATCAGCCCCTGAGGCAATCCACCACACCACACACTGGAGTAGGGTATTACACCACACGGTGGTGAACCGATATAAACCTCGTGTCTCTGTGTTGTTCATCGTTGGTAGTTTAGATCCCTCGCAATCCTTGCACGCATGAGCCGGTAGGGGAAAGATCTCCGTGTGCACCCCAGTGTTCGAACCTCAAGGGTCTGCTGGAACCCGAAATCCGACACATAGTAACAAGTAATAGTAAATTTTAGCACATAATATAAATGTTTCCTTACATAATTCCACTCACCAAAAGCTCTTCACTCCCCAACAATGGCGCCAGAAAAGAGCCTTGATAACCCACAAGTATAGGGGATCAATCTTAGTCCTTTCGATAATTAAGAGTGTCGAACCCAACGAGGAGCATAAGGAAATGACAAGCGGTTTTCAGCAAGGTAATGTCTGCAGGCACTAAAATTGTCGGTAACAGATAGTTTGATAGAAAGGTAATTTGTAGCAAGCAATAAGTAACAACAGTAATAATAGGTGCAGAAAGGTATCCCAATCGTTTTTGTAGCAAAGGACAGGCCAGAACTTTCTCTTATAGCAAGTAAAACGTTCTTGAGGACACATGGGAATTTCATCTAGTCACTTTCATCATGTTTGTTTGATTCACCTTCGCTACTTTGATAATTTGATATGTGGGAGGACATGTGCTTGGGTGTTGTTCTTACTTGAACAAGCCTCCCACTTATGATTACCCCCTCTCGCAAGCATCCGCAACTACGAAATAAGAATTAAGATAAATATAACCATAGCATGAAACATATGGATCCAAATCAGCCCCTTACGGAATAACGCATAAACTAGGGTTTAAGTTTCTGTCACTCTAGCAACCCATCATCTAATTACAACTCCACGATGCATTCCCTTATGCCCAAAGATGGTGAAGTATTATGTAGTCGACATTCACATAACACCACTAAGGGAATCACAACATACACATCATCAAAATATCGAACGAATACCAAATTCACATGATTACTTATGACAAGACTTCTCCCATGTCCTCATGAACAAAAGTAACTACTCAAAAATCATATTAATGCTCAAGATCATAGGGGTATTGAATAGCATCATGGATATGAACATATAATATTCCACCAAATAAACCAACTAGAATCAACTACAAGATGTAATTATTCAACACTACTAGCAACCCACAGGTACCAATATGAGGTTTTGATACAAAGATTGAATACAAAAGATGAACTAGGGTTTGAGATGAGATGGTGCTAGTGAAGATGCTGATGAAGATTGGTCCTCCCACTATGAGAGGGTCATTGGTGATGATGATGGCTCCGATTTCCCCCTCCCAGAGGGAAGTTTCCCCGGCGGAATCACTCCACCGGAGAGCAAAAGTGCTCCTGCCCAGGTTCCATCTCAAGACGACAGCGCTTCGTCCTGAAAGCTCTCCCTTGATATTTTTCTAGGGCAAATGGGGTTATATACCAGAAGATGGGCCTTGGAGGCCTGCCATGATCACCACAAGCTTGGGGGCGTGTCCAGGGGGTAGGGTGCGCCCCCAGGCTTGTGGCTGCCTGGTGGGTCCCCCTCTAGTATTTCTTTCGCTAATATTTTTATTATATTCCAAAATAATTCTCCGCCAATTTTTAGCTCATTTGGAGATGTTCAGAAAAGTTGCCTCCGACATAGCCTTTTTCGGTCTAGAATTCCAGCGCCAACAATCTCCTCCTTCATGTGATTCTTGCAAAATGAGAGAGAAAAGGCATAAGAGTTGTATTATAAAGTAAAATAAGAGTCCATAATGCAATAAATATCAACATGAAAACATGATGCAAAATTGACGTATCAGAGTGGGATTTGCTTCTCCGATGATGGAAAGATATTCTTGTGGCCCTCTCGCTGTGACTTCTTCCATCATCGTCTAGCTAGACACAAGTGACTACATCACAGGGATGCTGAAACACGTTTACGAGAAAGTAGAACAAATCCCGTAGCGGGAGCAACGGTATAGTGAGCATGGTGATGACTGATACGTCTCCAACGTATCTATAATTTTTTATTGTTCCATGCTATTAAAGTATCAATCTTGGATGTTTTATATACATTTACAAGCAACTTATCATTTTTTGGGACTAACCCATTAACTTAGTGCCCAATGCCAGTTGCTGTTTTTTGCTTGTTTTTGGTTTCATAGAATATCAGTACCAAATGAAGTCCAAATGCCATGAAACTTTTTAGAGATTTTTTCTGGACATAAGGGACACTGGAAGCTTCAGGAGAAGAACAAACATGGGAGCATGGGCCCACCACCCACTAGGGTGCGCCCAGGGGGGCAGGCGTGCCCTGATGGGTGGTGGGGCCCACAGAGCTCTGTTTGACCTAACTTCGCCTCTATAAATATCCAAAAATTAGAAAACCAATATGGGAGTCCATTAAATACTTTTTCCGCCGCCGCAAGCCTCTGTTGTCGAGAGATCCCATCTGGGGACCTTTTCTGGCACTCTGTCAGAAGTGGAATCAATCACGGAGGGTTTCTTCATCAACCTTGTTGCCCCTCTGATGATGCGTGAGTAGTATACCACAAACCTATGGGTCCATAGTTAATAGCTAGATGGCTTCTTCTCTCTCGATGTTTCTCAATACATTGTTCTCCTTGTTGTTCTCTGAGATCTATTTGATGTAATGGCTTTTTGCGGTGTGTTTGTTGAGATCCGATGAATTGTGAGTTTATGATCAGATCTATCCATGAATATTATTTAAGTTTCCTCTGAACTCTTTTAGCATGATTAGTATAGCTTCATATTTCTTCTCTAGTTTATTGGTTTGGTTTGGCCAACTAGATTGATTTATCTTGCCATGGGAGTGGCGCTTTGTAATAGGTTCGATCTTGCAGTGCTCTATCCCAGTGATAGAAAGGGACATGACACGTATGTATCGTTGCTATTAAGGGTAAAAAGATGGGGTTTATTCATACGTGAGTTTATCTTGTCAACATCATGTCATCTTGCCTAATGCAGTACTCCGTTTTTCCATGAACTCAATACACTAGGTGCATGGTGGACAGCGATCGATGTGTGGACTAATAGTAGTAGATGCAGAATCGTTTTGGTATACTAATCTTGGACGTGACGCCTATATGTTTGATCATTGCTTTGGATATCGTCATAAATATTTGCTTTTCTATCAATTGCTCAACAGTAATTTGTTTACCCACGGTATGCTATTTTCTCGAGATAAGCATCTAGTGAAAACTATGGCCCCCGGGTCTATGTTTTATCATATAAAAATCCTAAAAATATCTTGATGCAATTTTCTTTTATTTATTTTCTTTTGTACTTTTATCAGATCTATCAATCAAATTCTATATAATTTAATCTTGCTCGTAACCATTGAGGGATTGACAACCCCTCTACGTGTTGAGTTGCAAGTATTTGTCATTTGTGTGCAGGTGTTGTTTACATAGTGTTGCTTGGTTCTCCTACTGGATTGATAACCATGGTTTAATAACTGAGGGAGAAATACTTATCTCTACTGTACTGCATCATCCCCTCCTCTCCGGGGAAATCCCAACGTAGCTCATAAGTAGCAATGACCCAGGAGGATACCGATGCATCCCGGGTTTTGTGAAGTATCACGAAGCAAAGGGAACATCACATGATAACCAAATGTTCACTCAAATATCATTCGTGTAATCATAGGGACCGATCTGGATGTCCACGGTTCCGATATCGGTCATTGAATGAAGGGTTTCGCTAGGGGGTGGGAGTCGAACTCCCCTCTAGGCCGGCACACCAAGGGGGACTCCTTACTCCTTTGTGGATGCCCCTCCTCTCCCCTAAACCTATACTAAGAAGACTAGGCCCGTAAGGGTTTGATTTATCTGGTTTTTTCGGAATTTTTTTACCCCTACAGATTGAGCGACACGTGTGCATGGTGGCTTTCGTGAAGTGGTTGATCTCTTCTCTCTTGGATTGTGCCTGTTTCTTCTAGAGTTGCATGGGCTTATCTTGTCTCATGTGAAAAGATGGTTTGACTGCATGGGCTGATTTTGTCTCATGTGAAAAAGAAATATTAATTTGCATGGCACGCAGATATCGTGTCTTCTTTGCATGGCTCATGCATGCATGCATGTGTCCATTGTCGGTGTCAAAACCGGCGGATCTCGGGTAGGGGGTCCCGAACTGTGCGTCTAGGCGGATGGTAACAGGAGACAATGGACACAATGTTTTTACCCAGGTTCGGGCCCTCTCGATGGAGGTAACACCCTACTCCTGCTTGATTAATATTGATGATATGGGTAGTACAAGAGTGGATCTACCACGAGATCAAGGAGGCTAAACCTAGAAGCTAGCCTATGGTATGATTGTTGTTCGTCCCTACGGACTAAAACCCTCCGGTTTATATAGACACCGGATAGGTTAGGGTTACAGTCGGTTACAATGGTAGGAGATCTACATATCCGTATCGCCAAGCTTGCCTTCCACGCCAAGGAAAGTCCCATCCGGACACGGGGCGAAGTCTTCAATCTTGTATCTTCATAGTCCAGAGTCCGCCCAGCGGTGAGAGTTCGGCTATTCGGACACCCCTAATCCGGACTCCTCGGTAGCCCCGAACCGGGCTTCAATGACGATGAGTCCGTGGCGTTGATTGTCTTCGGCATTGCGGCGGGTTCTTCTCCAAATTCCATATACTTGTCGAATAGTGTCCGGCTTCGATAAATCTTTGCGCTCCTCGGCTTCTACGCCCAATAATGGCCATCTTCCACGTGTTTGAATGAATGCGAAAAGCCGTGGTATTTTACAATTACCCCTTAGCCGCGTGCAAATGAGCCGCCTATAAAAGGGGCAAGGATCTAGATCTGAGTCACACCATCCCCCTTTGCGAGCTTTCATCGGAGCGCCTCTGACCAAAGCCCATTCCATCATGGACAGTCGACGCGGCTCCTCTTCTCGCGCTCCCAGCCCCCATCCAAGAAATTAGGAGAGATGCTCAGTCTCGCATAGCAAGCTAGTTATACTCCAAGCCAAGGGATTTCTTCCCCCGGCCTTCATGGTCCCGGTTCGAGCCGGACTTGCCACTTACAAGGGCGGAAAGTAAGCGGACAGCGTCCCCGATCCCTCTAAAGGAGAGCGGGTATGCTTCATCTCTTATCTAGTAAGAGGACTCGGATTTCCAATCCATCCGTTTCTCCGGGGCTCTCGGAGTTCTACTGACCTCGATTGCACCATCTTACTCTGCATCTATCTTGCACATCGCGGGCTTCGTGGCCCTTTGCGAACTATTCTTGGCGCCGAGGCTCATTTGAATGTGGAAGAGGATATTACGCCTAGTACCCGTTCTCATGAGGGGTCAATATATCAAGTGGGCGAGCCGAGCTATGGCGCATCGCCGGACCGGATACCGTCCGAACCCCAAAGAAGGCGTCCAAGAATGGCCTTCTAATGGTTTTACATGGAGGGCGTCCATTGCCGGATCTGCTCGGATCGGCCTACGGAGTTCAAAGAATGCTCCTTTGAAGAAGCGCCTAAGTTGGCGCCCTCGAGCCCGGAGAGAAGATGACCGGACGTCCTTTATTTGATGAGCCGAATAAGGTTATCGGCTCATGCCGGATTGACCATGATAGGAGTCATGGCAATCGCATTATGAGGAGTGCAACCGCCCAATACAGGGGCCACCCATGTGGGACTTCAACGGGAGGACGATGCCACCCGCCATGGCCGCAAAGGGCCGTGGATCGGTCATCGAACTAGTGAAGATCTTGTCCGCCATGTATAAAGGGAGGAGGAGGATTTCCTCCGTGTCAATCCATCGAAGGAGTTTTCTTGAATAATCCTCGAAGCCGGGTAAGCAAACATCTTTGTGACTGTCCGATCCATGTTCCCATGGTTAAATATCTTATTTCATGGTTTACGTAGAACGCGCGGATTTGTGGAGAAGATACACCCGCCCCCACAACCCGAGGACGGAACGGTCCCTCGATCCGACCTCCGAAGACGATCCGGATATAAAGGTGGAGTTGATCGACGGGTATTCCACCAACTTAGCATCGACAATGCTTTGGTTGCCATTACGGTTGATTACCGGAATACTTCCAAATTTCACTGTAATCGAGACCGAGATCCCAAACCGATAATGACCCATCCATGCTTATTTTTATCACCGTATACCAATGGTGCTTCACAGGGGGTTCCTTCGAGGCAGGAAGCCGAGCATGGTGGGCCAACAAAGGGCGGCGGCCTCATGAGTTAAAAAGAAGTGCGGTCGGATCGAAACTCCGCCAAGAACGGTATGTATGGCGTACACCATACTCCTGTGGATTGATTCACGGAAGGCGTCGACGCCGGTGCTCTTTTCGGGAAAAAGCTCACGGACCGAGTCCGGAGAGGTTGCTAATCGAACCTTCACCGCCAGGCTTCAAAGCCGGGTCCGGAGGTTGAGGCGAAGACGAGACGTCGTCGGATGCTCCTGATGAGAGGATGCCGACGGGTTGTCCGCCACCAACTCCGAGGTGGAGAGCGCCTTGAATCACAAAGGCGCCGACGACTCTTTGTGACGCATGTTTCTCCTAGGAGGCCTTAAATGCCTTCGATTCGGAGATCGCACCTCCGTGCCGCTCAAGATGGTCTAGCCAGAGCTACGGAGCAAGATGTAAAGGACATACGGTAAGGAAATTTGAGCTTATATATGCCAAGAGTCTCCGAGACTTAAAATAGTTAGAATAAGCGATTTAAGGATCATTTGTTATGAGGATCTTACAGAGAAGAATACCCGATTGTCTCAGAGCTTGAAGAGTGCAAGGCCCAACTTGAGGCCGCACTTAGCCGCTACGGGGAGCCGCAGAGACCCCATCGGTAATATACACTTTAAAAGATAAATATTTTATGAAGTCTGGCGGGTGTATAAATCGACAAAAACATTGCAGATGGCGTGGATCGATCCGGACAAGCAATAGCTCTTGCGCCACTAAAGGCCGGCGAGCGTGCTTACGAGGGTGCGGCAGAGAAAAATAACCTCCAGGATGCCAACACCAAGTTGGGTGAGGAACTAAAAGATGTTCGTGCCCGGTTGTCCGACTCAGTAAAGATGAATCGGCTTGTCGCTGCATTTTCGATAAGTGCTTGAGCGAACTTTGAAAGAGTTCGGCGAGGAAGGCGACTAACATAAACATGTATGTAGGTTTGCTCACTGTGTCGCCCCGAGGAGGAGATGCCCAATTCTTGGTGGTCTTCTTCCGAATTATGTCACCGCAGACGAGTCCCGGTGATGAAAGGCATCGGCCAGCCTTGTGGCCATCTATCTCCCCGTCCAAAGCATTGGGAGCCGGCAGAGCGGGCTTCAAGGAGCACGCGGCGCTTAGTCTATGGAAGATATCGACTGCCGTCAAGGCGCCAGGGAGGCCTGGGCCATGGTAAAGACGCCAGACACGAAGGTGACCCAAACCACATGGCCGAGGTCGGACTGTCGGGCCCGATGGGATGGAGATCCCTATAAGCTTAGTGTCTGACCAAGTAAAATTGGCCGCCAAGTATTCCCAACAAGATTGTAAATTAGATAGCATATTAGATGGCATTGAGGAGGAATACAATGAGTCGAGTTGACTATGTAAAAATATGACATGAAGAAAAAAAAGTCTTCTAATGGGATTGTAGATCGTTTGTCGTAGCGGACCTTTTAAGCTTCAACCTCGGACCCAATAGTCCGGAGTGTGTCCGAATACCTTCGTGGTTATATAAGAACCAGGGGTATGCATGGAGACAAGGCGTGGGGGTCATTGTTCTTTATGTCAGACAAGTGCCCAACTAGTTATGTTATATTACATGGGTAGTAAGAAACATCTTCCAGGAGAATAGTTCCGTTAAGGGTTCCTTTATTTGGGATGCATGCCCTAAAGTGCATGTCAAAGCCGCTATGAAAGCGTAAAATCATCACGGGGAAGATGGGTAAATAGTTAAAAATCATCTTTCAATTCACCGAATCGAATATTCCCTTAAGTATGCTAGCTTTGGCTTCACCCGGTCTGAGGTACACATCCGGTGACGGCAAGATAATAATCGCAGAGGTGCTCCCTTTACCACCTAGCCGAACAATCGGGAACGTAGGGGTAAGCACAGGAGCCAAGCAACCCAGCTTGTCCAAAACTTAAGTCATATCGATGCATATAATGGTGAATAAAAGGTACATGCGGAAGTTTAACGCATGTGTTGTGCATGAAGCCCATATAAATAAGCTTCTGTTAAAGAAGCCCCCAGGTATAATGAGCGCGGACAACAAGGCCAAGTGTCTTGAAAAAGCTTAAACGAGCCTCTAGAGGCTTCAAGAAGAAGAAGGAGGAAGGAGAGGAATAAAAGACAAAGAAAATAGAAAATGTGGGCGGAGGAAGGAGGCGAACTTGGAGTCGGCACTTAGGCGTAGAATCTTCGTAGGCGACTGCGTTCCATGGGTTCGGCGATGCGTTTCAGACGGTATGTTCACCGGCCACGACACAGTCGATGATGAAGGGACCTTCCCATTTGGGCTTGAGTTTGTCCTTTTTCTTGTCTCTACAGACGTAGAACTAATTCGCCAACGTTATAAGCTTTGGCCGTGCATTTCCCTACTTTGATATCTTCGAGCTCTTGTTGATAGAATGCGGAACGAGCTTTTGCCACGTCGCGCTCCTCCTCAAGTGCGTCCAAATTGTCCTGCCGATCAAGCTCGGCCGCTCTTTCTTCATACATGCGCACGCGAGGTGAGTCATGTATTATGTCGCAGGGCAAGACTGCCTCTGCGCCGTACATCATGAAGAATGGTGTGAATCCGGTAGTACGATTCGGCATGGTCCGCAATGACCCAGTACGGGACTCGAGCTCCTCAACCCAAAGGTGCATGTTAGATTCCTTGAGGGACCGCACTAGTTTGGGTTTAATGCCGCTCATGATTAGACCATTTGCCTTTCGACTTGGCCGTTGGTTTGAGGGTGATAGATCGAGGCGTAATCGAGCTTGATGCCCATGTTTTGCACCATAATTTGACCTCATCGGTCGTGAAGTTGGTGCCATTATCGCGATGATATCGTGGGGACACCGTAATCGGTGCACTACCCCGATATGAAGTCTATCACCGGTCCGGATTCGGCCGTTTTAACGAGCTTGGCCTCTATCCATTTGGTGAATTTATCCACCATGACCAATAAGTATTTTTGCTTGTGGGTTCCTCCCTTAAGGGGTCCAACCATGTCAAGCCCCTGCAGCGAACGGCCAGTGATGGGTATAGTTTTAAGGGCGGTGGGTGGCATGTGGCTTTAGTTAGCAAAAGCTAGCAACCGACGCATCGTTGGACTAAGTCTGCCAAGATCTGCCCGTAGTTGGCCAATAAAATCTGTCTGAAAGGCCTTGCCTACAAGGGCCCGGTCATGACATGGTGCCCACCTAGTCCTAAGACATGAATTTCAACCAGGAGGTTTCGCCCTTCCTCTTGGAGATACACCTTTGAAGGACTCCTAGTGCTTTTCTTATAAAGCTCTCCCTCATGGACTTTATAGGCTTTAGAGCGCCGTACTATGCAATGAGCTTCATTTTGGTCTTCGGGAGTTCCCGCCTAGTTAGGTAGGCTAGGAATGGTTCCGATCCGCAGGCGATAACCGCCATTATTTCGTGAGCAGAGGGTGTTATCTGGGGCGAGCCTCCGGTTGTGTCGAGTGTTCGGCGTCAGGCGGTGCGGTTGGGTCCGGATTGATATTGCGGACTTCTTCCCATAGTACGGATGGCTTGAATAGCCGTTCCGAAAGATATTGGGTGGACGGCATCGCGTTTTGCACCGATGCGTGCCAATATATCCGCCACCGGTTGTTATCCCGAGCTATATGATGAAATTCGAGCCCTTCAACCGCATCGACATTTTAGGACCACATTGCGGTATGCTTTGCCATTTTCGGATCTTTGGCATCAAAGTCTCTGTTTATTTGAGATATTGCGAGGTTGAATCCTCACAAGACCTCTAGGCGTTGAATGCCCATGGAGGCGCCATCCCGGAGGTCGTGCGAAGGGCCTCGTATTCTACCGCGTTGTTGGAGTCCGTATACATTATCTGAAGGACATATTGGAATGTGTCCCCGGTTGGGGACGTCAGGACGACGCCAACCCCTAGGCCGGCCAACATTTTGAAGCCGTCAAAGTGCATGATCCAATTGGAGTATGCACTGTACTCTTAGGGAGTTCGCTTCGGTCCATTCGCCGAAGTCGGCCAAAACCTGCGACTTAATAGCTCGTCGTGGCTTATAAGTTATGTCCAATGGAAGGAGCTCTATGACCCATTTAGCAATCCTACCCGTCGCGTCATGGTTGTTTATAATGTCGTTAAGAGGTACTTCGGAGGCTACCGTTATCGAACACTCTTGAAAGTAGTGTCGCAGCTCCGGATGCCATGAACACTGCGTATGCTATCTTTTGATAGTGTGGGTACCGGACTTGCATGGAGTTAGGACGGTGGACACATAATAAACCGGTTTTGAACAGGAACCTGTGTCCGTCGCTTCTCGTTCGACAACGAGTACCGCTACCGACAACTTGATGTGTTGCGGCGATATATAATAGCATTGGTTCGCCCACGTTATGCTGCCAGACCGAATTTGTTGCCAAAATAGCCTTTATTTCTTCGAGTCCGTAGTGGCGTATCCGCCCACTCGAAGTGTTCGGTATGGCGAGGAGGCGGTAAAAAGGGTAACGCCTTTTTCCCCAATCGGGAAATAAAGCGGCTTAGAGCCGCCACGCATCCGTCAATTTTGTATTTGTTTGAGGTCTTTTGAAATGTCCAATTGTGACAGAGCTTCGGATCTTGGCGGGTTTGCTTCAATTCCTCTGGGACACAATGAAGCCTGTGGAGCTTTCCTACCGGAATGTCGAAGACGCATTTTCCGGATTGAGCTTGATGTCATATTTTCAAGATTGTCGAATGTGAACCTCAAGTCGTCTACTAGAGTTTCGACGTGCTTGGTTTCGACGACCACGTCATCTACATATGCTTCCACCGTTTTGCCGATCTGGTTTGCGGACATATACGAATCATGCGCCGATATGTTATACGGCGTTTTGAGCCCAAAGGGCATTGTGTTGAAGCGAGCGGGCCGTATGGAGTGATGAATCTTTGTTGCGACTTGGTGCAGCTCCGCCATCTTGATTTGGTGGTAGCCGAAGTGCACGCGTCGAGGAAGCACAATGAGTCGTGGTCTGTCAGAAGCGCCAATGATTTGATCAATTCGAGGGAGGAAGGGATCCTTTGGGCAAGCCTTATTAAGGTCCTTGAAATCAACACATAGGCGCCGTGGATTTATCCTTCTTTGGTACCATCACCAGTTTGCTAGCCGGTCCGGATGTTTTATATCTCCGATGAATCCGGCTTTCAAAAGTTTGGCTAGCTCCTCTCCCATGGCATGTCTCTTGGGTTCTAAAAGCGCCAAGAGACTGTTTGACCGCTTGAATCCTTTTAGGATATTTAGGTCGTTTCGCCAATCGACGTGGGATTCGGCATATCTGAAGGGTGCCAGCAAAGATGTCCCGCTTTTCTTGTAGAAATTCTCGTAGCGGCGTCTACATCGGGTTTAATTGTGCCCCAATGGAGGCCGTCTTTGCGAGGTCCGATTGGGTGGACTTGGAATTTGACTATTTCATCCATTGGTTTAAAAGAGGTGGACTTGGATCTTTTATCAAGTATCACATCGTCCACATTCACCGTGGAGCGCATCGCTGATGAGTTCCTACCGCTAGGGCTTGGATAGTGCCTCGAGGGCTAGTGCGGTTGTCTTGTTTTGCCATGAGTGCTATGTTCGGATCACTAGCGAGAGTGATGATTCCGTTAGGTCCTGCATTTTAAGCTTCATGTACCCATAATGGGGCATAGCATGAAAAATTGTGAATGCCTCTCGTCCTAATAAAGCATGATATCCATTTGTTGAGCGGGGCCACTTGAAATGTGACCTCCTCGGACCAGAATTGTCCGTGAAATAACACTACGCCCAAAGATGATTTTTCCTCAGACAAAGATGCTTCCTACCGGGGATTATTCCTCTAAAGGTTGTCTTGCTTCGCTCAATGCGGTTCCAGTCTATTTCCATTTTTCGGAGGGTTTCCTCATAGATGAGGTTTAGTCCACGCCGCCATCCATGAGTACCTTAGTAAGGCGAAAGCCGCCCACTATCGGCCGAGGACCAATGCGGTCGGTGCCCGCGATTCGGAATTTAGGTTCGCCATCGGCATTAAAGGTAATAGTCGTGTCACTCCATGGATTTATTGTTGCTACTTGATAGACTTGGCAAGGTTATGAGTGTTCGTTTTCGCATGTTATTCGATCGCGAAAGTCTCGAAGATCGTTAACACCATACCGGTGTTCTTTGGCCGGGATTCCAAGCTAGAAGCTCTTCGCCACTTTTGGCCACCGCCGTAATATCCAACATGCTTCGAAGGCTATGAGTTGGAGTGGCGCCCTACGTGCTATGAATTTTGCAGGTCCGTTTAGCCAACCCTCCAGTACGGTTCCGTACCCTTTAGGGGGTTTTGGTTTTTTGGTTTTTAACCCGGGTGCTTGATAATGATGCACCCTTTTGTTTTGGACTAGGGATGTATTCGGGGCCTGATTATCCCAAAATTTACTTTCGGTTTTCCAGGCGCTCTCCATCGCACAATACTTTTGTACTATGGTCACCAAGTCGACCAAAGCGTGTAATTTCGTGACGACTTATGGCGTTTAGGATGCCCTCGTCTGCAATTATTGCAGAAGATTGAATTGCATCCTCCTCTCGGCGATCCTTTATCCTGCTCATAACCGGGAGGAATCGCCCGATAATGATGTAATCGCTTTTGGGCTCTTGCCGAATTCGAGAGAGATCGCTAATGTTTGGGTGGGCGGGTGGCACTAAATCCAAACCCCGTCCAATTTAGGACTCGGGGGCGAGAAGTTTCGAACTTCGGAAGTTTGGAATTTTGAGTGCTATCCAATGAGTCCGACCCGCCACCGACTTTAGGTTCAGTGGCTTGATCGACATCCGCCCTCCATGAATCTGGCATGGAGGGATCGGAATCCGGACGTAGCTAGTCCTTAAGATAAAAGAAGAATCGCCGCATTGCTCCTCTATCACAAAGCAACATGATGGGTAGCACGGGAGAGTTGATCTCTCAGATCGGTTTTAGGCCCGATCCGGTCGTAGTCTGTGGCGACTCCCAGGACGGCGATTCGATCCAAGAGCTCGTTTATGGAGGAGAGCTCGATCGGATCTAATTGTTCGGCAAGTTCCGAATTGACATGGAGATTGGTTTCGATGACTCGAGAGGTTACCGTCGGTAGCGGTGGCGGTGGCGGTCATAAGAAAACCACCTAGTCAAGAGTCGGCCCGCCAAGGCTCGCTGGCGATGGTATCGTCTTTAAAGGCGGGATGAGGCATCCTACACGATGGCGGCGACACGGAAGGAACTCTCAATGAAAGCACCAATGTCGGTGTCAAACCGAAGCGGATCTCGCAGGGGGTCCCGCGCGTAAGCTAGGCGGATGGTAACAGGAGACAAGGGACACAATGTTTTTGCCCAGGTTCGGGCCCTCTCGATGGAGGTAATACCCTACCCCTGCTTGATTAATATTAATGATATGGATAGTACAAGAGTGGATCTACCACGAGATCAAGGAGGCTAAACCCTAGAAGCTAGCCTGTGATATGATTGTTGTTCGTCCTACGGACTAAAACCCTCCGGTTTATATAGACACCGGATAGGTTAGGGTTACCGTAGTCGGTTACAATGGTAGGAGATCTACATATCCGTATCGCCAAGCTTGCCTTCCACGCCAAGGAAAGTCCCATCCGGACACGGGACGAAGTCTTCAATCTTGTATCTTCATAGTCCAGGAGTCCGGCCAACGGTGAGAGTTCGGCTATCCGGACACCCCCTAATCCGAGACTCCCTCATCCACCTTTGCATGTTTGTAGTTCCAGGTTTGCACACGTTTGTGTTCTGGGTCCTTCTTTGCTTGCCTATAAGTAGCTTCTTGTTGTGTTCTTCTCATGTGTACTTCTGGGTCTCCATCTCTCCTCCTGATGTTGCCCTCCAGCTTCCACCCGAGATCCCGCGGCATGCTAGGTCGCCGCTCCGGCTGGCCGGCTGGGAGGTGCGTGCCATCCTCTCCTCATGGATCTTCCTCGGCTTCGGCTCCGTCCCTGGCCTCCAAGGCGGATACATGGTGGTGGCCTCCCCATGGTCCAAGGTGGCACGCCTGCAGCTGACGCTGGATAGCTTCCTACCCTATTGCGCTCCATCCTAATCGACTCCCCTCGGCCTTCCTCACTTGACCCCGGCAAGAAGTCCCTCCACCGCCCATGTCATGGTTCCTCGCTTCGCTACTTCGGTTTCAAGTTGTTCTCATGAAGGTACACATCGCATCTGCATTTCCTCTCCTCACAGTCTGCGTGGTTTCCTTAAACAAGTAGATGAGTTATTAGTACTACAATTTCATCATGTCTAAAGTTGGGTGCATATGCTACAAATTCTTAATCTAAGAAGAATGTCCAGGTGTTGCGTGCAGGTCTATGGTGAGGACACAAATTTGGGGGTCCAGCTCCTTGCCTGAATGTGCAAGGAATTTAGAACCTGCATCTTTAATATAACATGGTATATTTCTCTCCATTAAGTTGTGTTCCATTTTCTTGATGGAAGTAATTCTGTTTAATTTCACATGATGTTTAAACAAATAAACACATGATGTGCTGAATAGCTGACATACATAGGAAATGGTACAGCTTGATGACTATTGCAGTACTACATTATTTTCAGGTATTTGTTGTTCCTTTTGTGATAGTTTTCTCTCTCCTAAAAGTAGAATGGATCATTTTTAATCCTTTGAGCAAGGTTGCCCAAAGTAGGGCACTCAGCCATTGAGGCATTATCAATTTCTTTAAGAAGCTTCGCATAATCTTCTCTTATACTAAAAAGATCTAATGTAGGTTTGTTAGCCTTATAGGGTATTATATACTGAAGACATGATATTAACTATACAGTACATTGCACTGTGAAGTGAGTATCTATATACTTCCGTTTCGAAAAAAAGTATGTATATACTATCCACACAGGATTGCCATTTTTAGAGTTGTTGCTGGGATCATCATGGATTGGGATGCATTCTGATAATAAGATATTAGGGTATTGATATGTGATCTGTATGTCCACACTTGACTTCATCATCCTTTGTTTTCAGATGTATTCTTTAGGCATACACTAATGTGGCAGCTTGGTCATATTCTGTAGCTAATTTAGTCACCACAATACTCGGATTTTTTCCCCTGACTCTCAGTATAAAGAACTTCCACTTGCCATCTCTATATGGATTTTCTTTTTGCTACTGATGATTTTGGCTAAGGTTTTTTTGGCTCTCCTCTCTATATGGATATGCTTTTTTCAGGTTAGTAGTTTAGGAGTTCCTGCCAACACTGGCTTTTGGAAGTTATGCTCGCTTCACCAGTAGGTCTTAACAAGGACATAATTAATTCTCGGTTGGTAATTAGAAAAAAATTGGTTGGAGAAAACCTATCTTTTGCGTAGTTATTTGCTTCTGAATTTTACTAATCTTTTTTCATTTACTTTTTTTCCAGGTTAGTAGT
The DNA here is from genome assembly GCA_021605145.1 of Aegilops bicornis. Classification (NCBI taxonomy): domain Eukaryota; kingdom Viridiplantae; phylum Streptophyta; class Magnoliopsida; order Poales; family Poaceae; genus Aegilops; species Aegilops bicornis. The sequence continues at coordinate 128,182,595 of CM038669.1, forward strand.
ATGGGAGTTCCTATCAAGACTGACATTTGGAAGTTATGGTAGCTTCATCAGTTGGGCTTTTTATACAAAACTAGACTCAATGTAATTTACTTTGGTGCTTGCAATGAGTATTAGACAAAGGGATGATGAACACATACTTCACCCAGTGTATAGCCATGGTGACAAAAAAAGTTAGACAAAAAAACTCTGTCTGTATGGTGTTTGTGATGATGCTATCAATTCACTAAAGGCTAAAATGCCGGGTTGTGAGTGTCAAATCTAGCAAACTAATTTTCTTTATTGCTTTTTATCCAAACAGAAGTATTAGTCTATTCTGTGCCAAGAGTCTTACTGTCAAAAGAATATATGGTAGCATCGGATTGTCTCCATCAGATAGAACAATGGCTAATAAACTCATTTTATTACTGTATAGCCATGGTTTTGGATAACAAGAAATAATTCGCTCAAATATTCTCAGCAGAGATACTGTTGCAGTCTATATGAAAAAAATTGTTACCTATTTAATTAAACAGAAAACTCTGTCATTCATGGCAACTGATGCTAAACAATCAGACTACCTGACAGAAAAGTATATATACAACAGTTAAATTTCTTCATTCCAAAAATAGATGATGTAGCGGTAGATGTTGATCGTACAAGAACACAAGGATGACAAAGATAAATTAATAACATATATTATCATCACGGGTTGATCTAACTGGTGGTAATTTTTCCTTGCAAACGATTCAAACAACCAAAAAGAAGGAAACAAAGGATGCTTACGGATCTGAATGAGTTAGGTCGCTCCACTACTTGCAAGTAATAGGCAGATCCAGCGACTCAGTGGCAGAGCCACTGCTCGACAAAGCCAGGCCGCCGCCCTGGCTCTGCCTGGAAGTCATCACTGAAATTACAAAAAGAAATATTAAGTAATTAGTATGGCAGAGCTACTGCTCGACAACGCCAGGCGGCCGCCTTGGCTCTGCCTAGAATTCATCACTGAAATTACAAAAAGAAATTAATTAGTATTTTTCCATGGGCATATGATCGTCGGCCGGTTGCCTTTGTGCTCATGCCAGTGTTATAATTGACTCTGCCGCTGCAGCGACCTGGAAGAACAGCAACTGTTTGTGGAGTGGGGAATTTCTTCTCTGAGGAGAAAAATTCTCAGTACGTCTCTAAATCACTGAACTGTCTCCTGGACAAATACGAGTTTAATGTCCCATCGACATAGGGAAGGCTTGCTATCACATACTCCCTCCGTTCCTTGTTATAAGGTGTATAGATTTTTGAGAAAAATCCCGAAATATAAGGTGTATTGCGTTGCACCACTCATTTGGATAATTTTTTGGGTGATTTGATTACATTTCCTTATATCACGCAAGCTCCTCTATTTTCTCATGTCAATTAGTCAGGTGTAATCTCACCCAAATCTTGTGAAATTTCTCCTCCACATGCGTTCTTTAATTTTCGTGCCAAAAACTATACACCCTATATTTAGGAATGGAGGGAGTACCATTTACTGGGATATCTAATATTAGTCTCATTCCAACACCACATATCCAGACCAAAAAGAAAGCTACAAATTGATCCCTATGAAATTGATGTTACACATATTTTATTTTGAAAAGGGTATTACCCTGGGCTCTGCAACAATGATGCACACAGCCATATTATTAAACGTAAATCAAGTTCCAATTACCGAGTTCCAGGCTTATTTCATCAAGTAGTTTTCTTCTACTTGAACTCAATTTCTTCAATTTCCCTGAGTCGTGAGCTTATATCAGCCGTGAGCTCATATATATTCTGCATTGTGAACTCATTTTAGTTTTATCTATGAACTCATTAGGTGAATTCATCATGTTTTTTGGGAGATGTGAACTTATTTCATATTCATCTATGAATCATGGTTGAAGTGTTCGTATAATTCCATTCTTTTGCCACTTCTAACTACAATTCCATTGTTGTCTTTGAATAAGCTACATCAAGTGCAACAAAACAGATTGCATCAAGTAGCTTATGGACTGAAATTTGCGGTATTATTCATTTATCATATTGTTGATTAGTTGAGTCTGGCTGTGAAACTAAACATGCCATGCTATTCTTGATGTAATTTCCAAATTGCAATCCATAATCAAGCAAAAGATTACAACAAACGTGACTTACATGTTGCTTGCATTCAACATCTTCAGGACCTTCACACGCATCCATCTCCTCCTCTGGCCGCTGCTGCCATCAAGCCACTTGCTCAGGACCTGCACAAGGCATACATCTTCTTTTCAGCACCAGCCTCGCCACTAGAACGCTTCTCCAATAGGGAGGGCGATCTGCGCCAATGCACGCACGAAAGGGCAAGCACCCGTGGAGAGCTGCGCTGTCGCGCATAGGCATGGGGGAGAACCTGCCGCGAGCTGCGGTGGCTCGCATAGGCATCCGAGGGGCGAGGATGAGCTTCGCCGGCGCCTGCAGATGTGGACGAGGACCGGCGACGAGCCGCGGTGGGTCGCGCAGGCATCAGCAAGGCGTGGGCGAGCACCGGCGGGGAGCTATGGTTACTCGCACATGCGTGGCCAAGCTAGGGCGGAGAGCTCCAGTGGGTTGTGCAGGCGGCAGTGAGGCATGGCGACGAGCTAGCCCGAGAGCAATCCTATCCAACGAGTCCACTCGCATCAGATAGGGTTAGATAGCATCGGGGGCACTTTTGTCCTTTCAGGTGCTAGAAATGGACAAGAAAAAGAAGAGCAATGGAAAAGGAGAAATTGCATGTTAAAAGCATCTACAGCCGGGCGCCCGTCTGGTCATGATTTTTTGACCCGGGCGAGCGCCTTAAACGGGCCTCAAACGCCGGGCAGACCGGCACCCCCATATCCAGTCCAAATATGGGGCAGATATGGGGCGCCCGGGTACGCGCGCCATGTTGGATCCGACAACCCTACCCCACCCTAAATTGCATCATCCACCAAACCCTTCGTCTTCCTCCCGCCGCCCTCCAACCTTTCCCGCACCTGGACCCTCGCCGTCCTCCACCCTTGCTTCCAATCCTCACCTCCGGTCCCCGACCCACCGCAGGAGATGTCGTCAAGCCCGACCCACACCGCCGTGACGGAGACGCTGTCCGCCTTGTCCATCAGCGGCGTCAATTCGTCGGTTGCGACTTGCAAGACGGAGAACATCGCCCGCAAGTTGCGGCGACGCTGGCAGCGAGGGAGGAAGGCGGCGGGAAGTGGCAAATAACCAATTTGGCCACGTATTAAAGGTGGCAAATAACCAATTTTCTTCCAAGTTCTAACTTTCCTTTATTGCCGGGTTGGCTCACGCCTAAACTGGCCACAAGGCAGTAACTCTTTGAGACTGGCTAATACCAATTCGTTCACCGAGCATTCTCGCATTCACCAACAGAGGTAAGTCAACTTGATCTCCTTGCATACTGATTAGCTGATTTAGCATTTTTTTTGCTCTGCCTAGCCATGATTTGTTTATCATAAGAAGTGACTCACATGCTGATTATTTCTTCCTCCACCTCAACTTATATTAGTTTTGATTTATTAAAACATATTGTCTCAGTCAACAATGTATAGATCTGTTGACTTATGTCTTTTGATACTATTTATCTTTGGCTTCTCTATTGCACCGAATCCATTGTAGAGGTGAGCAAAAATAAAAAACCTTCAATTTGAACACTTTGTTTGAAAAGAAATAAAGATGCATGCGTCTAAGTTTACAACCTTATTAAACAAACAAGTAGATGTTCTGTCCACTTAATCTTCAGTGAAAAAGGATTCTCAAAAAATTTTGTCTTTAATTCCAAGATATTTTGCGATCCGTCAAGAGATAGGACGTGCGTCCAGCAGCAACTTCAACATTGTGTACATGGGAATAAACCACCAAGAACAAAAGCATAAGAACTAGCCTCATCTCTTTACCACAACATCACATAGACAAACTGAGTTGGACGATCAACATCTCATATATAAAAAGAGAACAAGGGCTTCGCAATTATGTGTACCAACTAGATATATCCTTTTCTTCTATGAACTATTTTGCAATGAATCAAGTCTTGGAACGAGTTACCAAATGTTACAAAAAAAGCAAATAGTTTATCAATCCATGTGGCGCGGCGTGCCGCCGCGCACTACCTGTTAGTATATACTAGAGGATTTCCATCCTATGATGATACAAGTTTTGGAGCCTCCTCTAGTCGATCTAGTTCTAGTTCTAGTTGATCGTAGTTGACTAATTAGAGATAGCCCTAGACACCTCCAATCCTCATAATTATAAGCCTCGCGTGGTTCTAATCTCCTCCCTCTGGTTCTCTGACGACGATTAGCTCTGGACGGTGAAGCGCTGTCAGATCGTGAAGACCGTATGCTTGCAACCAAGTAGAGAGGTCGTGCTTTTGTTCTTCGGTTCGAGGGTGGTTCGTGGGATCAATGTTCGAGGGACTCCAAGTACGATCTACACTGACTCGTCTACTTCCGCTGCACTCCGGAGTCAGTAACGATCATTGATCCCAACCCGATATGCATCTTCATATTATTCCTGGGTGTTCTTAGGGTGAAAAACTTTTGTTTTCTAATATGTTTCCCAACACCCCTGGGTTGTGGGCCCATGGTTTCTCCCCTGTGGTACATCTTTGCTCCAGTATTTTTTATTATTTCCATAAAAAATCACCGTAAAGTTTCGTCCAATTCCAGAAACTTTTATTTCTGCACAAAAATAACACCAATGTAGTTATGCTAAAACAACGTTAGTCCCGGTTTAATTTCATTCAAATCATACAAATTAAAGATCAAAACATGAGTAAAGTGTCTGGAAAAATAGATACGATGAAGATGTATCAATGCGCGCGCTCTCTCATCGCACTATTCCACTAGAGAAGAGACGGGTAGGACACTAGACGAGCAGAGCATGCATGTGCAAGCTTACGCTCAAGCAAGGCACCTCCGCGTCTAACCACGGCAAGCAAACTCCGCATCCAGGAAACATCCGGCTTCTTACTCCATTGCCTGGGGCCATTACTAGCCTAATCCATCGAGCAAAGGCGTACTCCCATGCTAGTCAGCGTCGTGCCTTGCACAACAAGGACATGATGTGAGCGACATGCGATATTCCTATCCACGACAACATATACAAACTGTCCGCGCAGTACACACATAAACAACCTGTGAAACCCAAATCATGCAGCAGGCTTGCAAAAAGCCCCGAACAATTAATGATACACATAGCAAAGGATATCTACAACCACAAAGTTTCTTAAAGCAAAAACATCACATACCAATAAAAGTATTGAGAGCATCTAATGTATTGACCACCCACGAGAGGGCCCCACGGCATGCCGCCGCATGTTTGCTACTTATGGTATGCATTGAGATTTCCCCGAAGAGGAAGGGTGATGCAGTATAGTAGCAGATAGTATTTCCTTTAGTAGTGAACCAAGGTTAATCAAACCAGTAGGAGATTCATGCAAAAAATGTCGACGATACCTACACAGACACAAACAAATACATGCACCCAACGCGGGCAAGACATTTGTCAATCCCATTGTACTCGTTATTTGCAAGGATTAATTCTGATAGTGGTACATATATAAATTGCAAAACTAAATAAAAGTAAATACGTTGTAGCAAGGTATTTAAGGTTTTAGTAATATAAGATGAATGGATCTGGGGGCCATAGCTTTCACTAGAGGCTTCTCTCTCAAGAACATAGCAAACGGTGGGTACACAAATTAATTTTAGGCAATTGAGAGAAAATCGCATAATTATGATGCTATTCACGACACGACCAATACATACGCATTACGTCCATGATAAGTAGACCGTTAAACTTACTGACGCCTACTACTATTACTCCACTTCGAGAGCGCTTCTATGCTTGCCTCTATACGTATTAAGTAATACAAACAGAGTAATACTTTAAGTATGATGACATAATGTAGACAAAAAAAGATCAATCAATATGATCAAACCCCACCATTTTATCCTTAGTGGCAACAATATAAATATGTGCCTCGCTACCCCTTCTGTCACGAGGTGAGGACACCGCAAGATTGAACCTAGTAATATGCACCACTTTCCACTAAAGATCTAATCATCAATTTGCCCAAAGAAGACTCATATATCGGAAAGCATTACATAGCTATAACAATCACACATAATAAAGTTAAGAAAAGACTTAATTACTTTCAATGAATAGTCTGATCATAAATCCACAATTCATCGGATCCCAACAAAACGCACCGCAAAAAGATTACATCGAATAGATTAGGGAGTTTTGGAATAATTGTTTCGGGTCTCTCTCTAGGATATTTGGGAATTTATAGCACTGGAATTAGGTCAAACAGTGCAACGTGGGGCCCACTAGGTGCACAACGCGCCTACCCCCCAGGGCGCATTGTGCTGCCTTGGTGTCTCCTCGTCTGATCTCTGGACTCCCCCAAAAGTTTCTAGATCTCCTTTGGTCCAGAAAAAATCATTGAAAAGTTTTGGCGTGTTTGGACTTCGTTTGGTATGTGTTGTATGTAAAACCAAAAACCTGCAGTAGTTCTAAAAAGTGATATAAAATGATGTATAAAACATATAAGATTTATAATATAATAGCATGAAAAATAAAAAAAATTATAGATATATTGGAGACATGTTAGAGATGCATAGCTCGAAGGCTCTCTCCGCCCGGGCCAATGTGAGAAAGGGGGGCACGCCCACCGCTGCCCAATGGCGGTGGCCCCAGGCGTGCCCTATGGTCCACCCTTCATGGACCTCCCAGCCAGGTCGCCTGGGTCTGAGCCGTCCGGGGAGATCGAACAACTCGGATCTGCCCTGAGAGGTCCTCGCAAGACGAATGGCTTGCAAGTGCTCTTCACTCGCGAGGTACTCGGGGAGGCGGGTACTCTAGCATCCTTTATAGGAGTAATGACATAATCATTATCTCACTTCCTAATAAAGGGAGAGGAAAGTTATTTAAAAATGCATAGATATAAATAGTACTCCCTCTGTCTTAAAATAAGTGACTCAATTTTGTACTAACTTTGTACTAAAGTTAGTATAAAGTTGAGTAACTTATTTTGGGACGGAGGGAGTAGTTGAGATAAAAAGAAGCGAATCAATCTGTGGTTGAGTTGGTTAGGTGGGCAGTGGTATCCCCAATCCACCAGGGTTCAAATCCTGGTGCTCGCATTATTCCTGAATTTATTTCAGGATTTCTGGCGATGCGCTTTCAGTGAGAGGAGACGTTCCGTTCGACGACGAGGCGCCTGCGGTGACTTTGTAAATCTCAAGATGATATGCCGACTCAGTCGGAGGTGCTCATAGGGGTAGGGTGTGTGTACGTTCATAGGGGTGAGTGTATGCGCGTGTATATGAGCGCTTGTATCTGTACTGATGCTCAAAAAAAAGTTGTATCAGTTTTTTACGTCATATCAGTTTTTTTTCCGTACGTCGTCCGCCTCCTCAGAATTCTCTATTTGAGGAATTCTGCATCAAACAATCGAGGCATCACACATGAGGATCGCATGTGCAAGCGCAATGGGCTGGCCCATTCAGAGGCATTTTGTTCAGGTTTTCGTAACCTTGCAGAAGGTTCCAAGCCATTTTTTCACTGTTTTAGGAAGCTTCTAAGAAACCTAGATGTTTTTTTTCTTTTTTGTTGTTTTTACTGGTTTTTACAATTTCCTTTTTTTGATTTTGATTTTTTGTTTTCTCTTTTTTGTTTCTTTTTCTTCATAAATTCTAAATTGCTCGGAATTTCAAATATTATTTGATTTTTCAAAAAAAGAAATTTCAAATTTTTGTTCGTGTTATTCAATTTTTTTCATGTTTTTTTGGAATTACAATTATTTTCATGTTTTATTTTTCTATTTTATTTTTCTTTAAAATTTTGAAGCATGTTTACAATTTTCGTTAATAGTCCAAAAATTCAAAAAATGATCAGAAGTTCAGTTTTTATGTTTACATTCTCAGAAATTTACAAGTCTTCAATATTTTATTCAACTTTTCAAAAATTATTCAAAATTTTGAATTATGTTCATACTTTTCAATAAATTTTCGAAAGTTCTAAGTTCGGAATCTCATTGTTTATATGTTTACCAATAATGAAAATTCAAAAAATAGTGTTCATTCATTTTTCCAATTTCGTTCGCAATTTTGAGGGATGCGTGGCATTACTATTTTTAGGGATGCGTGATATTAGTTGGCTTGCGGCCAATAGGCCGGCCTAGTTTGCTGCCCGCTGTAGCCTTGTGCTATACACAGCAGAATGCGTCATATAGGACGTCCCCGCCTCCTCTTCTGTGGAGCTCCTATATGGCGACCAACGCGCTGGTTATCGTCCAAGCGCGTAAGCCCCTGCTCCCGGCGCGCCCTCATGGGCCGACTCATGTGCGGGGCGGAAAGCCTCTTTGTTTTTTTTTTCTGTTTTCAATTTTTCTTTTTTTATTAATAATTCGGGATAACAAAAAGTTGTGAATTGTGAAAAGAAGTTTGTCAATTCAAAAAATGTTCATGATTTGAAAAAATGTTTGGGAAATGATAAATGCTAACGGATTCAAAAAATTATTCGTGATTTCAAAAAAATGTTAGGTTATTCAAAAAATCTTCTCAATTTCTTTAAGAAATGTTCATGAATTTTAGAAAAATGTTTGTGAAGTTTTAGAAAATATTTATAATATTAAAAAAATGTACATTTCAGGAAATTCAATAAGATGTACAAGATTTTAAAAAGTGCTCACGTATTTGTAAAAAAATATTACGATTTTCAAAAAAAGTATTGAATTTATAAAAATGTTCATCATTTGAAAAACTGTTCACGGTTTCAAAAATTGTTCACGAATTAACTAAATGATCATGATTTTAAAAATGTTCGTAAACTCATTACATGTTTACAATTTAGAAAAATGTTCTCAATTTTAGAAATTATTCGCTTTTTTAAGAAAATCTGAACATTTTTTGAATTCGTTGAACAAATTTTGGATTAAAAAATGTTTACTCCGATTTGAAAAAACAATGTTCGAATTTCAAAAAATATTCACCAATTTGGAAAAATGGTGCTGGATTTCATAAAATGTTCTGGAAATTTGGGAAAAAAGTAAAAAAAGGAAGAAAAAGAAAACTAAAAGTTAAACGAAAAAATAAAAATTAAATGAGTAAAACTGGAACGAAATAAAACAATGAGAAAACCGGTTTGGAAAGGTTAAACCTTCCTAAAACCGGCCATGCGTGAGTTTAGCCGGCCCACATGTACGCCAGCGGGGGGGAGCCGGGTGGTACGCGCGCGGCGTGTGCGCCCTACGCGCTGTATAGGAAAACCCCCTATTCTGACCGTTGGTGCGTGGCCTCCACTTACCAAAGTTGTTCGTCAACATGAAAGAGAAAAAAAAAACCCAGCCCAGTCGCCCACGAAGCAGAAAAACCAATCCGCCGCCGCTGTCTTTTCCCTCTCTCACATCCCGTCGCTTCCGCCGCCGGCCGGTTACCGTTTCTTCGTCCGTCGCACGCACGCACGCACGCGCACACCTCCTTCATCCCCGTCTCACGAGGAGCAGGGGATCAATGGATGTAAGGTTCGGCTTCCAATCCATCCAGGACGCCGGCCAGTCCACCGAGGGGAGAGTCCAAATTGTGCACGCGAAAGCCCTAGGCGCCGCGCATACCATCTTCGCCGCCTCGCCCAGCTCTTGCTCGCCTTAGCTCGCGGAGATGGAGCAGGACGCGCCGCCCGTGCCGCACAAGACCCAGGACGACGGCGCCGTGGACGGCTGGGCGCGCGACGACACGGAGCCCTCCCCTACGGGCTACGGCGTCCCGGCGGAGTGCCCCGAGGCGTAGATCCTCCTCCTTGCCGCCGCCTCCGTGCAGCCGCTCGTCCGCACCCTCAACTACGACTGTGCGTGCTCTTCAACCCTTTGTCTCGAATCCATGGATTGTATTGTCATTTGTTTCTGATTTGAGCGTCCATGGGTGGTAGCAGCGGTGTGGAGGAGCCCTGCGACGACCTCGACGCCTGTTCCCGCGACCACAACCACTGCGTCCGCCCCGCAAGAAAGGTACTAAACCAACCACACATCCCCCCTCAGGAATCAGAAACAACCATACATGCTGCCATGAACAGCCCAAACATTACATTGCGTTGTTAGGACCAGCGCATTCACATGGTAGGAACGGTTAATAAGATGAGCAGCCGTGGATGCAGGGAAGTGGCTACAGAATTTCAGAATCCAGACTGTTTGCTGCTAGCTCTACTCTGCTCCACCATTTGGTAACTGATGGCAATGCAGCAGCTGTGTGGTTCCCACTTTATGTGGCAGCTGTTCTTCTACCAATCTGTTGCTCGGTGATCAATTGTGTGTGGTTGGTTAATTTACTGGGTAAACTGCACAGCTCAGTAGCATGCAATGCGCTGGGATGACCGCCGGACAAGTCACATGTTCCGTCAGCCATTCCCTGCCTGCCTATAGCTGTGTGTTCCAGCGATTTCCTTCTAAATTCCACTTGTTATGTGCAGCCGCATGGATTGGGGATATGTACTTCGGTTTGGGTTCATCAAAAGGGGCAATTGTTGAGCATTTTTATCAACTATTGAGGATCTCAAGTTCACATGGATCACACTATGATCAAGTGCATTCTGGTGCTGTGATGACTGTGACGGAAAATGTTAGCAGCAGAAGCAATCGCTACGTAATTGATAGCCTGTATGACATCTATTTTGATCCTGCTTTGTTTATTTTTCAAATCATTAATATTTCCATTGCTTTTCTTCTTGCATAATTGCTCTAATCTCCAGCAATTTTCTGTTGTTGATAAAAATTGGTAGTATATGCAGCTGTGATCATGAAATTGTGTTGGGCAGAATAGGGAAAAGGTCATTTGATTAATGGAATAGATGATGCCTTAACTCTGTTCAATATAGGTCTCAGCTGTGATCATGAAATTGTATTGGGCAGAATAGGGAAAAGGTCATTTCTTTAATGGAATAGATGATGCCTAACTCTGTTCAAGATAAGTCTCAGCTGTGATAATGAAATTGTATTGAGCAAAACAAGGAAAATGTTATTTGTTTAATGGAATAGACTATGCCCTCGTGACAGGTCTCAGCTCCAATATTAAAAGCAGTGCACCTGAATTGCGACACAATTTTTCTCATTTGGAACTGTGGTTATAAGGTGTTTAATCTGAAAGCTATGCGTTCATGAAATCATCAAGTATGGAAATGCTTGACCATTTCTGTAAATTACATAGTACAACATTATCAGTTTGTTTTTTGCATTATTTCCCAGTTCTCTTGCGGTACTATTCAACAACCTATCTTCCTGCCTACTAGATGAAAGAGGGTTTTTGTTTACTTAACATGGTTGCCTTATTAACAAAGTCATAGTTTCTGTCGGTTATTTTTTATACACTACCTAAGGAACAACTCATCTTCCTGCCTACCAGATATACTACTGCTTGATTGCGTAGCTCCCTGCTTAAGAAGCTCCACCGTTCTTCTATATGTAAAAAATTGAGTTCTAATTTTGTGGAAAGACACGCACAGTGCTGATGTTCTGAGGGCCGGTGTTCATTTCTAGTGGCAAATAATCTCAGATTTCTATGTGAACTATAATCCCATCTAGATAATCCCTCTCGATAAAGCTCCCTTCATTTGAACAACACAATCTAGCATACAGCGGTTCTGATTTGGATTATGGGTGTTTCTCCAAAAACTAAGATTATATGCCTGAGAACAAACAAATAACATTGTAAACTTACCTCAAAGCCTATGGGATGACTGAAGCTTGATAAATAGTTTAATATGCACTGTGGTCTTGTAACAGTAGAAATAACCTTCGAGGGAAAGAGAACCATAAGTATAGGTCACTGCATAGTAGAAGGCCTGTAATCGTGTCGTTCATATGCACTATAGTCTCTTTATAGAAGCCGACAAAAACAGGGACATCCTAAATTTGGTTTTCTGCTCTTTCTCGTCAATTAAGAAAAGAAACATTAACTCTTGGATTATCAGTAAGGGAATATGCCTTATTAGAATACTCTTATGGTGGTTATTATTGCTCAACGTTGTGAGGAAAAAGAAGAATATCACGTTTTTGTCTTAGAAAAGGGTTGTGGCAATGTTTTCATAAGCGCCCCCTGTTATAAGAAATGGAAGTATAGACAATTAGATCAGCTGCATATTTCCTTTGTTATTATATATGTAATCCAGAAGTGCAGGTTCGTGAACTGAAAAAATGGTGGCTCCATGCAGGATCTTGAGCTCCATACGAAATCTGCAAGGGTAACAACAACAAAGGAAACTGGTGTAAGATTGAGTACTAAGACTTGAAGATGAGCTACCATCAAGATTATGTCTCGATAATCAAGTATAGTGTGAGCACTTATTTTTCTTTTATACATCAATTAAAATTATCAATTAACTACAAAGTTATCAACATATTTGTTTTAGATATTAAGAAAACTTAGTAATGTCATGTGCTGTATGGACTTAACTTTGTCTCATCTAGTTAATCAGAGCACAAAGAGTGAATATCAAGTTGTCTAACTTGAATTATCTGGAACTTTCACCATACCACCTGTACAGTATCCATTAAAATCTGAAATTGGCTCAGTAGTGGCCTTCCCTACTGATTTTCAGTTTAAAAAAAAAACTCAAACTTAAGACTGCAATGCAATATGGGTGCATGTCATTTTTATGATGCCCGAGTAACTGAGAAAGAATTCATATATAGTTCTGTTGTGAGTAAACTAAGAAGGGTAAAGTTGCGAAGAAGAAACACAACGATCAACAGTAGTCATATCTTTATTGTTGAATTATAAACTAAAGTTGCCATGGTAGCAATATTTAGAAAAATCTGATTTTGTAGCAGGGCGCTAAGTTTGAGTTAACCTGCAAAAAGTTAAATAAGATTCTAGCATATTCTGATGGCCAGCAGATATGAATGTTTCTAGAATAATTATATTTGATAAACTTACACACTTTACTGGCTTGATTGATCTAAAAAATTATTGTTATGCAACCAAATTATATTTCTAAAGTTGGTACTATATATAAATTTGAGAAGTGACATAAACAAAGCAGTACGTAAACATGCAAAAAATGTCAGAAGAACTTTAAGGTATCATATTAGTTTAATAATCACAATTATGCAAGAGAATACAGAAATAAAGTGGACTATTGCTTGAATCTCGAAATAAAGCATGATCCATATTAAGTTAATTACCAATACGGTGTCACTTACATAAAAGATCTTATATTAGTTTACAGAGGAGTACTTAAGATAATATTCCTCCAAACCTGATGAAAGTTCTTTTACAGTTAAGATCTTTGTTAAAAGGAAATACAAATTCAGTATTTTTGCAATATAACTGGTGTTGGCTGTTCTGCAGGAATTTTTTTACTGAGCTCACAGAAGTAGATTGCGTACCCCATCCAGCGTTCAACCCAATGGACATCGAGGGAACCACTTTGAGTAGGCAATTGTTTGTGTGGAGGAAAATGCATGGTACTAAAACTAACCTTCCTCTGGTCCAGATGAAACCAAGGTAACTGGGTTTCTATCTTCAAACATCAATTTGTTAGTTCTTCTTGGCTTCAGTGTGTCCCCTCATATTACTGTGTTTAAACTACAATGCAGTGTGCTAATTATTTTCTAAAAAATTTAGAGTGTATTAATTAAGTAAAACTTATTTGAAGTAGATGTAGCACGGCCTTTAGGATTTTGCACATTTACCACACCAATTTCGAGTAGTCGTACTTCTACATACATATCTGCTCACCAAATAGCTGCATGATTATTATGAACGTGGTAAACTCTAAAGCTATTTTCTTTAGTAGTCCTAAAAGAAACTGAACTATTTGTGTGGGGCCAGAGAAGCGTACTTTCAATACAAACTGCAATTGCTTGGGCAAGAGAAATCAACTCAATACTGCAATTTTCCATATGAAGTAGTAAGAGGAGGCGTACCATTGTAAACCGATGTAGGATGAAGGCTAGCTGCATCTTTGGCGTGTGGTCAAACCCGGCAAGCTGCAACTATGTGGAGCATCCACACTACTGCGACCACATGCTTGCTAAAACGCTTAATCTGACTGTCCCTGTACATCAGCCAAATCTTCGGCGAGCATGTTTGATGGCAAGCTCGGGCAACTGTTGTTGTATTGAGTATCCTGATGATAACCGTCATGAAAATCACTATATGGATCGATGTGCCCATCGTGTCTGGTAGTAGCCCACTTTGGAGAAGAATACACCAACCATTTTGGTAGTGGGCATCTCAACACTTCTATTTGGGCCTCATTCCCCTAATACGCTAGTAATTGTCTCCTTTTCCGTATTTCTATTAGTCACACTCCCATACACTTCATGATCCGAGAGAGGGAATGCTAGCAGCCATGGTGTCAGTGTCCCCTCTGGCCGTTCATGCAACTTGAGAGGATGAAGTCTCTAGCGATGTCGCGCGAAAGGCATCGGCGCTAGTGAGTTTCCTACCATCCTAGCCGCGACGACAATGCGGCAGAGCATATAGTGGAGGGCAGAGCAAGACGGTCGAGGGAGATGGCTCATCAGAAGAATCCACAACATGTGGACGACCAGTGTAGTAGAGAAGGGAAGCCTCAGGGGATGAGCCAAGTGAGGTAATCTTAGGTAATGAACGAGGCGGGAAAGCCACATGTGATGATGAGCTTGATAAGAAGCCATTAGAGGTAGAAGAATCTCAATCCCTAGGAAGTGGCAAAGAGGACCAAGATCAGACATAAGAAACCCACTATGATGAGCCTTCACAAAGGCAATGTACTTAAGAGTCATCGCAGTGATGATCGACATATAGAAAAAGAGTTTGACCATGAGTTGAAAGGTGGGCAAGAAGTGTAGGATCATGAGCACTCGCCGAAAACTAGCCACAATCACCACTGAGACAACTCCAACTAGGCACGAGGGGTTTGCTTATGGCCATAAAAGAGCCATCTCCGGTGGTGGCTATATGTAGACCTCATGCAACAGGGATGAAGAGAATACCCCGGTGGTGGCTATATGTAGACCTCATCCAACAGGGAGGAAGAGAAATGATATCCCACATGCCTATGCATGCAAGAGCTACAATCTTCTCTACAATCGCATGCTGTAATTCATGATGAACAAATTCGTCATAGTAAGAAGTCATCTCGAGAAAAGCGACGCCAGAATAACCAATAACCATAGCGGTTAATAGGCAGAAGCGAGCGAGCTCGGAAGCCATAAGTAGGCTGAGCTTTAGGTGGTGCGTTGCCACCAGGAAAGGCCATAGTAGTCGAGGGAGATGGCTCATTAGAAGGATCCACAACACGTGGACCACAAGTTTAGTGAAGGAGATGATAAGGGGGACTCATTGGGGAAACCTCATGGATGAGCGAGGTGAGGTAGCCTCAGGTAATGAACGAGGTGGGGAAGCCGCATGTGGCGACGTGTGGGGTCTATAACAGTAGTACGGGAGGATAAGCTGGGATAGGTGGGCAAGGACAATAAATGAGTGATAAGTGTATCAAGAAAATTGAGGGAAGAAAGAAAATTGAGGGAAGAAATATCCTCAATGGGGGAGGCTGAAGGAGAGTATGGACGTGGATAGAAAGGAGGAGACTCAATCGAAAGTCACATCTCAAGAAATGCGCATCCGACGACTAACAAGATCCCAACACTGATAGCCCTTGTGCTCATCACTTTAAACTAAGAAGACACATTCAACAGATTGATCAAACAGTTTGGTGCGTGAAGAACATAGCAAACACAACCAAACAAATGAAGTTGACACTCAACCAAACAGTTAGGAGAATGCTCAGAAAGATGCTCGAGAGGAATGTCACCCTGTAGAGTTGAGGAGGATGAATGTTGATGAGATAGGTGGCTATTATCATCAACGCGCTAGCTGCCTCACGAAGGTGACGATGCTTGCGCTCAACAACCCCATTCTAAGCATGAGCACCGGGACAAGAGAACCGAGTAAGTGTGCTTTGCTCAACAAGGAATCTGCCCAGCAAATGAGAGAGATACACACGAGCTGTATCTGCACGGAAGACAGATAGTAGTGGAAAACTGGGTATGAACCAAGGAGGCAAACTTCTTATAGATAGATAAGACTTCACTACAAGAAGGCATAAAATATATCGACTTGTGTCGAGAGAAATAATTGTAAAGATAATATAGTGGTGATGGCCTCCTTTCGAGGCAAAGGGAGCTGGGTCCCAAACATCATAGTGAATAGGATTGAAAGGACGCTGAGGCAGTCTTGCTATGAAGATATGGTAACTGAACTTGTTTATCCAGCCGACAAACTTGACTGTCTAAAGTTACATTGCGAGAGACAAATCCTAGAAGACGACATCGTTCTAAGGATGAGAGACGAGAGCCACACATGTAACTGAGATGATGATGCCACAAAGAGTTGGTAGACAAGGTAAGAGAGTTGAAGATATTGGTGGATGTGGTAGCGGAGGGAAGGCGAAGCCCGGCAAGCTTCGGAGGCCGTGCGAATCACAACGTCGAGGGCCATCACAAAGTAGAGCACTCGTGTGCCGATCCTAAATTAGAACAAGAGTCAATGTCAAGAATATTGGAGTAATAGAAATATTGTTTGTGTTAGGTTCAATGATATATTTGCTTGGATTCTAGGTTGGAGTTAAACTTGAGAATGGGCACTTGGATTTGTGATATTTTGACATGAGCTTGAAACTGGAGAACTTGAAGGTGTAGCATGATGAACCTGAGATGTATTTGATTTATATAGGTATAGTATGATTAGCATGAATGTGGTATTAATTGACTATTGGATGGTCTTGGATATTACTAGTTGGATTCTAGGTTGGAGATAACTTGAGCACTTGGATTTGTGATATTTTGACCAAAGCTTAGTAGCTTGTATGTGCCCCATATGGTATGAGCATGGAGATGATACAAACGGATCGTAGTTGGTAGACTTTGATGATTTTGCTAGCCCTCCCCAAGAATGTTACGAGTACAGGATCATGGGAGGATGATTTGGATTACTTAGAATGGATGACAATTTCAGTGGTATGAGTCTTGTTGGAGCAGCTGATCTTGCTTTTATTATGTGTTTGTGCTCCTTTAAACGCAGTAATAGGAGGAGGGTAGTACTTATCAAGTGATATTATGTTCGTGGATAAATAGATCTTTAATAACCTTAGAACAGTTCCGATTTATTTAGATGATTCTGATCTTGAAAAAAATTCTGGTGGATAAGTACCTTCTAATTTTTGGATCTATAGTAATCAGGTGCAAGCTTGCTTTATACTGGACTTAGCTAACCATGATAGTGAGCTTGGTTGTATCATAGTCATGATTTGTACTAGATGCACACCTTTAGAGATTGAAACTTGAGAACTTTAGGGTCTAGTATGATCAATCAGAGATATGTTTGATTTAAATGTGTAACATGATCAGCTTGGTTGTGAAAATTGATGGACTATTACATCATCTTGGATTGAATTAGTACGAAGAAAACAAAGATATTGGTGTAATAGAAATGTTGTTTGTGTTAGGTTCAATGATGCATCTGCTTGGATTCTAGTTCGGAGTTAAACCTGAGATTGGGCGCTTGGATTTGTGATATTTTCACATGAGCTTGAAACTGGAAAACTTTAGGGTGTAGCATGATCAACCTGAGATGTATTGAATTTATATTGGTATAGTATGATTACGATGAATGCGGTATTGGTGGACTATTGGATCATCTTGGATATTACTAGTTGGTTTTGAGGTTAAAGATAACTTAATTACTTGGATTTGTGATATTTTGACCTATGCTTAGTAGCTTGTATGTGTCCCATATGGATATGAGCATGGAGATGATACAAATGGATCGTAGTTGGTAAACTTTGATTTTGCTAGCCCTCCCCAAGAATGTTACGAGTACAAGATCATCATGGGAGGATGATTTGGATTAATTAGAATAGAGGACAATTTCAGTATTATGAGCCTTGTTGGAGCAGCTGATCTTGCTTTTATTACGTGTTTGTGCTCCTTTAGATGCAGTAGGAGGAGGGCAGGAGTTATGAAGTGATATTATATTGGTGGATAAATAGATCTTTAATAACCTTGGAACAATTTGGTTTACTTAGATGATTGTGATCTTGAAAAAATTGTGGTGGACAAATAACTTCTAATTTTTGGATCTATAGTCATCCAATGGAAGCTTGTTTCATATTGGACTTAGATAACCATGACAGTGGGCTTGGTTACATCATAGTTATGATTTGTACTAGATGCACACCTTTAGAGATTGAAACTAGAGAACTTTAGGGTATTTGATTTATATGAACATAATATGATCAACATAATTGTGAAAATTGATGGAAGAAAACAAAGATATTGGAGTAATAGAAATGTTGTTTGTGTTAGGTTCAATGATATATCTGCTTGGATTCTAGGTCGGAGTTAAACTTGAGATTGGGCACTTGGATTTGTGATATTTTGACATGAGCTTGAAACTGGAGAACTTTAGAGTGTAGCATGATCAACTTGAGATGTATTGGATTTATATAGGTATAGTATGATTAGCATGAATGCGGTATTGGTGGACTATTGGATGATCTTGGATATTACTAGTTGGATTCTAGGTTGGAGATAACTGGAGCACGTGGATTTGTGATAGTTTGACCTAAGCATAATAGCTTGTATGTGCCCCATATGGATATGAGCATGGAGATGATACAAACGAATTGTAGTTGGTAGACTTTGATGATTTTGCTAGCCCTCCCCAAGAATGTTACGAGTACGAGATCATCATGGGAGGATGATTTGGATTAATTAGAGTAGATGATAATTTCAGTGGTATGAGCCTTTTTGGAGCACTTGATCTTGCTTTTAATGTGTTTGTGCTCCTTTAGATGTAGTAGGAGGGTAGTAGTTATGACATGATATTGTTTTGGTAGATAAATACATCTTTAATAACCTTGGAACAATTTGGATTTACTTAGATGATTATGATCTTGAAAACAAATCTAGTGGATAAATAACTTTTAATTTTTGGATCTATAGTAATCAAGTGGAGGCTGAGGTAGTTGCAGAGGAGCAATGAGAAAGCGCATTAGCAGTATTACTCGATTGCTTGAAGATCGACATTGCAACAATGGCTTGGCGCAAAGGCCGATGCGGCTGACAGGGTTTACACCCTCTCCCACACCTCTCGTGCATTGTTCATTTCCCGCCAATTCGGCTTGATGTCCTTACCTTGTTACGGGTTCCGTGCCATTGACTTGATCCGACATCACACGTTCTCCCGCCGTGCATCCTTGGCCTTGGCAGTAGGTAACGTCGTGCTCTCGGGCTGTGTCTTGTGGGTTAGCCATTGCGTTGCCGACTGCCTGTGTGGCTATGGCGGCGCCTAGCAGGGAAACACGGGATGTTGTTGGATTGAGGCATCGCACATCGCACCCCAAAGCCAGGCAAAGGATGCCGGTCGGACTGACATGGAGCGTATTGCACATGAGGTATGGTGGAAGGGATGAAACTGTTATTGGGAGCGGAGTGTCATTGCCGTCATTCATTGTACTTGGAGCCAAGCGTCGAGGGGATGACGATTGGGGAAGGTGGGAATATGGTTGGATCATAGTTATGATTACTACTAGATTCACACCTTTAGAGATTGAAACTTGAGAACTTTAGGGTGTAGTATGATAAAACGGAGATATATTGGATTTATATGTGTAATATGATCTGGATGATTTTGAAAATTGATTGACTATTACATCATCTTGGAATGAAATAGTAGAAAGTAAATAAAGATATTGGAGTAATAGAAATGTTGTATGTGTTAGGTTCAATCAGGATTCTAGGTTGGAGTTAAACTTGAGAATGGACATTTGGATTTGTGATGTTTTGACATGAGCTTGCAACTGGGGAACTTTAGGGTATAGCATGATGAACCTGAGATGTATTTGATTTATATAGGTATATAGTATGATTAGCATGAATACGGTATTGGTGGACTATTGGATGGTCTTGGATATTACTAGTTGGATTCTAGGTTGGAGATAACTTGAGCACTTGGATTTGTGATCTATTGACCAAAAGCATAGTAGCTTGTATGTGCGCCATATGGATATGAGCATGGAGATGATACAAATGGATTGTAGTTGGTAGACTTTGATGATTTTGCTAGCCCTCCCAAAGAATGTTACGAGCAAAAGATCGTGGGAGGATGATTTGGATTACTTAGAATGGGTGACAATTTCAATGGTACGGGCCTTGTTGGAGCAGCTGATCTTGCTTTTATTATGTGTTTGTGCTCCTTTAGATGCAGTAATAGGAGGAGGGTAATACTTATCAAGTGATATTATGTTCGTGGATAAATAGATCTTTAATAACCTTGGAACAGTTTGGATTCAATTAAGTGCTTGTGATCGTGAAAAAAAATCTGGTCGATAAATAACTCCTAATTTTTGGATCTATAGCCATCTAGTGGAAGCTTGCTTTATACTGGACTTAGATAATCATGGTAGTGGGCTTGGTTGGATCATAGTTGTGATTTGTACTAGATGCACACCTTTAGAGATTGAAACTGGAGAACTTTAGGGTCTAGTATGATCAATCGGAGATATATTGGATTAAAATTTGTAACATGATCAGCTTGATTGTGAAAATTGATGGACTATTACATCATCTTGGATTGAATTAGTTGGAAGAAAACAAAAATATTGGTGTAATAGAAATGTTATTTGTGTTACGTTCAATGATACATCTGCTTGGATTCTAGTTCGGAGTTAAACTTGAGATTGGGCACTTGGATTTGTGATATTTAAATATGAGCTTGAAACTTGAAAACTTTCGGGTGTGGCATGATCATTCCATATGATTAAATATCCCCAACCTAGAATTCAACTAGTAATATCCAAGATGATCCTATACTCCACCAATACCGCATTCATACTAATCATACTGTACCTATATAAATTCAATATATGTGTTTGTGCTCCTTTAGATGTAGTAGTAGGAGGAGGGTAGTAGTTATGACGTGATATTGTATTGGTGGATAAATACATCTTTAATAACCTTGGAACAATTTAGATTTACTTAGATGATTGTGATCTTCAAAGCAAATCTGGTGGATAAATAACTTCTAATTTTTGGATCTATAGTAATGCAGTGGAGGCCGAGGTAGTTGCTGAGGAGTGATGAGAAAGCACATGAGAAGCTTTACTCGATCGCCTGAAGATCGACATTGCCGCAACGGCTTGGCGCAAAGCTCGATGCGGTCGACAGGGTTTTCACCCTTTCCCACACCTGTCGTGCATTATTCATTTCCCACCAATTCGGCTTGGTGTCCTTCCCTAGTTTGCGGGTTCCGTGCCACTGACTTTATCCGGCATCACATGTTCTCCCGCCGTGCCTCCTTGGCCTTGGTGGTAGGTAATGTTGTGCTCTCGGGTTGTGTCTCGTGGTTAGCCATTGCGGTGCCGACTGCCTGTGTGCGCCCATCAGGGAAACACGAGATGTTGTCGGATTGAGGCATCGCACATCGCTCCCCGAAGCCAGGCAAATGATGCCAGTCGGACTAGCAAGGAGCGGATTGCATATGAGGTATGGCGGAAGGGATGAAAACGTTATTGGGAGCGGATTGTCATTGCCATCATTCATTGTAGTTGGAGCCAAGTGTCGAGGGGATGACGATTGGGGAAGGTGGGAATATGGTTGGATCACAGTTATGATTACTACTAGATTCACACCTTTAGAAATTGAAAATGGAGAACTTTAGGGTGTAGTATGATCAATCGAAGATATATTGGATTTATATGTGTAATATGATCAAGATGATTGTGAAAATTGATTGACTATTACAACATCTTGGAATGAAATAGAAGGAAGAAAACAAAGATATTGGAGTAATAGAAATGTTGTATGTGTTAGGTTCAGTGATATATCTGCTTGGATTCTAGGTCGGAGTTAAACTTGAGAATGGGCACTTGGATTTGTGATATTTTGACCTCAGCTTGAAACTGGAGAACTTTAGGATGTAGCATGATGAACCTGAGATGTATTTGATTTATATAGGTATAGTATGATTAGCATGAATGTGGTATTGGTGACTATTGGATGGTCTTGGATATTAGTAGTTGGATTCTTGGTTGGAGATAACTTGAGCACTTGGATTTGTGATATGTTGACCAAAGCTTAGTAGCTTGTGTTTTCCCCATATGGATATGAGCATGGAGATGATACAAATGGATCATAGGTTGACTTTGATGATTTTGCTAGCCCTCCCAAAGGATGTTACGAGTAGAGGATCATGGGAAGATGATTTGGATTACTTAGAATGGTTCACAATTTCGATTGGTATGAGCCTTGTTGGAGGAGCCGATCTTGCTTTTATCATGTGTTTGCGCTCCGTTAGATGAAGTTGTAGGTGGGTAGTACTTATGAAGTGATATTATATTGGCGGATAAATAGACTTTGATAACCTTGGAACAATTTGGATTTACTTTGATGATTTTGCTAGCCCTCCCCAAGAATGTTATGAGTACAAGATCATCATGAGAGGATGATTTGGATTAATTAGTTTAGATGGCAATTTCGATTGGTATGAGCCTTGTTGGAGTGGCCGATGTTGCTTTTATCATGTGTTTGTGCTCCTTTGGATGAAGTAGTAGGTGGAGGGTATCACTTTGAAGTGATACTATATTGGTGAATAAATAGATTTGTTATAACATTGGAACAATTTGGATTTACTTATGTGATTGTGATCTTGAAAAAATCTAGTGGATAAATAACTTCTAATTTTTGGATCTATAGTAATCCCATGGAGGCCGAGGTAGTTGCGGAGGAGGCGATGAGATAGC
This sequence comes from Aegilops bicornis, assembly GCA_021605145.1. Classification (NCBI taxonomy): domain Eukaryota; kingdom Viridiplantae; phylum Streptophyta; class Magnoliopsida; order Poales; family Poaceae; genus Aegilops; species Aegilops bicornis. The sequence continues at coordinate 128,205,386 of CM038669.1, forward strand.
ACATGAGAAGCTTTATTCGATCGCTCGAAGATCGACATTGCCGCAACGGTTACGCAAAGCCCGTTCTTGGTGACGTGGTTTTCACCCTCTCCCACACCTCCCGTGCATTTTTCATTTCCCTCCAATTCATTTCCCTCCAATTCTGCTTGGTGTCCTTCCCTTGTTTGCGGGTTCTGTGCCACTGACTTGATCCGGCATCACACGTTCTCCCGCTGTGCGTCCTTGGCCTTGGCGGTAGGTAACGTCGTGCTCTCGGGCTGTGTCTCGTGGGTTAGCCATTGCGGTGCCGACTGCCTGTGTGGCTATGGCGGCGCCCAACAGGGAAACATGAGATGTTGTGGGATTGAGACATCGCACATAGCAACCCGAAGCCAGGCAAAGGATGCCGGACGGACTGGCAGGGAGCGGATTGCACATGAGGTATGGCAGAAGGGATGAAAACGTTGTTGGGAGTGGAGTGTCATTGACGTCATACATTGTACTTGGAGCCAAGCGTTGAGGGGATGGCAGGAAGATGGTTGGATCATCGTTATGATTACTACCTTTAGAGATTGAAACTGGAGAACTTTAGGGCGTAGTATGATCAATCGGAGAAAATATATATGAGTGTAATATATGGAGTAATAGAAATTTTGTTCGTGTTAGGTTCAATGATATATCTGCTTGGATTCTAGGTCGGAGTTAAACTTGAGAATGGGCACTTGGATTTGTGATATTTTGAGATGAGCTTGAAATCAAGAACTTTAGGGTGTAGCATGATGAACCCGAGATGTAGGTTGGACACTAGGTTGGAGATAACTTGAGCACTTGGATTTGTGATATTTTGACCTAAGCTTAGTAGCTTGTATGTGCCCCATATGGATATGAACATGGAGATGATACTTAACGGATTGTAGTTGGTAGACTTTCGACGGTTTTGCTAGCCCTCCCCAAGAATTTTACAGTACAAGATCATGGGAGGATGATTTGGATTAATTAGAATAGATGGCAATTTCAAAGTGGTATGAGCCTTGTTGGAGGAGTTGATCTTGCTTTTATTATGTGTTTGTGCTCCTTTTGATGCAAAGAGTAGGAGGAGGGTAGTATTTATGAAGTGATATTATATTGGTGGATAAACTAATCTTTAATAATCTTGGAACAATTTGGATTTATATAGGTGATTGTGATCTTGAAAAAATCATGGATAAATAACTTCTAATACAAGATCATGGGAGGATGATTTGGATTAATTAGAATAGATGGCAATTTCAGTGGTATGAGCCTTGTTGGAGGAGTTGATCTTGCTTTTATTATGTGTTTGTGCTCCTTTTGATGCAGTAGTAGGAGGAGGGTAGTATTTATGAAGTGATATTATATTGGTGGATAAACTAATCTTTAATAATCTTGGAACAATTTGGATTTATATAGGTGATTGTGATCTTGAAAAAATCATGGATAAATAACTTCTAATTTTGGATCTATAGTCATCCAATGGAAGCTTGCTTTATACTGGACTTACATAACCATGATATGGGCTTGGTTGGATCCTCGTTATGATTTGTACTTGATGCACTCCTTCAGAGATTGAAACTGGAGAACTTTAAGGTGTAGTATGATCAATCGGAGAAATATTGGATTTATATGAGTATAATATGATCAACAAGATTGTGAAAATTGATGGACTCTAACATCATCTTGGATTGAAATAGTAGCAAGAAAACAAAGATATTGGAGTAATTAGAAATGTTGTTTATGCGTTAGGTTCGGTGATATATCTGCTCGGATTCTAGGTCGGAGTTAAACTTGAGATTGGGCATTTGGATTTGTGATATTTTCACACGAGCTTAAAACCGGAGAACTTTAGGGTGTAGCTTGAAGAACACGAGATATGTTGGGTTTATATAGGTATAGTATGATTAGCATGAATGTGGTATTGGTAGGATGTTGGATCATCTTGGATATTACTAGTTGGATTATAGGTTGGAGATAACTTGAGCACTTGGATTTGTGATATTTTGACCTAAATTTAGTGGCTTGTATGTGCCCCATATGGAGCATGAAGATGATACAAATGGATCATAGTTGGTAGACTTTGATGATTTTGCTAGCCCTCGAAGAATGTTACGAGTACAAGATCATCATGGGAGGATGATTTGGATTAATTAGAATAGATGACAATTTTAGTGGTATGAGCCTTGTTGGAGCGGTGATCTTGCTTTTATTATGTTTGTGCTCCTTTAGATGCGGTAGTAGTATGAGGGTAGTACTTATGAATTGATATTATATTGGTGGATAGATGGATCTTTAATAACCTTGGAACAATTCGGATTTACTTAGGTATTTGTGATCTTGAAAAATCGATGGATAAATAACTTATAATTTTTGGACCTATGGTCATCTAGTGGAAGCTTGCTTTATCTTTGGACTTAGATAACCATGATAGTGGACTTAGATAACCATGATTTGTACTAGATTCACACCTTTAGAGATTGAAACCGAGAACTTTAGAGTGTAGTATGATCAATCGAAGATATATTGGATTTATACGTGTAATATGATCAACATGATTGTGAAAATCTATGGATTCAAGAAGATATGGATTCAAGAAGATATATTGGATTTATACGAGTGTAATATGATCAACATCATCTTGGATTGAATTAGTAGGAAGAAAACAAAGCTATTGGAGTAATAGAAATGTTGTTTGTGTAAGGTCCAATGATATATCTGCTTGAATTCTAGGTCGGAGTTAAACTTGAGATTGGGCACTTGGATTTGTGATATTTTGACATGAGCTTGAAATCGAGAACTTTAGGGTGTAGCATGATCAACCTGAGATATATTGAATTTATATAGGTATAGTTTGATTAGCATGAATATTGGTGGACTATTGGATCATCTTGGATATTACTAGTTGGATTCAAGGTTGGAGATAACTTGAGCACTTGGATTTGTGATATGTTGACCAAAGCTTAGTAGCTTGTATGTGCCCCATATGGATATGAGCATGGAGATGATACAAATGGATCATAGGTTGACTTTGATGATTTTGCTAGCCCTCCCAAAGGATGTTACGAGTAGAGGATCATGGGAAGATGATTTGGATTACTTAGAATGGTTCACAATTTCGATGGTATGAGCCTTGTTGGAGGAGCTGATCTTGCTTTTATCATGTGTTTGCGCTACGTTAGATGAAGTTGTAGGTGGGTAGTACTTATGAAGTGATATTATATTGGCGGATAAATAGACTTTGATAACCTTGGAACAATTTGGATTTACTTTGATGATTTTGCTAGCCCTCCCCAAGAATGTTATGAGTACAAGATCATCATGAGAGGATGATTTGGATTAATTAGTTTAGATGGCAATTTCAGTGGTATGAGCCTTGTTGGAGTGGTGATGTTGCTTTTATCATGTGTTTGTGCTCCTTTGGATGAAGTAGTAGGTGGAGGGTATCACTTTGAAGTGATACTATATTGGTGAATAAATAGATTTGTTATAACCTTGGAACAATTTGGATTTACTTATGTGATTGTGATCTTGAAAAAAATCTAGTGGATAAATAACTTCTAATTTTTGGATCTATAGTAATCCCATGGAGGCTGAGGTAGTTGCAGAGGAGCGATGAGATAGCACATGAGAAGCTTTATTCGATCGCCTGAAGATCGACATTGCCGCAACGGCTTACGCAAAGCCCGCTATGGCCGATGTGGTTTTCACCCTCTCCCACACCTCTCGTGCATTTTTCATTTCCTCCACCGCTTGGTGTCCTTCCCTTGTTTGCGGGTTCTGTACATCGACTTGATCCAGGCATCACACGTTCTCCCCAGGCGCCCTTGGCCTTGGCGGTAGGTAACGCCGTGCTCTGCCGTGTCTCGTGGGTTAGCCATTGCGGTGCCGACTGCCTGTGTGGCTATGGCGGCGCCCAACAGGGAAACATGAGATGTTGTGGGATTGAGACATCGCACATAGCAACCCGAAGCCAGGCAAAGGATGCCGGACGGTGGGCAGGAGCGGATTGCACATGAGGTATGGCAGAAGGGATGAAAACATTGTTGGGAGTGGAGTGTCATTGACGTCATACATTGTACTTGGAGCCAAGCGTTGAGGGGATGGCAGGAAGATGGTTGGATCATCGTTATGATTACTACCTTTAGAGATTGAAACTGGAGAACTTTAGGGCGTAGTATGATCAATCGGAGAAAATATATATGAGTGTAATATATGGAGTAATAGAAATTTTGTTCGTATAGGGTTCAATGATATATCCGCTTGGATTCTAGGTCGGAGTTAAACTTGAGAATGGGCACTTGGATTTGTGATATTTTGAGATGAGCTAGAAACTGAAGAACTTTAGGGTGTAGCATGATGAACATGAGATGTAGGTTGGACACTAGTTTGGAGATAACTTTAGCACTTGGATTTGTGATATTTGACCTAAGCTTAGTAGCTTGTATGTGCCCCATATGGATATGAACATGGAGATGATCTTAACGGATTGTAGTTGGTAGACTTTGACGGTTTTGCTAGCCCTCCCAAGAATTTTACTGAGTACAAGATCATGGGAGGATGATTTGGATTAATTAGAATAGATGGCAATTTCAAAGTGGTATGAGCCTTGTTGGAGGAGTTGATCTTGCTTTTATTATGTGTTTGTGCTCCTTTTGATGCAAAGAGTAGGAGGAGGGTAGTATTTATGAAGTGATTCTATATTGGTCGATACACGAATATTTAATAATCTAGGAACACATTGGATTTATCTAGGTGCTTGTGCACTTGAAACAAATTCCGTGGATAAATAACTTCTACTACAAGATCATGGGAGGATGATTTGGATTAATTAGAATAGATGGCAATTTCAAAGGTGGTATGAGCCTTGTTGGAGGAGTTGATCTTGCTTTTATTATGTGTTTGTGCTCCTTTTGATGCGTAGTAGGAGGAGGGTAGTATTTATGAAGTGATATTATATTGGTGGATAAACTAATCTTTAATAATCTTGGAACAATTTGGATTTATATAGGTGATTGTGATCTTGAAAAAAATCTGTGGATAAATAACTTCTAATTTTTGGATCTATAGTCATCCAATGGAAGCTTGCTTTATCTCGGACTTACATAACCATGATATGGGCTTGGTTGGATCCTCGTTATGATTTGTACTTGATGCACTCCTTCGTAGATTGAACCGGAGAACTTTAAGGTGTAGTATGATCAATCGGAGAAATATTGGATTTATATGAGTATAATATGATCAACAAGATTGTGAAAATTGATGGACTCTAACATCATCTTGGATTGAAATAGTAGCAAGAAAACAAAGATATTGGAGTAATTAGAAATGTTGTTTGGCGTTAGGTTCAGTGATATATCTCGCCGGATTCTAGGTCGGAGTTAAACTTGAGATTGGGCATTTGGATTTGTGATATTTTCACACGAGCTTAAAACCGGAGAACTTTAGGGTGTAGCTTGAAGAACCTGAGATATGTTGGGTTTATATAGGTATAGTATGATTAGCATGAATGTGGTATTGGTAGGATGTTGGATCATCTTGGATATTACTAGTTGGATTATAGGTTGGAGATAACTTGAGCACTTGGATTTGTGATATTTTGACCTAAATTTAGTGGCTTGTATGTGCCCCATATGGAGCATGAAGATGATACAAATGGATCATAGTTGGTAGACTTTGATGATTTTGCTAGCCCTCCCGAAGAATGTTACGAGTACAAGATCATCATGGGAGGATGATTTGGATTAATTAGAATAGATGACAATTTTAGTGGTATGAGCCTTGTTGGAGCAAATGATCTTGCTTTTATTATGTTTGTGCTCCTTTAGATGCGGTAGTAGTATGAGGGTAGTACTTATGAATTGATATTATATTGGTGGATAGATGGATCTTTAATAACCTTGGAACAATTCGGATTTACTTAGGTATTTGTGATCTTGAAAAAATCGATGGATAAATAACTTATAATTTTTGGACCTATGGTCATCTAGTGGAAGCTTGCTTTATAATCGGACTTAGATAACCATGATAGTGGACTTAGATAACCATGATTTGTACTAGATTCACACCTTTAGAGATTGAAATCGGAGAACTTTAGAGTGTAGTATGATCAATCGAAGATATATTGGATTTATACGTGTAATATGATCAACATGATTGTGAAAATCTATGGATTCAAGAAGATATGGATTCAAGAAGATATATTGGATTTATACGAGTGTAATATGATCAACATCATCTTGGATTGAATTAGTAGGAAGAAAACAAAGCTATTGGAGTAATAGAAATGTTGTTTGTGTAAGGTCCAATGATATATCTGCTTGAATTCTAGGTCGGAGTTAAACTTGAGATTGGGCACTTGGATTTGTGATATTTTGACATGAGCTTGAAATCGGAGAACTTTAGGGTGTAGCATGATCAACTTTGAGATATATTGAATTTATATAGGTATAGTTTGATTAGCATGAATATTGGTGGACTATTGGATCATCTTGGATATTACTAGTTGGATTCAAGGTTGGAGATAACTTGAGCACTTGGATTTGTGATATGTTGACCAAAGCTTAGTAGCTTGTATGTGCCCCATATGGATATGAGCATGGAGATGATACAAATGGATCATAGGTTGACTTTGATGATTTTGCTAGCCCTCCCAAAGGATGTTACGAGTAGAGGATCATGGGAAGATGATTTGGATTACTTAGAATGGTTCACAATTTCAGTGGTATGAGCCTTGTTGGAGGAGCTGATCTTGCTTTTATCATGTGTTTGCGCTCCGTTAGATGAAGTTGTAGGTGGGTAGTACTTATGAAGTGATATTATATTGGCGGATAAATAGACTTTGATAACCTTGGAACAATTTGGATTTACTTTGATGATTTTGCTAGCCCTCCCAAGAATGTTATGAGTACAAGATCATCATGAGAGGATGATTTGGATTAATTAGTTTAGATGGCAATTTCTGTGGTATGAGCCTTGTTGGAGTGGGTGATGTTGCTTTTATCATGTGTTTGTGCTCCTTTGGATGAAGTAGTAGGTGGAGGTATCACTTTGAAGTGATACTATATTGGTGAATAAATAGATTTGTTATAACCTTGGAACAATTTGGATTTACTTATGTGATTGTGATCTTGAAAAAATCTAGTGGATAAATAACTTCTAATTTTGGATCTATAGTAATCCCATGGAGGCTGAGGTAGTTGCAGAGGAGCGATGAGATAGCACATGAGAAGCTTTATTCGATCGCCTGAAGATCGACATTGCCGCAACGGCTTGGCGCAAAGCCCGTTGCGGCTGACAGGGTTTTCACCCTCTCCCACACCTCTCGTGCATTTTCATTTCCTCCAATTCGCTTGGTGTCCTTCCCTTGTTTGCGGGTTACATGTACTTGACTTGATCCGGCATCACACGTTCTCCAGTCGTCCTTGGCCTTGGCGGTAGGTAACGTCGTGCTCTCGGGCGTGTCTCGTGGGTTAGCCATTCTTGGTGCCATGCTGTGTGGCTATGGCGGCGCCAACAGGAAACATGAGATGTTGTGGGATTGAGACATCGCACATAGCAACCCGAAGCCGTGCAAAGGATGCCGAATGACCGGGCAGGAGCGGATTGCACATGAGGTATGGCAGAAGGGATGAAAACATTGTTGGGAGTGGAGTGTCATCGACGTCATACATTGTACTTGGAGCCAAGCGTTGAGGGGATGGCAGGAAGATGGTTGGATCATCGTTATGATTACTACCTTTAGAGATTGAAACTGGAGAACTTTAGGGCGTAGTATGATCAATCGGAGAAAATATATATGAGTGTAATATATGGAGTAATAGAAATTTTGTTCGTGTTAGGTTCAATGATATATCTGCTTGGATTCTAGGTCGGAGTTAAACTTGAGAATGGGCACTTGGATTTGTGATATTTTGAGATGAGCTTGAAACTGAAGAACTTTAGGGTGTAGCATGATGAACCTGAGATGTAGGTTGGACACTAGGTTGGAGATAACTTGAGCACTTGGATTTGTGATATTTTGACCTAAGCTTAGTAGCTTGTATGTGCCCCATATGGATATGAACATGGAGATGATCTGAACGGATTGTAGTTGGTAGACTTTGACGGTTTTGCTAGCCCTCCCAAGAATTTTACGAGTACAAGATCATGGGAGGATGATTTGGATTAATTAGAATAGATGGCAATTTCAAGTGGTATGAGCCTTGTTGGAGGAGTTGATCTTGCTTTTATTATGTGTTTGTGCTCCTTTTGATGCATTAGTAGGAGGAGGGTAGTATTTATGAAGTGATATTATATTGGTGGATAAACTAATCTTTAATAATCTTGGAACAATTTGGATTTATATAGGTGATTGTGATCTTGAAAAAATACGTGGATAAATAACTTCTAATACAAGATCATGGGAGGATGATTTGGATTAATTAGAATAGATGGCAATTTCGATTGGTATGAGCCTTGTTGGAGGAGTTGATCTTGCTTTTATTATGTGTTTGTGCTCCTTTTGATGCAGTAGTAGGAGGAGGGTAGTATTTATGAAGTGATATTATATTGGTGGATAAACTAATCTTTAATAATCTTGGAACAATTTGGATTTATATAGGTGATTGTGATCTTGAAAAAAAATCTGTGGATAAATAACTTCTAATTTTTGGATCTATAGTCATCCAATGGAAGCTTGCTTTATCTTTGGACTTACATAACCATGATATGGGCTTGGTTGGATCCTCGTTATGATTTGTACTTGATGCACTCCTTCGTAGATTGAAACTGGAGAACTTTAAGGTGTAGTATGATCAATCGGAGAAATATTGGATTTATATGAGTATAATATGATCAACAAGATTGTGAAAATTGATGGACTCTAACATCATCTTGGATTGAAATAGTAGCAAGAAAACAAAGATATTGGAGTAATTAGAAATGTTGTTTATGCGTTAGGTTCAAAGTTGATATATCTCGCTTTCGGATTCTAGGTCGGAGTTAAACTTGAGATTGGGCATTTGGATTTGTGATATTTTCACACGAGCTTAAAACCGGAGAACTTTAGGGTGTAGCTTGAAGAACCTGAGATATGTTGGGTTTATATAGGTATAGTATGATTAGCATGAATGTGGTATTGGTAGGATGTTGGATCATCTTGGATATTACTAGTTGGATTATAGGTTGGAGATAACTTGAGCACTTGGATTTGTGATATTTTGACCTAAATTTAGTGGCTTGTATGTGCCCCATATGGAGCATGAAGATGATACAAATGGATCATAGTTGGTAGACTTTGATGATTTTGCTAGCCCTCCCGAAGAATGTTACGAGTACAAGATCATCATGGGAGGATGATTTGGATTAATTAGAATAGATGACAATTTTAGTGGTATGAGCCTTGTTGGAGCAGCTGATCTTGCTTTTATTATGTTTGTGCTCCTTTAGATGCAGTAGTAGTATGAGGGTAGTACTTATGAATTGATATTATATTGGTGGATAGATGGATCTTTAATAACCTTGGAACAATTCGGATTTACTTAGGTATTTGTGATCTTGAAAAAATCTGATGGATAAATAACTTATAATTTTTGGACCTATGGTCATCTAGTGGAAGCTTGCTTTATACTGGACTTAGATAACCATGATAGTGGACTTAGATAACCATGATTTGTACTAGATTCACACCTTTAGAGATTGAAATCGGAGAACTTTAGAGTGTAGTATGATCAATCGAAGATATATTGGATTTATACGTGTAATATGATCAACATGATTGTGAAAATCTATGGATTCAAGAAGATATGGATTCAAGAAGATATATTGGATTTATACGAGTGTAATATGATCAACATCATCTTGGATTGAATTAGTAGGAAGAAAACAAAGCTATTGGAGTAATAGAAATGTTGTTTGTGTAAGGTCCAATGATATATCTCGCTTGAATTCTAGGTCGGAGTTAAACTTGAGATTGGGCACTTGGATTTGTGATATTTTGACATGAGCTTGAAACTGGAGAACTTTAGGGTGTAGCATGATCAACTTTGAGATATATTGAATTTATATAGGTATAGTTTGATTAGCATGAATATTGGTGGACTATTGGATCATCTTGGATATTACTAGTTGGATTCAAGGTTGGAGATAACTTGAGCACTTGGATTTGTGATATGTTGACCAAAGCTTAGTAGCTTGTATGTGCCCCATATGGATATGAGCATGGAGATGATACAAATGGATCATAGGTTGACTTTGATGATTTTGCTAGCCCTCCCAAAGGATGTTACGAGTAGAGGATCATGGGAAGATGATTTGGATTACTTAGAATGGTTCACAATTTCAGGTGGTATGAGCCTTGTTGGAGGAGCCGATCTTGCTTTTATCATGTGTTCAAGCTCAGTTAGATGAAGTTGTAGGTGGGTAGTACTTATGAAGTGATATTATATTGGCGGATAAATAGACTTTGATAACCTTGGAACAATTTGGATTTACTTTGATGATTTTGCTAGCCCTCCCCAAGAATGTTATGAGTACAAGATCATCATGAGAGGATGATTTGGATTAATTAGTTTAGATGGCAATTTCAGTGGTATGAGCCTTGTTGGAGTGGGTGATGTTGCTTTTATCATGTGTTTGTGCTCCTTTGGATGAAGTAGTAGGTGGAGGGTATCACTTTGAAGTGATACTATATTGGTGAATAAATAGATTTGTTATAACCTTGGAACAATTTGGATTTACTTATGTGATTGTGATCTTGAAAAAAAATCTAGTGGATAAATAACTTCTAATTTTTGGATCTATAGTAATCCCATGGAGGCTGAGGTAGTTGCAGAGGAGCGATGAGATAGCACATGAGAAGCTTTATTCGATCGCCTGAAGATCGACATTGCCGCAACGGCTTGGCGCAAAGCCCGTTGCGGCTGACAGGGTTTTCACCCTCTCCCACACCTCTCGTGCATTTTTCATTTCCCTCCAATTCGGCTTGGTGTCCTTCCCTTGTTTGCGGGTTACGTACATCGACTTGATCCGGCATCACACGTTCTCCGCCAGGCGCCCTTGGCCTTGGCGGTAGGTAACGCCGTTTCTGCCGTCAGGTCTCGTGGGTTAGCCATTGCTTGGTGCCGATCGCTGTGTGGCTATGGCGGCGCCTAACAGGAAACATGAGATGTTGTGGGATTGAGACATCGCACATAGCAACCAAGCCGTGCAAAGGATGCTTGGACGGATTGGCAGGAGCGGATTGCACATGAGGTATGGCGAAGGATGAAAACATTGTTGGGAGTGGAGTGTCATTGACGTCATACATTGTACTTGGAGCCAAGCGTTGAGGGATGGCGGGAAGATGGTTGGATCATCGTTATGATTACTACCTTTAGAGATTGAAACTGGAGAACTTTAGGGCGTAGTATGATCAATCGGAGAAAATATATATGAGTGTAATATATGGAGTAATAGAAATTTTGTTCGTGTTAGGTTCAATGATATATCCGCTTGGATTCTAGGTCGGAGTTAAACTTGAGAATGGGCACTTGGATTTGTGATATTTTGAGATGAGCTTGAAACCAAGAACTTTAGGGTGTAGCATGATGAACCCGAGATGTAGGTTGGACACTAGGTTGGAGATAACTTGAGCACTTGGATTTGTGATATTTTGACCTAAGCTTAGTAGCTTGTATGTGCCCCATATGGATATGAACATGGAGATGATCTGAACGGATTGTAGTTGGTAGACTTTGTGGTTTTGCTAGCCCTCCCCAAGAATTTTACGAGTACAAGATCATGGGAGGATGATTTGGATTAATTAGAATAGATGGCAATTTCAAAGTGGTATGAGCCTTGTTGGAGGAGTTGATCTTGCTTTTATTATGTGTTTGTGCTCCTTTTGATGCAAAGAGTAGGAGGAGGGTAGTATTTATGAAGTGATATTATATTGGTGGATAAACTAATCTTTAATAATCTTGGAACAATTTGGATTTATATAGGTGATTGTGATCTTGAAAAAAAATCTGTGGATAAATAACTTCTAATACAAGATCATGGGAGGATGATTTGGATTAATTAGAATAGATGGCAATTTCAAAGGTATAAGCCTTGTTGGAGGAGTTGATCTTGCTTTTATTATGTGTTTGTGCTCCTTTTGATGCGTAGTAGGAGGAGGGTAGTATTTATGAAGTGATATTATATTGGTGGATAAACTAATCTTTAATAATCTTGGAACAATTTGGATTTATATAGGTGATTGTGATCTTGAAAAAATACGTGGATAAATAACTTCTAATTTTGGATCTATAGTCATCCAATGGAAGCTTGCTTTATCTTTGGACTTACATAACCATGATATGGGCTTGGTTGGATCCTCGTTATGATTTGTACTTGATGCACTCCTTAGAGATTGAACCGGAGAACTTTAAGGTGTAGTATGATCAATCGGAGAAATATTGGATTTATATGAGTATAATATGATCAACAAGATTGTGAAAATTGATGGACTCTAACATCATCTTGGATTGAAATAGTAGCAAGAAAACAAAGATATTGGAGTAATTAGAAATGTTGTTTTGCGTTAGGTTCGGTGATATATCCGCTTTCGGATTCTAGGTCGGAGTTAAACTTGAGATTGGGCATTTGGATTTGTGATATTTTCACACGAGCTTAAAACCGGAGAACTTTAGGGTGTAGCTTGAAGAACCTGAGATATGTTGGGTTTATATAGGTATAGTATGATTAGCATGAATGTGGTATTGGTAGGATGTTGGATCATCTTGGATATTACTAGTTGGATTATAGGTTGGAGATAACTTGAGCACTTGGATTTGTGATATTTTGACCTAAATTTAGTGGCTTGTATGTGCCCCATATGGAGCATGAAGATGATACAAATGGATCATAGTTGGTAGACTTTGATGATTTTGCTAGCCCTCTAGAAGAATGTTACAGTACAAGATCATCATGGGAGGATGATTTGGATTAATTAGAATAGATGACAATTTTAGTGGTATGAGCCTTGTTGGAGCGGTGATCTTGCTTTTATTATGTTTGTGCTCCTTTAGATGCGAGTAGTATGAGGTAGTACTTATGAATTGATATTATATTGGTGGATAGATGGATCTTTAATAACCTTGGAACAATTCGGATTTACTTAGGTATTTGTGATCTTGAAAAAATCTGATGGATAAATAACTTATAATTTTTAGACCTATGGTCATCTAGTGGAAGCTTGCTTTATACTGGACTTAGATAACCATGATAGTGGACTTAGATAACCATGATTTGTACTAGATTCACACCTTTAGAGATTGAAACCGGAGAACTTTAGAGTGTAGTATGATCAATCGAAGATATATTGGATTTATCGTGTAATATGATCAACATGATTGTGAAAATCTATGGATTCAAGAAGATATGGATTCAAGAAGATATATTGGATTTATACGAGTGTAATATGATCAACATCATCTTGGATTGAATTAGTAGGAAGAAAACAAAGCTATTGGAGTAATAGAAATGTTGTTTGTGTAAGGTCCAATGATATATCCGCTTGAATTCTAGGTCGGAGTTAAACTTGAGATTGGGCACTTGGATTTGTGATATTTTGACATGAGCTTGAAACTGGAGAACTTTAGGGTGTAGCATGATCAACCTTTGAGATATATTGAATTTATATAGGTATAGTTTGATTAGCATGAATATTGGTGGACTATTGGATCATCTTGGATATTACTAGTTGGATTCAAGGTTGGAGATAACTTGAGCACTTGGATTTGTGATATGTTGACCAAAGCTTAGTAGCTTGTATGTGCCCCATATGGATATGAGCATGGAGATGATACAAATGGATCATAGGTTGACTTTGATGATTTTGCTAGCCCTCCCAAAGGATGTTACGAGTAGAGGATCATGGGAAGATGATTTGGATTACTTAGAATGGTTCACAATTTCAGTGGTATGAGCCTTGTTGGAGGAGCTGATCTTGCTTTTATCATGTGTTTGCGCTCTGTTAGATGAAGTTGTAGGTGGGTAGTACTTATGAAGTGATATTATATTGGCGGATAAATAGACTTTGATAACCTTGGAACAATTTGGATTTACTTTGATGATTTTGCTAGCCCTCCCCAAGAATGTTATGAGTACAAGATCATCATGAGAGGATGATTTGGATTAATTAGTTTAGATGGCAATTTCAGTGGTATGAGCCTTGTTGGAGTGGTGATGTTGCTTTTATCATGTGTTTGTGCTCCTTTGGATGAAGTAGTAGGTGGAGGGTATCACTTTGAAGTGATACTATATTGGTGAATAAATAGATTTGTTATAACCTTGGAACAATTTGGATTTACTTATGTGATTGTGATCTTGAAAAAAAATCTAGTGGATAAATAACTTCTAATTTTTGGATCTATAGTAATCCCATGGAGGCTGAGGTAGTTGCAGAGGAGCCGATGAGATAGCACATGAGAAGCTTTATTCGATCGCTCGAAGATCGACATTGCCAAGCAACGGCTTGGCGCAAAAGCCCGTTCTTGGTGATGTGGTTTCACCCTCTCCCACACCTCTCGTGCATTTTCATTTCCTCCAATTCGCTTGGTGTCCTTCCCTTGTTTGCGGGTTACGTACATCGACTTGATCCGGCATCACACGTTCTCCATTGGCGCCCTTGGCCTTGGCGGTAGGTAACGTCGTGCTCTCGGCCGTGTCTCGTGGGTTAGCCATTGCGGTGCCGATCGCACAGGTGGCTATGGCGGCGTTTCAACAGGAAACATGAGATGTTGTGGGATTGAGACATCGCACATAGCAACCCGAAGCTTGCGAAAGGATGCCGGACGGACTGGCAGGGAGCGGATTGCACATGAGGTATGGCAGAAGGGATGAAAACATTGTTGGGAGTGGAGTGTCATTGACGTCATACATTGTACTTGGAGCCAAGCGTTGAGGGGATGGCAGGAAGATGGTTGGATCATCGTTATGATTACTACCTTTAGAGATTGAAACTGGAGAACTTTAGGGCGTAGTATGATCAATCGGAGAAAATATATATGAGTGTAATATATGGAGTAATAGAAATTTTGTTCGTGTTAGGTTCAATGATATATCCGCTTGGATTCTAGGTCGGAGTTAAACTTGAGAATGGGCACTTGGATTTGTGATATTTTGAGATGAGCTTGAAATCAAGAACTTTAGGGTGTAGCATGATGAACCCGAGATGTAGGTTGGACACTAGGTTGGAGATAACTTGAGCACTTGGATTTGTGATATTTTGACCTAAGCTTAGTAGCTTGTATGTGCCCCATATGGATATGAACATGGAGATGATATCTGAACGGATTGTAGTTGGTAGACTTTGACGGTTTTGCTAGCCCTCCCAAGAATTTCTGAGTACAAGATCATGGGAGGATGATTTGGATTAATTAGAATAGATGGCAATTTCAGTGGTATGAGCCTTGTTGGAGGAGTTGATCTTGCTTTTATTATGTGTTTGTGCTCCTTTTGATGCAGTAGTAGGAGGAGGGTAGTATTTATGAAGTGATATTATATTGGTGGATAAACTAATCTTTAATAATCTTGGAACAATTTGGATTTATATAGGTGATTGTGATCTTGAAAAAAAATCTGTGGATAAATAACTTCTAATACAAGATCATGGGAGGATGATTTGGATTAATTAGAATAGATGGCAATTTCAGTGGTATGAGCCTTGTTGGAGGAGTTGATCTTGCTTTTATTATGTGTTTGTGCTCCTTTTGATGCAGTAGGAGGAGGGTAGTATTTATGAAGTGATATTATATTGGTGGATAAACTAATCTTTAATAATCTTGGAACAATTTGGATTTATATAGGTGATTGTGATCTTGAAAAAAATCTGTGGATAAATAACTTCTAATTTTTGGATCTATAGTCATCCAATGGAAGCTTGCTTTATACTGGACTTACATAACCATGATATGGGCTTGGTTGGATCCTCGTTATGATTTGTACTTGATGCACTCCTTCAGAGATTGAAACTGGAGAACTTTAAGGTGTAGTATGATCAATCGGAGAAATATTGGATTTATATGAGTATAATATGATCAACAAGATTGTGAAAATTGATGGACTCTAACATCATCTTGGATTGAAATAGTAGCAAGAAAACAAAGATATTGGAGTAATTAGAAATGTTGTTTGCGTTAGGTTCAAAGGATATATCTCGCTTTCGGATTCTAGGTCGGAGTTAAACTTGAGATTGGGCATTTGGATTTGTGATATTTTCACACGAGCTTAAAACCGGAGAACTTTAGGGTGTAGCTTGAAGAACCTGAGATATGTTGGGTTTATATAGGTATAGTATGATTAGCATGAATGTGGTATTGGTAGGATGTTGGATCATCTTGGATATTACTAGTTGGATTATAGGTTGGAGATAACTTGAGCACTTGGATTTGTGATATTTTGACCTAAATTTAGTGGCTTGTATGTGCCCCATATGGAGCATGAAGATGATACAAATGGATCATAGTTGGTAGACTTTGATGATTTTGCTAGCCCTCCCTAAGAATGTTAAGAGTAAAAGATCATCATGGGAGGATGATTTGGATTAATTAGAATAGATGACAATTTTAGTGGTATGAGCCTTGTTGGAGCGGTGATCTTGCTTTTATTATGTTTGTGCTCCTTTAGATGCAGTAGTAGTATGAGGGTAGTACTTATGAATTGATATTATATTGGTGGATAGATGGATCTTTAATAACCTTGGAACAATTCGGATTTACTTAGGTATTTGTGATCTTGAAAAAATCTGATGGATAAATAACTTATAATTTTTGGACCTATGGTCATCTAGTGGAAGCTTGCTTTAT
The DNA here is from genome assembly GCA_021605145.1 of Aegilops bicornis. Lineage (NCBI taxonomy): Eukaryota > Viridiplantae > Streptophyta > Magnoliopsida > Poales > Poaceae > Aegilops > Aegilops bicornis. Next base: position 128,222,185 of record CM038669.1, read on the forward strand.
ACTGGACTTAGATAACCATGATAGTGGACTTAGATAACCATGATTTGTACTAGATTCACACCTTTAGAGATTGAAACGGAGAACTTTAGAGTGTAGTATGATCAATCGAAGATATATTGGATTTATACGTGTAATATGATCAACATGATTGTGAAAATCTATGGATTCAAGAAGATATGGATTCAAGAAGATATATTGGATTTATACGAGTGTAATATGATCAACATCATCTTGGATTGAATTAGTAGGAAGAAAACAAAGCTATTGGAGTAATAGAAATGTTGTTTGTGTAAGGTCCAATGATATATCTCGCTTGAATTCTAGGTCGGAGTTAAACTTGAGATTGGGCACTTGGATTTGTGATATTTTGACATGAGCTTGAAATCGGAGAACTTTAGGGTGTAGCATGATCAACCTGAGATATATTGAATTTATATAGGTATAGTTTGATTAGCATGAATATTGGTGGACTATTGGATCATCTTGGATATTACTAGTTGGATTCAAGGTTGGAGATAACTTGAGCACTTGGATTTGTGATATGTTGACCAAAGCTTAGTAGCTTGTATGTGCCCCATATGGATATGAGCATGGAGATGATACAAATGGATCATAGGTTGACTTTGATGATTTTGCTAGCCCTCCCAAAGGATGTTACGAGTAGAGGATCATGGGAAGATGATTTGGATTACTTAGAATGGTTCACAATTTCGATTGGTATGAGCCTTGTTGGAGGAGCTGATCTTGCTTTTATCATGTGTTTGCGCTCAGTTAGATGAAGTTGTAGGTGGGTAGTACTTATGAAGTGATATTATATTGGCGGATAAATAGACTTTGATAACCTTGGAACAATTTGGATTTACTTTGATGATTTTGCTAGCCCTCCCCAAGAATGTTATGAGTACAAGATCATCATGAGAGGATGATTTGGATTAATTAGTTTAGATGGCAATTTCAGTGGTATGAGCCTTGTTGGAGTGGCTGATGTTGCTTTTATCATGTGTTTGTGCTCCTTTGGATGAAGTAGTAGGTGGAGGGTATCACTTTGAAGTGATACTATATTGGTGAATAAATAGATTTGTTATAACCTTGGAACAATTTGGATTTACTTATGTGATTGTGATCTTGAAAAAAAAATCTAGTGGATAAATAACTTCTAATTTTTGGATCTATAGTAATCCCATGGAGGCTGAGGTAGTTGCAGAGGAGCGATGAGATAGCACATGAGAAGCTTTATTCGATCGCCTGAAGATCGACATTGCCGCAACGGCTTGGCGCAAAGCCCGTTGCGGCTGACAGGGTTTTCACCCTCTCCCACACCTCTCGTGCATTTTTCATTTCCCTCCAATTCGGCTTGGTGTCCTTCCCTTGTTTGCGGGTTCTGTGCCACTGACTTGATCCGGCATCACACGTTCTCCTCATTGCGCGCCCTGGCCTTGGCGGTAGGTAACGTCGTGCTCTCGCCGTGGTCTCGTGGGTTAGCCATTGCGGTGCCGATCGCTCAGGTGGCTATGGCGGCGCCAATGTGGAAACATGAGATGTTGTGGGATTGAGACATCGCACATAGCAACCCAAGCTGTGCAAAGGATGCTTGACGGACCGGGCAGGAGCGGATTGCACATGAGGTATGGCGAAGGGATGAAAACATTGTTGGGAGTGGAGTGTCATTGACGTCATACATTGTACTTGGAGCCAAGCGTTGAGGGATGGCGGGAAGATGGTTGGATCATCGTTATGATTACTACCTTTAGAGATTGAAACCGAGAACTTTAGGGCGTAGTATGATCAATCGGAGAAAATATATATGAGTGTAATATATGGAGTAATAGAAATTTTGTTCGTGTTAGGTTCAATGATATATCTCGCTTGGATTCTAGGTCGGAGTTAAACTTGAGAATGGGCACTTGGATTTGTGATATTTTGAGATGAGCTTGAAACCAAGAACTTTAGGGTGTAGCATGATGAACCTGAGATGTAGGTTGGACACTAGGTTGGAGATAACTTGAGCACTTGGATTTGTGATATTTTGACCTAAGCTTAGTAGCTTGTATGTGCCCCATATGGATATGAACATGGAGATGATACGAACGGATTGTAGTTGGTAGACTTTGACGGTTTTGCTAGCCCTCCCCAAGAATTTTACGAGTACAAGATCATGGGAGGATGATTTGGATTAATTAGAATAGATGGCAATTTCAAAGTGGTATGAGCCTTGTTGGAGGAGTTGATCTTGCTTTTATTATGTGTTTGTGCTCCTTTTGATGCAGTAGTAGGAGGAGGGTAGTATTTATGAAGTGATATTATATTGGTGGATAAACTAATCTTTAATAATCTTGGAACAATTTGGATTTATATAGGTGATTGTGATCTTGAAAAAAATCTGTGGATAAATAACTTCTAATACAAGATCATGGGAGGATGATTTGGATTAATTAGAATAGATGGCAATTTCAAAGGGTATAAGCCTTGTTGGAGGAGTTGATCTTGCTTTTATTATGTGTTTGTGCTCCTTTTGATGCAGTAGTAGGAGGAGGGTAGTATTTATGAAGTGATATTATATTGGTGGATAAACTAATCTTTAATAATCTTGGAACAATTTGGATTTATATAGGTGATTGTGATCTTGAAAAAAATCTGTGGATAAATAACTTCTAATTTTTGGATCTATAGTCATCCAATGGAAGCTTGCTTTATACTGGACTTACATAACCATGATATGGGCTTGGTTGGATCCTCGTTATGATTTGTACTTGATGCACTCCTTCAGAGATTGAAACTGGAGAACTTTAAGGTGTAGTATGATCAATCGGAGAAATATTGGATTTATATGAGTATAATATGATCAACAAGATTGTGAAAATTGATGGACTCTAACATCATCTTGGATTGAAATAGTAGCAAGAAAACAAAGATATTGGAGTAATTAGAAATGTTGTTTGCGTTAGGTTCAAAGGATATATCCGCCGGATTCTAGGTCGGAGTTAAACTTGAGATTGGGCATTTGGATTTGTGATATTTTCACACGAGCTTAAAACCGAGAACTTTAGGGTGTAGCTTGAAGAACCTGAGATATGTTGGGTTTATATAGGTATAGTATGATTAGCATGAATGTGGTATTGGTAGGATGTTGGATCATCTTGGATATTACTAGTTGGATTATAGGTTGGAGATAACTTGAGCACTTGGATTTGTGATATTTTGACCTAAATTTAGTGGCTTGTATGTGCCCCATATGGAGCATGAAGATGATACAAATGGATCATAGTTGGTAGACTTTGATGATTTTGCTAGCCCTCCCGAAGAATGTTACGAGTACAAGATCATCATGGGAGGATGATTTGGATTAATTAGAATAGATGACAATTTTAGTGGTATGAGCCTTGTTGGAGCAGCTGATCTTGCTTTTATTATGTTTGTGCTCCTTTAGATGCAGAGTAGTATGAGGGTAGTACTTATGAATTGATATTATATTGGTGGATAGATGGATCTTTAATAACCTTGGAACAATTCGGATTTACTTAGGTATTTGTGATCTTGAAAAATCTGATGGATAAATAACTTATAATTTTTAGACCTATGGTCATCTAGTGGAAGCTTGCTTTATACTGGACTTAGATAACCATGATAGTGGACTTAGATAACCATGATTTGTACTAGATTCACACCTTTAGAGATTGAAACTGGAGAACTTTAGAGTGTAGTATGATCAATCGAAGATATATTGGATTTATACGTGTAATATGATCAACATGATTGTGAAAATCTATGGATTCAAGAAGATATGGATTCAAGAAGATATATTGGATTTATACGAGTGTAATATGATCAACATCATCTTGGATTGAATTAGTAGGAAGAAAACAAAGCTATTGGAGTAATAGAAATGTTGTTTGTGTAAGGTCCAATGATATATCTCGCTTGAATTCTAGGTCGGAGTTAAACTTGAGATTGGGCACTTGGATTTGTGATATTTTGACATGAGCTTGAAATCGAGAACTTTAGGGTGTAGCATGATCAACTTTGAGATATATTGAATTTATATAGGTATAGTTTGATTAGCATGAATATTGGTGGACTATTGGATCATCTTGGATATTACTAGTTGGATTCAAGGTTGGAGATAACTTGAGCACTTGGATTTGTGATATGTTGACCAAAGCTTAGTAGCTTGTATGTGCCCCATATGGATATGAGCATGGAGATGATACAAATGGATCATAGGTTGACTTTGATGATTTTGCTAGCCCTCCCAAAGGATGTTACGAGTAGAGGATCATGGGAAGATGATTTGGATTACTTAGAATGGTTCACAATTTCAAAGTGGTATGAGCCTTGTTGGAGGAGCTGATCTTGCTTTTATCATGTGTTCAAGGCCTGTTAGATGAAGTTGTAGGTGGGTAGTACTTATGAAGTGATATTATATTGGCGGATAAATAGACTTTGATAACCTTGGAACAATTTGGATTTACTTTGATGATTTTGCTAGCCCTCCCCAAGAATGTTATGAGTACAAGATCATCATGAGAGGATGATTTGGATTAATTAGTTTAGATGGCAATTTCAATTGGTATGAGCCTTGTTGGAGTGGTGATGTTGCTTTTATCATGTGTTTGTGCTCCTTTGGATGAAGTAGTAGGTGGAGGGTATCACTTTGAAGTGATACTATATTGGTGAATAAATAGATTTGTTATAACCTTGGAACAATTTGGATTTACTTATGTGATTGTGATCTTGAAAAAAAATCTAGTGGATAAATAACTTCTAATTTTTGGATCTATAGTAATCCCATGGAGGCTGAGGTAGTTGCAGAGGAGCGATGAGATAGCACATGAGAAGCTTTATTCGATCGCCTGAAGATCGACATTGCCGCAACGGCTTGGCGCAAAGCCCGTTGCGGCTGACAGGGTTTTCACCCTCTCCCACACCTCTCGTGCATTTTTCATTTCCCTCCAATTCGGCTTGGTGTCCTTCCCTTGTTTGCGGGTTCTGTGCCACTGACTTGATCCGGCATCACACGTTCTCCCGCTGTGCGTCCTTGGCCTTGGCGGTAGGTAACGTCGTGCTCTCGGGCTGTGTCTCGTGGGTTAGCCATTGCGGTGCCGACTGCCTGTGTGGCTATGGCGGCGCCCAACAGGGAAACATGAGATGTTGTGGGATTGAGACATCGCACATAGCAACCCGAAGCTGTGCAAAGGATGCTTGACGGACTGGCAGGGAGCGGATTGCACATGAGGTATGGCAGAAGGGATGAAAACATTGTTGGGAGTGGAGTGTCATTGACGTCATACATTGTACTTGGAGCCAAGCGTTGAGGGGATGGCAGGAAGATGGTTGGATCATCGTTATGATTACTACCTTTAGAGATTGAAACTGGAGAACTTTAGAGGCGTAGTATGATCAATCGGAGAAAATATATATGAGTGTAATATATGGAGTAATAGAAATTTTGTTCGTGTTAGGTTCAATGATATATCTGCTTGGATTCTAGGTCGGAGTTAAACTTGAGAATGGGCACTTGGATTTGTGATATTTTGAGATGAGCTTGAAACCAAGAACTTTAGGGTGTAGCATGATGAACTCGAGATGTAGGTTGGACACTAGGTTGGAGATAACTTGAGCACTTGGATTTGTGATATTTTGACCTAAGCTTAGTAGCTTGTATGTGCCCCATATGGATATGAACATGGAGATGATACGAACGGATTGTAGTTGGTAGACTTTGACGGTTTTGCTAGCCCTCCCCAAGAATTTTACGAGTACAAGATCATGGGAGGATGATTTGGATTAATTAGAATAGATGGCAATTTCAGTGGTATGAGCCTTGTTGGAGGAGTTGATCTTGCTTTTATTATGTGTTTGTGCTCCTTTTGATGCAGTAGGAGGAGGGTAGTATTTATGAAGTGATATTATATTGGTGGATAAACTAATCTTTAATAATCTTGGAACAATTTGGATTTATATAGGTGATTGTGATCTTGAAAAAATCATGGATAAATAACTTCTAATACAAGATCATGGGAGGATGATTTGGATTAATTAGAATAGATGGCAATTTCAAAGTGGTATAAGCCTTGTTGGAGGAGTTGATCTTGCTTTTATTATGTGTTTGTGCTCCTTTTGATGCGAGTAGGAGGAGGGTAGTATTTATGAAGTGATATTATATTGGTGGATAAACTAATCTTTAATAATCTTGGAACAATTTGGATTTATATAGGTGATTGTGATCTTGAAAAAAATACGTGGATAAATAACTTCTAATTTTTGGATCTATAGTCATCCAATGGAAGCTTGCTTTATCTTTGGACTTACATAACCATGATATGGGCTTGGTTGGATCCTCGTTATGATTTGTACTTGATGCACTCCTTCGTAGATTGAACCGGAGAACTTTAAGGTGTAGTATGATCAATCGGAGAAATATTGGATTTATATGAGTATAATATGATCAACAAGATTGTGAAAATTGATGGACTCTAACATCATCTTGGATTGAAATAGTAGCAAGAAAACAAAGATATTGGAGTAATTAGAAATGTTGTTTGCGTTAGGTTCAAAGTGATATATCTGCTTTCGGATTCTAGGTCGGAGTTAAACTTGAGATTGGGCATTTGGATTTGTGATATTTTCACACGAGCTTAAAACCGGAGAACTTTAGGGTGTAGCTTGAAGAACCTGAGATATGTTGGGTTTATATAGGTATAGTATGATTAGCATGAATGTGGTATTGGTAGGATGTTGGATCATCTTGGATATTACTAGTTGGATTATAGGTTGGAGATAACTTGAGCACTTGGATTTGTGATATTTTGACCTAAATTTAGTGGCTTGTATGTGCCCCATATGGAGCATGAAGATGATACAAATGGATCATAGTTGGTAGACTTTGATGATTTTGCTAGCCCTCCCGAAGAATGTTACAGTACAAGATCATCATGGGAGGATGATTTGGATTAATTAGAATAGATGACAATTTTAGTGGTATGAGCCTTGTTGGAGCGGTGATCTTGCTTTTATTATGTTTGTGCTCCTTTAGATGCGGTAGTAGTATGAGGGTAGTACTTATGAATTGATATTATATTGGTGGATAGATGGATCTTTAATAACCTTGGAACAATTCGGATTTACTTAGGTATTTGTGATCTTGAAAAAATCGATGGATAAATAACTTATAATTTTTGGACCTATGGTCATCTAGTGGAAGCTTGCTTTATAATCGGACTTAGATAACCATGATAGTGGACTTAGATAACCATGATTTGTACTAGATTCACACCTTTAGAGATTGAACCGAGAACTTTAGAGTGTAGTATGATCAATCGAAGATATATTGGATTTATACGTGTAATATGATCAACATGATTGTGAAAATCTATGGATTCAAGAAGATATGGATTCAAGAAGATATATTGGATTTATACGAGTGTAATATGATCAACATCATCTTGGATTGAATTAGTAGGAAGAAAACAAAGCTATTGGAGTAATAGAAATGTTGTTTGTGTAAGGTCCAATGATATATCTCGCTTGAATTCTAGGTCGGAGTTAAACTTGAGATTGGGCACTTGGATTTGTGATATTTTGACATGAGCTTGAAATCGGAGAACTTTAGGGTGTAGCATGATCAACTTTGAGATATATTGAATTTATATAGGTATAGTTTGATTAGCATGAATATTGGTGGACTATTGGATCATCTTGGATATTACTAGTTGGATTCAAGGTTGGAGATAACTTGAGCACTTGGATTTGTGATATGTTGACCAAAGCTTAGTAGCTTGTATGTGCCCCATATGGATATGAGCATGGAGATGATACAAATGGATCATAGGTTGACTTTGATGATTTTGCTAGCCCTCCCAAAGGATGTTACGAGTAGAGGATCATGGGAAGATGATTTGGATTACTTAGAATGGTTCACAATTTCGGTGGTATGAGCCTTGTTGGAGGAGCTGATCTTGCTTTTTATCATGTGTTTGCGCTCTGTTAGATGAAGTTGTAGGTGGGTAGTACTTATGAAGTGATATTATATTGGCGGATAAATAGACTTTGATAACCTTGGAACAATTTGGATTTACTTTGATGATTTTGCTAGCCCTCCCAAGAATGTTATGAGTACAAGATCATCATGAGAGGATGATTTGGATTAATTAGTTTAGATGGCAATTTCAGTGGTATGAGCCTTGTTGGAGTGGCTGATGTTGCTTTTATCATGTGTTTGTGCTCCTTTGGATGAAGTAGTAGGTGGAGGGTATCACTTTGAAGTGATACTATATTGGTGAATAAATAGATTTGTTATAACCTTGGAACAATTTGGATTTACTTATGTGATTGTGATCTTGAAAAAAATCTAGTGGATAAATAACTTCTAATTTTTGGATCTATAGTAATCCCATGGAGGCTGAGGTAGTTGCAGAGGAGCGATGAGATAGCACATGAGAAGCTTTATTCGATCGCCTGAAGATCGACATTGCCGCAACGGCTTGGCGCAAAGCCCGTTGCGGCTGACAGGGTTTTCACCCTCTCCCACACCTCCCGTGCATTTTTCATTTCCCTCCAATTCGGCTTGGTGTCCTTCCCTTGTTTGCGGGTTACGTACATCGACTTGATCCGGCATCACACGTTCTCCGCAAGCGCCCTTGGCCTTGGCGGTAGGTAACGTCGTGCTCTCGGCCAGGTCTCGTGGGTTAGCCATTGCGGTGCCGATCGCTCAGGTGGCTATGGCGAACAATGTGGAAACATGAGATGTTGTGGGATTGAGACATCGCACATAGCAACCCGAAGCCAGGCAAAGGATGCCGGACGGACTGGCAGGGAGCGGATTGCACATGAGGTATGGCAGAAGGGATGAAAACATTGTTGGGAGTGGAGTGTCATTGACGTCATACATTGTACTTGGAGCCAAGCGTTGAGGGGATGGCAGGAAGATGGTTGGATCATCGTTATGATTACTACCTTTAGAGATTGAAACTGGAGAACTTTAGGGCGTAGTATGATCAATCGGAGAAAATATATATGAGTGTAATATATGGAGTAATAGAAATTTTGTTCGTGTTAGGTTCAATGATATATCCGCTTGGATTCTAGGTCTGAGTTAAACTTGAGAATGGGCACTTGGATTTGTGATATTTTGAGATGAGCTTGAAACCCAAGAACTTTAGGGTGTAGCATGATGAACTGAGATGTAGGTTGGACACTAGGTTGGAGATAACTTGAGCACTTGGATTTGTGATATTTTGACCTAAGCTTAGTAGCTTGTATGTGCCCCATATGGATATGAACATGGAGATGATCTGAACGGATTGTAGTTGGTAGACTTTGTGGTTTTGCTAGCCCTCCCAAGAATTTTACGAGTACAAGATCATGGGAGGATGATTTGGATTAATTAGAATAGATGGCAATTTCAGTGGTATGAGCCTTGTTGGAGGAGTTGATCTTGCTTTTATTATGTGTTTGTGCTCCTTTTGATGCAGTAGTAGGAGGAGGGTAGTATTTATGAAGTGATATTATATTGGTGGATAAACTAATCTTTAATAATCTTGGAACAATTTGGATTTATATAGGTGATTGTGATCTTGAAAAAAAATCTGTGGATAAATAACTTCTAATACAAGATCATGGGAGGATGATTTGGATTAATTAGAATAGATGGCAATTTCAATTGGTATGAGCCTTGTTGGAGGAGTTGATCTTGCTTTTATTATGTGTTTGTGCTCCTTTTGATGCGATAGTAGGAGGAGGGTAGTATTTATGAAGTGATATTATATTGGTGGATAAACTAATCTTTAATAATCTTGGAACAATTTGGATTTATATAGGTGATTGTGATCTTGAAAAAAATCTGTGGATAAATAACTTCTAATTTTTGGATCTATAGTCATCCAATGGAAGCTTGCTTTATCTTTGGACTTACATAACCATGATATGGGCTTGGTTGGATCCTCGTTATGATTTGTACTTGATGCACTCCTTCGTAGATTGAACCTGGAGAACTTTAAGGTGTAGTATGATCAATCGGAGAAATATTGGATTTATATGAGTATAATATGATCAACAAGATTGTGAAAATTGATGGACTCTAACATCATCTTGGATTGAAATAGTAGCAAGAAAACAAAGATATTGGAGTAATTAGAAATGTTGTTTGCGTTAGGTTCAGTGATATATCTGCTCGGATTCTAGGTCGGAGTTAAACTTGAGATTGGGCATTTGGATTTGTGATATTTTCACACGAGCTTAAAACCGGAGAACTTTAGGGTGTAGCTTGAAGAACCTGAGATATGTTGGGTTTATATAGGTATAGTATGATTAGCATGAATGTGGTATTGGTAGGATGTTGGATCATCTTGGATATTACTAGTTGGATTATAGGTTGGAGATAACTTGAGCACTTGGATTTGTGATATTTTGACCTAAATTTAGTGGCTTGTATGTGCCCCATATGGAGCATGAAGATGATAAAAATGGATCATAGTTGGTAGACTTTGATGATTTTGCTAGCCCTCCCGAAGAATGTTACGAGTACAAGATCATCATGGGAGGATGATTTGGATTAATTAGAATAGATGACAATTTTAGTGGTATGAGCCTTGTTGGAGCAGCTGATCTTGCTTTTATTATGTTTGTGCTCCTTTAGATGCAGTAGTAGTATGAGGGTAGTACTTATGAATTGATATTATATTGGTGGATAGATGGATCTTTAATAACCTTGGAACAATTCGGATTTACTTAGGTATTTGTGATCTTGAAAAATCTGATGGATAAATAACTTATAATTTTTGGACCTATGGTCATCTAGTGGAAGCTTGCTTTATACTGGACTTAGATAACCATGATAGTGGACTTAGATAACCATGATTTGTACTAGATTCACACCTTTAGAGATTGAAACTGGAGAACTTTAGAGTGTAGTATGATCAATCGAAGATATATTGGATTTATACGTGTAATATGATCAACATGATTGTGAAAATCTATGGATTCAAGAAGATATATTGGATTTATACGAGTGTAATATGATCAACATCATCTTGGATTGAATTAGTAGGAAGAAAACAAAGCTATTGGAGTAATAGAAATGTTGTTTGTGTAAGGTCCAATGATATATCTGCTTGAATTCTAGGTCGGAGTTAAACTTGAGATTGGGCACTTGGATTTGTGATATTTTGACATGAGCTTGAAACTGGAGAACTTTAGGGTGTAGCATGATCAACCTGAGATATATTGAATTTATATAGGTATAGTTTGATTAGCATGAATATTGGTGGACTATTGGATCATCTTGGATATTACTAGTTGGATTCAAGGTTGGAGATAACTTGAGCACTTGGATTTGTGATATTTTGACCTATGCTTAGTAGCTTGTATCTGCCCCATATGGATATGAGCATGGAGATGATACAAATGGATCGTAGTTGGTAGACTTTGATGATTTTGCCAGCCCTCCCCGGGAATGTTACGAGTACAAGATCATCATGGGAGGATGATTTGGATTAATTTGAACAGATGGAAATTTCTGTGGTATGTGTGCCTTGTTGGAGCAGCTGATCACGTTTTTATTATGTGTTTGTGCTCATTTAGATGCAGTAGTAGCAGTAGCATAGTACTTATGCAAAGATGAATCCAAGGGCGAAGGTTTGGTCTTGCAGCTTTTCTAAATCTACTATTTTCCAATTCATCGTAACTTTGTCATCCTTTAAAATTATCTTACTGGGCAACATTTTATATCCAGATTTATCTGCAAAGGTGCAACAATGGAGATTCAAACTAATGTCGCATCCTACAACCAAAAAACACTATGCTCCAGTTCTAACTCTTACCACTTATTTTTATTTCATGTAGCTACTTGTTCATGTCTTTGATTTAGGTTATTTGCTTCTGCCCTCCTTGTGATTGCAGATTTAATTTAAGCCCAGACCATGTTGGCAGTGAGTCGGAATCAGTTAAAATCGTTATGTTCTCAAGTTGTCTCTTGCTCTGTTTCTCTTGCCTACAGATACATTTATTCATTTTCGCTGACCGGCTATGTTCTATTGTAATTCGAGTTCGAATGTTTATTTTGTAGCCCTGCTTTGTGCTGTCCTAATTCAAGTTGCGCCGCTACAAAATGCTGCTAGTTTAACTGCTGTAAGCGCAGCAATAGGAGCAGCTAAGCTCGCATGGAACGTATGCCCTGTTGCAGCCTCGCAGGTACCCACAGTCGTCTCTCTCTCTTTTGATCTGATCCCCACAAATTCTCAGCTTTATTTCTGTGGATTCTGTTTTATTTATGCTTGCTATGTGTTTGATAAAAATCCAAGCAGGCTGAGGCAAAGATTTTGTGCTTAGGTTTTTACTCAAGTATTTCATCTTTTTCTGAAGTTTAGCTTCAATGAACTGAAATTTTTTGGCATCCCTTTTTCTCCTGCAGGTCATTATCATCTCATCTCACCACACTCATGCAACATAACCTGGTGAGTTCACTCCTTACTCATTCTATGTACCAGTTCCGTAGCTTTATTCACTGAACTGAGATGATGTTTGCGTTCAGTTAGATGCTGCTTGCTCGATTTTGACTGTGCCGTCGGCCCCCTCCTTTCTCCCCGTGCCGCCGGCCCCATCCTTTCTGCCCGCGCTGGAGCAGAGATGCCTCAGTAGGGGCAGAACACCGGGGCTTTATCTCTCCTTGTCTAGCACCGGCCGGTGAACAAGACGGAGGGTAGCCAAGGTCGCCTCAAATGGCCGCTGCTCTTCTCCGGCTTGGACCAGAACCCCGGCGTATGGGTAAGTGCAGAGGAGCGAGCAGAGAAGATGGTGCAGCCAGCCTCCTCCTCTCTCCCCCTCCCCTTGCCGCGAGCAGAGCAGATGGTGAAGCCGGCCTCCTCCTCTCTCTCCCTCCCCTTGCTCTCACTAGCTTTCGGCACCCTCCTCGCCATTGGCTGCATACCCAGGTTCATCTTTCTCTTTCTCTGCCCCTTTATCTCTTATTTATTTGATTTGATCTGAGAATAGGATCACTAGCGATATGTATTTTAGATTTAGGTCTTCAGAAAGAGTATGGGATGTCTGAGGCAAGCTTTTTATCCATGCATTTTTTCCTATTGCAATATTTAACTGATTTCGGAATAGAAGATCTGGAAATATTCCTTGCAGATTTAGGCCTGCAATTCATGTGTTTGTTAAGGAGCTCCTTCAGTTAGTATGCTTGAATATCTGAGGTAATTCTGCATTCTGACATGTTCTCCTTCATCTCTCTTTATGTTCTACAGATAATTGATGAAAAAACTTTGATAAATAAATACCAGCGCCGTCTCATCGTCTTCATCGACATGAGCATCACTGTCAGTCCACGCGTCCATGCCTCCCCATGTACCATGCTGGAGTGGCCGCCACCTGGTTGAGGTATCGCGCCGCCGCTGCCGCCGCTGCCCGGGTCCATCCTCTCCTCCTGCTGAGGTCGCATGTTTGTCGAGGCAGCAAGACACCTCGGTTTTCTTTTCTTTTTCACTATTTCTGTTCTTCCACTTGTTTCTTCTTCCTGGACTTCCCTGTCCGCTGAAATTGCAGGCTGAGGGGAGCACCATGAGGATGAGGAGGTCAGTGGCTGATATAGAGAGCTCCTCGAACGAGGAAGTAGGAGCAACTCGAAGATGTCATTTTTCAGGTATGTTCACCGGAAGAGGGGTTACTATTTTGGCATGTCCAGTTAGTTCATGTAACCTTTGCATCTAACTCTTGCTAGCTTGTCCAGATTGCATACATGGTATTGATGTGTTGGTAAAGTCCTTTTAGATGAAAAGAAAGTGCCTTTTTCTTTCTATATAGTTGACCTGTGAATATTTATATTAATGAACGCCTTTTTCTTTCTATATAGTTGACCTGTGAATATTTATATTAATGAATGTAAGAGTTTTCTGAATTTTATCTTCTCGTTTGCAGTTTTGATGGGAATCACTACAAATAGTTATGTTCATGAATGTAAGAGTTTTCTGAATCTTACCTCTCATTTGCAGTTTTGATGGGAATCGCTACAACAACAATTAGAAGAGACTGCATTGCGCGTTCAGAACCAATTTCTAGGGGTATGTACAAGCTGTTTTTATTCCATCTTGGTTTTAAATTGGTTAATTAGCATAGCATATTGATTGTTGAGCTTTATTTCATCTACATTTGGTTCTGAACATGTGTGCTTTTAAGAAACTTTGTATTTTTCCCTATTTTGAAGAGCCCACAAAGAGACTAAAAAAATGGTGGTAGGCATGTCCAGAATGTCGAAAGCTTCATTTTGGTCCATTGGATAGTTTATAGCTTTGTCACTGGAGGGTAGGTTGTCACATAGGGGTTGCTGCTTGTGAAAATTATATACAGCCATGAGTCCCTGACAAAATAATCGCAGCTTGTGAAAATTATATACAGCCATGAATGCGGGAGCAGCGATTCGGTGCTCGAGCTCAGCTGAGCCCGAAATCGCTGGCGTCCGCCCCTTGCTTGGGGTTCGAGTAATTCGCTCTGAGCAGCCTGACAGGAGGCGCTGGAAAAAGGACGTACGGTCTGTATACGGTATGGAATAGTGCGTGGTCGTGGGCCCAAATCGTATGCGCATGGAGGCCATGAGCGCGCGGGCGTCTTGGTCCGTGGCCCAGATAGTTGTGTTCAATTCTGAGCCGCTGAGGCCCCCATCCGAAACACACACATGCGCATCCCCCAAATCCCATTCCCCCGCACCGCCCCCAGCCCCAGGACAACCCTACCAAAATCCGTTCATTAGCTGCGGCGGACGCTGTCCTTCGCCGGCGACGAACTAATGGAAGACGGTGGTTGAGAGTTTTTGCTGGATTTCGTCGACAGGTTAGTGCCTCCTTCCTCGATTTAGATCTGGAGATTCCATAGATTTGTTTCTAAGCTGTCAGACTAGGGGTCTGACTCCACATCCGTCCGTGTGCTGTAGGTTCCCACTCCGGGGAGGAGTTCGCCGCCAGCCTAGAACACCCAAATCCGGTCCCTCTCGCTGTGCTGTGGACGGGCGAAGCCAACCCTGCTGCGCCGACACCCATGACTGGTAAGACTTGAGGGGGAACCGAAGGTGTCTGTGGTGTGGTGCTTTGAAGTTGGCCGGGCCAGTACTTTGGCTTGTTAACTGGATCGGGGACAAAGCAGCAGGAACTGTTGCTCTTTCTCACCCCCCTCCTTCCACCTGTTCGACGCATATCTTCTGTCTCGGACCCACTCAAGAACAGAGCAGGAGCGGCTGCGTCCATGGAAGGCCTCGAGTTCTTCTTCGAAAAGGTCGATTGAATGGAATAATGCTTGTACTGTCCGGTTAAATATGGCATTGGCAAGGCATTCAACACCCTCCCCTTGGTGTCATTAGCTTTTTATTTACCTTTTGCTAGATCCAGGGTAGCTGATGCCTGATGGTTGGAATCCTGCGTTTGTAGGTTGCCGAGGAGCGGTTATATTGGCAACATGTTTGCCGTTGGAGTTTTAGCTGAATGGCATCCTCGAGAAAGATCTCGCTCTCCTGCTGCTAATTCCAAAGCATTCAGAAGATGCTGGTGAGCAAGTTGTTCACCTGGTCGTGGGGGACGGAAGCTACTCAGGATGCACAACAGAGACAAAAAAGCTGGACGATATGTACTCTAGGGACAATGTGTCATTGTGGCTGATTCAGATGTGCTGCAGCATTCATATACTATGCTGGAAGAGGGGGGTGAGGAAGGAGTTGGCCTTGGAAAGTACAACGGTGGCTCTTGGACGAAAAGGTATTGTTGCGACTAGGCTAATCTGTTTAATGGTTTAGCAATCTTTACATGTGAAAATTGAACTCACGCTCTTGTGCAGAAATCAATTCCATGAACTTGATATATAATATACATCGTTACTTCTGGCCTATGTAGTTGTTTTTTAGATAAAGAATTCGATTTTAATTGGCTTTAATTGTTCTTGCCGTGCTTTTTGTCGCGCCTGATCTGGATATGCAGTGTTAGTGTATCAATCAGAATTTTAGTCCGATGTTGTATTGGTTAGTTAATTTAGGCATAGTAAATATAGGAATATTGGTCTAAATGGGTGGCACAATTTAAATTTAATGTGTCGCAACAAAACATTTTTCCTGGGCGCTTGATTTATAGTCTTTCGTTATGCAGGGTAATGGTTGCCAAAAATCATGATGAAAGAGACAGGGACCCAAACAGGTTCCACAGTAGAGCCCTCTCTGCCAGCTTATGCTGACAAGAAGTCGGGGGCTGTTGTTAATCCAGCCACCGGAACGAGTTTCAATTCTCTTGAGGCTTATGATTTCTACAACCCTTACTCATGGGAAAGTGGATTTGGTGTTTGATGCCCAAGAGCAGACTTAATGTTCATAGGGAGAAGTGCATGCATGAAATAGAGTACGGCTATGTGGTACGTCAGTTGTTAGTTTTCTGAATTTTGTTTCGGCACAGATCCTTTTTTTTTCTGGTCCTTGTGCTTTTAAAAAATATAATTCAGAATGCTGACGCTCATGCGCATGCTTGTATGATGTTAAGGGCAATCTGTTAAGGGATAACAGTCGATCATCACGTTGCGGCAACACGGCGATGATAAGGTTGCTCCGGTCAGATGACAACAGGTATTATGTGGCCGAGCACATGATAGATCACAATCACCGAGTGATAGTTATTAGAATGGGTTTGGAAGGAAATTTGCGAGGAGCCTGGCTCTGCTTAACTTGTTGTGGACGAGACGGCATATATGGTTGACCATAAAATTGCTCACGGTGTACAGCTCCTAGTTTTTGTGAGCCAAAAAAAGTAAGCAAGTGGAGTGGCTCCTCAGAGTGAAGCGATCAAGAGCTCTTGTGTGACCATGGCATCCCTGTCAAGCTTGCGTGCTTCTGATGCAAGTCTATTCCTCTGATTTTTGTTGTTTCATTATTCTTTATATTGTGTTAGAAATGATGCTCTGTCTTTTAACATATTTCTGGTGGTGTGGTGTAGGGTGGTGTACGAGGTGATAGTAAGAGATGAAGGACTGGAATTTGAGTGTGAGTGCGGACAATTTGAGCACACAGGGGTGTTATGCTGCCATGTACTAAGGGTAAATCCGCTACTAGATTTCGTACTCTGCCACTCTGCGCGTTTTCAGATAGGGTTCTGATTTGCCTGCCATTTGTCAATCTTGTCCAGGTGATGGATGTTCTCCACTTGGAGGAGGATCCCGCATAGCACATCGTGAAGGATGGACCAAAGACGCAAGGATCATACTGCCCGCGCACCTCGTTTATTACCAGAAAAAACAGTCGGTAAATCTGTCATTCACATGCAGGTATTCGACTCTGTATATGCAAGCAATGGATGTTGTTCGCCTGGGTGACGCAAGTGCGGAAGCGTTTGTGCATATGTGAGCTGGTCTGAAGGCGTTGATGGTGAGTGGGGCACCATTTGCAGAGAAAAGGGATGGTTTGGGTTTTTAGGACCATTTGGCAAATCTGCCACTAGGGAAGCTTCCTGGCAATGGAGGGGTTGCATTTTTATGGAATGGTGCCGCAGAGCATGAAGACAGTGGGTGCCTCTCGGTGAATGTGAATGCACTTCAAGGACTAGCTGCTCCAGAGAAGCAGAGGGGTATCGGCAGGCCGACTAATAGCTAAGGGATTTTCGGTGTGTTCTGGTGAGCAATGGTGCACGCTTGTTCCTCTGTTACTAGAGTTGAGGCCTCGTGTATAGTTGAGTAGACTGTACTATATCTTTAATGTGATTTACTTTGTTTGTATTGGGGGAAGCACAGTGTTTTCGAATGCTGAGGAGCACGCAGCATCCCAACTGTGTGTTTTTAGTGTGAGGTCGAGTGGTGTACAGCTTGCATGAGATTGGTGATGAACATGGTTGCTGGTGATCTGCTCATGCGGCGAGTTAGTGTGCCGGAGGCGGCTCAGCCTGGCACAGAACAGTGCCTGATCCGTTCTCGAATTTCCTGTTCTGCCTCTCCCTTTCGGTTGTCTACTCATTTAATGCGCCTGCTGGCTGGCTTTATTTTCCCCTCCATACAGCTGCTATACAGAGCACAATACAAAACTGGTCACACATCCACATGCCACCTGATGGTTGTGATTTCAGGATCAGCTGAGCCTGGGCTCAGAAACCAATATTCGCATGAATGCTCCATAGTTCTACATGCAACACAGCTAATTACTGAATCTGCAATGCATGCTTATTTCTGGCAGAAGCTTAGTGGATGAATTAGCATTGTGTAAGTCTGTCTAAGCTCCTGTCTCTTTTCTTTCTATAAACTGGAAGGCCAGGATAGATTTCTTAATACCATTTTGGGATTGTTTGAGCACTGAATAATGTTAACAGGTTTCCCGTTTCTCATTTCTTAATACCATTTTGGGATTGTTTGAGCACTATACCAATGTTTTGCTTTCTGCTAAAGTCAAAGATATTGTATCCAATGTTTTTAAATTGCCAACACATGCCAAATTCTGCATATTCGTTCCATGGAGAGTGCGGAAGTAATGTAATAATGTGGCACCGAGATTAGCGAGTGACGCCTACTTCCAGTATATAGAGTTTATCAAAATGCACATGAGTTGTCCTGTCAAATGTTCAGAAAACTGTTATGTGTTAAAACTGCTGCCAGATTAGTTCACATGTGTCTTTCTCTTTACATAATTTGTTGCTTCTTACTGAACTTTACGCTGCATTTCTCTGAACTTTCTTGCTTGCTTGACTGCGTCGCCTCAACTTTGGCTTGCGTTCTTCCCTCTCCCATACGGTAGCCGTCTAGGCTCTCTTCCAGCGCTTGCTCGGATCATCCGACAAGGCTCTCTGCCAGATGCCTAATTCTTATTTTCTGATGTTTTGTGTGCAGGATTATGGCAAGGAGCAGTGGTCGTTCGGGTTCTTGGGGAACGGCATGCACAGGTTAACTCGGAAATTCAGAATTCAGTCTTCGTATTGACATCCGAGAGGAAGAGAAGTGCTGCAGAGACGTGTTTTATTTCAAAGTGACGATACTTACAAAGTAAACCATGCTTTGTCAACCGAATATGTGTATGTATGTATAGGCAATAAAGGCGTAGAACAGAGTCTTTACTTCTCTTCCAATGGATCTCCTAGCGAAATGAAGATATGGATAGGTGCTACTGAAGTAGCCAACATATACTTATTATGGAGGAGAGCTTGTGGGTGTACATAATAGGGAAGCAAGTGAGATCCCGAGAAAATACGCATACAAGTATATCGCAAGGTGAATGCTATATTATTCTTAAATGAAAATTACACTAGGTTGACTTTTAATATAGTTGGAGCATCCTTTTTTCAACAGTCTAATTACTCCATGTAATTACTGCATCCATTTTGGTATGTGATACTGCAAGTGTAAATTCAAGAAAAAAACTATGTTGTTTAGTGTGAGCTGCAAATTTAGTTTTTGTTGGTGGATTTCCTCAACCATATTTTCGTTGCATAGAGTGGACTTGGCAGGAGTCTATTATTCAGCTCCGTTCTATGTTTGGAGAGCACTCTCTCTTTTTCCCTTTTGTGGGAAAAATATTTTATAGAGAACTCTGCACTAACCCATGATTAGTAGCTGTGATATATGATGATTATCCAATGACAAAACTGTTACAGAAACCTTCATTTTGAAAAGGAATCATGACCTAAGGTCTTTCTATACATTTTCCTGGCTAATTTGATATATATTTTGCATTTCATCTTCTATTTCAGCTAAATTCTTGCCAGCATGCTATTTACCACATATACGCACTTTAGCCTGCACAATTGACGGACCTGCTACAGTTCAGTAGGAAATTTCAAGCATGGACCAAGGAAACAAGATGCTGATGGAGTGTCATGTATTGCTGCTACCTGATTTTCTGTGAGCTTTCAAATTAGTTCTACGCTGTCCTTCAACAAATGCTTTGTATAATCCAGAAGAATTGGTATCTGCATAGGCAATTGGTACCGCGGTGCGCTTGCTTAGGCCATCTAACATATGGGTAGAGATAGAGTTTACCCGGATAAGGGGATATAGAGATTGTAGGCCAATGTATCATTAACTGTACAATATGAAATAACTCAAGTGTCAATATCAAATGTTCTTCTCTTTACATAGACAAAAGGGATAATGTGTTTTACTTAATATATATAAATTGACATGCCATAGATATTTATGGTACTCCCTCCGTTTCAGTTTACAAGTCCTGCGCGTATACCTAGGTTGCCAATTTTATCACCCTAATATAAACTATATAACACAAAAATTATACCGTGTGAAAATAAAATATCTAAAGTTTATATTGGTATATTTTTTGTAATATATGACTTGTATTAGGTTAGTCAAATTGATGACCTAGGGGTATGCGCACGCCCTGTAAACTGAGAGAGAGGGAGTACGATGCCTTTCCCACACATTCAATGGACAGTCCACTTCCATGTTTATTTCTTCTTACACCCAGAATATTTCTCTCTTGCAAGTATTGACTGAAAGATTAGCAATAAAATTATTAGAAGAGTTTATTCTTGCGTACATTGAAGCACTATAATGTCTACCATTCAGTTACAGTTTAAAGTTCATATATATTAATAGTATTATAGGTTGTTTTTATATTTTTATCAATTGAAGCTTTCTTATTAGATTTTTTTCGAGCTGGCTTCCTTCTCAACATCCTATACTAATATAGGTTATTGGATAAAGTTCTGTACTGATAGGCCAAAACTTTGTGGTCGCCCAGGCTATTCAGCCTTTAATCATATTTAACATCATCAGGTAAGTAAAGATGTCATGATCAGAAGTTATTGGCTATCTGCTATATATATGCGCATAATTTGATAAACTACATTGCGCATTCGATTGGTTTCAGGAACAATAGATTTTCTTAAATTCTTTTAACTCAATGTGAAAATGAACATTGATGTTTTTTGCCCCTCGAAGGAGACGAGGTTTAATATTTGCTTACATGACCAGGAACATTAGGAGATGTTCAAATGACTAGTTAAAGATGAAGAGTTATTTGCATAGATGATAGCTTTCTTTTCTGTACAAAGATGATGGCTATACCCACAGTATTGCTCTTATTACCTTCTTTTGATGTAGACCTTAGCTCATTTTCTTAGCAAAAAAAATTCTGAACTTATTGTGCGCACATGCTTATTTGGCCAATCAGGATAATAATAATTTTGCGATTTTTCTACAAGTTTTATCAGTTTATTGTTTTCAGAATTAGAATCTTGCTGATTAACCTATCTGCATTTTTAGTTCAGTAGCTACCTACATGAGGTAGGTCCAAGTGTCAAAAAAAACATGAGGTAGGTCCATTAACTCTTTTGTAGAACCAGATTGTTGATATTTCCTCAGAAGTAAAAATGTTACCTTTTCCTTTACTTGCTTACTTGAAACCAGACTATTAGGTACTCACCTTCCAAGATATATAAACAACCAAAAATATCACGTGAGGCTATTCTTGGTTCTTGATCAAACAACCAACACTCTGGTGTATAGGGTCTCTGGACAAACAAGCTCGAGGAGGCCATTGTTTGGTGCAGCCCACGACGACAACCACACCATTGACCACTGAAGCAAGGTCCTTATATGGTCACTGAAGAAATAATCTTTTCTTCCGACAGAAGGGCACTTTTCTTGAATCTTTGTCAGTGTCTGTTGTAATTTACTATCATCCCTAAGACAAACTTGATTCTGTGTTGCCGTTCTTTATCTATATTGTTTAACCAAAATTACTCCCTCGGTAAAGAAATATAAGAGCGTTGATCGTAGGGAGTACTACTGTGACATGATAACATATACTCCTTCCGTCCCAAAATAAGTGACTCGACTTTGTACTAACTTTAATATAAAGTTAGTACAAAGTCGAGTCACTTATTTTGGGATGGAGGGAGTATGATGCAATGAACAATATTCCTAAGAACTGCACGGACACAGTGCTTTATCATGTCTTGAGCACATTTTATTTATTGTGTTTCCCATGTGTACAACTGCTTGTAAGCTACTATGATTACATTCTTACATTATTAAGCAAATATTTGCATTTAGCTCTTGGTTTGAATTGGACTTTGCGCCATTTGGTGCAGCGGGATACAAAATATTGCTACATTGGAAATCATCTTCTCTCAAATAACCAAGGGTCTGACATGGTATCTTGCGCCATTTGGTGCAAAACAACATTTGTTTTCTGGATTCAATTTTGGTTCTTTAAAAAGATAGTCCGATAGTGATCTTAATGGAACATTGCATTTTTCAATTCAAGTTGCTTGTACAATTGGCAAATAAATTTGTATCACTATCTATTTTATTTTCTGGATTCAGTTTTGGTTCTTTAAAAAAAATTAGCCGGATAGTGATCTTAATGAAACATTGCATTTTTCAATTCAAGTTGCTGGTACAATTGGCAAATAAATTTGTATCACTATCTATTTTATCAGGTAAATATACCGGCATGTTGTTTGTTAGACTGTATAGCTTCTGTATATGTGTAACGTTGTACCCTTTCATTATATATATGTGATAGACTATCCTTAGAGGGTTGTGTCGGTTCCCCCAAACCTATTGTCTTACATGGTATCAGACTAGGTGAAAACGCTTCCGCCTAAACCCTACACCCCGCCGCCGCTGCCGTCCTCGTCGATCGCGCCGCGCCGCCGCCGTCCTTGTTGATCGCGTCGCCGGCGCCATGTCGGGCTCCGCCGCATCCGACTCCTCCACGGCCAGCTACTTGTCGGCCTCCCTCGCGGCTCTCCTCTCCCGGCCACTCGACTCCGCCGCGGCTGCGATACTCCCGATCGGGACGAGGAGCGTCGGCTCCTTTTTCTCCTCGTCGCCGGGCAACGCGCTGGTGGTTCACACCTCCGGCGCCACAACGGGCGCCTCTTCGCCCGCCTCCATCGACGATGCTGCCGTCGCCCCGCTGTCGGCCTCCACGTCGGCCCTGATGGCCGGCCTTGCTGCATCGGGCCTGGCTACCGCGCCGCCCGTTCCCGCGGCTGCACCCGTGGCACCTGCCTCTATGGCGTATACGCCTCCGGCAGCCTACTCCACGGGCTCCCTGCCACCGCCGCCGTTTCACTTCGGCAATCTCATCACCATCAAGTTGTCGTCGGACAACTACATCTTCTAGCGTGCGCAGGTCCTCCCGCTTCTTGGGAGCCACTACCTGCTTGACTACGTCGATGGCTCTCTCCCCTATCCCCCTACGCTGGTCGATAGCGTGCACGACGGGGTTTACAATCCGGCGCACCGTGTTTGGACGGGGCAGGACCAGGTGAACCTCTCCTCCATCCAGGGGTCGCTCACTCCGGCTGTTGCCGGACTTGTTGTCTTCGCCAAGACGTCTCATGAGGCATGGACCATCCTCGAGCGCTCGTTTGCGGCGTAGTCACAGGCTCATGTCTCTGTGCTCCGTCGTCAACTTGGGGAGTGTGACAACCTTGACTCCACGGCCACTGAGTTCTACAATAAGGTCAAGGGTCTTGCCGACACGTTGGCCTCCATCGGACAGCCGCTCACCGACTCTGAGTTCAACTCTTTCATTGTCAATGGTCTTGACGAGGAGTATGATGCCTTGGTCGAGATCATCAACGAGCGGGGCAACTCGAACCCCATGATGGCTACGAGGTCTTTTCCGCCTCCTTCTCACCGAAAGGCTGGTCGAGTCGTGCCGCTCCAAGAGCAGCGGCTCCCTCTCGGCCAAAGCCGCCACCAAGGGTGGCCGCCATCCTTTGTCATCCAGGTCTCCCTCGGGGCTGCCACCGCCGCCCGCCTCGGCCCCCCTGCTGCTGCGACATTACCGGGGGCTGGTGGTAAGCGCGTGTGTCAACTTTGTGGCATTGTGGGGCACTGGTCCTCTAAGTGTCACAAACACTTACAGAAGAGCTTTTTGGGCCTCGGAAATGATGGCAAGGACACACGCAACTTTGCGCGTCAGGTGGCCATGGCAGACCGGCCGGTGTCAACGAAGCAGCAAGGGCACACTCAGTCCTACTCTGTTGATCCCCACTGGTACACAGACTCTGGGGCAATGGAGCATCTGACGAGTGAGATGGGAAAGCTCCATACTAGCAAACCTTACCATGGCTCCAACAAGATCCACACCGCCAATGGAGCAGGTATGCATATATCTCATATTGGTCAAGCATCTCTTCTCACTAGGCATGCAAATAGGAGTCTTCAGCTTCGTAATGTGCTTAGAGTTCCCTCTGTGACACGTAATCTTCTTTCAGTTCCTAAACTCACACGTGATAATAATGTGCTTTGTGAATTTCATCCTTTTGATCTTTTTATTAAGGATCGGGGCACGAGGGACATTCTTCTTAGCGGACGGTTGTGCTAGGGCCTCTATCGTCTAGGGCATCTTGGTGTCGCTCGCGTGTTCAGTGGAGTTCGGCTATCTCCGTCACAGTGGCATGCTCATCTTGGTCACCCGGCCACACCTATCGTTCGTCATGTTTTGCGTCGTCATGAGCTTCCTAGCATGTCTAGTAATAAAGATGTAGCAAAGGTGTGATGCTTGTCGCCAAGGGAAGAGTCATCGCCTTCCTTTTTGAGTCTAGTCGTGAGGTGAAACATCCTTTAGAACTTGTTTTCCCAGATGTATGGGGTCCCGCTCAGACTTACATCGCTGGTCACAATTATTATATCAGTTTCGTTGATGCTTATAGTCGCTTTAACTGGCTTTATCTTATTAAACGCAAATCTGATGTGTTTGACATTGTTGTTCAGTTTCAAAAACATGTTGAACACCTTCTCAAGCACAAAATTGTTCATGTTCAGTCGCACGGGGGGGGGGGGAGCGAGTATAGCAACCTCAACTCCTTATTTCAGTCGCTTGGGATCGCTCACCGTTTAGCATGTCCACATACACATCAGCAGAATGGTTCTGTGGAACGTAAGCATCGTCACATTGTTGAAACTGATCTTACTCTTTTGGCCCATGCATCGGTTCCGTTTCGGTTCTGGAGTGATGCTTTCATCACTGCATGTTTTCTCATAAACCGTACTCCCACTCGTGTTTTGAATATGAAGACTCCCATTGAAGTTCTCCTTAATGAACAACCTGATTATACCTTCTTCAAGGTTTTTTGGGTGTGCTTGCTGGCCGCATCTCCGCCCGTATAACAAGCACAAGCTTGAGTTTCGTTCCAAGAAGTGTGTCTTTCTTGGCTATAGCTCTCTTCATAAAGGTTACAAATGTCTTCATGTTCCCACCAATCGTGTCTATATATCTCGGGACGTCGTGTTTGATGAGCATGTTTTTCCCTTTGCCAAACTTCCTGTGGTCCTTCTTTGAACCACCATCTTTGCATTCATCCTCTGTTGCCTCTGACCAATTTGATGATGTTGCATACTCTCCTGTATTGTTGCCTAACCATGGTGCAGGCACTGGACGTGGGGCTCGTTTGGAAATTTTGGAGGCGCCATCGTCTCCCTCGTTGGTCTTACTCGCGGCTCCCGACGATCAGGGTGCGCCCCTGCATGGCCTTGGTCCTCGTGCCCATGCACGTTCGACCGATCGCCCCGCCATGCCGTGTGCTTCGGCGCCCCGGGCCTCTCGACCGGTGCCTCTGGTCTCTGGGCCGCCTGCGTCGGTGCCTTTGGCTCCTGGGCCGACCGGCTCGACGCCCCTGGTGCCGCGGTTGCCCGTCTCGGTGTCCCTGGCCCCTGGGCCGGCCTCGCCACTTCGGCTTGCCACGCCGGCCCCGTCGCCCCCTCGGCCTGCAACGTCGGTCTCGCCTGGGCCGTGCTCGTCTGGGCCGAGCTCACCTGGCTCAGGTGCGCTCTCGCCTGTGCTGACTGAGGCATCTCCGTCGCTGGCCGGGGCGTCGCAATCACTGTCGCCGCCCTCGTCGATCAGTCCAGTATCAACTGAGTCCTATCCGGCTCCTGTGGCTCCCGCGGCTCCTCAACGACCACATACGCGGAGTCGCAGTGGTGTTTTTCAGCCCAAACAGCGCCATGATGGTACTGTTGCGTGGTTGGCTACATGTTTGTGTTGGGGAATGTAGTAATTTCAAAAAAATTCCTACGCACACACAGGATCATGGTGATGCATAGCAACGAGAGGGGAGAGTGTTGTCCACGCACTCGTGAGACCGAAGCGAGCGTTACCACAACGCGGTTGATGTAGTCGTACGTCTTCACGATCCGACCGATCCAAGTACCGAACGCACGGCACCTCCGAGTTCAGCACACGTTCAGCCCGATGACGTCCCTCAAACTCCGATCCAGCCGAGCTTTGAGGGAGAGTTCCGTCAGCACAACAGCATGGTGACGATGATGATGTTCTACCGACGCAGGACTTCGCCTAAGCACCGCTATGATATCATCGAGGTGGATTATGGTGGAGGGGGGCACCGCACACGGCTAAGAGATCAAGAGATCAATTGTTGTGTCTCCAAGGGGTGCCCCCCTCCCCGTATATAAAGGAGTGGAGGAGGAGGA
This sequence comes from Aegilops bicornis, assembly GCA_021605145.1. Taxonomy (NCBI): domain Eukaryota; kingdom Viridiplantae; phylum Streptophyta; class Magnoliopsida; order Poales; family Poaceae; genus Aegilops; species Aegilops bicornis. The sequence goes on from CM038669.1 coordinate 128,248,594, forward strand.
GGAGGGCCGGCCCTCTCTATGGTGCGCCCTAGGAGGAGTCCTACTCCCGCTGGGAGTAGGATTCCCCCTTCCAAGTAGAGGAGTAGGAGTCAAGGAAAGGGGAGAGAGAAGAGAAGGAAGGAGGGGGCGCAGCCCCTCCCCCTAGTCCAATTCGGACCAGGCCTTGGGGGGAGCGCAACCTGTCCTCTCTCTTTCCCCTAAAGCCCAATAAGGCCCATATACTCCCCGGCGAATTCCCGTAACTCTCCGGTACTCCGAAAAATACCCGAATCACTCGGAACCTTTCCGATGTCCGAATATAGTCGTCCAATATATCGATCTTTACGTCTCGACCATTTCGAGACTCCTCGTCATGTCCCCGATCTCATCCGGGACTCGAACTACCTTCGTACATCAAAACACATAAACTCATAATATAACCGTCATCAAACTTTAAGCGTGCGGACCCTACGGGTTCGAGAACTATGTAGATATGACCGAGACACGTCTCCGGTCAATAACCAATAGTGGAACCTGGATGATCATATTGGCTCCCACATATTCTACGAAGATCTTTATCGGTCAGACCGCATAACAACATACGTTGTTCCCTTTGTAATCTGTATGTTACTTGCCCGAGATTCGATCGTCAGTATCTCAATACCTAGTTCAATCTCGTTACCGACCTTTACTTGTTCCGTAATACATCATTCCGCAACTAACTCATTAGTTGCAGTGCTTGCAAGGCTTATAGTGATGTGCATTACCGAGTGGGCCCAAAGATACCTCTCCGACAACCGGAGTGACAAATCCTAATCTCAAAATACGCCAACCCAACAAGTACCTTCGGAGACACCTGTAGAGCACCTTTATAATCACCCAGTTACGTTGTGACGTTTGGTAGCACACAAAGTGTTCCTCCGGTAAACGGGAGTTACATAATCTCATAGTCATAGGAACATGTATAAGTCATGAAGAAAGCAATAACATAATACTAAACGATCGTGTGCTAAGGTAACGGAATGGGCAAGTCAATCACATCATTCTCCTAATGATGTGACCCCGTTAATCAAATGACAACTCATGTCAATGGCTAGGAAACATAACCATCTTTGATCAACGAGCTAGTCAAGTAGAGGCATACTAGTGACACTCTGTTTGTCTATATATTCACACATGTATTATGTTTCTGGTTAATACAATTCTAGCATGAATAATAAACATTTATCATGAAATAAGGAAACAAATAATAACTTTATTATTGCCTCTAGGGCATATTTCCTTCAGTCTCCCACTTGCACTAGAGTCAATAATCTAGTTCACATCGCCATGTGATTTAACATCAATAGTTCACATCACCATGTGATTAACACCCATAGTTCACATCGTCATGTGACCAACAACCAAAGGGTTTACTAGAGTCAATAATCTAGTTCACATCGCTATGTGATTAACACCTAGAGAGTATTTAGGTGTGATCATGTTTTGTTTGTGAGAGAAGTAAAGTCAACGGGTCTGCCATATTCAGATCCGTATGTATTTTGCAAATTGCTATGTCTACAATTCTCTACACAGAGCTACTCTAGCTAATTGCTCCCACTTTCAATATGTATCCAGATTGAGACTCGGAGTCATCCGGATCAGTGTCAAAGCTTGCATCGACGTAACTCTTTACTTAATTTAACCTATTTGTCACCTCCATAATCGAGAAACATATCCTTATTCCACTAAGGATAATTTTGACCATTGTCGATGATCTACTCCTAGATCACTATTGTACTCCCTTGCCAAAATCAGTGTAGGGTATACAATAGATCTGGTACACAGCGTGGCATACTTTATAGAACCTATGGCTGAGGCAGGGAATGACTTTCATTCTCTTTCTATTTTCTGCCGTGGTCGGGCTTTGAGTCTTACTCAATTTCACACCTTGTAACACAGGCAAGAACTCTTTCTTTGACTGTTCCATTTTGAACTACTTCAAAATCTTGTCAAGGTATGTACTCATTGAAAAAACTTTATCAAGCGTCTTGATCTATCTCTATAGATCTTGATGCTCAATATATAAGCAGCTTTACCAAGGTCTTTCTTTGAAAAACTCCTTTCAAACACTCCTTTATGCTTTGCAGAATAATTCTACATTATTTCCGATCAACAATATGTCATTCACATATACTTATCAGAAATGATGTAGTGCTCCCACTCACTTTCTTGTAAATACAGGCTTCACCACAAGTCTGTATAAAACTATATGCTTTGATCACACTATCAAAGCGTTTATTCCAACTCCGAGAGGCTTGCACCAGTCCATAAAAGGATCGTTGGAGCTTGCACACTTTGTTAGCTCCCTTTGGATCGACAAAACCTTCTGGTTGCATCATATACATCTCTTCTTTAAGAAATCCATTAAGGAATGTAGTTTTGACATCCATTTGCCAGATTTCATAAAATGTGGCAATTTGCTAACATGATTCGGACATACTTAAGCATCGCTACGAGTGAGACAACCCTATCGTAGTCAACACCTTGAACTTTGTCAAAAACCTTTTTCGACAAATCTAGCTTTGTAGATAGTAACACTACTATCAGCGTCCGTCTTCCTCTTGAAGATCCATTTATTTTCTATGGCTTGCCGATCATTGGGCAAGTCAACCAAAGTCCACACTTTGTTCTCATACATGGATCCCATCTTAGATATCATGGCCTCAAGCCATTTCACGGAATCTGGGATCATCATCGCTTCCTCATAGTTCATAAGTTCGTCATGGTCAAGTAACATGACCTCCAGAACAGGATTACCGTACCACTCTGGTGCGGATCTTACTCTGGTTGACCTATGATGTTTGGTAGCAACTTGATCTGAAGTTACATGATCATCATCATTAGCTTCCTCACCGATTGGTGTAGGAGTCATAGGAACAGATTTCTGTGATGAACTACTTTCCAATAAGGGAGCAGGTACAGCTACCTCATCAAGTTCTACTTTCCTCCCACTCACTTCTTTCGAGAGAAATTCCTTCTCTAGAAAGGATCCATTCTTAGCAACGAATATCTTGCCTTCGGATCTGTGATAGAAGGTGTACCCAACTGTCTCCTTTGGGTATCCTATGAAGACACATTTCTCCGATTTGGGTTTGATCTTATCAGGATGAAACTTTTTCACATAAGCATCGCAACCCCAAACTTTAAGAAACAACAACTTTGGTTTCTTGCCAAACCACAGTTCATAAGGCATTGTCTCAACGGATTTTGATGGTGCCCTATTTAACATGAATGTAGCTGTCTCAAGTGCATAACCCCAAAACGATAGTGGTAAATCGGTAAGAGACATCATAGATTGCACCATATCTAATAAAGTATGGTTACGATGTTCGGACACACCATTACGCTGTGGTGTTCCAGCTGGCATGAGTTTGTGAAACTATTCCACATTGTTTTAATTGAAGGCCAAACTCATAACTCAAATATTCGTCTCCGCGATCAGATCTTAGAAACTTTATTTTCTTGTTATGATGAATTTTTTCGCTTCATTCTGAAATTCTTTGAACTTTTCAAATGTTTCAGACTTATGTTGCATCAAGTAGATATACCCATATCTGCTTAAATCATCTGTGAAGGTCAGAAAATAACGATACCTGCCGTGAGCCTCAATATTAATCAGACCACATACATCAGTATGTATGATTTCCAACAAATCATTGCTTTCGCTCCATTGTTCAGGAGAACGGTGTTTTAGTCATCTTGCCCAAGAGGCATGGTTCGCAAGCATCAAGTGATTCATAATCAAGTGATTCAAAAAGCCCATCGGCATGGAGTTTCTTCATGCGCTTTACACCAATATGACCTAAACGGCAGTGCCACAAATAAGGTGCACTATCATTATTAACTTTGCATCTTTTGGCTTCAATATTATGAATATGTGTATCACTACGATCGAGATCCAACAAACCATTTTCATTGGTGTATGACCATAGAAGGTTTTATTCATGTAAACAGAACAACAATTATTCTCTAACTTAAATGAATAACCGTATTGCAATAAACATGATCAAATCATATTCATGCTCAATGCAAACTCCAAATAACACTTATTTAGGTTCAACACTAATCCCAAAAGTATAGGGAGTGTGCGATGATGATCATATCAATCTTGGAACCACTTCCAACACACGTCGTCACTTCACCTTTAACTAGTCTCTATTCATTCTGCAACTCCCGTTTTGAGTTACTACTTTTAGCAACTGAACCAGTATCAAATACCGAGGGGTTGCTATAAACACTAGTAAAGTACACACCAATAACACGTATATCAAATATACTTATGTTCACTTTGCCATCCTTCTTATCCGCCAATTACTTGGGGTAGTTCCGCTTCCAGTGACCAGTCCATTTGCAGTAGATGCACTTAGTCTCAGGCTTAGGTCCAGACTTGGGCTTCTTCACTCGAGCAGCAACTTGCTTGCCGTTCTTCTTGAAGTTCCCCTTCTTCCCTTTGTCCCTTTTCTTGAAACTAGTGGTCTTGTTAATCATCAACACTTGATGCTCTTTCTTGATTTCTACCTTCATCGATTTCATCATCATGAAAAGCTCGGGAATCATTTTCGTCATCCCTTGCATACTTTAGTTCATCACGAAGTTCTACTAACTTGGTGATGGTGACTAGAGAATTCTGTCAATCACTATTTTATATGGAGGATTAACTCCCACTTGATTCAAGCGATTGTAGTACCCAGACAATCTGAGCACATGCTCACTGCTTGAGCTATTCTCCTCCATCTTTTAGCTATAGAACTTGTTGGAGACTTCATATCTCTCAACTCGGGTATTTGCTTGAAATATTAACTTCAACTCCTGGAACATCTCATATGGTCCATGACGTTCAAAACATCTTTGAAGTCCCAATTCTAAGCTGTTAAGCATGGTGCACTAAACTATCAAGTAGTCATCATACCGAGCTTTTGTCAAAACGTTCATAACGTCTGCATCTGCTCCTGCAATAGTTCGGTCACCTAGCGGTGCATCAAGGACATAATTCTTCTGTGCAGCAATGAGGATAATCCTCAGATCATGGACCAAGTCCGCATCATTGCTACTAACATCTTTCAACTTAGTTTTCTCTAGGAACATATCAAAATAAACAAGGGAGCTAAATGCGAGCTATTGATCTACAACATAGATATGCTAATACTACCAGGACTAATTCCATGATAAATTTAAGTTCAATTAATCATATTACTTAAGAACTCCCACTTAGATAGACATCCCTCTAATCTTCTAAGTGATCACGTGATCCATATCAACTAAACCATGTCCGATCATCACGTGAGATGGAGTAGTTTCAATGGTGAACATCACTATGTTGATCATATCTACTATATGATTCACGCCGACCTTTTGGTCTTAGTGTTAGAGGCCATATCTGTTATATGCTAGGTTCGTCAAGTTTAACTTTGAGTATTCGCGTGTGCAACTGTTTTGCACCCGTTGTATTTGAACATAGAGCCTATCACACCCGATCATCACGTGGTGTCTCAAAGATGAAGAACTTTATAGCGGTGCATACTCAGGGAGAACACTTATACCTTGAAATTTAGTGAGAGATCATCTTATAAAGCTACCGTAGAACTAAGCAAAATAAGATGTATAAAAGATAAACATCACATGCAATCAAAATATGTGACATGATATGGCCATGATCATCTTGCGCCTTTGATCTCCATCTCCAAAGTACCGTCATGATCTCCATCGTTACCGGCATGACACCATGATCTCCATCATCTTGATCTATATCAATGTGTCGTCACATGGTCGTCTCGCCAACTATTGCTCTTGCAACTATTGCTATCGCATAGCGATAAAGTAAAGCAATTATTTGGCGCTTGCATCTTATGCAATAAAGAGACAACCATAAGGCTTACGCCATTGCCGATAACTTCAACAAAACATGATCATCTCATACAACAACTTATATCTCATCACGTCTTGACCATATCACATCACAACATGCCCTGCAAAAACAAGTTAGACGTCCTCTACTTTGTTGTTTCAAGTTTTACGTGGCTGCTACGGGCTGAGCAAGAACCGATCTTACCTACGCATCAAAACCACAATGATAGTTTGTCAAGTTAGTATTGTTTTAACCTTCACAAGGACTGGGCGTAGCCACACTCGATTCAACTAAAGTTGGAGAAACTGACACTCGCTAGTCACCTGTGTGCATAGCATGGCGGTAAAACCAGTCTCGCGTAAGCGTACGCGTAACGTCGGTCTGGGCCGCTTCATCCAACAATACCGCCGAACCAAAGTATGACATGTTGGTAAGCAGTACGACTTATATCGCCCACAACTCACTTGTGTTCTACTCGTGCATATTACATCTACGCATAAAACCAGGCTCTGATGCCACTGTTAGGGAACGTAGTAATTTCAAAAAAATTCCTACGCACACGCAGGATCACGGTGATGCATAGCAACGAGAGGGGAGAGTGTTGTCCACGTACCCTCGTAGACCGAAAGCGGAAGCATTAGCACAACACGGTTGATGTAGTCGTACGTCTTCACGATCAGACCGATCCAAGTACCGAACGCACGGCACCTCCGAGTTCAGCACACGTTCAGCCTGATGACGTCCCTCGAACTCCGATCCAGCCGAGCTTTGAGGGAGAGTTCCGTCAGCACGACGGCGTGGTGACGATGATGATGTTCTACCGATGCAGGGCTTCGCCTAAGCACCACTATGATATCATCGAGGTGAATTATGGTGGAGGGGGGCACCGCACACGGCTAAGAGATCAAGAGATCAATTGTTGTGTCTCCAAGGGGTGCCCCCTCCCCGTATATAAAGGAGTGGAGGAGGGGGAGGGTCGGCCCTCTCTATGGTGCGCCCTAGGAGGAGTCCTACTCCCACCGGGAGTAGGATCCCCCCCTTCCAAGTAGTAGGAGTAGGAGTCAAGGAAAGGGGGGAGAGAAGAGAAGCAAGGAGGGGGCGCAGCCCCTCCCCCTAGTCCAATTCAGACTAGGCCTTGGGGGGCGCGCAACCTCTCCTCTCTCTTTCCCCTAAAGCCCAATAAGTCCCATATACTCCCCAGCGAATTTCGGTAACTCTCCGGTACTCCGAAAAATACCCGAATCACACGGAACCTTTCCGATGTCCGAATATAGTCGTCCAATATATCGATCTTTACGTCTCGACCATTTCGAGACTCCTCGTCATGTCCCCGATCTCATCCGGGACTCTGAACTACCTTCGGTACATCAAAACACATAAACTCATAATATAACCATCATCAAACTTTAAGCGTGCGGACCCTACGGGTTCGAGAACTATGTAGACATGACCGAGACACGTCTCCGGTCAATAACCAATAGCGGAACCTGGATGATCATATTGGCTCCCACATATTCTACGAAGATCTTTATCGGCCAGACCGCATAACAACATACGTTGTTCCCTTTTTCATCGGTATGTTACTTGCCCGAGATTCGATCGTCAGTATCTCAATACCTAGTTCAATCTCGTTACCGGCAAGTCTCTTTACTTGTTCCGTAATACATCATTCCGCAACTAACTCATTAGTTGCAGTGCTTGCAAGGCTTATAGTGATGTGCATTACCGAGTGGGCCCAGAGATACCTCTCCGGCAATCGGAGTGACAAATCCTAATCTCGAAATACGCCAACCCAACAAGTACCTTCGGAGACACCTGTAGAGCACCTTTATAATCACCCAGTTACGTTGTGACGTTTGGTAGCACACAAAGTGTTCCTCCGGTAAATGGGAGTTGCATAATCTCATAGTCATAGGAGCATGTATAAGTCATGAAGAAAGCAATAACATAATACTAAACGATCGTGTGCTAAGCTAACGGAATGGTCAAGTCAATCACATCATTCTCCTAATGATGTGACCCCGTTAATCAAATGACAACTCATGTCAATGGCTAGGAAATATAACCATCTTTGATCAACGAGCTAGTCAAGTAGAGGCATACTAGTGACACTCTGTTTGTCTATATACTCACACATGTATTATGTTTCCGGTTAATACAATTCTAGCATGAATAATAAACATTTATCATGAAATAAGGAAATAAATAATAACTTTATTATTTCCTCTAGGGCATATTTCCTTCAGTATGGCTGCTGCTCGTGCGGATCCTGCCTCTAAGCCTCGTATGTATCAAGCTGCTCTGAGTATACCTCATTGGAGAGAGGCCATGGAGCAGAAATATCATGCTCTTCTTTGTAACAAGACATGGACTCTTGTGCCGCCACCATCCCGTGTTAATGTCATCGATTCTAAATGGGTTTTCAAAGTGAAGAAGCATTCTGATGGGTCTATTGAGCGCTACAAGAGGCACCTGGTTGCCCGATTATGAAGACACCTTCAGTCCAGTGGTTAAGCCTACTACTATCAGGCTTCTTCTCTCTCTTGCAGTTACTCGGGGTTGGTCTCTCCGTCAGCTTGATGTGCAGAATGCCTTCCTTCATGGTGTTCTGGAGGAGGAGGTCTACATGCGGCAACCCCCTAGGTTCTCTGATCCTGATCGTCCTGATTATTTGTGTCGTCTCACTAAAGCACTCTATGGTCTAAAGCAGGCTCCCCGTGCTTGGCATACTCGTCTTGCGACAACTCTTCGTGCTCATGGTTTTGCTTCATCGGCTGCTGACTCTTCATTATTTCTTCTACAAAGGCCCAAAGTTACCATGTATCTGCTGGTCTATGTGGATGATATTATACTTGTTAGTTCCTCTCCGTCGGCTGCTGCTGCTCTTGTTCGGTCTCTTGGTGCTGACTTTGCGGTCAAAGACCTTGGGAAGCTTCACTACTTCCTTGGTGTGGAAGTTGCTTCTGGTTCTGATGGTCTTGTCATGATGCAGAAGAAGTAATCTTTGGATTTGTTGCAGCGGACTGGGATGCTTAAGTGCAAACCGACTACTACACCTATGTCTGCTACTTATGGGATCACTGCTGCAGATGGTGAGCTCCTGACTTCTGCTGATGCGACACAGTATAGGAGTATTGTTGGTGGGTGAGGGAGTCCTGGATTAGGGGGTGTCCGGACAGCCAGACTATATCCTTTGGCCGGACTGTTGGACTATGAAGACACAAGATTGAAGACGTCGTCTCGTGTCCGGATGGGACTCTCCTTGGCGTGGAGGGCAAGCTTGGCGATACGGATATGTAGATCTCCTCCCATTGTAACCGACTCTGTGTAACTCTAGCCCCCTCCGGTGTCTATATAAACTGGAGGGTTTAGTCCATAGAAAAGGAACAATCATACCATAGGCTAGCTTCTAGGGTTTAGCCTCTACGATCTCGTGGTAGATCATCTCTTGTAATACTCATATCATCAAGATCAATCAAGCAGGAAGTAGGGTATTACCTCCATAGAGAGGGCCGAACACAGGTAAACATCGTGTCCCCGCCTCCTGTTACCATCCGCCTTAGACGCGATTCGGGACCCCTATCCGAGATCCGCCGGTTTTGACACCGACATTGGTGCTTTCATTGAGAGTTCCACTGTGTCATCACCATAAAGCCTGATGGCTCCTTCGATCATCGGTAGCGATGCGGTCCAGGGTGAGGTTTTCCTCCTCGGACAGATCTTTGTATTCGGCGGCTTCGCACTGTAGGCCAACTCGCTTGGCCATCTGGAGCAGATCGAAAGCTACCCCCCTAGCCACCAGGTCAGGTTCGGAAACTTGAACTACACGGCCGACGTCCATGGAGACTTGATCTTCGACGGATCCGAGCCCATGACAGGTGTGCCGCACGATCAAGATGAGCACGATTTAGCTCTGCCGTCGGACGACGTTAAGGAGATCGCACCAGCAACAACTCCGGCCTTCAACCCGGACCAGATTGTGCCATCCGAGGACGAGCGGATAGACCCCACCACGGAGGCCGCACTCTCAGCGGCGATAGAGCCGGATACTGACCCTACCCCTCACGAGAGCCGTGATGCTGAACCTATAGACTCGTCTCCAGCCATGGACCCTGAACCGCTTACGCCCGTGCCATTCGAATCCGACTGGGTGCCGGTCATGGAGTTCACCTCCGTGGATATTTTTCAGCACTCGCCCTTTGGCGATGTACTGGACTCGTTAAAGTCTCTCTCTTTGTCAGGAGAACCTTGGCCGAACTATTTCTGGCTATAATAGGATGCGGATGATGAAGAAATTCACGCCCCACCCATCACCCACTTAGTAGCCACTGTCGAGGATTTAACCAACATGCTCGATTACGACTCCGAAGACATTGATGGTATGGACACCGATGCAGGAGACGAACAGGAGCCACCGCCAACAGGGCGCTGGACCACCACTTCATCACATGACATATACATGGTGGATACACCCAAAGAAAATGAGGACGAGGAACGGAAGAAAGATAGCTCCCTTGAGAAGCAATCAAAGCGGCACCATAAGCGCCGCCCCAAATCCCGCCTCGGCAAAAACATCGATAACAGCGCAAAAATAAACAATACCCCGGTCGATTCCGGAGGAAACGACGACCAAATAGACCCAGCGACAGAGCATGGCGAGCCAATGATTTAACAAAGCACGGAGCCCTGTCTCAACAAGGCAACGCCGAACATCAAGAGAATCAACCCGTCTTGACGAAGAGAACAGTCCGGATGACCATTTAACGATTATCATCCCGGAAAGGCAGCTGGAGCAAGAAAGGCTTATCGCCACTGCAAGAAGTCTGAGGAAGCAGAAACAAGGCTTAAGGCCGCACAACACACACTCAACAGTAGATGGAACAAAGTGCTCGATACGGCATAAAAGTATGGTGATAATCGTCACACGAAGAGCTACCCAAAGCGAAAGCTGCTGCCTGAATTCAACGACGAGGCCTTAGAGCCCCCACAGTCAAAAAATAAAACCGCCGGCCGGTCGGATCGACGACCCCGCGGCCGCGATAGAGCGGCCAACAATGTCGCATATAAGTCAGTACGCGATTCACGCAAAGACTCGCGTCAAAAGGCCGGCGCAACCAGATCCATCTACGGATCAAGGAAACGCGCTCCAGCACCCAGCAAACACCAAATACCACAACCGTCCGAATGCCATGGCACAGCCAAGTACAGGGGTGCCGCACACCCCCTGTGTTTCACCGACGAGGTACTAGACCATGAATTCCCAGAAGGATTCAAACCAGTGAACATAGAAGTGTATGACGGAACCACATACCCAGGGGTCTGGATCGAGGACTTCATCCTCCATATTCATATGGCTCGTGGAGACGATCTCCATGCCATCAAATACTTGCCCCTCAAGCTCAAAGGACCAGCTCGGCACTGGCTGAAAAGCCTCCCCGAAAACTCCATTGGAAGTTGGGAGGAGCTCGAGGACGCTTTCCGGGCTAATTTTCAAGGGACTTATGTCCGGCCTCCGGACGCTGACGATTTAAGTCATATAATTCAACAGCCCGGAGAATCAGCCCGAAAGCTTTGGAACAGGTTTCTCACTAAGAAGAACCAAATTGTCGACTGTCCGAACACTGAAGCCTTAGCAGCTTTCAAACACAGCGTCCGAGACGAATGGCTTGCCAGACACCTCGGCCAAGAAAAGCCGAGAACAATGGCAGCTCTAACAAGCCTCATGACCCGCTTTTACGCGGGCGAGGACAGCTGGTTAGCTCGAAGTAGCACCAACGACCCAAGCACATCCGAAGTCAGGGACGACAATGGAAAGCCGCGACGCATTAAAAACAAGCGCCAGAATAAAGAGGACAACCCAGCTAACATGGCGGTAAATGCTGGATTCGGGAGCTCTTGACCGGGTCAGCGGAAAAAGCCCTTCAAAGGAAACAGAGATGGTCTGAATAGCCTAAACAAGATCCTCGACAAACTATGTCAGATACACGGCACCCCCGATAAACCTGCAAATCATACCCACAGAGAATGTTGGGTCTTCAAGCAGGCTGGCAAGCTAAACGCCGAACACAAGGGGGAGGACACTCCGAGCGAGGACGATGATGCGCCTCGCCAAAGAAGACACCGGGGATGAAAAATTCCCACCAGAAGTCAAAACAGTAAATGTTATCCACGTGACAAAGAGGATAGGCAAACATGCCCTCCCAAATACACAAGCCATAGAGCCCGTCACTCTTGAGTTCTACCCCTGGTCGGCCTGCCCGGTCACTTTTGATCACCGGGATCACCTAATAGGTATCCGGCATGAAGGATCAGCCGCCTTGGTGTTGGATCCGATAATAAATGGATACCATCTCACATGAGTCCTTATGGACGGCGGCAGTAGTCTAAATTTGATATATCAGGACACCATCCGCAAAATGGGGATAAACCAACAAAAATCAGCCACAATAATACTACCTTCAAGGGAGTACTACCAGGCACAGATGCCTGCTACACGGGCTCTCTAGTACTAGAGGTTGTGTTCGGCTCGCCCAACAACTTCCGAAGCGAAAGGTTAACCTTCAACATTGCTCCATTCCGAAGTGGCTATCAAGCACTACTCGGGCGAGAGGCTTTCGCTCGTTTTAATGCAATACCGCATTATGCTTTACTCAAGCTTAAAATGCCCGGTCCGCGTGGCATCATCACAGTAAATGGAAACGTTGCACGCTTTTTTCACGCAGAGAAACGTACGACTGCTTTAACAGCCGAACACTAGGCGGCCTCACCAACCACAACATATGACTGGTCGTTAAGACCACGGACACGGGGGTCCGGATAATCATTGGATATACTTGAGATTGGTTTAATGGTCACACCCTCCCAGGCAGTACCAGGGGCTTCCCAGCGTTAATACGGCTAAATTTTTCCGATCTTTACTTTCAATACGCTTTATTCATAATAACCAATTTTTTGCACGACGACTTTCAACTAAGTTCCTCTCTTTCTACAGATGATAATCGTGCTACACCCGTCCAGGATACGGCACAACGGAGACACATGCGCAGACGTGCAGCAGGGACCCGTTGAAAGGTTTCTCTTTAGATTAAGACCCTGCGTCAACCTTTTTTACTGTCTTTCGTTGTTCACATCCTCCGGATTCTCAATATAACCGAGAAGGATGCTGGCGTTCTTGGCATGTGCCACGTCAGGATATTGCATGTACCCGGACACTAGGGGCTCATTACCAAGGGCATTGTCTAGCCCGGTATATACTACAAAGACTGAATACCTTGGGGAGTGTTCGGCGTCGCGAGTTTGGCCTTATATGCATCAGCTCCGAATCATGTCTTTGGTCAAATGTTGGGTTTGCCCGGCTCCTATGTTTTGCTACCTTACGTTCCACTCTATCGGCTAAGGTGGCACCGGAGAACTATCGCGATTGTGCTCAGCTGGCCGGACGAGCACCTCAAGAGAGAAAGAAAAACCGATCGTCATGATAAAGCGAGAGACTGGTCAGCCACTCGATGACTTATCGGAATCTTCGGATTCCTCCGCATTAACGAAGGGCCGTTTCGGTCGGGCATGACCGCCCCATATTTGATGATGGCGGAGCCACCAGGGGCTATATAGTAGCCCCACTGTCAAACTCCTATGGCTAAGTGAAGGTGTTAAAGCAATATAGTCCGATTGCCTAGTTCACTGCGCTATCACCTCCTTAATGGACCAAGACATTGGGTCAAGTGTGAACACGCGTCTTCTGCGAACACCCCCGCATTATATGCGTGGGGGCTGAAGCCGACGACTGCAAACTTTCAGGTTATATAAATATAGACATAAACGGCCGCACAGGAGGCATCATAACACTTTCAGGCAAAAGTATAAAAATAGCTTTTATATAATTCAGCAAAACATTGTTTTTCAATGGGAATACATGTCATTAGAACATAATATTGTTCGAGCACTTCGCTTCTATTGAACGGGCGCCTTCAAGGACCTCGCCAAAGTAGTGCTCGGCAGCTACTCGGCTAACGGCCGAACTCGGGGTTGCAATTGCGGTGGCCTCCATCTCCGCCCAGTATGTGTTGATACGGGCAAGCGCCATCCGCGCACCCTCGATGCACGTCGACCTCTTCATAGCGTCGATGCGCAGCACGACACCAAGGAACTGCTGCACCAAACCAAAATAGATGTTCGGCCGTGGCTCCCTCGGCCACAGATGATCCACAACAGACCCCATGGCAAGAACAGACAACCTATGGAGCTTGGCCCATTCGGTCATACGCTCATTTAACAGCAGCGGACGCGTTGGACCATCGAACTGCGACCAGAACAGCTTTTCCACTTCACGATCTTTTTGATCCTTGAAGTACTTTGCATCGGCCGCCTTTGGTAACAGATCCGCATCTGGCGTCCGCAGAACTCCATAACTGGTCAAGAGGGGCATACCTCGGATCCCCGAATTTCGTCCGCAGCAAGAAGGGCTTCCCAGCCGCGATATCTCCAGCTTGACGCAGCTCCTCCTTCGACGCTCTGATATTCGAGCAGGCTTCCTTGGCTGCTACCATGGCCTTCTCCAGCTCCGTAGCCTTTGATTGGCTTTCCTTCTCAAGAAGCCGGTATCGGTCGGTGGCATCACTTAACTCCACGACCATCTTGGCCATCTTCTCCTTACTTTGGCAATGGGCAGCCTTTTCGGCCCTCAGCTCTTCGGCCACCTTCAGAGCGGCCGCATCACTATCCCTGGCTTGCTTTTTGGCTCGGGCAAGTTCCGCCCGAAGGGTCTCCACTTCCGCAGCTCCATCTGTAGTTCACAACATGTTAAAGATACTGGCACTGCGCTCCTCTTACCATATGTTGATCATCGGAGAAATTACATACCCTGCGCCTCGTCAAGCCGCTTGTTGACAAGCATGATGTCGGCATCTGCCGCGTCAAGTCGCCGCACTAGCTCGGCGACCTCACCAGTCCGGCTAGCCACCGGACCCCCCACCACCTGCATATGAAGACGGCCGATTTGTTACCTGGGACTATGATCCTCTGTTTGCTGCCGTTTCCGACGGCAACCAGAGTCTGAGGGGCTACTATCTGCATAGGGCACATCTAAAACATGTGCGGTACTGTAAAAAATACACACTATTTCACATACCTCAAAACCTTTCAGCAGAATCGTAAAGGCTTCATGAAACCCGCTTTCGGCGGATGAAATCGTCTCAACCACCGCGCCCATTAGCGCACGGTGTGCTTCTGAGATAGCTGCCTGCTCTAGCAGATCCTTCAGTGCGTCGGACCGCATCACAGGCGGAGCCGGACTCTTCCGGTTGCTCTCTTCAAGAGCCGGATACTGAGGACTTCGGGTGGCCAAAGAATCACCCTCTGTCCTTGCCGGATCGGGAGAAGCCCTCCGATACGACACCTCGGGGTCGCCCGCCTCGTAAGGCGGGACGACGTGGGGAGGCGTTTCGCTCTCCATCATTTCGGAAGAAGATCCCCCGAAGATGAACTCTGCCGAGAAGGGCTACGATCCGGACTACAAGACGAATGTTTTGGTTATTTTCTTCAGAGGTAAAGTAGGAAGTTTTTTACTATTAAACCCCTCTTTTTTACTTACAGCTCGATGGAGGGCTGATCCCCTTGCGGACACTGTGCGGCCGGGGTATCCCCTGGGGCAGGACCCTCTGGCGAAGATTTCTTCCCCCGTTTTGAGACTATTGTCTCCGGGTCTTCAGAGGCGGTCCTCTTCCTTCCTTGGGGAGAGGGAACTTTGGCTTCTTCTCCCCGGTTATCCTCCTTCGCGGAGGCGTTAACCTCTTTCTTCCCACCTTTATCTTCCCCTGAGGGAGCTTGGTAAGGTGCGAGCTCCAACATCCTGGCTAGTACCGGATCCAGTGAGACCTCAGGGAGGGGGGCCGGACACCTGATC
The DNA here is from genome assembly GCA_021605145.1 of Aegilops bicornis. Classification (NCBI taxonomy): domain Eukaryota; kingdom Viridiplantae; phylum Streptophyta; class Magnoliopsida; order Poales; family Poaceae; genus Aegilops; species Aegilops bicornis. The sequence goes on from CM038669.1 coordinate 128,264,361, forward strand.
ATCTTCGCCTTTGCTATCCAATCCTGGTCAAAGAGCGATTTTTTAGAATAATGTTGTGATGAATAAAAATATAACGTGTTCGGCCACAGGACGACTTACTTGGGTGTCTGGACGATTGCAGCTCAGACCCGCGTCCTCGGTGGTATCCGGACACATTACTTGTGGTCCGAAGTACGATTCGTACATCTCCTCGAGCGTCATGCCGAGGAAGTGCTGAATAGCTCGCGGTTGAACTCCCACAGGCGTAGGGGACGTCCAACCCCTTGTTGATCCATGACGTTAGTCGTGGAGGGGGGCCCGAGCGAAAGGCAGGGGGAGCCACCCATTTGGTGCCCCTGGGAGCTGTGACATAAAACCACTCTTGTTGCCATAAGCTGGGCACCTCCTGGAAAGAACCCTCGGGCCACGGGGAATCTGCACTTTTGCTACGGCGCCTCCGCACTCCGCGTGCCTCCCCTCGATCATCTTCGGCTCCACTTGGAAGGTCTTGAGCCACAAGCCGAAGTGAGGGGTGATGCGGAGGAAAGCTTCGCACACGACGATGAAAGACGAGATGTGGATAATGGAATCCGGAGGCAAATCATGGAACTCCAGCCCGTAATAGAACATGAGCCCCCTCACGAGGGGATCCGGAGCGAGGCCTAGCCCTCAAAGGAAGTGAGATATGAACACAAGGCTCTCGCCGGATTTGGGAGTAGGTATGACCTGCCCTCGAGTAGGCAGCCGGTGCGCGATCTCACTGGTCAAGAACCTGGCCTCTCTTAACTTTTTGATGTCTTCCTCCGTGACGGAGGAGGGCATCACCGACCTTGGGGGTTGGATCCGGACATGGCTGAAGGTCCGAAGCGCCTGACCTGAGCTTTGGGTGTTGGAACTCGAGGCGGGGGAGGGATTCGATCGAGTTAGAGGAATAAAAAAGGGATAGGCCTTGGTCTCTTTATAAAGAGGATAAATACCAAGCGTCCTCCTGATGACCATTTGGGACTTGCCTGTAATCGAGGAGTCATACCAACGGGCATGATTGGGTTACCCACGCCCGTATTGATGAGAATCCCGCGATAAGGGGACACGATCTCTGCTTCGACAAGACGTGCCAAGGAAACCGCCTCGCGATATGCGCCAAGGCTGGTTGAGAAAAACGGTTCGATAATAACCGGGCCGTGGCATGATGTCATGGTAAAAAATATGTCAGCAGGTCGGATTTGTGGAAATTATTCTCTCTACGGTGGTATGTGGAACTTGTTTTGCAGAGCCGGACACCATCCTTGTGTTCAAGATCTTCTACGGAGTATTCGGAGGAGGAACCCGCCTTGCAATGCCGAAGACAATCTGCGCGCCGGACTCGTCGTCATTGAAGCCTGGTTCAGGGGCTACTGAGGGAGTCCTAGATTAAGGGGTGTCCGGACAGCCGGACTATATCCTTTGGCCGGACTGTTGGACTATGAAGATACAAGATTGAAGACGTCGTCTCGTGTCCGGATGGGACTCTCCTTGGCGTGGAGGGCAAGCTTGGCGATACAGATATGTAGATCTCCTCCCATTGTAACCGACTCTGTGTAACCCTAGCCCCCTCCAGTGTCTATATAAACCGGAGGCTTTAGTCCGTAGAAAAGGAACAATCATACCTAGGCTAGCTTCTAGGGTTTAGCCTCTACGATCTCGTGGTAGATCAACTCTTGTAATACTCATATCATCAAGATCAATCAAGCGGGAAGTAGGGTATTACCTCCATAGAGAGGGCCCAAACCTGGGTAAAAATCATGTCCCCTGCCTCCTGTTACCATCCGCTTTAGACGCATAGTTCGGGACCCCCTACCCGAGATCCGCCGGTTTTGACACCGACAGTGGGCTTGATGCCAGCGATCACACGCCCGTGATATTTCCTTTGATGTCAGCAGGGTATGTCAAGATCTCCGTGCACCTCGTGACACTCATTGGTTCATGTTAAGCGTTTATTTTGCGCTACATTTGCTTCACGTTGTCCTATGGTTTGCACATTCGACCGAACCCTCCGGGGTCATCTCACAGATACGATGCGGATTGGGCTGGCAATCCGTATGACAAAGCGATCCACGGGGGCTATGTTGTGTTCTTTGGTTCTACCTTGGTACTTTGGAGTGCTCGGAAACAAGCTACTGTTTTGCGTAGCGATCGAAGTCGAGTATAAGGCTGTGGCTAATGCAACTGCAGAAATTATCTGGATATAGTCTTTGCTTCATGAGTTAGGTATATCTCAATCACAGTCTCCTATTCTTTGGTGTGATAACATCGGTGCTACATAACTATCTGCTAATCCGGTATTCCATGCCCGAATGAAACACATTGAAGTGGACTATCATTTTGTACGGGAACGGGTATCTCAGAAGCAACTATAGATCAAGTTCATCCCTTCCAAGGATTAACTTGCAAACATCTTCACCAAGCCGTTGCCTCTACCATAGTTCGAGACTTGTCGGCTGTCACATACTAGCTAGTCCATGCATTAGTGTGTGCATCATGTTTAACTTTCATCTGAAATTTGAAATGGGGAAGATAGAACCCCCAGAACCCCTTTTGAATCCAACCAGGGCTTACTAAAATTATTTTCAATGAACCTGAAATGCCCTTCTAAAATGCTCATCACCTTTGCTTTGGTTCGAGCCTCTGCCAAAAGTGGTGCACAATTTTCTAGGTCATCCCAAGGTCTTTGAATTAAATCATAAGTATTTGAGTTTGGGCATTTAAAATTATATATATTATTTCAAATGCCCCAAATATTCCCAAACAAAAATGTTCCATGTTGGAAATATTCCAACTAAGGACCTGGTCTAGTTTGGTGAATTTTGAAGCTGTTTAAGTATTTTTAAAAAAAATCCACAAAGTTACAGAAAATAGAAAAAGAAAACAGAAATAGAAAACCTTAGCTGGCGCCACCCAACCGGCCCACCTGCCGGCCCAGCCCACCACTGGCCAGCCGAGTCGCTTGGCTTGGCCAGCAGTAGCAGTGCTCGACGGCGAGCACCGCATGCGTGCCACGCAGCTGGCCGCCGCGCCGCTTCCCTCACCGAGCTGCGGCCAAGCGCCTCACTCTCTTCCCGAACCTCGGACACCTCTCCTCCTCCCAGCTCCTCCCCCTCGCGCTCCCACGCCATGGCCGACGCCACCGCAGCCGCACCGTCGCCGTAGTCGCGCTCTCCATCGTCCTCGCGCCTCCCCATCGTGTCTAGGAGCTCCGACGCCCTCATCTTCGTCGAGCTAGCCGAGCCCCGAGCGCTCGCGTAGCCCGAGGCCTCTGCACCGACCTCGCCCAACTCTGCCGTCGCCGGAGATCCCCTTCGACGCCGCCGCCGCACCAGCCCGTCCCCGACCGCACCAGTTGCCTCCTCGAGTTCTCCGTGAGCTTAGCTACCTCCCCCTCCTTTCCTTTCTTGCTCCCGAGCCTAGCAACCGCACGGAGCTCAACCACACGCGCCGCCGCGGAGCTCGTCGCCGACGTGCTCCCGGCCACCCACCGGTCACCTCTCGGTGTCCATCATGCTCACCGCACCGTGTAGCATCTAACCCACCACTCCACGCACCTCACCGCACACCGTAGCCTCGAGTTCGTCTTCACCCGAACTCCGGCGGCCGCCTAGGTCGTCGCCGGCGCCGTTTCCGGCCGCCCCGAGCTCAACCAACACCACCAAGAGCTGCGACTTGCTCCCAGCCACCCGTAGACACCCTTCGCGGCCAAACCCACTCTCGCCGCCGCGTCTGGCTCGCCGGCGGCTAAACGCCGGTGTAGCCGACTCTGACTTTGACCACGGGTGGGCACTGGTTGACTCTCCTGAGTCAATGACAGGTGGGGCCCAGCCCTATTAACTAATCAGGATTAGTTTTAATTAATATTTAGTTAAACTAATTACACTGACACCCCGGACCCACCAGTCAGGTTTGACCTGGACGTCCCCATTGACCTATGACATCACCACGACGCTTGTCGATGCAAGAAATGAATTCTTGGATTTATTCTATTATAGGAAATTCGAATATAGTTCAAGCTTCAAAAATTCATAGAAATTAATCTGTAACTCCAAATGCAAAGATTTATATATGAAAATGATCAGAAAAATCCATTCTATCCATTGGTACAGGTTTCATGCATGATAGAACAAGTTAACCTTGCTGTTTAAGCAGATTAAGAAAATATACCTTTAGGGCTATTTTAAATGAGCTAACATTTGAATCCTTGATTCAAATGAGTTCATCCCTTTTTGTTCCAGCTTGCATTAGGCCAACACACATCCATATCGCCATGTCATAGCATGCATCATATTGTTGCATATTGCCATGAGTGTTTATTTCGGTATGTCTTTCATGATAGGTTCTGCCTCCGAGGATAATCCCGAATATCCGTCTGAAGGGCAGTATCCTACCACCACTACATCAGGCAAGCAACCCATTGATCATTCCGATACAAACCCATGTTCTCGCTTCTGCTCTTGTTTCATCTGCATTAAGACAACGCGATTCAAACTGTTGTGTCATGCGGTAGTTGAACCCACTTCCTTTGCATGACTGTCATTGCCACAAGAACTCAGATGAAACCCACTAGTATGTGTAGGAGTTGATTGAGCCATGTTTGTGATTCCTACCATGCTATGCTTGCTATGCTTAGAGTTGTGTCAGGTCCGGCTCATCGGGATGATGAACTGGAGTGAAAGGTTGTGTCGGGTTCGAGAGTGGAAGTGTGGAACACGCTTTTGGTAAAGGTATCGATGAGAGGCCATGTAGGAGTACATGGTGGGTTGTTTCATTGAAGCCGTCCCTAAGAACTGAGATCTGTGTGTGTGATTTAAGACTTAGCTACTACCACGCATTGGGCCCGAAACCAATGGACCCTCTCGGCTTATTAACCACTCTTGTCCTCGGTCCGGAGTTGCAAGTAGTTTACGGTGTTTGTAGCATCTTTGGGGCCGCACGCATTGTGTGACCTTAGGGGTGGGCTGTGTTGCGGTAGGCACGCGGGCCCGGTGTGCAGTTCGCCCGTTTGGTGTCTCGGGAACCCTGCACACATCGCTCGGGGCCGTTAGTGGAAACCTCGCCGGACTCCTGCGGATGGAACCCGAATAGGCGATAAACCCGGACTCGGGACTCGTGTGTTTAGTCAGGTCGTGGCCGACACCCACGTTGGGCTTCCGCTTGAAGGTTGCCGAGTACATGTCGTGTAAACGGGCGTAAGTGGTGAGAGCGTGTGAAGAAGTACACCCTGCAGGGTATAAAACTATTCGAATAGCCGCGTCGCGATAAAGGACTACTTGGTCACCTATACAGTTCATAGACAAGTAAATGGATACTACTAAAAGCCTCAAGATAAGTGTGAGTGCCGCGGATGGCCCTCTCGTGGGTGACGAGAGAGGATCCACGGTGGAGTATTGTGATGGTGATTAGTGGACTCGTGCGCGACAAATGCTTTTCAAGTGGTGTCACATAGGATAGCTTAGCCAAGAGTCAAAGCTGGCTTGCTGCAAATAACTCCACCACCTTCTTGAGAATGTGCATGTATGATAGGATTCTGTGGTAAGACTTCTTTGAGTACCTCCGTACTCATGTTTGCTTAATTAATGTTTTTCAGACGACAACACTGCCCCCTCCGATGGGTTTTATGTAGACCTTGACATCGATTTAGTGAACTAGCCACCTGTGGTGATCCAAGGCTTGTGAAGGGCCACTTTGTAGTTAGAAAGGCTTCAACAAGCTTTCTTTCTTTTAGAGTCCTGTACTCGAGACTAGTTTGCTTCCGCTTGTGATTTTATGTTGTTTGACTTGAGTGTTGGGTCATGTGACCCCTACCTGTTTGGATATGTTATGTATGGCTCCTTGGAGCCTCTTAAATATAGTTATTTGAGTTGTAGAGTTTTGTTGTGATGCCTTGTTGTATGTACTCATATCGGGCATATTATGCGTGTATGATTGAAATGCTTGGTATGAGTGGGATCCGACAAACTAGTTGTTTATCCTTGGCAGCCTCTCATATGGGGAAATGTAGTCTTGTGCTTACGAGCGATAGTAGTCCGCCATGCCCGGTTCACCGGAGTCCCGCTAGCCCAAAGACTACTGCTTGGACACTTGATGGCCGGCATGTGTTTCACTGTTCCTTATGTCTGTCGCCTTCGGGAAATGTCACGCGGTGATATTCAGAGTCCTGCTTAGCCTGCTACAGCCCGGGATACCGGAGTCCTGTTAGCCAGTTACAGCCCGAATTCATACGTTGATGACCGACATGCTCGATGTGATTCATGTATGCCTGTCCCCATGGGTTAGCGCCGCTTTGGGTTCACGACTAGCCATGTCGGCCCGGTTCTTTGTCATATGGATGCTAGCGACACTATCATATACGTGAGCCAAAAAGGCTAAACGGTCCCGGCCATGGTAAGGCGACACCTGTGGGAATACCGTGCGTGAGGCCGCAAAGTGATATGAGGTGTTACCGGCTAGGTCGATGTGACTTGGAATCGGGGTCCTGACAGCGTTGGCATCAGAGCAGGGCTGCCTGTAGGTTCGCTAAGCCAAACTGGTCGATGTTGAGTCTAGAAATGCTTTAGTTATATGTAGGGGAATTGATTGTGGGAGGGAACGTAAGGCTCTTTTTACTCCTTTACCTTATGCCCTCTAATCTGAGTCATCCTCTTCTCATTCTACGTGGGTATAGGACTAGGCTCTCTTCTCTCTATCAGGTTCACGTGTTACTAATCCGTAGTAACTTATAGGATTGATGGTTACAGCCTCAGTTCAGTTTCTACTACTTTTTAGTATGCTTTCAGTTGAACCAGAACCTTGATATGATGTTGTTCAGTGGTTTTGCAATCTGATTATGAATGTCTCAAATCTTTTTTTGAGCATTTACAGATGTTATGCTGCCCGATTTTCCCTAGAAATTCTAATGTCTTTGCATTGTGGCTGTGCTTTCAGATGGCCACCCATCCCCAGAACCAAGTGGTTCGTCTGGCCCGTTGCATTGATGTGTGTGGTCAGACGGCAATGTTGGTTCGGGTGATGGTCGAGACCGGTTACCGATGGTATCCTGAATATACCGTCGAGGAGCAGTTTAGAGATTTTAATCAAAGCCAATATCTGTGCACGGTTAAGATATATGCATCTTATCCCGGAGCTACTGAACCGCTCCACTGTTCTTATGGACTTGGGATCACTATTGGGATGTCCGTGCAAGATGCAGCCTACTCAATGATGACTATTATTCGAGCTGAACTGCCTTTGTTGCAACGCCGGTTTCCTCTATATGCGGCATCCCTCCCTCGGGCGCATGGTTACCTTCTGTGGTATGTACAGCGATGCATCCCATGAGGACTCACTCCTTCGCACCACTACAGAGATCTTTGGAAGACAAGGACCGTGAAAACCGGGCCTTGCATGTATGGAGTTTTTAATGCCCGTGGCCGATCACTGGGCTACTCGACTCGGTTTGCACTGCCGTGCAAGCCGGATACATGGACATGAGGGACTTGTACCTGTGCGGGCTGGTCTGCCAGACTTTATGGAGTGGCATGAGGTAGGAGGCATCACCCTCCTCGTGGACCTCCCTGCCGCCGTTTGTTGGACCACGGCCACATCCGAGTCCCTATGGTCCGCAAGCTCCACAGGATCGTCTGTTTCCAGATGATCATGTTCCACTTCCAGGCTTGGGTGGTGAATTCTATGAGGACTACTACGGAGCTGTCTGAGTTACTAGTAGTATCCCTAGTATTGTAATAGTTGTATTTCCACCGTCCTGTGTGACCTGTGGAATATGACTTAGTGTGTATCATTCCGGAAGTGTAGAAAAATAATGTATAGGAGTTTGGAATGCTTCCGATGAGATGTAATGCCTTTCACTATAGTTGTACTCCGTCGGGCTTGTACTAAACTATGAATGGTGTGTATGACCGTTGGTATATATATGGCAGTTTTTATATTACCATGTCATACGGATGAACATCTCTGCATTCCGTGTTATCCTTTACATTCCGCACTTCCTTGCTAAATACTGCCATCCTGGTTTAAACCGTTGTTTTGTTTCCTAGGATGGTCAACACCCGCAACAATCCTGCTGCTCCGGAGCAGGGAGAAGCCAGCGCAGCTTGGAATGTAAATCTGCCTCAACCGCCATCTTTGGCCGAGGTTATGTTGGAGGCAGAACGCAACAAGCGTGAGACCAATCGCTTGCTGGAGCGGATTGAGCAAAATACCGCACGCCAGCCAAGGAATGATCAGGTGTCACTCAATGACTTTGTCAAGCTGTATCCACCGAAGTTCAAATATTCCGTTGAGCCTCTCGATGCGGATGACTGGCTTCGCAGCATCACCCACAAGCTACGTTCTGCCAACGTGGCTAAAGCTGAAAAGGTTACCTTCGCTGCTTATCACCTCGAAGGCCCTGCTAGCCTTTGGTGGGAGAATTATGAGGCTATGCGTCCGGTTGGACAAATTACTACTTGGGCTGAATTCAGTGCCGCTTTCCGTGAGCATCACATCCCTGAATGTCTCATGGATCGTAAGAGGGAGGAATTTCGCAATTTCACCCAAGGTATCGGCAAAGGTGGATACTTACCCGTGAGTTTGGGAATCTAGCACGTTATGCTCCTGAAGAGGTTTCTACCGACGCCAAGAAGCGTGCAAGGTTCCGCAAGGGACTTAGCCCGAGCTTTGCCGTGATCTTCGCTCAAGACTGCAGTGCACTTCTTTCCGTGGTTAGTCAACAAGGCTATCGGTCTTTGGCCGGAGTCGACTTTTGAGGCTTCACGCAAGCACTCCGTGACTCTGGTTCTTCATCCGGCTCTGGATCTCGAAGCGCGGGTTTGGATTCCAAGCACCGCTCGCCACCTGTGTTCCCGAGGCCATCCTTTGAGGCGCCTCGCCCCAACCAAAGAAGATATGTACCGCCCAAGACTTATGGTGGCCCCGCTGCTCCACGCCCCAATATGATAACTTGCTTCAAGTGTGGAGAGACGGGCCACTACATCCGTGAGTGTCCCCAGAACAACCCCAGTCAGATCAGAAAGTCTGTTGGCCGTGGTAAGCCAGCAGGAAAGGTGCTCTATGCTAAACCAACTGCCACTGCTCGTGGCCACGTCAACTATGTTTCAGCTGAGGAAACCTATGAGGATCCCAACGTCGTTCTTGGTACGCTCCTTGTTAATTGTCATCCGCAATCGTTCTTTTTTGATCTGGAGCATCTCATTCATTTATTTCGAGAGCTATGCTCGATTGCACAACACCACGATTCGTGACATGCACACCTCCATGGAAATTCAGACTCCTGGCTCTAGATGGCAAACCTCTAGAATAAGTCATGGAAATGAAATTCTTGTCGACAGATTAGTCTTTCTTGCATCTCTAATAGCTCTCAAATCCTCGGACATAAACATCATCTTGGGTATGGACTGGATGTCAGCCCATTATGCTAAGATTGATTGTTCTACTAGAACTGTTCAACTCACCCATCCTTCGGGCAAGACAGTTAATGTTTTAACCCGAGTGTCGAAGCGTCGCCTTTACTCCTTAAATGCCAACCCCTTCCGGACCTCGAAGATATTCCGGTAGTCCGTGATTTTCCGGATGTCTTTCCAGAAGAACTGCCAGGTGTTCCACCTGACAGGGATGTCGAGTTCGTGATAGATCTTGTTCCCGGAACCGTTCCAATTTCTAGAAGACCTTATAAGATGGCACCCCTAGAACTAGCCGAACTTAAGAAACAACTCGATGAGTCCTTGCAAAAGGGTTTCATCCGTCCTAGTTCATCTCCATGGGCTTGCCCCGTCCTCTTCGTCAAGAAGAAGGATGGAACGGATCGGATGGTTGTGGATTATCGACCTGTCAACTTGGTCACTATCAAGAACAAGTATACGCTCCCTAGGATCAACGATCTGTATGATCAGCTCGCTGGATCCTCAGTCTTTTCAAAGATGGATTTGAGGTTGGCCATCAAATCAAAATCAAGAACGGGGACATTCCTAAAACGGCCTTTGTTACTCGTTATGGCCAATACGAGTACACCGTCATGTCCTTCGGATTAACCAATGCTCCAGCCACCTTCTCTCGGTTAATGAACTCAATCTTCATGGAGTATTTGGATAAATTCGTCGTGGTATACCTCGATGATATACTCATCTACTCCAAGAATGAGGAAGAACATGCCCAACATCTAAGGCTAGTATTGATGAAACTTCGAGAGCACCGCCTTTATGCCAAATTCTCTAAGTGTGAATTCTGGTTACCAGAAGTGACCTACCTAGGCCATGTAATCTCTGGTAAGGGCATTGTTGTCAATCCCGAGCGAGTTCAAGCCGTCCTTGACTAGACTCCACCTGAATCGGTCAAGCAAGTTTGGAGTTTCCTCGGTTTAGCGAGCTATTGCCGCCGCTTCACGAGAATTTCTCTAAAGTTGTTAAACCTCTAACCGAACTCCTCAAGAAAGATAAGAAGTTCGAATGGACGCCAAAGTGCGAGTTCAGCTTTCAGAACCGAAAAGACGCACGACATTTGCTCCGTGCATTTGTTCCACCAGATTTTTCTAAGGACTTTATTATCTATTGCGACGCCTCGCGACAAGGACTAGGTTGCATACTCATGCAAGATCGTCATGTGATTGCCTACGCTTCTCGATAAGGCGTCCACATGAGGATAACTATCCCACACACGATCTAGAGCTTGCGGCAAGTGGTTCATGCACTCAAAACCTGGCGACATTACCTTCTTGGTAATCGCTATGCGAAATTTACCGATCACCAAAGTCTGAAATACATCTTCACCCAACCGGATTTGAATCTCAGGCAAAGACGTTGGGTCGAGTTGATTACAGATTACGACTTAGGAATATCTTACACCCCAAGCAAAGCCAATATCATGGCTGACGCACTAAGTCGCAAATCTTATTGTAACAATCTGATGTTACAACAAAGTCAACCTTTTCTCCACGAGGAATTTCGTAAGCTTAACCTTCACATTGTTCCTCGAGGATTCCTTTCCACCACGGTGGCGAAACCTACCCTTACGGATCAGATTATCAAGGCACGTAAGGTAGATCCGGAATTTCCGCATCAAGAGAAACATCAAGAAAGGAGTCGCAGATTGTTTCTCCATCGATGAACAAGGTGTCGTGGTTCTTTGGAGACCGTCTAGTGGTTCCCAAGGTGCGCAACCCGAGGCGATTGATCCTTAAGGAAGCTCATGAATCTCCTCTCACCATTCATCCCGGTAGTACTAAAATGTATCAAGACCTACGCCAGAGGTTTTGGTGGACTAGGATGAAGAGAGAAATTGCTCAATACATTGCTAATTGCGGCGTACGTCCGTCGAAGTTAAAGCAGAACATCAACGGCCTGCCGGGTACCCTTCAACCTTTGGCTATTCCGAATGGAAATGGGATAAAATCGGTATGGATTTCATTACCGGGTTTCCAGGACCAAGAGAGGGAATAATGCTATCTTCGTTGTCGCCGATCGTCTTTCCAAAGTAGCCCACTTCCTACCCGCTCGTGAGAGTATAACCGCTAGCCAGCCTAGCTGATTTGTACATCTCTCGAATAGTGTCTCTTCATGGTGTTCCATTGGAGATTAACTCAGACCGTGGAAGTCTCTTCACCTCTCGATTTTGGGAAAGTTTCCAAAATGCTATGGGAACTCGTCTCTCCTTTAGCACCGCCTTCCATCCTCAATCAAGTGGTCAAGTAGAACGAGTCAATCAAATCCTAGAGGATATGCTTCGAGCTTACATCATCTCTTTCGGCATGAATTTGGAGAAATGCCTTCCATTCTCCGAAGTTCGCTTATAACAATAGCTATCAAGCTAGCTTGGGCAAAGCTCCTTTCAAGTTCTTTATGGACGGAAATGTCGAATGCCTCTTAATCGGTTAGAAACCGGGAGAGACAACTCTTTGGCGGATATGATTCAGGAAGCCGAAGAGTAGGTTCGCGTTATCCGTGAGAAATTGAAAACAGCCCAATCTCGTCAAAAGAGCCAATATGATCGCAAGCATAAGCCTATGGCTTATGAAATTGGCGAGAAGGCTTACCTTCGGGTTACTCCTTTGAAGGGAACCCATCGATTAGGTATCAAAGGCAAGTTGGCTCCTCGTTACATTGGACCCTTTCGCATTCTTGCCAAACGAGGAGAAGTTGCCTACCAATTGGAACTACCTCTGCATCTTTCCAGAGTCCATGATGTCTTCCACGTTTCCCAACTCAGCGTTGCTTCTCGGATCCTATCCGTGGAGTGGACCACGAAACGCTTGATCTCCAAGATAACCTCACCTATCGAGAATATCCCGCTCAGATTCTTGATCAAGCCGAGCGTACTACTCGACGTCAGAATATCAAGTTTATAAAGGTTCAATGGTCAAACCATTCCGAGCAAGAAGCAACTTGGGAAAGGGAGGATCGTCTTCGACTTGAGTATCCCACCTTTTTTGCAACGGATCCTAAATCTCGGGACGAGATTCTTTTGAGTGGGGGTGAGTTGTCACATCCTAGCTAGTACATGCATTAGTGTGTGCATCATGTTTAACTTTCATCTGAAATTTGAAATGGGGAAGAGAGAACCCCCAGAACCCCTTTTGAATCCAACCAGGCTTACTAAAATTATTTTCAATGAACCTGAAATGCCCTTCTAAAATGCTCATCACCTTTGCTTTGGTTCAGAGCCTCTGCCAAAAGTGGTGCACAATTTTCTAGGTCATCCCAAGGTCTTTGAATTAAATCATAAGTATTTGAGTTTGGGCATTTAAAATTATATATATTATTTCAAATGCCCCAAATATTCCCAAACAAAAATGTTCCATGTTGGAAATATTCCAACTAAGGACCTGGTCCAGTTTGGTGAATTTTGAAGCTGTTTAGGTATTTTTAAAAAAATCCACAAAGTTACAGAAAATAGAAAAAGAAAACAGAAATAGAAAACCTTACCTGGCGCCACCCAACTGCCCAATTGTCGGCCCAGCCTCAGCCAAGGCCAATGAAGCCGCTTTGGCTTGGCAGGCAGTAGTGCTCGACGGCGAGCACCGCATGCGTACACGCAACTGGCCGCCGCCTCGCCGCTTCCCTCACTGAGCTGCGACGCTAAGCGCCTCACTCTCTTCCCGAACCCTCAGACACCTCTCCTCCTCCCCAGCCTCCTCCCCTCGGCTCCCACGCCATGGCCGACGCCACTGCAGCCGCACTGCCGCCAGAAGTCGCGCTCTCCGTCGTCCTCGCGCCTCCCCATCGTGTCTAGGAGCTCTGCCGCCCTCCTCTTCGTCGAGCTAGCTGAGCCCCGAGCGCTCGCGTAGCCCGAGGCCTCTGCATCGACCTCGCCCGACTCCGCCGTCGCCGGAGATCCCCTTCGACGCCGCCGCCGCACCAGCCCGTCCCCGACCGCACCAGTTGCCTCCTCGAGTTCTCCGTGAGCTTAGCTACCTCCCCCTCCTTTCCTTTCTTGCTCCCGAGCCTAGCGACCGCATGGAGCTCAACCGCAGGCGCCGCCGCGGAGCTCGTCGCCGGCGTGCTCTCGGCCACCCACCGGTCACCTCTCGGTGTCCATCATGCTCACCGCACCGTGTAGCATCTAACCCACCACTCCACGCACCTCACCAAGACATCTGTAGCCTCGAGTTCGTCTTCACCCGAACTCCGGCGGCCGCCTAGGTCATCGCCGGGCGCTGCTTCCGCCGCCGAGCACAACCAACACCACCAAGAGCTGCGACTTGCTCCCAGCCACCCGTAGACACCCTCCGCGGCTCATTTGGTCGCAGAAACGGCCAAATCCACTCTCGCCGCCGCGTCTGGCTCGCCGGCGGCTAAACGCCGGTGTAGCCGACTCTGACTTTGACCACGGGTGGGCCCTGGTTGACTCTCCTGAGTCAATGACAGGTGGGCCCCAGCCCTGTTAACTAATCAGGATTAGTTTTAATTAATATTTAGTTAAACTAATTACACTGACACCCGGGACCCACCAGTCAGGTTTGACCTGGACGTCCCCATTGACCTATGACATCACCCTGACGCTTTGCTGACGCAGTAAATGAATTACTGGATTTATTCTATTATAGGAAATTCCAGAATATAGTTCAAGCTTCAAAAATTCATAGAAATTAATCTGTAACTCCAAATGCAAAGATTTATATATAAAAAATGATCAGAAAAATCCATTCTATCCATTGGTACAGGTTTCATGCATGATAGAACAAGTTAACCTTGCTGTTTAAGCAGATTAAGAAAATACACCTTTAGGGCTATTTTAATGAGCTAACATTTGAATCCTTGATTCAAATGAGTTCATCCCTTTTTGTTCCAGCTTGCATTAGGCCAACACACATCCATATCGCCATGTCATAGCATGCATCATATTGTTGCATATTGCCATGAGTGTTTATTTCGGTATGTCTTTCGTGATAGGTTCTGCCTGCGAGGATAATCCCGAATATCCGTCTGAAGGGCAGTATCCTACCACCACTACATCAGGCAAGCAACCCATTGATCATTCCGATACAAACCCATGTTCTCGCTTCGCTCTTGTTTCTTGCATTAAGACAACGCGATTCAAACTGTTGTGTGCTGCGGTAGTTGAACCCACTTCCTTTGCATGACCTGTCATTGCCACAAGAACTAGATGAAACCCACTAGTATGTGTAGGAGTTGATTGAGCCATGTTTGTGATTCCTACCATGCTATGCTTGCTATGCTTAGAGTTGTGTCAGTCCGGCTCATCGGGATGATGAACTGGAGCGAAAGGTTGTGTCGGGTTCGAGAGTGAAAGTGTGGAACACGTTTTGGTAAAGGTATCGATGAGAGGCCATGTAGGAGTACATGGTGGGTTGTTTCATTGAAGCCGTCCCTAAGAACTGAGATCTGTGTGTGTGATTTAAGACTTAGCTACTACCACGCATTGGACCCGAAACCAATGGACCCTCTCGGCTTATTAACCACTCTTGTCCTCAGTCCGGGAGTTGCAAGTAGTTTCTGGTGTTTGTAGCATGCTGGGGGCCGCACGCAACGCTGACCTTAGGGGTGGGCTGTGTTGCGGTAGGCACGCGTCTGATGTACCAGTTCGTCTGCTTTGGTGTCTCGGGAACCCTGCACACATCGTTCGGGGCCGTTAGTGGAAACCTCGGCGGACTCCTGCGGATGGAACCCGAATAGGCGATAAACCTGGACTCGGGACTCGTGTGTTTAGTCATGTCGTGGCCGACACCCACGTTGGGCTTCCGCTTGAAGGTTGCCGAGTACATGTCGTGTAAACGGCGGTAAGTGGTGAGAGTGTGTGTGAAGAAGTACACCCTTGCAGGGTATAAAACTATTCGAATAGCCGCGTCCGCGGTAAAGGACTACTTGGTCACCTATACAGTTCATAGACAAGTAAATGGATACTACTAAAAGCCTCAAGATAAGTGTGAGTGTCAGCGGATGGCCCTCTCGTGGGTGACGAGAGGATCCACGGTGGAGTATTGTGATGGTGATTAGTGGACTGCGTGCGACAAATGCTTTTCAAGTGGTGTCACGAGGGATAGCTTAGCCAAGAGTCAAAGCTGGCTTGTCAAATAACTCCACCACCTTCTTGAGAATGTGCATGTATGATAGGATTACGTGGTAAGACTTCTTGAGTACCTCCGTACTCATGTTTGCTTAATTAATGTTTTTCGGGCGACAACACTGCCCCTCCGATGGGTTTTATGTAGACCTTGACATCGACGAGTGAACTAGCCACCCGGTGATGATCCAAGGCTTGTGAAGGGCCTTTGTAGTTAGAAAGGCTTCAACAAGCTTTCTTTCTTTTTAGAGTACGTACTCAGACTAGTTTGCTTCCGCATGTGCTTGTATGTTTGTATGACTTGAGTGTTGGGTCATGTGACCCCTACCTGTATGGATATGTTATGTATGGCTCCTGAGCCTCTTAAATAAAGTACTTTGAGTTGTATAGTTTTGTTGTGATGCCTTGTTGTATGTACTCATATCGGGCATATTATGTGTATGATTGAAATGCTTGGTATGAGTGGGATCCGACAAACTAGTTGTTTATCCTTGGCAGCCTCTCATATGGGGAAATGTAGTCTTGTGCTTCTGAGCGATAGTAGTCCGCTACAGGCCGGTTCACCGGAGTCCTGCTAGCCTAGCACTACTGCTTGGACACTTGATCGGCCGGCATGTGTTTCACTTCGTTCCTATGTCCGTCTCCTTCGGGAAATGTCACGCGGTGATATTCGAGTCCTGCCTAGCTCTGCTACAGCCGGGATACCGGAGTCCTCAGTAGCCCAGCTACATGTACCAATTCATACGTTGATGACCGACATGCTCGATGTGATTCATGTATGCCTGTCCCCATGGGTTAGCGCCGCTTTGAGTTCACGACTAGCCATGTCGGCCCGGGTTCTTTGTCATATGGATGCTAGCGACACTATCATATACGTGAGCCAAAAGGCGCAAACGGTCCCGGGCCATGGTAAGGCGACACCCGTGGGAATACCGTGCGTGAGGCCGCAAAGTGATATGAGGTGTTACCGGCTAGGTCGATGTGACTTGGAATCGGGGTCCTGACATCGGCGCAATCTTACCCTTCTAGATTCTTTAAGAAGTGGCTAAGATTGACGAAGGGTGTTAGACTGTATAGCTTCTGTATATGTGTACATATGTGTACGTATGATGTAATGTTGTACCCCTTCATTATATATATGTGATAGGCCACCCCTAGAGGGTTGTACCGGTTCCCCCAAACCTATTTTCTTACATTGTTTGTGGTGTATGTACGGTTGTAGTGAAGATGTGCGCATGACGATGCATTGCTGATCATGGAGCACTACAAGGCTTCAGGATATGTACCGCAACTTAGAGACTGGACACAGTGCCACTTGCTCCTATCACCATGCAAGTTGTCGATGCTTTAGTGTTGAACTATTGATCGGTCCCTTTTTTTGTTTAATCTATGTGATGGTGTCCCTTACCATAAATACTTGTTATGTGGATTCAGTAGAAATGATGTTTTAGGCATGTTTGATAGTTATGAAACAAATATCATAGACTAGCTATTACTATTATGGGGACGTTTTGAAAACTATTATTCATCTGCTATTTATTGTTTGATGCTCCTTCGTTATTTTCACACACAAGGGCTAAAGCTCAATCATACATGTTTGTTTAAGCCTAAAACTCCTAAGTAATGAAAATATTTTGAAAGCACTCATGATTTTAAAGGTACATATATTTTTAAAGAAGAGCCTATGTATTTTTTTGCTCAAACACAAAGTCATTGAAAAAAGCAAATGTTTTCAATGTGAACATGATTTCGAATGGGTCTATGCGAGAACGGTAGCAAGTATTTTGTGCTATCAAATTAAAATGTGTATATACGTCTCGTTGTAGACAACAATCCACCATGATTCCTATTAATAAATGGTACTAAACCATCGATATTTTTGTCTATCGTGAACATGGATTTAGCGTGCCTCTACGCCATTTGGCGCAATGGGTCCACTAGTTCTTTGAAATAAAGATGAAGTAAGCCACCAATGAGCCTACTTCGCAGACCATCTTGGTGTTTCAGCAACAACAACTGCACATGTTTGTTTTATCTCTTTCAACTTCTCTTCAATAATCAGTGGCACAGGTTGAACCTGATGCTTTATAATGCGCTTTATTGTATGGTTTATCATACATGCATGTGTTTGATGTTATTTTGACTCCTGTGCGGCCGTTTTATTCTGAAAGTTACCAGTCGTCTTTAGCCCCCATGTAGATGCTATGAGGGGTGTTTCGTCCTCCGCACTATGACCCTTAGCCGACGTCTCGGTGCCCGAAGGCGGTAGTGCAGGAGGGAAACGAGGCAATCGGACTATGCGGTTTTATTACTTTCACTTAGCCATAGGAGCTTGACTGCGGGGGCTGGTGACTAGCCCCCAGTGTGTCATGATATTTGAGGTACATACATGTATCACTTGGTTTGCTCGAAGACAAACCCTTCGTATTACACGGTGTAATCTCCAGCGATTTTAATACTTTCCATCGGATCACCGACCAGTTCTCTCTTATTATGACAACCAGTTTTCGGCTTTCTCCACTGAGGTACTTGACCGGGCTCAGACTCGTTTTCTTGCCTCTCACGTCTTGACGGCGGTCTGCCCTTCGGCACCTGTTTGATCTTTGGCTGCCAGAGCCGCGGTATGCTCCTCCGTCCGGAGTGAGCGCTCCATATTGCCGTTGACTGTGATGACACCCCTTGGTCCGGGCATCTTTAACTTTAGATAGGCGTAATGGGGGATGTCGTTGAATCGAGCGAATGTCATCTGGCCGAGCAGGGGGCTTCAACGCCTGGGATTACCCCTTTGAATGTGGTATTATTGGGTTTGATCCTTGATGGGTCAATACCCATTTCCTTACTATATCTGCATAAATCAGATTGAGGCTGCTGCCTCCGTCCATGAGGACTCTGGTGAGGTGGTACCCATTTATAATTGGATGTAGGGCTAGGGCCGCCGATCCTCCATGACGGATACTGGTCGGGTGGTCCCTACGGTCAAAGGTGATCGGACATGTAGACCATGGGTTAAATTTCGGGGCTACAGGCTCTATGGTGTAGACGTCCTGAAGTGCACGTTGTCTTTCCTTCTTGGGTATATGAGTCGCGTAGATCATCTTCACCGTTTTGACCTTGGGGGGGGGGGGGGGGATTGTTTCTAGCCTCCATTGTTTGGCCTGCGAGGTTCCTCACCATCCTCGCTGCGGGGGCTTTTGCCCGTGTCCTCGGGTGTGAGCTAGCAGCCCGTTTGATTACCCAATGCTACGGTCCGTGTGGTTGGCGGGCTTGTCGGAGGTGACGTGGATCTAGCAAGTGTTGGGGAACGTTGCAGAAAATTAAAATTTTTCCTACGGTTTCACCAAGATCCATCTATGAGTTCATCTAAGCAACGAGTCATGGGAGAGAGATTGCATCTACATACCACTTGTAGATAGCGTGCGGAAGCGTTCAAGGGAACGGTGATGACGGAGTCGTACTCGCCGTGATTCAGATCACCGATGACTAAGTACCGAACGGACAGCACCTCCGTGTTCAACACACGTACGGAACGGATGACGTCTCCTCCTTCTTGATCCAGCAAGGGGGAAGGAGAGGTTGAGGAAGAAGGCTCCAACAGGCGCAACGTCGTGGTGGTGATGGAGTGAGGAGAAGTGTTGGGGAGGGGAGGGGCTGCGCCTTGGATGTGTGCTGCAGCCCTCACCTCACCCCTCTATTTATAGGGGAAGGGCAAGCGGGGGGCCTCTAGATGAGATCTAGAGGGGGCGGCGGCTGTGGAGGGGGCTGGCCCCCAAACAAATGGGGGGGGGGCGCACCCCACTAGGGTTCCCCCAACCCTAGGCGCATGGGCCCAAGGGGGCGCCCAGCCCTCTAGGGGCTGGTTCCACCCTTGTGGCCCATGAGGCCCTCAGGAGGGTGGCCCCTCCGGTGGTCCTGCGGAACCTGTCCGGTGGCCCCGGTACAATACCGATATGACCCGAAACCTTTACGGTGTCCGTTTGACAACTTCCCATATATAAATCTTTACCCCCGGACCATTCCGGAACTCCTCGTGACGTCCGGGATATCATCCGTACTCAACAACATTCGGTAATCACATACAAGTCTTCCTAATAACCCTAGCGTCACCGAACCTTAAGTGTGTAGACCCTATGGGTTCGGGAGACATGCAGACATGACCAAGACGGCTCTCCGGTCAATAACCAATAGCGGGATCTGGATACCCATGTTGGCTCCTACATACTCCTCGATGATTTCATCGGATGAACCACGATGTCGAGGATTCAAGCAACCCCGTAAACTACTCCCTTTGTCAAACGGTATGTTACTTGCCCGAGATTCAATCGTCGGTATCCCAATACCTCGTTCAATCTCGTTACCGGCAAGTCACTTTATTCGTACCGTAATGCATGATCCTGTGACCAGACACTTGGTCACTTTGAGCTCATTATGATGATGCACTACCGAGTGGGCCCACTGATACCTCTCCGTAACACGGAGTGACAAATCGAGTCTCAATCCGTGTCAACCCAATGCAGACACTTTCGGAGATACCTGTAGTGCACCTTTATAGTCACCCGATTACGTTGTGACGTTGGTACACCCAAAGCACTCCTACGGTATCCGGAGTTACACAATCTCATGGTCTAAGGAAGAGATACTTGACATTGGAAAAGCTCTAGCAAAACGAACTACACGATCTTGTGCTATGCTTAGGATTGGGTCTTGTCCATCACATCATTCTCCTAATGATGTGATCCCGTTATTAATGACATCCAATATCCATAGTCAGGAAACCATGACTATCTATTGATCAACGAGCTAGTCAACTAGAGGCTCACTAGGGACATATTGTGGTCTATGTATTCACACGTGTATTACGATTTCCGGATAATACAATTATAGCATGAATAAAAGACAATTATCATGAACAAGGAAATATAATAATAATGCTTTTATTATTGCCTCTAGGGCATATTTCCAACAGTCTCCCACTTGCACTAGAGTCAATAATCTAGTTACATTTTGATGAATCGAACACCCATAGAGTTACGGTGTTGATCATGTTTTTCAGCGGAAGAGGTTTAGTCAACGGATGCAGGACATTCAGATCCGTATGCACTTACAAATTTCTATGTCTCCATCTTGAACATTTTCACAGATGGAGTTGAAGCGACGCTTGATGTGCTCGGTCTTCTTGTGAAACACGGGCTCCTTGGCAAGTGCAATAGCTCCGGTGTTGTCACAGAAGAGTTTGATCGGCCCCGACGCATTGGGTATGACTCCTAGGTCAGTGATGAACTCCTTCACACAAATTGCTTCATGCGCTGCCTCCGATGCTGCCATGTACTCCGCTTCACATGTAGATCCGGCCACGACGCTCGCTTGGTACTGCACCAGCCATCGCTTCCACCATTCAACATATACACGTATCCGGTTTGTGACTTAGAGTCATTCAGATGCGTGTCGAAGCTAGCGTCGACGTAACCCTTCTGACGAGCTCTTCGTCACCTCCATAAACGAGAAACATGTCCTTTGTCCTTTTCGTGTACTTCAGGATATTCTTGATCATTGTCCGGTGTTCCTTGTCGGGATTACTTTGGTACCTTCCTACCAAACTTACGGCAAGGTTTATATCAGGTCTGGTACACACATGGCATACATAATAGATCCTATGGCGAGAGGCATAGGGGATGACGCTCATCTCTTCTTTATCTTTTGCCGTGGTCGGGCATTGAGCCGAGCTCAATCTCACACCTTGCAAAGACAGTGCAAGAACCCTTTTTGGACTGATCCATTTTGAACTTCTTCAAAATCTTATCAAGGTATGTGCTTTGTGAAAGACCTATGAGGCGTCTCGATCTATCTCTATAGATCTTGATGCCTAATATATAAGCAGCTTCTCCAAGGTCCTTCATTGAAAAACTTTTATTCAAGTAGGCCTTAATGCTGTCCAAGAGTTCTATATCATTTCCCATCAAAAGTATGTCATCTACATATAATATGAGAAATGCTCTGAGCTCCCACTCACTTTCTTGTAAACGCAGGCTTCTCCATAAGTCTCAAGATAAACCCAAACGCTTTGATCATCTCATCAAAGCGAATGTTCCAACTCCGAGATGCTTGCACCAGTCCATAAATGGATCGCCGGAGCTTGCATACCTTGTTAGCATTCTTAGAATTCGACAAAACCTTCCGGCTGCATCATATACAACTCTTCCTTAAGATAACCGTTAAGGAATGCCGTTTTGACGTCCATCTGCCATATCTCATAATCATAGTATGCGGCAATTGCTAACATGATTCGGACGGACTTAAGCTTCGCTACGGGAGAGAAAGTCTCATCATAGTCAATCCCTTGAACTTGCCGATAACCCTTAGCGACAAGTCAAGCTTTATAGATGGTGACATTACCATCCGCGTCCGTCTTCTTCTTAAAGATCCATTTGTTTTCTATCGCTCGCCGATCATCGGGCAAGTCTGTCAAAGTCCATACTTTGTTTTCATATATGGATCCTATCTCGGATTGCATGGCTTCAAGCCATTTGTTGGAATCCGGGCCCGCCATCGCTTCTTCATAGTTCGAAGGTTCACCGTTGTCTAACAACATGATTTCCGGTGACAGGGTTGCCATACCACTGCGGTGTGGAACGTGTCCTTGTGGACCCTCTGAAGTTCGGTAGCAACTTGATCCAAGTACCTTGACCATCATTAATTTCCTCTCCGGTAGGTGTAGGCACCACAGAACATTTTCTTGAGCTGCACTACTTTCCGGTTCAAGAGGTAGTACTTCATCGAGTTCTACTTTCCTCCCACTTACTCCTTTCGAGAGAAAATCTTTTTCGAGAAAGGATCCGTTCTTGGCAACAAAGATCTTGCCTTCGGATCTAAGGTAGAAGGTATACCCAATGGTTTCCTTAGGTATCCTATGAAGACGCATTTTTCCGATTTGGGTTCGAGCTTTTCAGGTTGAAGTTTCTTGACATAAGCATCGCATCCCCAAACTTTTAGAAACGACAGCTTAGGTTTCTTCCCAAACCATAATTCATACGGTGTCGTCTCAACGGATTTATACGGTGCCCTATTTAAAGTGAATGTAGCTGTCTCTAGAGCGTATCCCCAAAATGATAGTGGTAAATCTGTAAGAGACATCATAGATCGCACCATATCCAATAGAGTGCGATTACGACGTTCGGACACACCATTACTCTGAGGTGTTCCAGGCGGCGTGAGTTGTGAAACGATTCCACATTTCCTTAAGTGTGTACCAAATTCGTGACTTAAATATTCTCCTCCACAATCTAATCGTAAGAACTTTATTTTTCGGTCACGTTGATTCTCTACCTTATTCTGAAATTCCTTGAACTTTTCAAAGGTCTCAGACTTGTGTTTAATCAAGTAGACATACCCATATCTACTCAAGTCATCCCGGTTGAGAACATAAGATATCCTCCATGAGCCTCAACGCTCATTGGACCGCACACATCGGTATGTATGATTTCCAATAAGTTGGTTGCTCGCTCCATTGTTCCGGAGAACGGAGTCTTGGTCATTTTGCCCATGAGGCATGGTTCGCATGTGTCAAATGATTCATAATCGAGACTCTAAAAGTCCATCAGAATGGAGCTTCTTCATGCGCTTGACACCAATGTGACCAAGGCGGAAGTGCCACAAGTATGTGGGACTATCGTTATCAACTTTACATCTTTTGGTATTCACACTATGAATATGTGTAACATTACGCTCGAGATTCATTAAGAATAAACCATTGACCATCGGAGCATGACCATAAAACATATCTCTCATATAAATAGAACAACCATTATTCTCGGATTTAAATGAGTATCCATCTCGCATTAAACGAGATCCTGATACAATGTTCATGCTCAAACTTGGCACTAAATAACAATTATTGAGGTTTAAAACTAATCCCGTAGGTAAATGTAGAGGTCGGCGTGCGACGGCGATCACATCGACCTTGGAACCATTCCCGACGCACATCGTCACCTCGCCCTTCGCCAGTCTCCGTTTATTCCGCAGCTCCCGCTGTGAGTTACAAATATGAGCAACGGCACCGTATCAAATACCGGGAGTTACTACGGTAATCGGTAAGGTACACATCAATTACATGTATATCAAATATACCTTTAGTGTTGCCGGCCTTCTTGTCCGCTAAGTATTTGGGGCAGTTCCGCTTCAAAGGGCCCTTCCCTTTGCAATAAAAAGCACTGCCCTCGGGCTTGGGTCCATTCTTTGACTTCTTCCCGACAACTTGCTTACCGGGCGCGGCAACATCTTTGTCGTCCTTCTTGAAGTTCTTCTTACCCTTTCCCTTTTTGAACTTAGTGGTTTTATTGACCATCAACACTTGATGTTCTTTCTTGATTTCAACCTCTCACGACTTCAGCATTGAGAATACTTCAGGAATGGTCTTCACCATCCTCGCATATTGTAGTTCATCACAAAGCTCTTGTAGCTTGGTGGGAGCGATGAAGGATTCTGTCAATGAACGCCTCGTCCGGGAGGTTAATGTCCACTGGGACAAAGCGGTTGTGCAACCTGGATATTTTGAGTATGTGCTCACCGATGTAACTATTTTCCTCCATCTTACAACTATAGAACTTGTCGGAGACTTCATATCTCTCGACGGGCATGAGCTTGGAAAACCATTTTCAGCTCCTCGAACATCTCATATGCTCCGTGTTGCTCAAAACGCTTTTGGAGCCCGATTCAAGTGTAAAGCATGTCGTGACTGAACGAGGGAGTAATCATCAAGACGAGACTGCCAAGCATTCATAATGTCTTGGTTCTGCAGGATGGGTGCATCACCTAGCTGTGCTTCTAGGACATATTGTTTCTTGGCTGCTATGAGGATGATCCTCGGGTTAGGACCCAGTCCGAATAGTTGCTGCCATCATCTTTCAGCTTGGTTTTCTAGGAACGCGTTGAAGTTCATGTTGACATGAGCGTTGGCCATTTGATCTACAAGACATATTTTGCAAAGACTTTAGACTAAGTTCATGATAATTAAGTTCATCTAATCAGATTATTTAATGAACTCCCACTCAGATTTGACATCCCTCTAGTCATCTAAGTGTTACATGATCCGAGTCGACTAGGCCGTGTCCGATCATCACGTGAGACGGACTAGTCATCGTCGGTGAACATCTCCATGTTGATCGTATCTTCCATACGACTCATGTTCGACCTTTCGGTCTCTTGTGTTCTGAGGCCATGTCTGTAGATGCTAGGCTCGTCAAGTTAACCCTAAGTGTCTATGCATGTGTAAAACTGTCTTACACCCGTTGTATGTGAACGTAAGGATCTATCACACCCGATCATCACGTGGTGCTTCAAACCATTTAACTTTAGCAACAATGCACAGTTAGGGGGAACACTTTCTTGAAATTATTCTAAGGGATCATCTTATTTACTACCGTCGTTCTAAGTAAACAAGATGCATAAACATAATAATATCACATGCAATTATATAAAGTAGTGACATGATATGGCCAATATCATATAGCTCCTTTGATCTTCATCTTCGGGGCTCCATGATCATCTTGTCACCGGCATGACACCATGATCTCCATCATCATGATCTCCATCATCGTGTCTCCATGAAGTTGCTCGCCAACTATTACTTCTACTACTATGGCTAACACGTTTAGAAATAAAGTAAAGTGATTTACATGGCGTTGAATCAATGACGCGCAGGTCATACAAGAATTAAGACAACTCCTATGGCTCCTGCCGGTTGTCATACTCATCGACATGCAAGTCGTGATTCCTATTACAAGAACATGATATCATACATCACAATATATCATTCATCATTCATCACAACTTCTGGCCATATCACATCACATGACAATTGCTGCAAAAACAAGTTAGACGTCCTCTAATTGTTGTTGCATCTTTTACGTGGCTGCAATTGGGTTCTAGCAAGAACGTTTTCTTACCTCTGAATAACCACAACGTGATTTTGTCAACTTCTATTTACCCTTCATAAGGACCCTTTTCATCTAATCCGCTCCAACTAAAGTAGGAGAGACAGACACCCGCTAGCCACCTTATGCAACTAGTGCATGTCGACCGGTGGAACCTGTCTCACGTAAGCGTACGTGTAAGGTCGGTCCGGGCCGCTTCATCCCACAATACCGCTGAAGCAAGAAAAGACTAGTAGCGGCAAGCAAGTTGACAAGATCTACGCCCACAACAAAATTGTGTTCTACTCGTGCAATAGAGAACTACGCATAGACCTAGCTCGATGCCTTTGTTGGGGAACGTTGCAGAAAATTAAAATTTTCCTACGGTTTCACCAAGATCCATCTATGAGTTCATCTAAGCAACGAGTCATGGGAGAGAGATTGCATCTACATACCACTTGTAGATCGCGTGCGGAAGCGTTCAAGGGAACGGTGATGATGGAGTCGTACTCGCCGTGATTCAGATCACCGATGACTAAGTGCCGAACGGACATCACCTCCGTGTTCAACACACGTACGGAACGGACGACGTCTCCTCCTTCTTGATCCAACAAGGGGGAAGGAGAGGTTGAGGAAGAAGACTCCAACAGCAGCACAACGGCGTGGTGGTGATGGAGTGACAGTTCTCGGCAGGCTTCGCCAAGCACACGCGGAGGAGGAGAGGTGTTAGGCGGGAGGGGCTGCGCCTTGGATGTGTCTTGCAGCCTCCCCTCACCCCTCTATTTATAGGGAAGGGGCAAGGGGCGGCCTCTAGATGAGATCTAGAGGGGCGGCGGCAGGAGGGGGCTTGCCCCCAAGCAAGGGGGCGCCCCACTAGGGTTCCCCCAACCCTAGGCGCATGGGCCCAAGGGGGCGCCCAGCCCTCCAGGCTGGTTCCTGCCCCTTGTGGCCCATGAGGCCCTCCGAGAGGGGTGGCCCCTCTGGTGGACCCGGAACCTCTCCGGTGGCCCCGTACAATACCAATATGACCCCGAAACTTTCCGGTGTCCGTTTGACAACTTCCCATATATAAATCTTTACCTCCGGACCATTCCGGAACTCCTCGTGACGTCCGAGATCTCATCCGGGACTCCGAACAACATTCGGTAATATCCTAATAACCCTAAGCGCCAAGAACCTTAAGTGTGTAGACCCTACGGGTTCGGGAGACATCTGAACATGACCGAGACGGCTCTCTGGTCAATAACCAACAACGGGATCTGGATACCCATTTTGGCTCCTACATACTCCTCGATGATTTCATCGGATGAACCACGATGTCGAGGATTCAAGCAACCCCGTAAACTATTCCCTTTGTCAGACGGTATGTTACTTGCCCGAGATTCGATCGTCGGTATCCCAATACCTCGTTCAATCTCGTTACGGCAAGTCACTTTACTCATACCGTAATGCATGATCCGTGACCAGACACTTGGTCACTTTGAGCTCATTATGATGATGCACTACCGAGTGGGCCCGATGATACCTCTACGTAACACGGAGTGACAAATCGATCTCGATCCATGTCAACCCAATAGACACTTTCGGAGATACCTGTAGTGCACCTTTATAGTCACCCAGTTTCGTTGTGACGTTTGGTACACCCAAAGCACTCCTACGGTATCCGGGAGTTACACGATCTCATGGTCTAAGGAAGAGATACTTGACATTGGAAAAGCTCTAGCAAAATGAACTACACGATCTTGTGCTATGCTTAGGATTGGGTCTTGTCCATCACATCATTCTCCTAATGATGTGATCCCGTTATCAATGACATCCAATGTCCATAGTCGAAACCATGACTATCTATTGATCAACGAGCTAGTCAACTAGAGGCTCACTAGGGACATATTGTGGTCTATGTATTCACACATGTATTACGATTTCCGGATAATACAATTATAGCATGAATAAAAGACAATTATCATGAACAAGGAAATATAATAATAATGCTTTTATTATTGCCTCTAGGGCATATTTCCA
Source organism: Aegilops bicornis (assembly GCA_021605145.1). Classification (NCBI taxonomy): domain Eukaryota; kingdom Viridiplantae; phylum Streptophyta; class Magnoliopsida; order Poales; family Poaceae; genus Aegilops; species Aegilops bicornis. The sequence continues at coordinate 128,291,804 of CM038669.1, forward strand.
ACAGCAAGGCATATTCAGGATTATGTCCAACTTGGTGGTCCATCCTGGTTCCCTTTAGAGGGTTTCTTTCGCGGGCCCGATTTGGAGTTGCGGAATCCGTCATTCACTGCAGTGTCATCGACATCGGTGCCATTGTGTCGACGCTTATTTTTATTGCGCCATGGCTTCCCGTTGCCGTCCCGGACTTCTGAAGTGCCGGGGTCCTCGGGGTTGGTCCTTCTATGAGCCAACGAGCAAAAGCGGGTCATAAGGGAGGTAAGTGCTACCATTGTCCTCGTCTTATCTTGGCCGAGCTGGCGTGCGAGCCATTCATCCTAGATACTGTGCTTGAATGCGGCAATGGCTTCGGCATCCGGACAGTCGACAATCTAGTTCTTTTTTTGTCAAAAACCGATTCCAAAATTGTCGGGCTGACACTCCTGTTTGTTGGACCACATGGCTCAGGTCATCGGCATCGGGAGGTCAGACATAGGTGCCTTGAAAGTTTTCCCGGAAAGCATCCCCGAGCTCTTCCCAGCTGCCTATGGAGACTTCCGGGAGGTCGTTCAACCAATGCCGGGTTGGTCCTTTGAGCTTTAATGGCAGATATTTGATGGCGTGGAGGTCATCTCCTCGAGCCATATGAATCTGGAGGAGAAAGTCTTCTATCCACACGATCGGGTCTGTAGTCCCATCGTATGGCTCGATGGTTACGGGTTTAAACATTTTTGGGAATTGGTGTTGCATCACCTCATCCGTGAAGCACATTGGGTGAGCGGCGCCCCTTATTCGGGCTACATGAGCTCGGCTTCCATTCGGGCTCGATGTTGCTCCCGATCTCTATCATTTCGGTCGAGCCACGCTTGCTATTCGTCCCGTCTATCGGGAGGGTATCCCCTGGATCCGTAGATGTATCTTGTATTACCCGTTCCGGCGTCCAAATCGCATCACATGTCATATGGGTCTTCGGGCTCTACTGGCTCCTTTCTCCTTCTATGGGCAGGCGCCGACGGGTCCTCGGGCCTGCTACCTCTTGAGCACTGCGTTGGTTTTCCCTTGAAGAGGAGATGCAGTAAAGCAACGTAAGTATTTCCCTCAGTTTTTGAGAACCAAGGTATCAATGCAGTAGGAGGCCACGCACGAGTCCCTCGCACCTACACAAACAAATAAAGACCTCGCAACCAACGCAATAAAGGGGTTGTCAATCCCTTCACGGTCACTTACGAAAGTGAGATCTGAAAGATATGATAAGATAATATTTTTGGTATTTTTGTAATAAAGATGCAAAGTAAAATAAAAGGCAATAAAAATAGCTAAGTGTTGGAAGATTAATATGATGGAACATAGACCCGGGGGCCATAGGTTTTACTAGTGGCTTCTCTCGAGAGCATAAGTATTACGGTGGGTGAACAAATTACTGTTGAGCAATTGATAGAATTGAGCATAGTTATGAGAATATCTAGGTATGATCATGTATATAGGCATCACATCTGTGACAAGTAGACCGACTCATGCCTGCATCTACTACTATTACTCCACACATCGACCGCTATCTAGCATGCATCTAGAGTATTAAGTTCATAAGAACAGAGTAACGCTTTAAGCAAGATGACATGATGTAGATGAATAAACTCATGCAATATGAAATAAACCCCATCTTGTTATCCTCGATGGCAACAATACAATACGTGCCTTGCTGCCCTAACATCCTTTGGGAAAGGACACCGCAAGATTGAACCCAAAGCTAAGCACTTCTCCCATTGCAAGAAAGATCGATCTAGTAGGCCAAACCAAACTGATAATTCGAAGAGACTTGCAAAGATAACCAATCATACATAAAAGAATTCAGAGAAGATTCAAATATTGTTCATAGAGATAAACTTGATCATAAACCCACAATTCATCGGTCTCAACAAACACACCGCAAAAGAAGATTACATCGAATAGATCTCCACGAGAATCGTGGAGAACTTTGTATTGAGATCCAAAGAGAGAGAAGAAGCCATCTAGCTAATAACTGTGGACCGAAGGTCTCGGGTAAACTACTCACACATCATCGGAGAGGCTATGGTGTTGATGTAGAAGCCCTCCGTGATCAATGCCCCTCCGTGGCGGGCAGGAAAAAGGCCCCAAGATGGGATCTCACGGGTACAGAAGGTTGCGGCGGTGGAATTAGGTTTTCGTGGATGCCTCTGTTCGTTTGGCGGTACGTAGGTATATATAGGAGGAAGAACTTGTGATGCCCGAATAATTAAGCTACAGCAACCCTCTGCTAATGACGCCACGTCACCACATTAATGTTGATAAACTCGCGTTTATTCAAACCCCGTTCAAATTCAAATTCAAAATCAGGTCAAACAATAAAAGTTTTCGAATATTAAAACTAAAATGTTCGAATAATTCTATAAATTCTGGTGTTCATTTTCCTATTGAAACCAACTTCACTTGACTCACAAATAAATTCCTAGGAAAATAATAAATGACCCAACTGCAAATAAAATGGCCTTTTCAAAATAAATAATTAGTTAAACTTTTCCAGTTGACCCCAAACCTTGTGTGCACCCTTAATATATGGCCTAGTATTTATGTGCCAATTACTTTGTAGAAGAAAAGTCATGTCCTATTTAAAAAAACGCAATCAGTGGAAGAAAAGCAAATCAGAAAAGAAAGAAAGAGAAATAGGAAAAGCTACTGTGGACTGGGCCTAAGTCCACAGTGCAGGCCCAACCCACGAGGGGGTCTGTAGGATCGAAAGTATGTCTAGAGGGGGGGGGGGGTGATTAGACTACTTGACCAAATAAAACTTATCCTTTTCCCAATTTTAGTCTTTGGCAGATTTTAGCTATCTTAGCACAAGTCAAGCAATCTTAACACAATTCAAGCAAGCATGCAAAGAGTATATGAGCAGCGGAAAGTAAAGCATGCAACTTGCAAGAAATGTAAAGGGAAGGGTGTGGAGAATTCAAAGCGCAATTGGAGACACGGATGTTTTTGTCGTGGTTCCGATAGGTGGTGCTATCATACATCCACGTTGATGGAGACTTCAACCCACGAAGGGTAATGGTTGCCTTGAGTCCACGGAGGGCTCCACCCACGAAGGGTGCGAAAGAAGCAACCTTGTCTATCCCACCATGGTCGTAAGCCCACGAAGGACTTGCCTCACTAGCGGTAGATCTTCACGAAGTAGGCGATCTCCTTGACCTGACAAACTCCTTGGTTCAACTCCACAATCTTGTCGGAGTCTCCCAAGTGACACCTAGCCAATCTAGGAGACACCGCTCTCCAAGAAGTAACAAATGGTGTGTTGATGATGAACTCCTTGCTCTTGTGCTTCAAATGATAGTCTCCCCAACACTCAACTCTGTCTCACAGGATTTGGATTTGGTGGAAAGAATATTTGAGTGGAAAGCAACTTGGGGAAGGCTAGAGATCAAGATTCATATGGTAGGAATGGAATATCTTGGCCTCAACACATGAGTAGTTCCTTCTCGTAAGCGACAAGTTGGAAGTGTAGGTTTGTTACGATGGCTCTCTCCAAGAATGAAGAGGAGGTGGAGGGTATATATAGCCTCCACATAAAATCTAACCGTTACACACAACTTGCCAAACTTCGGTGGGACCGAATTGATAAACTTCAGGCGGACCGATTTAGCAAATCTAGTGACCGTTAGGATTTTTGATTGGGACCGACATGCAACTCGGTAGGACCGATATGGTTAGGGTTAGGGCATAACGTAATCTCGGTGAGACCGGTTACACAAACTCGCTGAGACCGATTTTGGTAATAAGCTAACCAGCGAGTTGGTCAGGTAAAATCGGTGGGACCGATTCGCTCATTTCGGTGAGACCGAAATGTTACGAAAAGGAAACAAGAAGTTTACATTGCAATCTCGGTGGGACCGATCGCTCATCTCGGTGGTACCGAAACATTACGAAGGGAAAAGGAGAGATTACAATCCCATCTCATTGAGACCGAGATCCCTATCGGCGAGACCGATTTGCCTAGGGTTTGTGGCAGTGGCTATGACATCTGAACTCGGTGGCGCCGGGTAGAAAGAATCGGTAGGGCCAAGTTTGAATTTTGGTTTAGGTCATATGTGGATATGACAAAGTAGTTGAGGGTTTTGGAGCATATCACTAAGCACTGTAGAGCAAGAAACTCATTAAGCAACACCTCATCCCTCCTTGATAGTATTGGCTTTTCCTATAGACTCAATGTGATCTTGGATCACTAAAATATAAAATGTATAGTCTTGAGCTTTTGAGCTTGAGCCAATCCTTTTATCCTTAGCATTTTGAGGGATCCACTTTCATCATCCATGCCATGCCATCCATTGAGCTTTTCCTGAAATATTCATCTTGGAATGATGTTAGCTCAGTGAGCTATATGTTGTTAGGAATTACCAAAACCACCTAGGGATAGTTGCACTTTCAATCTCCCCCTTTTTGGTAATTGATGACAACATATAGATCAAAGCTTTGACAAATGATAATAAGAGTGAAAAACATTGTCGCTTTGAGAAGTATGTGATAAGCAAGAGCTCCCCCTAAATTTGTGCATAGTTTAAGATTTGCTTTGGACTGCAAATGCACAAGGAGTTAGGCTCATGGGTAACTCTTCCATGTCACATACATCTTGGTGGAGCGCTCAAAATGATAATGATTGAATACATGCACTCATCACCAAGCAAAGTGAATGATCATATAGAGATAAACGAGATAATGTCATCCAACAAGCATAAATGTAGCATATGATCAAACACATGATCATCCAGGTATCACACAGACATAATGTATCTCAAACAAGCAAATAAAGTTCAACCACCAAAGCAAGAGAGAATAAAAAGTAACACTCTCTCTCGAAGCCTATGATCTATACATTTTTCTCCCCCTTTGGCAAAAAGTTACCAAAAAGTTCATAGAAAATGCATAGTACTAAATCGTCTCTCAGGTTTGATCTTCAGGTGGTGGTGTAGAGAGAACGCCAAGGACGAAAGCATCAGTTGATGTAGATGGAGCTGGAGGTGTAGGTGCTGAAGCTGGTTGCACTTTGGAGTATGGGAGCTGTGGAAGTGCAGATGAAGTGGCTCTGGTGTCTGTCACTGGCACTGAGCTGATCTCTGAGCTATAGGCACTCTGGCAAATGCATTTGTGGTTGGATTGCCCTTCCTCTCCTGCATATCATCCTGAAGCTGCTCAACAACAGACTGGATCTCAGTGACGTTCACATTGATGTCATAGAACTTCTGCTCCATGATCCTCTCCAAGCTCTCCTGGTTTCGAGTCAAGGTGGCCAGCCCCTTCTCAATCCTCAGAGTGGATGCAATCAAGTAGCCTAGCTGATCTTGTTTACTCTTCAGAAAGTACTGAGATGCCTCTTCCATTGTTGGCATCTTGGCAACCTTCTCAGTCCTTGCCTTCTCCTTCTTAGCTTGTGCTTGCACTGAAGATGGTTCATCTTCATCCATAACCACGTGGTTGTCCTCAAAGTCTGGATAGATAGGCATATGCTCCTTATCCAACAGGTATGTGCTGTGCCCATCTTGGAGTTAATCAGCTCCACGGATCTGGGGCATATCCACAACTCCTCTTTGGTCAATTGCTGTCCTCTTGACAGTATCAACTATAAGGCTCATGACCTTGAACTTCTGTGGCACATCAAATAGGTGTAGCAAGTTTATTGCATGGCCTCGGATCATGTTGTGGTCACCTGACTTGGGCAATAGAGTATGCCTGAGGATCCAGTTGATGGTTGGAAGTCCTGACAGAAGATAATGTACAGATCCAAACTTATGTGTCTCAACTGCAAAGATCTGGGATCTCCTTGTACATATGTGCCATAGAGTTGTGATCCATCTTCTTCTTGGCATAGACATCCAAGTCATCCTCTTTCTCCTTAGGTGCATTGATCAGATTTGCCCATTCCTCAATAGTTGATTGGTACCTTGTACCTTCAGACATCCATACTATCCTGCCATCTGGATAGAAGTGTCTTTGTGGAGTAGAATTGCATTATGAGCTCCTCATTCCACTTTGTGAGCTTCTGCCCAACAAAGTCTGCAACTCCACATGCACTGAAACTGTCATACACACCAGGATAGTGTTCCTCATTCTCCTTCATGTAGGTCCACTCAACCCACCTCATGTCACACACTATTGGCTTCTTGTCCAACAACACTGTCTCATAGAAATCCCGCTGTTCCTTTGTGTGGAACCTGTAGTCAACAACAGTCCTCCTTCTGGTGGCATATGGATCTGACTCTATCCATAGCCTCAATCCTGAGTCTCTCCTAATCTTCATGTTCTCAGCTACAGGATGAGCATCATTTTGATCTGGAATTTTTGGCTTCAATTTTCTCAAGACATGTGTCTCATCATCTTCTTCCTCAGCAACAATTTCAAGCATTGGAGCCTTGTTCTTCTCAGCAGCAGGAATGTTTCTAGTACTCCTCTTAGGTACAGTCTTGGGTTTGGAGGCAGCTTTGGGTGCTTCTTTGGGCTTTGATGATGCAGCCCCTATCCTGATAGCATCACCCATAAGCTTTTGAGCATTGGGTGCTGGTGCAGCAAACTCTTCTTCTTCCTCCTCTTCCATCATGGAAGGCTTTCTAATAACTATGGCCATGGTCTTCTTGACCCTTTCCTTCCTCTTCTTCCCTTCAGCAACAGCCTCTTTGGGTTCAGATTCCAATGGTGCTTGAGTGGAGGCTCTGGCTTTAGACATGGGAATCCTTTTGGCAGGTACTTTGGTCTTCATACCAGGCTTGGTGGCAGCAGCTGTGCCATACTCCTTCTTGAGCACTTTCTTGGAAGTGGCCTCATCCTCTACTGCCACATAGTCTTCATCCTCAGATTCTGAGGTTTTCTTCTTTCTGGCCCTGGTGGCAGCTTTGGGCAAGTTGCTTGGGGTACTCCTGCTACCCTCATCAGAGCTGCTAGAGGGACTAGTGCCCTCACTCATCTGAATCTGCTCCTCTTCCCTGTTCTGGCTGTCACTTTGATCAGACATGTTGCACACACCGACTGCAGACCCTGTGAGTAGATATAGATGAGATAGAGTGGATGAGCATCACAAAATACAGAGGTTTTTGCAAAAGAATGATTCAAAAACTTAGTTTTAGTTTTCCATAGAAAGCATTTCAGATCAACCGATTTGCAAACTCGGTGATACCGAAGCAGCTTTTGGAACCTAAACTAGTGAACTCGGTCAGACCGAGTCACAGTTCGGTGGCACCGAAACTGCTAGGGTTTCACAAAGTCCTGAACTCGGTCACACCGATTTGCAATTCTTGGTCATACCGAGAATCACTTGTGCAATGGCCTTAGCCGAATCGGTGGAACCGAGTTCTGCAACTCGGTGGGTCCGAGATGGTTTCGACGGAAACCTAACCCTAAATTTTCAATTCACTTCTAAACTATGGATTGTTTTGACTGGATAGAATAGTTTCAATCGTGGCAAGAATCATGATGAACACAATGTGCTAGGACTCGGACGGGGATAGCACTGTGATCGAGTCCATACCCTAGCTTGGCGATGAACTCGCTAAGGCGGCAACGGCGGGGGTGAATTCCGTTGACGGCGGCGGAGACCAGCGACTGGAGGCGGCTGGCAATGAGGAGGACGATCCGGAGACCCTGGAGGCAGAGTGAGCTATGCGCGGGCGAAGGGGTTTGGAGAAAGTTTCCAAAATTTTGCCCGTGAGTATATATAGCCCGACCCTGTCGGTGTGACCGAGTGGAACAACTCGGTGGCACCGAGATGCATAACTGTTGATAGTTACAGCAACTCGGTGTGACCGAAAAGTTCAAATCGGTTGCACCGAGATTGAAAACCTAGATCGATTTAGTGATCTCGGTATGACCGAAATGGAGGAATCGGTCAAACCGAAACGCACAAAGAAGTTTTGGAAGTTTAAGTCTATGACGAATCGGGGACTCCGAGTGCTCCTCACACAGAGTGGTTCGAATCTGACTTGATCAAATTTTGTGATGTAGCATGAATAGAGTTTGAGACAAGAAAAGCATAGATAGCTAGAGATGGTTCTTAGGCATTCTTGTCCATCCACTTGGCAAAATAAAAAGAAACCAATCAATCAAACAACAAGTGGATGTCCTCGAATGAGTAAAATATGCAACCAACATGCTCACACAATAAAATAGCAAATGAAATATGTGACAAAGCATGCACAAACAATTCTAGCATCTATCAAACAATTGGCGATGACTAGGTCACCTATATATGAGTATATTGACTTAGGAGTCAAATGAGAACATTTGATCATAGGTCATACTCATCGTTTAAGCTCAAGTGGGGTTACCACTTTTACATAATGCATTGATGTGTTCATACCATTAGAGTTGCTTTGACTCAATTCTTAGAGTTAAGCTCCCCCTAGATGTGAGATCCCCCCTTAGAGGGATGAACTAACCTTGGGTTTTGTCGATGATGACTTCATGTAGGTGTTGAAGATGTGTATGCTCAATGTTGATGAAGATCATTTGGAGCAATCCTTTGGAGTGAGTTGCACTTTCAATACCTACAGGTTAGTCCCACAAGGAACAAACAAGGATATCCATAGACATAGAGTGATGCACACACAAGATGATGTCTATGAAAGCATTAGATTAACTTGTCCTTTGTCTTACCAACAAGAGGGTTTGTGACTCCTTGAACTAGTGCAAGATGTGGAAGTTGATTGCACTTGTTGTTGCCAAAATGATATGAGTGAAATATGTTGGCGGAGTCACCCTCAAGAACTCTCTAGTTCTTCTTATTCGGGATCCACATCATCTTGATGGGAATCCTTGGAGTTGTAGTCGATTTGATGAAGTAGAACTTGTCGTAGTCTTGGGAACCCACTTGACCAAGGCCTTAGGAGCTTCTTCAAATGCATCAATCTCCTCTTGAAGCTTGTCCTTGCCTTTTTGCTTGTGGACTTGTGGTGGAAGATCATCTTGAGCTTGTGTACACTTGAAGGAAGTAGGATCATACTTGTCTTGTTGAGGAACAAACTTCGTCTTGGGATATTGATCTTTTTCCCACTCAACTCCATTGGCATTGAACTTTCGTTCAAAACCAACACCTTGGTTCTTCCAGTGCCTTCCTTGCTTGCGTACAATTTCCTCAAATTGCTTACTCCCGGCAAGGCTCTTGTAAACACCTTTCTCTATAATTCCCTTCAATAAGCTATTTTCTTGCTTAAGTGTAACTTGGCTAAGAGAATCATTAGTGGAATCAAGAGAACTACTAGAAGCAACAACATTTGATTTAGCATGATTATTGTTACTACTAGAGGAAGAATCCTTCTTGTTTTGTTAATGGACTTGACTTGAGGCATGTAAGTAGATAAGAGTAAACGCTTGGCAATGTAAGAAGAACTTTTCTTACGAAGATCATCATTAATTGCCTTTAAGAACTCATGCTCTTGCTCAAGGTTGAGCTTTTCAAAGCGTAACTTCTCATGAGTCCTTAAAAGTTTTCGATGATCTCCTAAGATAGTTTCATGAGCTAACTTAAGAGTGTTTAGTTCTTTAGTTAGAAGCTCAATCTTCTCCTTATCATTGTCATTCGTTTTATCTTGATTAGCATGATTAATTGAAATTTCATCATAGTATTCATCACTAGAGTTGTCAACAAGTAAATCATCATCACCTAACAAGTCATCTTCATCAATATTGAAATCAACATACTCGGGATGTGTTACCTTTGGACCTTTGGCCATGAAGCATCTTCCAATTCCTTCATTAGGTGAATCAAATATGCCATAGGAGTTGGTTGACACAAGTCCTAGACCGGCAACACCTTCATCTTGAGTATATTCGGAGTCAGAGTGATAGCTTCTTTCGGAGTGATTTTCGGAGTCGGAGCCGGATACCCATTCACCTACATGAGCTTGATGTCTTCGTTTTGTGTAGCTCCTTGATGACTTGTCCTTCCTTTCCGAATCCTTGCTTCTCCGTGAGGGTCTTCGTTCATAACGATCATCCCTACTCCTTCTCTCTCTTGGTGGTGATTCTTCTCTTCTACTTCTTCTTTTTGGAGAATCTTCTCTTCTTTTGTAGGGTGTCGTACACTCATTGGAATAGTGTCCGGGTCTTTCACAATTGTAGCAATTACGCTCCCGACTAGAAGATCTTTTGTCATTGTAGGACCTTGACTTGGAGCTTCTCTCTTTGCTTCTACTCTTGTAGAATTTGTTGAAGTTCTTCACCATTAAGCTCAATTCTTCATTGAAGGTTTGTTTCTCACTTGATGATGTGGGGCTTCACATGAGTCTTTGTAAGCACCACTTGATTTGTTGTGAAGTTCCTCCTTATCCTTGAGTGACATCTCATGAGCAACAATTCTTCCAATGACTTCCGTTGGCTTGAGATCTTTGTAATTGGGCATCATTTGGATCAATGTGCACGGTATCATATTTTCCATCCAAGGCTCTTAGGATCTTCTTGATGATGAATCTATCGGTCATCTCTTCAATTCCTAAGCCGGCAATCTCATTTGTGATAAGAGCAAGCCTAGAGTACATTTCAGCGACACCTTCACCATCCTTTATTTTGAACTTGTCAAGTTGACTTTGAAGCACATCCAACTTGGATTCCTTGACGGAGTTGGTACCTTCATGCATATCAATCAAAGTGTCCCAAATTTCCTTTGCATTCTCAAGACGGCTGATTTTGTTGAATTCTTCGGGGCACAATCCGTTGAAGAGGATATCACAAGCTTGAGCGTTATATTGCAACATCTTCAACTCTTCCGCACTAGCTTCACGGTTTGGTTCTCTCCCATCGAAGAATTCACCTTGCAAGCCAATACACACAATAGCCCAAACGACGGGGTTATGTCCAAGAATATGCATTTTCATCTTATGCTTCCAACTAGCAAAATTAGTATCATCAAAGTAAGGACCTCTACGGTGATAATTTCCCTCGCTAGACGCCATACTCTCCTAGGTTGTGAAACCAAGGCTATGACCACCAAAAGCTATGGAAATCAAAGCAAATGGAGACCAAAGCTCGATACCACTTGTAGGATCGAAAGTATGTCTAGAGGGGGGGCGGTGATTAGACTACTTGACCAATTAAAAACTTATCCTTTCCCAATTTTAGTCTTTTGCAGATTTTAGCTATCTTAGCACAAGTCAAGCAATCTTAACACAATTCAAGCAAGCATGCAAAGAGTATATGAGTAGCGGAAAGTAAAGCATGCAACTTGCAAGAAATGTAAAGGGAAGGGTTCGGAGAATTCAAACGCAATTGGAGACACGGATGTTTTTTTCATGGTTCCGATAGGTGGTGCTATCGTACATCCACGTTGATGGAGACTTCAACCCATGAAGGGTAGCAGTTCTTGTGAGTCCACGGAGGGCTCCACCCACGAAGGGTCCACGAAGAAGCAACCTTGTCTATCCCACCATGGCCGTCGCCCACGAAGGACTTGCCTCACTAGCGGTAGATCTTCAAGTAGGCGATCTCCTTTCCCTTACAAACTCCTTGGTTCAACTCCACAATCTTGTCGGAGGCTCCCAAGTGACACCTAGCCAATCTAGGAGACACGGTCTCAAGAAGTAACAAATGGTGTGTTGATGATGAAATCCTTGCTCTTGTGCTTCAAATGATAGTCTCCCCAACACTCAACTCTCTCTCACAGGATTTGGATTTGGTGGAAAGAAGATTTGAGTGGAAAGAAACTTGGGGAAGGCTATAGATCAAGATTCATATGGTAGGAATGGAATATCTTGGCCTCAACACATGAGTAGGTGGTTCCTTCTCGTAAAGCGACAAGTTGGAAGTGTAGGTTTGTTGTGATGGCTCTCTCCATGAATGAAGAGGAGGTGGAGGGGTATATATAGCCTCCACACAAAATCTAACCGTTACACACAACTTGCCAAACTCGGTGGGACCGAATTGATAAACTCGGTCGGACCGATTTAGCAAATCTAGTGACCGTTAGGATTTTTGGTGGGACCGACATGCAACTCGGTAGGACTGATATGGTTAGGGTTAGGGCATAATGTAATCTCGGTGAGACCGAATACACAAACTCGATGAGACCGATTTTGGTAATAAGCTAACCAGAGAGTTGGTCAAGTAAACTCGGTGGGACCGATTCGCTCATTTCGGTGAGACCGAAATGTTACGAAAAGGAAACAGGAAGTTTACATTGCAATCTCGATGGGACCGATCGCTCATGTCGGTGGTACCGAAACGTTACGAAGGGAAACAGAGAGATTACAATCCCATCTCGGTGAGACCGAGATCCCTATCTGTGAGACCGATTTGCCTAGGGTTTGTGGCAGTGGCTATGACATCTGAACTCGGTGGCGCCGGGTTGAAAGAATCGGTAGGGCCGAGTTTGACTTTTGTTTTAGGTCATATGTGTATATGAGAAAGTAGTTGAGGGTTTTGGAGTGTGGATATGAGAAAGTAGTTGAGGGTTTTGGAGCATATCACTAAGCACTCTAGAGCAAGAAACTCATTAAGCAACACCTCGTCCCTCCTTGATAGTATTGGCTTTTCCTATAGACTCAATGTGATCTTGGATCACTAAAATATAATATGTAGAGTCTTGATCTTTTGAGCTTGAGCCAATCCTTTTATCCTTAGCATTTTGAGGGATCCACTTTTCTCATCCATGCCATGCCATCCATTGAGCTTTTCCTGAAATATTCATCTTGGAATGATGTTAGCTCAATGAACTATATGTTGTTAGGAATTACCAATACCACCTAGGGATAGTTGCACTTTCAGGGTCTTTCCCTTCCTACTACTCACCGATGACGCGGTGGACGCCCGTGCGACGTCCATGGCTCGGATCGACCACGGGGCAGCCATCCGCGGCATCCCCAGCGACCTACAAGATCCCCTCAACCCCCTGGCGAACCCTAGATCGCCACTCCTCCCCTCCTTCGCTCGCCCCTTGTTTTCTTCGTCACCCGACGATGTCATCACCGTGCGCCGCTTGATCCAGCGACCACCATCCTCCTCTTGCCCCGCCGCCATGGTGTAGGGCTTCGCCGTCGTCTTCCACTCCGTCTGGTGCCAGCCATTCGTGCTGGGGAGCACTGCATCGAGCCCCTGGACGATTTTCTTCCTCCTCGGGCCGCCGGCGAACTCCGTCGATTCCGGCCACCCTGCTGCTACTAAACTGTCACCGGCTTTTCTTGAGCCTCCCGGTGAGCTCCTCTCACCATCCCCCTGTTTTCCCCTTGTTTCAGTCGCCGTAGGTCGCCGTTCATTCGCCATGCCCGAAGCTCAGGTCGCTGCGCTCGCGCGCCTCTGGCCTCGCCCTTCCTCGCATTCGACCGTACCCTGCCGCGCCTCGCGCACTAGCGCACGCGTGCATGCGGCAGCCCCTGCTGCTGGCCGCGCCCGAGCCACCCCTCGCGGCACCCGCTTTGCTTGCACCGCCTGCTGATGCCCCTTCTAGCTACGCTGCTGCTGCTACTGACGAATCGATTACGCTCACGCTCTTGGCGTTCTGCCGCCCTCCCCCTCCCGTCGCGGAGAGGCTACGCGCCACGACCCTCTCGACGGCGCCCGTTACCGCGCGCGCCTCCTCCTACCTTGGCTGCCGCCTCGCGCCCGCCACCGCTGCTGCTGCTCGAGCGCCGCCCAACTCGCACTCCTGCTCCACTTCAGCCAGCCTCCAGTCGTCGCCACCCCGCGCCTCCGGCCGGCCCTCCCATTGTGGCTGTCGGCGCCTTGCCCAAGACGAGCCCGGGCGAGGCCGCAGCCTACCTGGTCCGCCCCCTGTTTGGTTAATGGGGATAACGCCCCCCCCACTAAACTAACCACACCAACCCCCCTCTACCACTGGCCCGTGGGCCCAAGGCCATTAAGTTTAGTTTAATTCGGTAACAATTTAATTACCCCTGTGGCATTTACATGTGGGCCCGCCAACTAATTAGAGAAATTAAGTTAAATAAATCCTACTAAATACATGTGACACTTACATGTGGGTCCCCTGTCCAGTTTGACTAGTCAAACTGTTGACTGTGTTGACCCAGTCTATGACATGTGGCCCCGTTTGACCCTGTTGACTCGACCCCCCTGGACCCCACTAGTCAGCCTGTGTGGCTAGCACATGGCTGTGTACATTTAGTATTTTTTGTTTAATTGTGGATTAAAATAATTTTAGAATATTGTTTAAATCTTTGAAAATTTCATAGAAAATAATCCGTAAGTCAGATGAAAAAGTTTTCTATATAAGTTAATCAGAAAAATGAGCCGAACCCGAATACACTACCCATATAAGTCAGTTCTAGGATTGCTTTCTCGCAGGGAGTCGAGAAAGGATCTCTGGCCGAGGTCGATAACACTACTACTACTTTACTTTATGCTACTCTACTCCCTCCTGTTGCTGCAAGATGGTGGTTTCCAGAAGATGCTAGTCTTTGATAGGCTAGGCTTTCCCCTTCTCTTCTGGCATTCTGTAGTTCAGTCCACATATACTACCCTTTTCATTGTCACCGATGCATATGTAGTGTAGATCCTTGCTTGCGAGTACTTTGGATGAGTACTCATGGTTGCTTTGCTCCCCCTTTTCCCCCTTTCTTCTTCTTCTTCTTCTTCTTCTTCTTCTTCTTCTTCTTCTTCTTCTTCTTCTTCTTCTTCTTCTTCTTCTTCTTCTTCTTCTTCTTCTTCTTCTTCTTCTTCTTCTTCTTCTTCTTCTTCTTCTTCTTCTTCTTCTTCTTCTTCTTCTTCTTCTTCTTCTTCTTCTTCTTCTTCTTCTTCTTCTTCTTCTTCTTCTTCTTCTTCTTCTTCTTCTTTCCGGTTGATGCAACCAGATGTCGGAGCCCAGGAGCCAGATGCCACCGTCGATGCTTACTACTACATGGAGGCCACCGACGACTAGAAGTAGTTAGGAGGCTCCCAGGCAGGAGGCCTTGACTTTTTGATCGATGTTGCTTTTGTGCTAGCCTTGTTAAGGCAAACTTTTCTAACTTATGTCTGTCCTCAGATATTGTTGCTTCCGCTAACTCTTATGTTTTCAAGCTTATGTATTCGAGCCCTCGAGGCCCCTGGCTTGTAATATGAAGCTTGTATTATTCTAATTTGTGTCTAGAGTTGTGTTGTGATATTTTCTTGTGAGTGATTGATCTTGATCTTACACATTTGCGTATATGATTAGTGTACGATTGGATCGAGGGCGTCACAAGTTGGTATCAGAGCCGACTGGCTGTAGGTAGCTCCCCTTCCAACTCCTTGGCCGAAGTCGAGTCTAGTCACTACAAAACTTCTACTAACATGGCTGTGTGTCTTACGAGCCCACGATGCCAGTTGGGTGGTATTAGGATCTTTTATTCCTCATCTATACTATGGGACTCTGATCTCTCATCTATTCGGGTTAAACATTTTATTAATTATGACATTAGGTTCTCGTACCCACTTCCTCCCGGAGAGCCCCGACATTACCGATGATCGCTTGCTTCGCCAGAAGATTCTGCGGATACTCCTCGATATTTCCTGAGACCCTGTGCCCACTGCTTTGCAGTTCCTGGCCACCGATAAGTCCCCATGGATACCATCCTTGCCGTTTGTACCTTCATCCCCAGTTGCTCTTGTTGTTACAAGTTACCCCCTAACACTCTCCGTTGTTCCAAGAATCCTTTGTGCCTTATGCTTTGCAGCTTCTTTTCGCACTATGGATAATTCACTTACCCGGGGTCCGTTCCTCCCCAGTTGTTCACGTGCTTTCCAAAATACTTTGAAATACTATCTGATCTCCTGAAAATCCTCCGCGGCCTTTTACTTTTGATTCCCCTTGTCTGCTTGTATTATGGTTAATTCCACATGTCTAGCGATATTTATTAAAATCCTTTATGATTGTCATTC
Source organism: Aegilops bicornis (assembly GCA_021605145.1). Lineage (NCBI taxonomy): Eukaryota > Viridiplantae > Streptophyta > Magnoliopsida > Poales > Poaceae > Aegilops > Aegilops bicornis. The sequence goes on from CM038669.1 coordinate 128,307,617, forward strand.
TGTTCCTATGGATTCAATGTATGTGCGACTACTCGCAATCATCAATTGATCCATAGGAATTTCCTTTCCGGCTCAGACATCATTCCGGATATGAGCTGGTTCTTGCCCAATCAAGATTCGATCGGTGTGCCTCTAAGTCTGTTCAACCTATCCATCTTCGGTTGGAGCATCTGATCTGATACACCGATTTAGAAATCAAATTTCCTTGTATTTAAGCATCGAATTATTCAGATGTTTCCATAAACCGATGCCCTTGCATTTCTTCTTCTTCTGGTTGGATACTGATACTCACATCAACTCTATTGTAAAACACCAGATCCATTGTTGGATTGTATCCGACAGTGTCCATCGCATTCAAAAACCTTGAGAGGTCTTCCCCTGATACATGATGCCTTTGGCAAATTGTATCCTCTCCTTACATTCGAGTTTGTGTTATTTACTCCTGAAGACTGCGGTATAGGTTCCTAAGATGTCCCGATGGGTTGCACCTATGCTTTTCCTTATCCGTGTGAACTCGTAAGTTATGCGAGTCATACTCTTCTGGTGCTTCACCAGATAAATCTTTAACACTACAACTTCATCAAAAGCGAGAAGTGAATGGAAGGTTGTGCATTGAAGAAGTGGGAGTCGACCTTGAACTTTGTGTTCATGCCCATGGACCTGATGTGGAACTTATCATGGAAGCTTCTTGTGATAATAATAATCCACTTGTTATAAGTTCATCTGGTATCTATATTTGGTCCTTTGCAACCATGGTTCTGACCATGATTGTTCCCCTTTGGTTCCATTTCTCGAACAAGTTTAAGCACTTGTCTTCTACAGATCAATGCATCTTTGCAACCTCTATTTTGATCTTCCTTCGAGTATTACCCTCTGGTCGAGGATATCAAAGAACTGTGTTGCTTCCCGCGAGTCTTCATCTAGTATTGCTTCTCATCAATTTCTTATTTCTCTCGGGTTCTGAGTTATTAGTCACTCGAGAACACCGATAAGTGAAGCGATTCCGCACTCCGATCCAATAACTCTTAAGTAATTTTCGTTGCTTACGAGTTTAATAATCCTTCAAGTCATTCCTAGTCTGATCGCCTATATCATTATCGTGCTAATTTTTTAACCATGCTACCCGGACCTTCTTCCCGGAGCACAATCTTCGACAACGAGCTAACCTTGCGTCTCTCTTTCTCGTCATATCATTTCGCCTTGAACAACAAGCTTGGTTTCGAGTTTGTGTCGTACCCGTGGTTCCAATAACCTTTCGCTTCATGATTCCTTGACTTGATGTCATCGCTGATCAATTACATCTTCCTGAAATCTCTCGACAATTGTAATGTGCTCATCATCAACATTCTGAGCTCTTCTAGAATATCAATCGAATTCATGATGAGCAATACCATCCTTGCCCCTTGAGGGAGTCCTGGATTAGGGGGTGTCCGGATAGCCGAACTATCACTGTTGGCCGGACTCCTGGACTATGAAGATACAAGATTGAAGACTTCGTCCCGTGTCCGGATGGGACTTTCCTTGGTGTGGAAGGCAAGCTTGGCGATACGATATGTAGATCTCCTACCATTGTAACAGACTCTGTGTAACCCTAACCCTATCTGGTGTCTATATAAACCGGAGGGTTTTAGTCCGTAGGACGAACAACAATCATACCATAGGCTAGCTTCTAGGGTTTAGCCTCTCTGATCTCGTGGTAGATCCACTTTTGTACTACCCATATCATCAATATTAATCAAGCAGGATTAGGGTTTTACCTCCATCGAGAGGGCCCGAACCTGGGTAAAAACATCGTGTCCCTTGTCTCCTGTTACCATCCGCCTAGACGCACAGTTCGGGACCCCCTACCCGAGATCCGCCGGTTTTGACACCGACGTTGGTGCTTCCATTGAGAGTTCCTCTATGACGTTGCTGCCAGGAAGGATGCCTCATCCCGTCTTTAAAGACGGCACCATTGCTAAAGGAGCTTTGGCCACCGGCCAAACTCTCCGGCTAGGCGGTTTTCTTATGACCGCCTATTCGCCGTTGCTACCGACGATGACTTCTCGGGTCATCGAAAGCAATCTTCATGTTAACTCGGAACTCGCCGAGCAGTTAGATCCGGTGGAGCTCTCTTCCTTGAATGAGTTCTTGGATCGCATCGCCGCCCTGGGAGTCGCTACAGACTACGATCAGATTGGGCCTAAAACCGATCTAAGAGAGATCAACTCTTCCCAGGCTACCCACCACGTTGTTGTGGTAGATGAACAATACGGCGACTCTTCTCCTACCTTAAGGACTAGCTATGTCCGGATTCCGGACCCCTCCATGCCGAATTCCCTCGGAGGGGAGGACACCACTCAAGCCCTGAACATAAAGTCAGGCAGCGGGCTAGATTCATTGGACAACCTCCAAGAACCCAAGCTTCCAAGTTCGGAAATTTCTTGGCCCCTGAATCTTAGATCGGATGGGGTTCAGAATTTAATTCCACCCGCCCACCCAAACATAAGCGATCTATCTCAAATCCGGCAAGAGCCCGGTGAAACAATACATCATTACTGGGCCAGATTCCTCCTAGTTATGGACAGGATAAAGGATTGCCGCGAGGAGGACGCAATCTCATTCTTCTGCAATAATTGCACGGACAAGGGAATCCTAAACGCCATAAGTCGTCGTGAAATTACACGCCGCTGACTTGGCGTCCATAGTACGAAAAGCATCGCGATGGAGAGCGCCTGAAAACCGAAATCAAATTTTGGGATAATCCGGCCCCGAATACGACCCTAGTCCGAAATAAAAGGGTGCATCATCACCAGGCACCTGGGTTACATACCAAAAAGCAAAAACCCCGAAAGGGCATGGAACCGTACTGGAGGGATGGCTCAATGGACCCTGCAAAATTCATAGCACAGAGGGCGCCACTCCAACTCATAGCCTTAGAGCATGTTGGATACTACGGCAGGTGGCCAAAAGTGGCGAAGAGCTCTTAGCTCCAGAGCACCAGCCCAGCAATACCAGTACGGTATTAACAGTCTTCGAGACTTTCGCATCAAATAATATGTGGAAACGAACACTCCGCAGCCTTGCCGAAGTCTACCAGATAGCAACAATAAATCCATGGAGTGACACGGCTATTACCTTTAACGCCAGTGATTTAACCTAAATTCGAACAGCCCGAGCACCGGCCGCATTGGTCCTCGGTCCAATAGTGGATTTGCCGCCTTACCAAGGTACTCATGGACGGCGGCAGCGGATTAAACCTCATTTACGAGGAAACCCTTCGAAAAATGGAAATAGACTAGAGCCGCATTGAGCAAAGCAGCACAACCTTTAGAGGAATAATCCCCAGTCTGGAAGCATGTTGTACAGGAAAGATCACACTAGATGTGGTGTTCGGCATGCCGGACAATTATAGGTCCGAGGAGGTCACATTCCAAGTGGCCCCGTTCAGCAGCGGATACCACGCTCTATTAGGGCGAGAGGCACTCACAATTTTCAAGCTATACCCCATTACGGGTACATGAAGCTCAAAATGCCCGACCCAACGGAATTATCACTCGCTAGTGACCCGGACATAGCCCGCTACCGAAAATAAAACAGCCGCACTTGCCCTTGAGGCACTATCTCAAGCCCTAGCGGCAGAGGAACTTATCGCTACGCTCCACGGTGAACAGGACGATGTGATACTCGATAAGAGATCCAAGTCCACCTCTTTAAACCGCGCATTTAAATAGTCAAATTCCAAGTCCATCCAACGGACCCTACAAAACGGCCTCCATCGGGGCACAATTAAACCCCGATGTGGATGGACTCACGAGAATTCCTATGCGAAAATTGGGACATTTTGCTCGGCACCCTTCAGACATGCCAGGAATCCCACGCCGGCTGGCAGAGCACAGCCTAAATATCCTAAAAGGATTCAAGCCAGTCAAACAAGCTCTTTAGCGTTTCTCCGAACCCAAGAGACAGGCCATGGGAGAGGAGCTAGCTAAACTATTGGAGGCCGGATTCATCAGAGATATTAAACATACGGACTGGCTAGCAAACCTGGTAATGGTACCAAAGAAGGACAAATCCTGGCGCCTATGTGTCAATTTTAAGGACCTTAACAAGGCTTGCCCAAAGGATCCCTCCCCCCTCCCCCGCATTGATCAAATTATCGATGCTACCGCAGGACACGATTCATTGTGTTTCCTCGACGCATACTCCGGCTACCACCAAATTAAGAAGGCAGAGCCAGACCAAGCCGCAACGGCATTCATCACTCCATACGGCCCATTACGCTTCAACACAATGCCCTTTGGGCTCAAAAACGTCAAGCAACATATCAGCGCATGATTCGGACATGTCCGGCAAACCAGATCGGCAAAACAGTGGAGGCATACGAGACGATGTGGTCACAAATCCAAGCATGTCGAAACCCTAGTCGACGACTTGAGGCTCACATTCGATAATCTCCGAACATATGACATCAAGCTCAACCCGGAAAAATGCGTTTTGGCGTACCCGGCGGAAAGCTCTTGGGCTTCATTGTATCCGTAGAGGAATTGAAGCAAACCCAGCCAAGATCCGAGCTCTGTCACAATTGGATATCCCCAAAGACCTCAAACAAATACAAAAATTGACTGGATGCGTGGCGGCTCTAAGCCGCTTTATCTCCCGCTTAGGAGAAAAGGCATTACCCCTTTATCGCCTCCTCCGACGCACCAAACACTTCGAGTGGACGGATGCTGCCACGACCGGACTCGAAGAAATCAAAGCCATATTGGCAACAAATCCGGTCCTGGCCGCGCCCAACATGGGCGAACCAATGCTATTATACATCGCAGCAACCCATCAAGTTGTAAGCGCGGTGCTCGTTGTCGAACGAGAAACGGACGGACACAAGTTCCCTCTCCAAAAACCAGTTTACTACATGTCCACTGTCCTAACTCCATGCAAGTCATGGTACCCGCATTATCAAAAGATAGCATACGCGGTGTTCATGGCATCCCGGAAGCTGCGACACTACTTCCAAGAGTGTTCGATAACAGTAGCCTCCGAAGTACCTCTTAACGACATTATAAACAACCGCAACGCAACGGGCCGGATTGCTAAATGGGTCATTGAGATCCTCCCGTTTGACATAACCTACAAGCCACAGCGAGCTATTAAGTCGCAAGTTTTGGCTGACTTCATCGCCGAATGGACTGAAGCCGAACTCCCTAAAGAGTACCACGCATATTCCAACTGGATCATGCACTTCGACGGCTCCAAAATGTGGGCCGGCCTGGGGGTTGGCGTCGTTCTGATGTCCCCAACCAGAGATACAGTCCAATACGTACTTCAAATAATGTACACGGACTCCAACAACGCAGCCGAATACGAGCCCCTTCTACATGGTCTCCGGATTCGAACCTCGCGATATCCCAAATAAATGGGGACTTTGATGCCAAGGATCCGAAAATGGCAGCTTATCGCAATGCCGTCCTAAAAATGTCAGCTCAGTTTGAGGGGCTCGAATTTCACCATATAGCCCGGGATAACAACCAGGCAGTAGACGTGTTGGCACGCATTGGCGCAAAGCGCGATGCCATCGCCCCCAACATCTTCCTAGAGAGGATTTTCAAGCCATCCGTACTATGGGAGGGAGAGTCTGGAAATAACAACCCGGACCCAACCACACTGCCCCACACCGAACATTCCGACATAGTTGGTGGTCCCGCCAACGAAATAACACCGTCAGCCCACGCAATAATGGCAGTCATCGCCTGCGGATGTAATCCATTCCTAGCCTACCTAACTAGGCAGGAACTTCCCGAGGACCAAAACGAGGCCCGCTGCATAGTGCGGGCGGTCTAAAGCCTATAAGGCCCATGAGGGAGATCTATATAAGAAAAGCACAACCGGAGTCCTTCAAAGGTGTATCTCCGAAGAGGAAGGGCGGAATCTCCTGGCTGAAATTCATGCCGGACTCGGTGGGCACCATGCCGCAGCCTGGGCCCTTGTAGGCAAGGCCTTCCGTACATGATTTTGTTGGCCGACGGCCCGGGCAAATGCTCAGGACTTAGTCCAACGATGCGTCAGTTGCCAGCTCTTTGCTAATCATAGCCACATGCCACCCACCGCCCTCAAAACTATACCCATCACCTGTCCCTTCGCGGTCTGGGGGCTTGACATGGTTGGACCCCTTAAAGGAGGAACCCACAAGCAAAAGTACCTATTGGTCATGGTGGATAAATTCACCAAATGGATAGAGGCCAAGCCTGTAAAGACGGCCGAATCCGGACCGGTGATAGACTTCATATCAGGGGTAGTACGCTGTTACAGCGTCCCCCATAGCATCATCACTGATAACGGCATGAACTTCACAGCCGACGAGGTCAAACTCTGGTGCAAAAACATGGGCATCAAGCTCGACTACGCTTCAGTCTATCACCCCCAAACTAACGGTCAAGTCGAGCGAGCAAACGGTCTAATCATGAGCGGCATTAAACCCAAACTAGTGCGGTCCCTCAAGGAATCTAATACGCACTGGGTAGAGGAGCTCGACTTCGTACTCTGGGGGCTGCGGATCACGCCGAATCACACTACCGGATTCACACCATTTTTTATGGTATACGGCGCAGAGGCAGTTTTGCCCTGCGACATAATTCATGACTCACCTCGCGTGCACATGTACGAAGAAAGAGAAGCCGAGCTCAATCGGCAGGACAGCTTGGACGCCTTGGAGGAGGAGCGTGACGTGGCAAAAGCTCGTTCCGCATTCTATCAACAATGAGCTCGAAGATATCAAAGCAGAAGCACGGGCCAAAGCTTACAATGTTGGCGAACTAGTTCTACGCCTCACGGACAAGAAAAAGGACAAACTCAAGCCCAAATGGGAGGGTCCTTCATCATCGACCAAGTCCCGACCGGGCGGAGCTGCACTGCCGTCTGAACGCATCGGATAACCGACTCGAGCCGAACCCATGGAACGCAGCCCGCCTCCCAAGATTCTACGCCTAGCGCGGATTACGAGTTCGTCTCCTTCCTCCGTCTATATTTTATACTTTAAGCTGTGTTTTGTTTCTCTCCTTCTCCTCCTTTTTCCGAAGCCGTTAAAGGCTCGCTCACGCATTGTTCGTGACACACTTGACGCGCTTATCCCGCTCATTATACAGGGGCTTCTTTAATGAAGCTTATCTATACGGGCTTTATGCCCAACACATGTGTCACACTTCCGCATGTACCTTTTATTCACCATTATATGCATCGATATGACTTAAGTTTTGGCCAAGCTGGGTTGCCTGGCTCCTGTGCTTACCCCTACGTTCCCGATTATTCGGCTAGGTGGTAAAGGGAGCACCTCTGCGATTGTTACCGCCGGGTCAGCCGGACGTGTACCTCAGACTGGGTGAAGCCGAAAGCTAGCGTTCTTAAGGGAATATTCGGTCGGTGAACTAAAAGATGATTTTTTATTTTTCATTTATCTGCCCCCAGATGCTTTTCTGCTTTTTTCGCAGTCCGGACATGCACTTTAGGGCATGCCTCCCAGGGAAAGGAACCCCTAATGGAACTATTCTCCCTGGAAGATGTTTCTTACTAACCATGTAATATAACATAACTAGTTGGGCACTTGTCTGATAAAGCACTCATGACCCCTACGCCTGGTCTCCACGCATGCCCCGGTTTTTACATAACTGCGAGGGTATTCGGACACACTCCGCTATTGGGTCCCGAGGTTGAAGCGAAAAGGTCCGCTACGACAAACGATCTACAATCCGGTTAGAAGGCATTTTACATGTCATTTTAAATTACATAGTCAAATTGACTGACTGTATTCCTTTTCAATGCCATCTAATAGGCTGTCTAGTTTACAGTCCTGCTAGGAATACTTTGCGGCCAACTCTACTTGGCCGTACACTAAGCTCACAGGGATCTCCTTCCCGTCAGGCCCCACAGGTCCGACCTCGGCCATGTGGTTTGGGTCCGCCTTCGTGTACTGCGTCTTCACCATGGCCCAGGCCTCCCTGGCGCCTTGACGATAGGCCGATATCTTCCATAGTCGAAAGCGCCGCCGTGATCCCTGAAGCTTCTCTGCAAGCTCTCCAAGGCCTTCGGGCAGGGAGATAGATGGCCACAAGGCCTGGGCAACGCCTCTCATCACCTGCCGAACTCGTTCGTGCAGTTGAAATAGCTCGGGAAGAAGGTCACTCGTAGAATCGGGCATTTCCTCTGCAGGAAGACCCGTGAGCATACCTACAGACATAACTCTGTTAATTGACTTCCTCGCCGAACTCTTTTTCAAAGTTCGCTCAAGCACTTACTATAAATGCCGCGACGAAGTTGCCGATTCTCCTTCATGGAGTCGCATACCGGGCACGAACATCCTTTAGTTCCTCACCCAGCTGGGTGTTGGCATCTTGGAGATTATTTTCTCTTGCCTCACCCTTGTAAGCACATTCTCGCCGGCCTTCAACCGGGCGCAAGAGCTGTTGCTTGTCCGGATCTAGTCCGCGCCATCCGCAATATTATTGTCAGATTTACACACACGCCGCACTTCACAAACTACTTATCTTTTGAAGCATATATTACCAGAGGGGGTCTCTGTGGCTCCCCCTGTAGCGGCTAGTGCGGCCTCAAGTTGGGCCTTGCATTCTTCAAGCTCCTGGGACAGTCGGGTATTCTTTTTCGTAAGATCTCAAGATAACAAATGATCCTTAAATCAGTTATCCTAACTATTTTAAGTCTCGGGGGCTACTGGCATATATAACCGTCAAATTTCCTCACCCGTATGTCCTTTACATACTGCTCCGTGGCTTTGGCTTGACCATCTTGAGCGCCACGGAGGTGCGCATCTCCCGAATTGAAGGCATTCAATGCCTCTTGGGAGAAACATGCGTCACGAAGAACTGTCCGGCGGCGCCTGTGATTCATGGCGCTCTCCACCTCGGAGTTGGTGGCGGACAATCTGTCGGCATCCTTTGTCGGAGGAGCGTCCGACGCACGCCTCGTGCTTGCCTCCGCTTCTGGACCCGACTTTGGAGCCTGGCTGGCGGAGGCTCAATTGGTAACCTCTCCGGACACAGTCCGGCGAGCGCTCCTTTCCCGAAAGAGCACCGGCGTTAATCGCCTTCCGTGAATCAATCACAGGAATATGGTGACGCGCCATACCGTTGCGGGCGCCGTTTCGATCCAGACCGCACTTCTTTTTTAGCTGCGGGCCGTCGCCCCTTGTTGGCTAGCCGCTGGCTCGGCCTCCCGCCTCAAGGCACCCTCTGCGAAACACCATTGGTATACGGTGATAAAAAATAAGCACGGATGGGTCATTATCGAGTATTGGGACCTCGGTCTCGCCACTGTGAGGTCGGAAGTATTCTGGGGTAATCGGCCGTAATGGCAACCAAGGCATTATCGATGCTCAATTGGTGAAATACCCCATCAATCAGCTCCACCAATATGTTCGGATCCTCTTGGGAGGCCGGATCGAGGAGCCTTTCCGGGTGCTCGGATTGTGGAGGCGGGCTGTTTATGTATTTTACGGCCTGGCGCAGTTCCTGCGTCAAAATCACAAAATGAGATACCTAACCATGGGAATACGGATCGGATGTGCAAAAAAAGAAATGTCCGCTTACCCAGCTTCGAGGATTGTTCATAGAAAATCCGTTCAATGGACTGACGCGGAGAAAATCTTCCTCTTCTCCCTTGTACAGCGCGGACAAGGTCTTCACCAGATCAGTGACCGTTCCCGGCCCCTTACGGCCATGACGGGTGGCATCGTCCTCCCCATTGAAATCCCACATGGGGTGGCCCCTATACTGGAGCGGCTGCACCCCCCGCATAATACATGTGGTCATGACACTGATCATGGTCAGTCCGGAATGAGCTAACAATGTTATTCGGCTCATCAGGTAAAGGACGCCCGCTGCCTTCCCTCCGGGAGCTCTGCGGGCGCCAACTCAGCGCTTTCTTCAAAAGAGCATTGCTGAACTCCGGAGACCGATCTGAACTGGATCCGCGGTGGGACGTCTTCTATATAAAACCATTCAAGGCCGGTCTTGGACGCCTTCTTCGGGTTCCGGATAGATATCCGGTCCGGCGATGCGCCATAGCTCGGCTCCGCCCACTTGATATATTGACCCCTCATGAGAGCGGGGTACAAGGCAGTAACAATCTCTTCCACAACAAGAAATGAGCCTCGACGGCCAAGAATAGTTTGCAAAGGGCCACGAAGCCCGCGATGTGCAAAATGGAGGCAGTCGTAAGGTGGTGCAACTGGAGGCCGTAGAACTCCAAGAGCCCCCGGAGAAACGATGAATTGGAAATCCGAGTACTCTTACTAGATAAGAGACAAAGCATACCTGCTCTTCTTTGGAGGGATCGGGGACACTCTCCACTTGCTTTCCGCCCTTATAGGTGGCGAGTCCAGCTCGAACCGGAACCATGAAGGTCGGGGGAAGAAATCCCTTGGTTTGGAGTGTCACTAGCTCGCTATGCGGGACTGAGCATCTCTCCCGAGTTCTGGGCTGAGGGCTGGGTGCGCGAGAGGAGGAGCCGCGTCGACTGTCGCTGATGGACTGGATTTTTGTCGAGGCGCCCGATGAAAGCTTCATGGAGGGGATGGTGTGACTCAGATCTAGATCCTCGTACCTTTATAGGCGGCTCATTTGCGCAGCTAGGGGGATAAGTGTAAAAATACCCTGGCTTTTCGCATTCATTCAAACACGTGGAAGATGGCCATTATTGGGCGTGGAAGCCAAGGAGCGCGGGATTTATCAAAAGCCGGACACTATTCGACAACTATATGGAATTTGGAGAAGAACCCACCTCGCAATGCCGAAGACAATCTACGCGCCAGACTCATCACCATTGAAGGCTGGTTCGGGGGCTACTGAGGGAGTCCTGGATTAGGGGGTGTCCAAATAGCCGAACTATCACTGTTGGCCGGACTCTTGGACTATGAAGATAAAAGATTGAAGACTTCGTCCCGTGTCCGGATGGGACTTTCCTTGGCGTGGAAGGCAAGCTTGGTGATACGATATGTAGATCTCCTACCATTGTAACCGACTCTGTATAACCCTAACCCTATCCGGTGTCTATATAAACCGGAGGGTTTTAGTCCGTAGGACGAACAACAATCATACCATAGGCTAGCTTCTAGGGTTTAGCCTCTCTGATCTCGTGGTAGATCCACTCTTGTACTACCCATATCATCAATATTAATCAAGCAGGGAGTAGGGTTTTACCTCCATCGAGAGGGCCCGAACCTAGGTAAAAACATCGTGTCCCTTGTCTCCTGTTACCATCCGCCTAGACGCACAGTTCGGACCCCCTACCCGAGATCCGCCGGTTTTGACACCGACACCCCTCGATGATTTATGTCATCATCCACAACATTCTTGTCTTCTCCCCAACACAAACTTGTTCATACAAATTTTGGAAATACATCTTTTTGACATGTTGATGGATTGCTGCTGAACCCATCGGCCACAACCTCATCTTTCAATGATGAAATTGTGAGAACTATTCTAGCAGTTACCGCGGGATCCTTTGTGAATTCAAAAGTCTGACTTTTACCTGATGACCATGTCAACGATATCCCGAAGCATGTCTGTGATACTCCGAACATCATTAAGAACATTGGAGGCGCAATGCTAAATGTTTCTTGATCTATTATCCAAACACCGCTGTATGGGTAAACATCATGATTCTCCTTGCCCCACTAACTAAATGGATAAGTACTTGATGTCATGTCATGTATATCATGCTCTGTTCGTTCTTGGGAAGCATATACTCTAATACTTTTGTATAAGCACCTTTTCTTTTCCATTGGTCTAGTTGAACTAATAACCACATTTTCCTTTCCATTGTTTTGTTTAACCTTTCTTGTGATATATATGATCTAAGCAGTGATAGTTCCCTGCTTATGTAAACACCTCGGTGTACAATTTATCAATAAGACCTTGTTATCATTGGTGTTGACATCCCGGTAACCACCGATGGATGAGAACTTTTCCTATTGGTCCGCCTCGTTCAACGAGCAGGAAAATAGTTCTCTTCGCCCCTCGCCCTTGGTACCAACGTTGTTGGCAACATAACTGACAGTCTATCATCTGACATGCCTTGCTATCGCCCCCTTTTCTGCTTTTGTGAAACCTCCAAAAAATTCGTTTGGTTTTCAACAAAAACTTTGTTGGTTTTGAAGGAGGTCATTTAAACCTTTCCAAAAATCTCTCTCAAAATTTTTCCCTTTGGCATAGGATTTTATGTTGGTATCATTTTCAACTCTGGTGTTTGGTTATTAAAAACCTTTCCTCTGATTCTCCCCTTCTCAAATTTATTTTTGGGATTTATTTTCTTTCAAAAGAAAACCCTAGGAGTTTTGGGTCTTCTCTTATATTGAACCATCGATACTTTTTACCATGTCTCATGTGGTAAAATCTTCCCAAAACCCCTCCTTCCACTTTGGGGCAACCCAAATATTCTGTCCCAACAAGTCCAACTCATTTTTGGATTTTATTTCATTTATTTCTTTTCCCAAAACAATTATGTCCATATTTTTGAGCCTAGGTGATTTGCAAAGCAAGTACCAAATTGCCTTTGAACTTTGATCTCAAATCAACTCCTCTGGATAGTCCCTGGCACCCACAACCTAGAACCATCAAGATCCACTCTTCTTCTTTTCAAAATTTTCAAGTTTCAGCTTCTGCAAGTTTCGACCAGATTTGTCAAATGTGGTGAAATTCATATCTCCTCTCCTCCAAAAATTCCACCAAAATTTAGGCAGCCCCCAGATGCAATGAGAAGCCACTCCACCAAAAATCAGCTCAAGGAAAAATCCCCACATACCAAAATCATTCTATCGAACACCTGACCTGCACTGATACTTTGCACTTTCAGAGAAATTCAGAAATTCAGAGATTCAAAGGTCGCCGAGATCGGTCACCTGTCAACTCATACTTTGGTGCATTGCGACGGCCCTCCTCGCTGTCCGAGCGCCAAGACGTGCATTTGGCTGGCTCCTGGCGTCGGTGGCACTCCCTGCTCGGCCGGCGCCTTCTGCGGCGTCGGGACCTCCCGTGCGGCCGACAGGGGGCACCCTGCGGCACAACACCGTTCGGCACCGCCCACGCCACCTGGGAGCTCCGCGTGGCCGTCTCCTTGCCAGCGCATGCCTGCAGCACCGTCGCCGTGGCCTAGCACACACAGGGCGCGCCCTCTGCCGCCGACGTGCCGCACGGCCGTTCCGTTGGGACAGGCCATAACCGCCCCTGCCTTGCTGAGTTAGGCACCGGGATGGAGTCAGTACTCCGTCTAGATGATGCTCAAGCCCCTAAACCAACCGTCCAGCCACAAGACCGCCAGAATCGTCACGGACTTATCCCGTTCACGGCAACCACCTCGGGCCAGCTATAAATAGCGCCTCCGAGCTTGCTCTCGACCCCGCACATCTCCACCACCTCACCATAACCCGCCCAGCCACTGGAAGAACCTCGAGGGGCCCTTCTTCCTCAACTCCGGCCACCACCGTCCGCTTCGGGCTCCGGCAGTGTTCTCTCTGGTGAGAGGTCCTCCACCGCCCTAGACTTGCCCGTAGCCTCATGACATCTCTAGGACCCTAACCCCCACTCCAATTGGACCCCAGCAACTCTCTCCGCCGAGGCCCACGACTACCCGAACCACCGTCCGCCAGAGCAAGGGCCGCCGTCGACGTGGTGCTCGCCAGCGACCACCACCACCACCCACCGACGCGGAAGGTTGCACTGAGCACAGAGGTACCACCCGATCCCCCTGCCTCGCCGTGGATCGCCGCCAGCGACCACCGCGGCTCTCGGGCGCCGACGAGCTCTGCCGCCTCTTTTGAATATTCAAACCTGACGGGTGGGACCCGCCCGTCAGCCTTTCTGTTCTTCTTTTTGAACCGTTTCTGAAAACGTATTCTGGAAAATGCTCTTTCTAATCTGAATCGTTTTCTGAACTTTTCTGCTTAGACCCCTGAGAGTTTTCTGTCTCATTACAGAGAGGTCCTTGGACCAAAGCTCTTATAACTTTTAAACAGAAAAGGATTTTTGAGTGATTCTTTTTTTGTCCTCTTCAAAATTTTGTCTAGTTTTTTATCAGATTTATTTGAAAAATATTTGGAATACTTTTGTGCACCCCATGGTATTTACGTTAGTGCGTGTATTTTTGTATACCGTAGATACCGAAGGAGGTGACGGAACCGCGAACTTCACAGAGCTAGGCCCCGACTACTCCGAACCAGGCAAGCATGTTTGAACCTTTGATATGATGAGTGTCTTGGCATGTTTGCATTAAGTAGTTTCATGGCATGTTCATGAGCATCTCGATGAAAGTTATATCACGTGAAAAGTTGAGGCAAGTGAGTTTCGGAAATCCATGAGTTGATGGAAATGAGTTTGCATGGCCATGAGTTGGCATGAGAATGGGTAAGATGGCAGTGTTGTAGCATGCCAGTCTTATGCCAGATTGTTTGACCCAGTGTCAACATGAATCAGTCCAGTTGCCGTCCGTTTCCCTTTCCGTACTACCACATGTTTTCCGCAAGGGGTACGACTTAGTAAGTTGCAAACCACTTTCTGGTACACACCAAATCGAGAGGCCGGGATGAGGGTTCCGTGGCCTTGGATTAAAGCCTATCATCCGGTCAGGGGGCATGGGTGTTTCCGGTTGGGACCGAGAGGGGGGCACCCCTTAGAGCGTGCGTATATAAATTTGATCCCATGCTATTCGAGATTGTGATCTCCCCGTCTCAAAGTTTTTCTTGAACGCTGTCCAGGGTGATTCCTGGCAACGTAAGGTGGGATGGGTGTGTACTGGTTAGCTGTGTTTCCTCCGAAATACCGTAAACAGAACTAGTTCTTCGTGACTACGGAAATCCATTGGCTGTGGATAATTTTAGTACAAACTCTATAGAGTCAATAATCCTTGAAATCATCTGACCCATGTCCAAGTGTTGTGTCCATCTTATCTTGTCAAGTGTCAGTCTCGGTGACAGAAACTCCTGAGAACCACATGAGTGTTAAATGTTTATTTCCTGTGGATGGACTAACCCGTTTATTATCATGTGATGAATATTTTCCTATGAGCACTCTTTCTTGCAAGTTAACTGATATGAAAAGTGAATTTTTAAGCCCTTTCTGCGATGTCGCTCAGACGTCCGACTGTGGCATTGTTATTTACTTACTTTTGATATAAGCCCTTTTTGCGATGTCGCTCAGACGTCTGACTGTGGCATTGTTGTTTATTTACTTTTAATATAAGCCCTTTCTGCAATGTCGCTCAGACGTCTGACTGTGGCATTGTTGTTTATTTACTTTTGATATAAGCCCTTTCTGCGATGTCGCTCAGACGTCCGACTGTGGCATTGTTATTTATTTACTTTTGATATAAGCCCTTTCTGTGATGTCGCTCCGACGTCCGACTGTGGCACGCATGTCTTTTCTTTCAGTATAAGCCCTTTATGAGGTGTCGCTTAGACGCCCGACTGCGGCATGCTTTACTTAATTGTTCACTCTTCGAGGTGTCGCTTCAGACACCCAATCGGTTTTCAGTTTATTTTATTGGGTTTTCGAGCGGACTACCGCCGACTCCCTTTTCACTTACCTTGTTATACTGATTTGAATGTGCATTATTAAATTACTCATGACGCATTCATGCATACATTTGTTATATCTTTTGTCCAAACTGTCTTGCGAGTACTTTCAAAGTACTCACCTGGCTTGTTGATTTGGCCAGATGCTGACGAAGGCGATCTCATGGATGAAGAGTTCGATAGCGAGTCCGACGCCTAGAGGAATCCCAGTCAGTCTCGTGCGACCCTGGATTAGTCACCATGTTACTTCCGCTTCCGCTACCCAAATAAATTCATCGGGCCTCACCTCGACGCTCGATGAGTCGCCAGTGTAGGAGTCATGTTATCCACTCCACTATGTTATTCCACCACTTTACCTTGAGTCAGTAGTATGCCACCACTCCACTATGTCATATCCGCCACTATGTATAATTATTGGCGTGCTTGTAATAAATTGTTGAGCAACCTCACCTCGACCTTGTAATATATTAAATGCTACTGGCTTATTGTATCAAGGTTTTGTCTACCAGTAAGGAGGATTTTCCTCATACTGGAATTAAAAGATCGGTTTCTCAATAAGCATTTTATTGGAAAACCGGTCGTGACAAACTTGGTACCAGAGCCAGGCTGACTGTAGGAAGCCACTAGGTGCGATCGCTAATCGGTTATTAGCATATTAGAGCTAATTCTTTTTTTTACAAATGTAGTCAATTTTTGCCAGTCAGCATAAATTTATGATTTGACCACTCAGAATTTTTGCCTACTTTTGTAGATGGCTGGCAATGACTGCGAGTCACAGATATTCGCCAACATGCCTGCTGGGTTCGTCAAGCTTCTCTCCTTCATCGTCCAAGTCGCGATGGGGCCATCTGTGCGCCCAGTCTTCTCACTCTCTCAGCACAAGGTCAATGACCGTCTAAACATGCACCAGGCCACAGTGCAATTCAAGGGAGGGCGAGTTGAGCGTTTCCGGTTCTTGGGGAGAGCCATGCCTACGGAGAAGCATGCACTACAGATGGCAGCCCGTGAGGCGATAGCTCGTCTCAGGGATATCCTTCCTTCGATGAAGACTCGTCGTTACTGCTACCTCCCATGTCACGTGCCATACACCTGTCACTACGCGTTCTCTTGCCCCAGAGGAGAACGAGACGAGGCTTTTGAGATGCTTATCGAGTTTCTCCGGGCTTTGGAGGCAGCCTTCGACAACCTGGTGGACGACTTTGTGGCTGCCGCATGGACTCGATCCCATGGCTGTGCTGCCAACAGAGGGAGCTCTCAAGACCGCACCGCCACTGACTTTCGTCTCGTCATCGGCATATTTTGCACCTACTGCTCTCGCCACTACTCGTCGCCTGCCTACCACTGAGGAGTTCAACCATGTCATTGCACCTACTCCAGTTCGTTCTGTGCCACCCCTTGCACCCGCTCATGTTCGTGTTGTCCCGCATAGGGCGCCTGCTCCACCAACTCAGCGCAGCACTTCACGTCTGGAGCCTAGTACCGAAGAGGAGGTTGAGTCCCTAGCCTCACTGCGCCTCACCCTCGGCAGGCCAAGGGAAATCCTTACCATCTCCGATCGAGTGCGCTTAGCCATGCGATGTACCGACTTGTGCGATGTGTTTATATGTACATAGGCTGTGAGAAGTAGCTTGTTTGCGCATCATGTAGGAACCGGAGAAGTGCACTAGCCTAAATAACATGTCAGAATATGTATGCATATCCTGAGTGATGTATTGTATAATTACTGCTTGCGTGTAAGATATGTAATGAGCAGTCCTTCTCCGTGCGCAAACGTTTATTCTCTTGAAAAATCTTGGAGCATTTAAGACTTTTTCCCGTCTTCTTGAATTTATTGACTTTTGCGACTCAATTTATTTTCTTATGAGTTTTACAAAATATATCCCCAGAGTGAACAATGTCTCGTCCTTGGACGCGCTCCATGCCAACTCCGCCAGAGGAAAATTATGGCACACAACCCAGCAACAATTTCACACAGGGGCAGTCAAGTCAACAGGACAGTGAAACATCACTTTCCCAAATGTGCCGTCTTTATGAGCAAAGTCAGCAACAACACTAGGAAATGATGAACCAAGTCATCAATATGAGAAATCACCGTGGACAGTATCAGCAGCAATCAAAGTTATATGAGCTACAGAAGACGCGTCCCCAAACATTTTCTCACACTGACAAACCTCTTGAAGCCGAGGACTGGCTTCGGGACATGGAAAGAAAATTAATTATTGCCCAGTGTTCAGATCTTGAGAAAGTACTATATGCACCGCACTATCTCACTGGAGCAGCTGCATCGTGGTGGAAAAATTTCCTACACATGCACCACAACGAAAATAATATAACCTGGGAGGAGTTCAAAGAAGGTTTTCATGGGGCACATATTCCTAAGAGTCTTATGAAGATCAAAAGAGAGAATTTGATGACCTCAAGCAAAGGACAATGACGGTGTCGAGAATACAACAGTCGATTTACTCTGTTGTCTCGCCACGCGAGGAGCGTATGTCTGAAAGCAAGAAGATGGAAAATTCCTAGACGGTCCGACACCCGCTTAAATGCCAGCTGGTTGTGCACACCTTCCCAGATTTTAAAACGCTGGTGGATAAGGCCATTACCTTGGAAAATGAGAGACGCAGCTTGGAAGATTTCCATAGCGAAAAGGGACCAGACAAATCATGCTCGCAACCATCGCAGCAGGACAGACTTTCAGAAAGGTGGGACACCCAGACCCACGACAAACGTCTCACGCCCAATCAAGAATTTCCATGCAAGGGACAAGGAGTTCACATACCGCCCAGGCGTTACCTGTTACGCTTAGGAGCGAAGGGCACTATGACAAGAAGTGCACCAAGCCAAGGAACTCGACCCCAAAGCCGAACAACGGAGGCAATAATTCGGCGCCAAAGCGCAACAATTTCAACCCAAATAACAACAACAGGAAGGGTCATCTGAACCACGTGACCAAAGAGGAAGCACAGAATGCCCCAGATATCGTACTCGGTATGTTTCCTGTCAACACAATACCTACCATGGTTTTGTTTGATTGAGCTTCTCACTCACTCATTTGAAAAGTTTTGCCTTGCAAAATAATTTTTCGATGCTTCCCTTGGAAAAATCTATGATCGTCAAGTCCCACAGGATTAAGCAAGTTACCCAGAGTTATTGCCAAGGTGTGGTTATTGGTTTGAAGGGTTGAAGTTTCACGCCAATCTTATTGTGTTGGAAAATAAAGGACTGGATGTCATCTTAGGGATGGATTAGTTAACCACCAACAAAGGTTTTATTGACTGCTTCAATCGGATCATGATTCTCACCCACCACCACGGGAAGACCATAAAAGTTTCAGCCAAAGAAAGGAAAATATCCCGGCAACCAAGATTGAACAAGGTGGATATTTCTGAATTAAGCAAGGTTCCAGTAGTGTGTGAATTTCAGCACGTATTTCGAAGAACTACCGGGCATGCCACCAGACCGAGAGATAGAATTCAGCATTGAGCTAGCACCGGAACCGCCCCATATACAAGAAACCATACAGAATGGCACCATCCGAATTGGTAGAACTGAAGAAGCAAATAAAAGAATTACGGACAAAGGTTATATACGAGCCAGCTCCTCACCTTGGGGTTCACCAATTTTATTTGCCAAAAGAAGGATGGAACACCGAGATTGTGCATAGACTATCGAAGCTTAACATGGTCACAATCAAGAACAATATCCGATGCCACGGATAAGTGATTTATTTGATCAGCTCGCTCGTGCCAAGGTATTCTCAAAAATTGACTTGAGATCGGGATACCATCAATTAAAGGTACGAATGTAAGATATTCCCAAGGCGACATTCACCTCCAGATCTGATTGTATGAGTTCACAGTAATGCCATTTGGACTAACGAACGCTTCGCATATTTTGTTCACCTCATGAACAAAGTATTTATGAAGTTTATGGACAAGTTTGTTGTGGTATTTATCGATGATATTCTGATATACTCCAAGACACCAGAAGAACACGCTGAACATCTCCGAATTGTACTAGGAGAACTCAGGAAACATCAATTGTACGCTAAATTCAGCAAGTGTGAATTTTGGCTAAGGCAAGTAGGTTTTCTGGGCCACGTACTGACCCAAGAAGGTATTGCCGTAGAGACCCGAAAAGTAAAGGTCAGATTTGGCTGAAACCACCAGCCAAAGATAATGGACGTACGAAGTTTCTTGGGAATGGCAGGATACTACCGAAGATTTATTGAAGGATTCTCCACCATAGCAAAGCCAATGACGCAGCTACTCAAGAAAGACAAGAAGTTTGAATGGACGGAAGCTTGTGAGAAGATTTTCCAAGAATTAAAAAGGAAATTAACGACAACACCAGTATTAATTGTGCCAGACATACACAAGAATTTTGAGGTGTATTGTGACGCATCTCGGAAAGGCCTCAGATGCGTGTTGATGCAAGAAGGCAAGGTAGTCGCATATGTCTCCAGACAACTTCGCAAGCATGAGGAAAATTATCCTACTCACGACCTAGAGTTAGCAGCGATTATTCATGCACTCAAAGAATGGAGACACTTTTTACTTGGAAATCGCTAGAGATATACACGGACCATAAGAGCCTCAAGTATATTTTCACACAACCGGAACTGAATTTGCGACAACGACGCTGATTGGAATTAGTGAAGGATTATGACGTTGGAATCCACTACCATCCAGGAAAAGCAAATGTAGTGGCAGGCGCTCTAAGTCGGAACCCTAGCCCAAACGACGGCAACCTGCCAAACCTGAGACCTGAATTTCGGCAGGAGTTTGCTAAACTCAACTTGCTGGTAGTCACCGAAGGCAGCGTATCAAATTTAGAAATACAGCCTACCTTGATGGAAAAGATTAAAGAGGCTCAGCATGGACACCCCATCATTGAAGGCATTAAACGCAAAGTGAGTTTGGGCAAGGCCCCAGAGTTCGTTATCGATAAGCAGGGAATATTATGGTACGGAGATAGACTTTGCGTACCAAATATCAAGGACCTTAAACAGCAAATCTTAGCTGAAGGCCACACCGCTCCGTATTCAATCCATCTTGGAGGAACAAAAATGTACAAGGATATTCAGGAAAAATATTGGTGGCACGGTCTAAAAAGGGACATAGCCACGTTCATCGCTTGTTGTGACTCTTGTCAACGCATCAAGGCCGAGCACCAGAAACCGGCCGGACTTTTACAGCCAAATAAAATACCCGAGTGGAAATGGGACGAGATTGGAATGGATTTTATTGTTGGGCTACCTCGGTCACGGCATGGAAATAATGCCATTTGGGTCATCACTGATAGACTGACTAAAGTAGCACACTTCATCCCTGTGAAGGCAACCCACACCACTCAGAAGCTTGCTAGGCTTTATCTTTCCCGTATCGTCTGCTTACATGGAGTCCCAAAGAAAATAATATCGGACAGAGGCACTCAATTGCCTCCCGATTCTCGGGATCACTTACAACAAGCTGGGAACTCAATCATGCTCAGCACCGCATACCACCCCTGCATGATGGACAAACTGAACGCGTAAACCAGATTCTAGAAGACATGCTGAGAGCATGTGTCCTCACCTATGGGACCAGTTGGGAAGAGAGCTTACCATACGCAGAGTTGGCATATAACAACAGTTATCAAGCCAGCCTGCAAATGGCACCATTTGAGGCTCTGTACGGGCAAAGATGTCGTACCCCGCTAAATTGGTCAGAAACCGGAGACAACCATATCTTCGGCCCAGACATGCTCAAGGAGGCTGAAGATAAAGTTAAGGTGATTAGGGATCGACTC
The DNA here is from genome assembly GCA_021605145.1 of Aegilops bicornis. Classification (NCBI taxonomy): domain Eukaryota; kingdom Viridiplantae; phylum Streptophyta; class Magnoliopsida; order Poales; family Poaceae; genus Aegilops; species Aegilops bicornis. The sequence continues at coordinate 128,328,960 of CM038669.1, forward strand.
AAGACAGCCCAAAGTCGATGTAAGAGTTATTACGATCAAAAACATCGGGGAATCAGCTTTGACCCCGGTGAGTTTGTGTACCTACGAGTATCTCCTATGAGGTGCCTGCAACGATTCAAGATTAAAGGGAAGCTAGCCCCAAGATTCATCGTACCATTCTGTATAGTGGCACGAAGGGGCACGGTGGCCTACCAGCTAGACTTACCCGAAGATTTATCCGACGTCCACGACATGTTCCACGTCTCGCAGTTGAGAAAGTGCGTAAGCAACCCAGAGAAGCAGGTACCCCATGAAAACATTGACGTGCAGCCAGACCTCACATATCGGGAACATCCAATAAAAATCTTGGAGGAGTCTGAAAGGAGGACACGACAGAAAACCATTAAGTTTTTCAGAGTTCAGTGGAGCAATCACACCGAGAGTGAAGCCACTTGGGAAAGGGAGGATTTTCTTTGGACAGAGCACCCACACTTATTTGAGGATCAGCTGAAATCTCGGGGACGAGATTTTTCCTAAGGGGGTAGGTGTTGTGAAACCTCCAAAAATTTTGTTTGGTGTTCAACAAAAACTTTGTTGGTTTTGAAGGAGGTCATTTAAACCTTTCCAAAAATCTCTCTCAAAATTTTTCCCTTTGGCAAAGGATTTTATTTTGGTATCATTTTCAACTCTGGTGTTTGGTTATTAAAAACCTTTCCTCTGATTCTCCCCTTCTCAAATTTATTTTTGGGATTTATTTTCTTCTAAAAGAAAACCCTAGGAGTTTTGGGTCTTCTCTTATATTGAACCATCCATACTTTTTACCATGTCTCATGTGGTAAAATCTTCCCAAAACCCCTCCTTCCACTTTGAGGCAACCCAAATATTCTGTCCCAACAAGTCCAACTCATTTTTGGATTTTATTTCATTTATTTCTTTGCCCAAAACAATTATTTCCATATTTTTGAGCCTAGGTGATTTGCCAAGCAAGTACCAAATTGCCTTTGAACTTTGATCTCAAATCAACTCCTCTGGATAGTCCCTGGCACCCACAACCTAGAACCATCAACATCCACTCTTCTTCTTTTCAAAATTTTCAAGTTTCAGCTTCTGCAAGTTTGGACCAGATTTGTCAAATTTGGTGAAATTCATATCTCCTCTCCTCCAAAAATTCCACCAAAATTTAGGCAGCCCCTAGATGCAATGAGAAGCCACTCCACCAAAAATCAGCTCAAGGAAAAATCCCCACATACCAAAATCATTCTGTCGAACACCTGACCTGCACTGATACTTTGCACTTTCAGAGAAATTCAGAAATTCAGAGATTCAGTGTCGTCAGAGATCGGTCACCTGTCAACTGTGCGCCTGGCGCGTTGCGCACGGCCCCTCCTCGCTGTCCAGAGCGCCGCACGCGCACTTGGCTGGTTCCTGGCATCGGTGGCACCTTGGCCCGTCTCAGCCGGCGTCTTCTGCAGCGTCGGGACCTCCCGTGGTGGCCGACAGGGGGCACCCTGCGGCACAACACCGTTCGGCACCGCCCACGCCACCTGGGAGCTCCGCATGGCCGTCTCCCTTGCCAGCGCACGCCTGTAGCACTGCCGCTGCGGGTTCGGCACGCACAGGGCGCGCCCGCCGACGCCGACGGTTGCCTGCTGGGGACAGCCAGAACCGCGCTTTGCTGAGTTAGGCACCGGATGGAGTCGATTCGCCTAGACGATTCTCAAGCCCCTAAACCAACCGTCCAGCCACAGACCGCCAGTAATCGTCACGGACTTATCCTGTTCACGGCAACCGCCTCCGGCCGGCTATAAATAGCGCCTCCGAGCTTGCTCTCGACCCCACACATCTCCACCACTTCACCAGACCCCGCCCAGCCACTTGAATCGCCTTGAGGGGCCCTTCTTCCTCAACTCCGGCCACCTCCGTCCGCTTCGGGCTCCGGCAGCGTTCTCTCTGGTGAGAGCTCCTCCACCGCCCTAGACTTGCCCGTAGCCTCATGACATCTCTAGGAGACTAACCCCACTCCAATTTGACCTCAAGAACTCTCTCCGCCGAGGCCCACGACTACCCGAACCACCGTCTCACGGAGCAAGGGCCGCGTCGGCCGACGTGGTGCTCGCCGGTGACCACCACCACCACCCACCGACGCTGAAGGTTGCACTGAGCACAGAGGTACCACCCGATCCCCTTCCTCGCGCCGTGGATCGCCGCCACCACTCATGACTCTCGGGCGCCGACGAGCTCTGCCGCCTCTTTTGAATATTCAAACCTGACGGGTGGGACCCCCCTTCAGCCTCTCTGTTCTTTTTTGAACCGTTTCTGAAAACGTATTCTGGCAAATGCGCTTTCTAATCTGAACCGTTTTCTGAACTTTTCTGCTTAGACCCCTGAGAGTTTTCTGTCTCATTACAGAGAGGTCCTTGGACCAAAACTCTTATAACTTTTAAAAAGAAAAGGATTTTTGAGTGATTCTTTTTTTGTCCTCTTCAAAATTTTGTCTAGTTTTTTATCAGATTTATTTGAAAAATATTTGGAATACTTTTGTGCACCCCAATGTATTTACGTTAGTGCGTGTATTTTTGTATACCGTAGATACCGAAGGAGGTGACGGAACCGCGAACTTCACAGAGCTAGGCCCCGACTACTCCGAACCAGGCAAGCATGTTTGAACCTTTGATATGATGAGTGTCTTGGCATGTTTGCATTAAGTAGTTTCATGGCATGTTCATGAGCATCTCGATGAAAGTTATATCACGTGAAAAGTTGAGGCAAGTGAGTTTCGGAAATGCATGAGTTGATGGAAATGAGTTTGCATGTCCATGAGTTGGCATGAGAATGGGTAAGATTGCAGTGTTGTAGCATGCCAGTCTTATGCCGCATTGTTTGACCAGTGTCAACATGAATCAGTCCAGCCTCTGTCTGCTTCCTTCCGTACTACCACATGTTTTCCGCAAGGGGTACGGCTTAGTAAGTTGCAAACCACTTTCTGGTACACACCAAATCGAGAGGCTGGGATGAGGGTTCCATGGCCCTGGTTTAAAGCCTATCATCCGGTCAGGGGGCATGGGTGTTTCCGGTTGGGACCGAGAGGGGGGCACCCCTTAGAGCGCATTTATTTAAATTTGATCCCATGCTATTCGAGATTGTGATCTCCCCGTCTCAAAGTTTTTCTTGAACACCGCCTGTGGTGATTCACAGCAACGTAAGGTGGGATGGGTGTGTACTGGTTAGCTGTGTTTCCTCCGAAATACCGTAAACGGAACTAGTTCTTCGTGACTACGGAAATCCATTGGCTGTGGATAATTTTAGTACAAACTCTGCAGAGTCAATAATCCTTGAAATCATCTTACCCATGTCCAAGTGTTGTGTTCATCTTATCTTGTCAAGTGTCAGTCTCGGTGACAGAAACTCCTGGGAACCACATGAGTGTTAAATGTTTATTTCCTGTGGATGGACTAACCCGTTTATTATCATGTGATGAATATTTTCCTATGAGCACTCTTTCTTGCAAGTTAACCGATATGAAAAGTGAATTTTTAAGCCCTTTCTGCGATGTCGCTCAGACGTCCGACTGTGGCATTGTTATTTACTTACTTTTGATATAAGCCCTTTTTGCGATGTCGCTCAGACATCCGACTGTGGCATTGTTGTTTATTTACTTTTGATATAAGCCCTTTCTGCGATGTCGCTCAGACGTCCGACTGTGGCATTGTTGTTTATTTACTTTTCATATAAGCCCTTTCTGCGATGTCGCTCAGACGTCCGACTGTGGCATTGTTATTTATTTACTTTTTATATAATCCCTTTCTGTGATGTCGTTTCGATGTCCGACTATGGCACGCATGTCTTTTCTTTCACTATAAGCCCTTTATGAGGTGTCGCTTAGACGCCCGACTGCGGCATGCTTTACTTAATTGTTCACCCTTCGAGGTGTCGCTTCAGACACCCGATCGGTTTTCAGTTTATTTTATTGGGTTTTCGAGCGGACTACCGCCGACTCCCTTTTCACTTACCTTGTTATACTGATTTGAATGTGCATTATTAAATTACTCATGACGCATTCATGCATACATTTGTTATATCTTTTGTCCGAACTATCTTGCGAGTACTTTCAAAGTACTTACCTGGCTTGTTGACTTGGCCAGATGCTGACGAAGGCGATCTCATGGATGAAGAGTTCGATAGCGAGTCCGACGCCTAGAGGAATCCCAGTCAGTCTCGTATGCGACTCGGATTAGTCACCATGTTACTTCCGCTCGCTACCCAAATAAATTCATCGGGCCTCACCTCGGCCTTTCGATGAGTCGCGATGTAGGAGTCATGTTATCCACTCCACTGTTTTATTCCACCACTTTACCTCGAGTCAGTAGTATGCCACCACTCCACTTTGTCATATCCGCCACTATGTATAATTATTGACGTGCTTGTAATAATTTGTTGAGCAACCTCAGCTCGACCCTGTAATATATTAAATGCTACTGGCTTATTGTATCAAGGTTTTGTCTACCAGTAAGGAGGATTTTCCTCATACTGGAATTAAAAGGTTGGTTTCTCAATAAGCATTTTATTGGAAAACCGGTCGTGACAGCTTTTAACCCACGTAGTGGGCCTATAACCCACAGTTCCACAAGATCGAAACCTGACTCTCCTGTACATCACTGTCTTCCAAAATTGTTCCTCACGCTTCGCTTCGTATGTAATTCACGAGCCACCTTCTTGTGATTTGTTCTGGTATCAGATGCAATACTTATTCTCGATGCTCTGAACCCCTTTCACACTCTGTTTCAGACATCGAACCATTGCCTACCCGGTTGAAGCTTCTTATTGCACCTTCTTACCTTGCTCTCGATGACTTTCTTGAATTTCAACTCGAGAGATGCATCTATGCCATGTTCAATGAAACAACCCCCAGGTACCTATCTTGTGTTGAGCTCCGTTCATCCCGAGTCTTTCCCCCTTACTCCACCCATTAAATATCGGGACGAGATTTCTTGTAGTGGAGGAGAATTGTGACGCCCGTATAATTAAGCTACAGCAACCCTCTGCTAATGATGCCACGACACCACGATTAATGTTGATAAACTCGCGTTTATTCAAACCCCATTCAGATTCAAATTCAAAATCAAGTCAAACAATAAAAGTTTTCGAATATTAAAATTAAAATGTTCGAATAATTCTATAAATTCTGGTGTTCATTTTCCTGTTGAAACCAACTTCACTTGACTCACAAATAAATTCCCAGGAAAATAATAAATGACCCAGCTGCAAATAAAATGGCCTTTTCAAAATAAATAATTAGTTAAACTTTTCCAGTTGACACCAAACCTTGTGTGCACCCTTAATATATGGCCTAGTATTTATGTGCCAATTACTTTGTAGAAGAAAAGTCATTTCCTATTTTTAAAAAAGGCAATTAGTGGAAGAAAAGAAAATCAAAAAAGAAAGAAAGAGAAACAGGAAAAGCTACTATGGACTGGGCCTAAGTCCACAGTGCAGGACCAACCCACCAAGGGGTCTTCCCCTTCCTACTGCTCACCGACGACGCGGTGGACGCCCGTGCGACGTCCATGGCTCGGATCGACCAAGGGACAGCCACCCGCCGCATCCCCAGCGACCTACAAGATCCCCTCGACCCCCTGGAGAACCCTAGATCGCCACTCCTCCCCTCCTTCGCTCGCCCCCTTGTTTTCTTCATCACCCGATACTGTCGTCGCCGTGCGCCGCTCGATCCCGCGGCCACCGTCCTCCTCTCGCCCCGCCGCCATGGCATAGGGCTTCATCGTCGTCTTCCACTCCGTCTGGTGCCAGCCATTCGTGCCGGGGAGCACTGCATCGAGCCCCAGGACACTTTTCTTCCTCCTCGGGCTGCCGGCTAACTCCGTCGATTCCGGCCACCTTGCTGCTACTAAACAGTCGCTGACTTTTCTTGAGCCTCCCGGTGAGCACCTCCCACCATCCCCCTGTTTTCCCCCTTGTTTCAGTCGCTGTAGGTCGCCGTTCAGCCGCCATGCCCGAAGCAGGTCGCCGCGCTCGCGCGCCTCTGGCCTCGCCCTTCCTCGCATTCGGTCGTACCCTACCGCGCCTCGCGCCCTAAGCGCCGCGTGTGCGCGGCGTACCTTCTTGATGCCCTGCTAGCTATTGCTGCTGCTGCTACTTTGGCGTATTTATACATTGCGCTATTGGTATTCTTTGCCGCCCAGTCGCCAGAGGCTCTGCGCCCGACCCCTCGGCGGCCGATTACCGTGCGCGCCTCCTCCTACCTCGCCTGTCGCCTCGCGCCCGCCACTGCTGCTGCTGCTCGAGTGCCGCCCAGCGCGCACTCCCGCTCCACCGTAGACACCGCCTCCAGCCGTCGCCGCCCCGCGCCTCCGGCCGCCGGCCCTCCCGCTAGTCCGGCCGGCCGCGCCATGGTTGTCGGCGCCTTGCCCGCGCGAGCCCAGCCGACGAGGCCGCTGGCCTCTGACTGGTCCGGCCCCCCTGTTCGGTTAATGGGGGTAACACCCCCCCCCCACTAAACTAACCACACCAACCCCCCTCTACCACTGGCCCATGGGCCCGAGGCCATTAAGTTTAGTTTAATTAGGTAACAGTTTAATTACCCCTGTGACATTTACATGTGTGCCCGCCAACTAATTAGAGAAATTAAGTTAAATAAATCCTACTAAATACATGTGACACTTACATGTGGGTCCCCTGTCCAGTTTGACTAGTCAAACTGTTGACTAGGTTGACCCCCCTGAACCCCACCAGTCAGCCTTTGTGGCTAGCACATGGCTGGGTACATTTAGTATTTTCTGTTTAGTTGTGGATTAAAATAATTTTAGAATATTGTTTAAATCTTTGAAAATTCATAGAAAATAATCCGTAAGTCAGATGAAAAAGTTTTCTATGTGAAAGTTGATCAGAAAAATGAGCCGAACCCGAATACGCTACCCACATACCTGTCAGATGCCTATAACTATCTGAACATGGAACTTTTCCCCTCCGGTCATTTGTCCGACATTAGTCCGCATCGGGAATATATTCCTGCTGAATTCCCCCTTCACCTATATCATGCAGTACTACGTTAGGTCGACCCTAGTTCTGCTTAACGTCTTGTCATGCTTTGTGATGCTATGTTTGCCTTATATTTACTGTTTCTTCCCCCTCTTCTCTCCGGTAGACCCAAAGACCGATGCTGCCCCTGTGATCGACTACGTCGACGATGACCCCTCCTTGCCAGAGCAACCAGGCAAGCCCCCCCTTTGATCATCCCAATATCGCCCATTCCATTCTCTCGTGCTTGCATTAGATTTTGCTACTATTATTGTTTGCTCCTATTCTGATGCATAGCCTACTTTTGTAACCTGCTCATTGTACCTTACCTGTTTATCCTAAACTGCTGAGTATAGGTTGGTTAGTGATCCATCAGTGACCCCCACCTTGTCCTTGTTGCCCCTGCTTCATCATCGAAGACCCGATCAACGGGATCGAAGACCAGGCCCCGACACCGCACATCACTTTCCCCTTAGTTGCTTAACACTACTGGGTTACTATCGAGTGCCGAAGATGAGACCTCTACAGCACTTCTGATGTTAACCCTGTAGTGTAGCTATTCGGTCATGGTCATCGGGGGTGATTCCGCCTTAACCACTTTCGATACGGCTCTGTCGTGCAACCCCTCAAGTGTGAACCTTGGGGGTGGTTCCTCTTACGTTCACCTTGATGATTACATCGAGTGGAATTCACCGGGGGTGACTCCTCGGGTTTTCCCCTTGATGTTTGGACACACGGATACTTGGACTTTACAGCTGTTTCTTGGAAAGGCGGGTCAACCCTGAGGGGTACCCGTGAGTGATGTGGAGACGGGTTGACCTGGAGGGTGCCCACGAGATAATTACGAGGCGTGGCCGGGCATTCCTAGCCCTTTCCGCAAGTCCTCGAGATGGGGCGACAGGGTCACATCTTTCGCGAGTCTCTGCTTGTTACCGCGCGTTCCTAATCCACTACGATTTGGATATTTGATCTGAGGGGCCTCTGGCCTGATAGCACTAACCATCATGTGGGCATAGTATGGGCGTTCTGCGTCGTATGCATCAGACGAAGCTTAATATACGCCAGCGACTGAGTGGCACGCGCCGGGTTGGACTGGTAAGCACCTGCCTTTTTTAAGGAGGTAGCTCGGTCTGCTCACCAGCCGCCCTCGCAACATGCAGGAGTTCCTGGGGCGATGGCCCATGACCCCTGGGGGCATAGGTTTAGTCCGGCGTGCTGACCTCTCTATTAAGCCTAGGTCGGGTTGCAGGCGTATTGTTTGGCCGAGGCCAGGCATGACCCAGGAAAGTGTGTCCAGCCGGAGTTAATCGAGCGTGGTGGGTAAGTTGGTGCACCCCTGTAGGGAAGAAAACATCTATCGATAGCCTGTCCTACGGTAACGGACACTTGGAGTTGTATCCCGATCGATTCAACTAGAACTGGATACTTGAGATGAGACATGGATATGAGAAATGGGGCTCTGGGATTGCTTTCTCGCAGGGAGTCGAGAAAGGATCTCTGGCCGAGGTTGATAACACTACTACTACTTTACTTTATGTTACTCTACTCCCTCCTGTTGATGCAAGATGGTGGTTTCCAGAAGATGCTAGTCTTTGATAGGCTAGGCTTTCCCCTTCTCTTCTGGCATTCTGCAGTTCAGTCCACATATACTACCCTTTTCATTGTCACTGATGCATATGTAGTGTAGATCCTTGCTTGCGAGTACTTTGGATGAGTACTCACGGTTGCTTTGCTCCCCCTTTCCCCCCTTTCTTCTTCTTTCCGATTGATGCAACCAGATGTCGGAGCCCAGGAGCCAGATGCCACCGCCGATGCTTACTACTACATGGAGGCCACCGACGACTAGGAGTAGTTAGGAGGCTCCCAGGTAGGAGGCCTTGCCTTTTTGATCGATGTTGCTTTTGTGCTAGCCTTGTTAAGGAAAACTTGTCTAACTTATGTCTGTCCTCAGATATTGTTGCTTCCGCTGACTCTTATGTTTTCAAGCTTATGTATTCGAGCCCTCGAGGCCCCTGGCTTGTAATATGAAGCTTGTATTATTCTAATTTGTGTCTAGAGTTGTGTTGTGATATCTTCCCGTGAGTCCTTGATCTTGATCGTACACATTTGCGTGTATGATTAGTGTATGATTGAATCGAGGGCGTCACAGAAGTACGTCGGTGGAGCAACATGGGCCCCACGAGGGTGGAGGGCATGCCCAGGGGGTAGGCGCGCCCCACCTACCTCGTGCCCTCCTGGTTGCTTTCTTGACGTAGGGTCCAAGTCCTCTGGATCACGTTTGTTCCGAAAATCACGTTCCCGAAGGTTTCATTCTGTTTGGACTCCGTTTGATATTCTTTTTTCTGCGAAACACTAAAATAGGCAAAAAACAGCAATTTGGGCTGGGCCTCCGATTAATAGGTTAGTCCCAAAAATAATATAAAAGTGTATAACAAAGCCCATTAATCATCCAAAACAGAATATAATGTAGCATGAAGCAATCAAAAGTTATAGATACGTTGGAGACGTATCAGGGCCTTCCAGCCGTCCTGTCCCTTCCTCGAGGGGGATGGTAATTTCACCGTAATTTAATTGCTGATATTTCAAATTGTATCGGATTTAAATTTGAATGTATGCTATAGCTTTATTCATATCCATCAGGTTCAAACAACTACTGCATTATTCGATTCATAGGTACATATGTTCAAGAATTACATAAGAACCAAATAAAGAATGATGAACCACAGTTGTATACTTGTACTATTAAAGACGGTAAAGAAAGAGGCGAAATACATTACAGTTCTTGAACAAGGTGAAGCGGAATGCCCATATTGTGCCCTCCTCCATGTAGAAGGCACGCACGACTCTAGTCCAACCCCTTGTGATGGTCGACCGCCCATCCTTCACGGTCTTCATGAAAACATCTAGATAATCATCGTGTTCTGGTAGAAATACTTTAACCTTTGCATGCCCACCGATCATGTAGTTTGAGAGGTAATCTTGAGTAAACTGCTTTGGGAACCACTGCAAAGGAAAAAAGATTCAGACATTGTCATCTAAAACAACTCATTATGGGCAATAAAAAGAAGGCTGTAGAGTTCTTACTTACCATCCTGCAGTTCACTATTGTCTTGGATAAAGTGTAAACAAATAGTTTAATTGTCATATCTTGACACATTTTACTAACAATCTTTATTAGCTTCCTCACTTGATGTTGGTTCATCGATATCTCATTGCCCCATACGTAGAAAGGGTCGAAGTGCGGATCTTTACCAATGACATATGTACCTAAAAGCACCAAGTTAATATTAGAAGCTAAACAACAATTGCACAATGATGTAGTACAACACCCTTTTATAATATCTTATAACATCCAATATACTCACATATTAGATGAATTAACATCTTATATTATGGGCCGGAAGGAGTTTATTGCATTCTTACAAATTATCGGATGATTAACTGCTGTTATATCCATGTGTTAGAGTTAGTTTGAGCTAGTTCGGGCTCAAATAGCCCTAAAGTATATCCAAACATGAGGGCTAGTTTGAGCTAGTTGCATCTAACCCACCCAAAAAAACTATCCAACCCAAGAGGTGCTAATTGGAGTTAGTTCTCCTAGTGCATTTATTGTCAATCTAACCCTGTCATCCAAACACCTCTTTGGATGGAGTTACTTCTGGGTTAGTCATGAGCTAGAAACTAACTCTAACCTCTAGCTAAGTTGAGTATCCAAACAGGGTTGTGTTGTTGTTGTTGTTGTCGTTGTAGCTGCTCTTTTACGTAGCCAAGGATTGCATATTTAGACATTAAGTACAGTGCATGTTGCTATGTAGCCTCAGATATATTATATATGGCCCTAGTTAACCTAACGATAAATGGGTTACAGATATATTCAGTTAAAAGTCCGATTCACCGATTAGTCCCTTATCAGCTCCCGGCCTATATGGTACCAACTACCGATATCCTGAACAATGAGTATATATAAGCCATGGGATGAAACTAACCTCGATGGAAAACAACAGTCGTTCCCAAAATTGTCATGTGTAGGTACATCAAGAGGCATGTTAAGCACAATAGGCTAAACATCAACCAAATATATCCACTAGACAAAATAATCTCCAAAAGATAGCTTCAGTGTGCAGGTTTAAGCACGCTAGTAAAGCAAAACAAGTGGAAAGGTGTGTTAACTGCAACATGCCTAACATTTAACAACAAGCAAACATAGTCATTCAAATTGGTATTGTGCCGGTCTAAGTACATTGGTTATTGTTAAATAAAAATGGAAAGGCGTGTTAACTACAAGATGTAGCAACCAAATGTAGTCATTCATAGTGGTATTGTTGAAACTAGTATTGATGAAATTGAACTGCACAGTTCATACTTGCACATATAGAACATCACGTTGTGAATAATCGGAATAAATAAGGCAAACTACGAACAACCAAAGATAGCATTTGAAACTGGACATACGCTAACTACAAACAACCGAACAATAAAAAAACTTTAAAAGAGACATATGCTAGCTATAACAGGCTTAACAACAAGCAAATATATGCATTCCTATCGGTATGTTTAAAACTGGATTGATGAAATGCACACAGTAAGTAATCGCACATATAGAGCATCACATTGTGAACAACTGAAATAAAGAAGGCATACTACAAACAACCAAATATAGAAATTAAAACTAGACATATTCTCACTACACTACAAAAGGGACTCGACAAAACAAATCATGGGTTCCCCCCTGTGAAGAGGCATGGAAAAACAAATCATGGGTTTCCTCACTTGTCACAGATGGGCTCGTTCCCGTGGGAAGAGCAAGGACCCTGGATGCGCTCCATGTTGTCGCAGATGGGCTCCTTCCCCTTGGAGGAGCACGGCTGTAGGGTGCCCTCCCTGATGTCGCAGACATGCTCTTTCCCCTTGGAAGAGCAGATGGGCTCTTTCCCCTTGGAAGAGCCGGGGAGGGTGCCCTCCTCGTGGTCACCATTGATGAGGTCTGACTTGGAAGCTGTGGATCCCAAGCCAGTGTCGCAGAACGTGTCCTTCAGAAATGACAAAAGGGGCTCGATGGCGATGTAGGATGGCAAATTCCTGACAGCGAGCGAGAGGAGATCAGCGGCGGGGCCATCAATGAGATCGATAGCAATTGAACCCGAGGGTTGGTGGTGGGCCCCTTAACCTGTGACATAGCCCGCCTCAGGCCGTCACTGTTGACGACCTCGATGTCGTAGTCGGTGTCTGCGACATACCCGCATACTCTAGCCCGCTGATTGAGTGCCTACGTATAGTAATGATCGTCAGCTTCCTCGGCGACGTCGGGCAAAGAGACCGCGATACCTGGTTAGTGTGAGTGAACCGTGTCTGTTGCGTCATTCGACTTGTCTAATGTTCATAAATTTGGCGAAAAATGACGTGGGAGAGGGTCAGAACACGAACACATTTTCATGTGGACCAAATATATGTATGAAAAGGGTGGTTTGATGTTCAAATACCAAATGCAACTTCGATGCGGCACCGATCTCGCAAAGCACACGGTATTTCTTTCCCCCTCTCATGTCGGCAGGAAGGGAATCCTAAGCTATGAATGCATGCCCCCCCACGGAGGTTCACCTAGCAAAGTGCGAAGTAGCAGTCCCCCACCCCCCACACCCACTTTTAGTCGGCAGGCCAGAGAGGCATCTCACCAAGATGGATGATACGTCTCCAACGTATCTATAATTTTTGATTGCTCCATGCTATATTATGTACTGTTTTAGGCAATATTGGGCTTTATTATCCACTTTTATATTATTTTTGGGACTAACCTATTAACCGGAGGCCCAGCCCAGATTTGCTGTTTTATGCCTATTTCAGTGTTTCAAAGAAAAGGAATATCAAACGGAGTCAAAACGGAACGAAATCAACTGGAGAAGTTATTTTTGGAAGGAAAGCCACCCGATGGACTTGGAGTGCACGTCAGGAAAGAAGGGAGGTGCTCACGAGGGAGGGGGCGTGCACCCCCGGGCGCGCCCGCCTCGTGGCCCCCTTCGGTCCACCGACGCACTCCTTTCACCCATATATACCTACGTATCGTAAAACTTCCGAGCAGAGATTAGATTGGGAGTTCCGCCACATAAAACCTCCAGAGCCACCAAAACCAATCGGGACCCTGTTCCGCACCCCGCCATAGGGGGAACCCTCACCGTGGCCATCTTCGTCATCCCGGCGCTCTCCATGACGAGGAGGGAGTAGTTCACCCTCGGGGCTGAGGGTATGTACCAGTAGCTATGTGTTTGGTCTCTCTCTCTCTCTCTCTCTCTCTCTCTCTCTCTCGTGTTCTTGATTTGGCACGATCTTGATGTATCGCGAGCTTTGCTATTATAGTTGGATCTTATGTTTCTTCTCCCCATCTACTCTCTTGTAATAAATTGATTTTTCCCCTTGAAGTAATCTTATCGGATTGAGTCTTTAAAGATTTGAGAACACTTGATGTATGTCTTGCCGTGCATATCTGTGGTGACAATGGGATATCACGTGATTCACTTGACGTATGTTTTGGTGATCAACTTGCGGGTTCCGCCCATGAATCTATGCATAGGGGTTGGCACACGTTTTCGTCGTGATTCTCCGTTAGAAACTTTGGGGCACTCTTTGAGGTTCTATGTGTTGGTTTGAATAGATGAATTGAGACTGTGTGATGCATATCGTATAATCATACCCACGGATACTTGAGGTGACAATGGAGTATCTAGGTGACATTAGGGTTTTGGTTGATTTGTGTCTTAAGGTGTTATTCTAGTACGAACTCTAGGGCTGTTTGTGACACTTATAGGAATAGCCCAATGGATTGATTGGAAAGAATAACTTTGACGTGGTTTCGTACCCTACCATAATCTCTTTGTTCGTTCTCCGCTATTAGTGACTTTGGAGTGACTCTTTGTTGCATGTTGAGGGATTGTTATATGATCAAACTATGTTATTATTGTTGAGAGAACTTGCACTAGTGAAAGTATGAACCCTAGGCCTTGTTTCCTATCATTGCAATACCGTTTACGCTCACTTTTATCATTAGTTACCTTGCTGTTTTTATAATTTCAGATTACAAAAACCTATATCTACCATCCGTATTGCACTTGTATCACCATCTCTTCGCCGAACTAGTGCACCTATACAATTTACCATTGTATTGGGTGTGTTGGGGACACAAGAGACTCTTTGTTATTTGGTTGCATGGTTGCTTGAGAGCGACCATCTTCATCCTACACCTCCTACGGATTGATAAACCTTAGGTCATCCACTTGAGGGAAATTTTCTACTGTCCTACAAACCTGTGCACTTGCAGGCCCAACAACGTCTACAAGAAGAAGGTTGTGTAGTAGACATCAAGCTCTTTTCTGGCGCCGTTGCCGGGGAGGCTAGGTAGATCTTGCAATCGAATCTTTTTGTTTCTTGTTTTAGCACTAGTCTAGTTTATAAAAGAAAACTAAAAAAAATGGAGTTAAGTTTGTCTCATACGCTTCGTCTTTTTAATGTCTTTCGTGAGAATGATGGAAAGGAAAATTGTGCTCAAGTGCTAGAAGAAGAAATCTATAGAATGTTTGATACTAAATCTTTGAATGATGAGCATGATTGCAATGTTGTTAGTATGAATTCCTTGAATATCCATGATGCTAATGATATGCAAAGCCACAAGCTTGGGGAAGCTATGTTTGATGAAGATGATATTTTTTGTCCCCCAATCTTTGATGAGCAAATTTACTATGATGAAAGCATGCCTCATATCTATGATGATTATTGTGATGACACGTATGCTTTAAAGAATAATGATAACCATGAAACTTGTCATCTTGATCTTAATTTTCAATCACATGATAGTTATTTAGTTGAGTTTGCTCCCACTATTATTCATCAGAAGAATTTTGCTTATGTGGAGAGTAATAAAATTTCTATGCTAGTAGATCATGAAAGAATGCTTTAGGTGCTGGTTATATTGTTGAATTCATTCATGATGCTACTGAAAATTATTATGAGAGAGGATCATATGCTTCTACATATTGCAATAATATCAAGTTTCCTCTCTATGTGCTCAAAGTTTTTAAGTTATGCTTGTTTTGCCTTCCTATGCTAGTTGATTATTGTTCCCATAAGTTGTTTGCTCACAAAATCCCTATGCATAGGAAGTGGGTTAGACTTAAATGTGCTAGTCATATTCTTCGTGATGCTCTCTTTATGTTTCAATTCTTATCTTTTATGTGAGCATCATTGAAATCATCATGCCTAGCTAGGGGCTTTAAACGTTAGCACTTGTTGAGAGGCAACCCAATTTTATTTTAGTTTCTTGCTTTTTGGTTCTTTTTAGGAATAAATAATCCATCTAGCTTCTGTTTAGATGTGTTTTTGTGTTTTAATTAGTGTTTGTGCCAAGTAGAACCTTTGGGAAGACTTGGGTGAAGTCTTTATGATCATGCTGCAAAAAACAGAAACTTTAGCGCTCACGAGATTCGCATCAACGTTTTACTGGAGAGTGATATTTAGTTGATTCTTTTTGCAGATGATTACTATAAAAATTCCTCAGGTCCACCAATTTATTTTAGAATTTTTGGAGTTCCATAAGTTTGCGTTAGTTACATATTACTACAGACTGTTCTGTTTTTGACAGATTCTGTTTCCATTGTGTTGTTTGCTTATTTTGATGAATCTATGGCTAGTAAAATAGTTTATAAACCATATAGAAGTTGGAATACATTAGTTTTAAAACCAATATAAATAAATAATGAGTTCATTACAGTACCTTTAAGTGGTGTTTTGTTTTCTTTCGCTAACGGAGCTCACGAGTTTTCTGTTAAGTTTTGTGTTGTGAAGTTTTCAAGTTTTGGGTAAAGATTCGATGGACTATGGAATAAGGAGTGGAAAGAGCCTAAGCTTGGGGATTCCCAAGGCACCCCAAGGTAATATTCAAGGATAACCAAGAGCCTAAGCCTGGGGATGCCCGGAAGGCATCCCTCTTTAAATCTCACGTTCATCGGTAACTTTACTTGGAGCTATATTTTTATTCACCACATGATATGTGTTTTGCTTGGAGCGTCATTTTATCTTGTTAGTATTTGCTTTCTGTTATTTAGATTAATGTTTTGCATCTTTAGTTTCAATAAAAATGTCAAGGATATCCTTTGTCATGCTTATTTTGCTACTATACTTGTTGCTGTTTGAAAACAGAAAGTTTACCGCTGTTGCAAAAATTCCCTAGAAAAGTCAGAGAGTGGTATAATGTTGAATCTTTTTGCATAACGAGATATGATAAATTTACTATAGTGGGAATTTTAGTTCATAATTTTTGGAGTTAGGTAAGTATTGATACTCTTGCATTCTTTACAGACTGAACTGTTTTGACAGATTGCTGTTATGTTTGCATTGTTTGCATATGTTTGTTTGTTTAATGATTCTATTTAAGGATAGGAGTATTAAATATGCAGAGGCATTTAGTATGCAATGTTGAATAATATTTTTAGTGATTTGTTAGAGTAGGAAATTATAAGGTTTTGCATTGGTTTATACTAACCTATCTCACGAGTTCTTGTTGAGTTTGTTGTGAATGAAGCTTTTGATAAAAAGAGAAACCATGATATGAAAGGAATTAAGGAGACACAAAAGTTCAAGCTTGGGGATGCCCAAGGCACCCCAAGATATTTCAAGAAGTCTCAAGCATGTAAGCTTGGGGATGCCCCGGTAGGCATCCCACCTTTCTTCTTCAACAACTATCGGTTAGTATCGGTTGAGCCTAAGTTTTTGCTTCTTTACATGAGTTGTGCTATCCTTGCATTGTCATTTTATTTTGTTTTTATTGCTTTTTGGATACAATACCAAAATCTGAAATTATTAAATGGGAGAGTATTCACATAGTTGTATAATTATTCGACTACTCAGTGATCTTCACTCGTACATTTTGGAGTAGTTTGTTGTTTGCTCTAGCACTTCACTTATATCTTTTAGAGCATGGTGGTAGTTTTATTTTGGAGAAATATTTGAACTCTCATACTTCACTTATATTATTTTTGAGAGTCTTAAATAGCATGGTAATTTGCTTAAATAATCATAATATGCTAAGCATACAAGATTTGTAAGAATTCTTATGAGTGTGTTGTATACTAAGAAAAGTTTGATGCTTGATAATTGTTTTGAGATATGAAGATGGTGATATTAGAGTCATGCTAGTTGAGTAGTTGTGAATTTGAGAAATGCTTGTGTTGAAGTTTGCAAGTCCCGTAGCATGCACGTATGGTTAAAGTTGTGTAAAAAATTTGAAACATTTAGTGTACCTGGCTTGTGCATCCTTATGAGTGGCGGTCGGGGACGAGCGATGGTATTTTCCTACCAATCTATCCCCTAGGAGCATGCGTAGTAGTACTTGATTTTTGATGACTTCTAAAATTTTGCAATAAGTATATGAGTTCTTTTGACTAATGTTGAGTCCATGGATTATACACACTTTTACCTTTCCGCCTTTGCTAGCCTCTTCGGTACCATGCATTGCCCTTTCTCACCTTGAGAGTTGGTGCAAACTTCACGGTGCATCCAAACCCCGTGATACTATACGCTCTATCACACATAAACCTCCCTATATCTTCCTCAAAACAGCCACCATACCTACCTATTATGGCATTTCCTTAGCCATTCCGAGATATATTGCCATGCAACTTTCCACCGTTCCGTTCATCATCATGACATACTTTACTTTTGTCATATTGCCATTGCATGATCATGTAGTTGACATCGTATTTGTGGCAAAGCCACCATGCATTATTTTTCATACATGTCACTCTTGATTCATTGCACCATCCCGGTACACCACCGGAGGCATTCATATAGAGTCATATCTTGTTCTAGTTTCGAGTTGTAATCCTTATATTGTAATCAATAGAAGTGTGATGATCATCATTATTAGAGCATTGCCCAATCAAAAAAAAGAGAGAAAGGCCAAAAATAAAAAAAGGAAAGGCCCCAAAAAAATAAAAAAATAAAAACGGCAATGTTACTATCTCTTTTTCCACACTTGTGCTTCAAAGTAGCACCTTGTTCTTCATGTAGTGAGTCTCATATATTGTGCTTCAAAGTAGCACCATGTTTTTGATATAATGAGTCTCATAAGTTGTCTTTTCATACTAGTGGGAATTTTTCATTATAGAACTCGGCTTGTATATTCCTACGATGGGCTTCCTCAAATGCCCTAGGTCTTCATGAGCAAGCAAGTTGGATGCACACCCACTAGTTTTCTTTTGTTGAGCATTCATAGCTCTAGTGCATCCGTTGCATGGCAATCCCTACTCCTCATGTTGACATCAATTGATGGGCATCTCCATAGCCCATTGATTGTCCTCGTCAATGTGAGACTTTCTCCTTTTTGTCTTCTCCACACGATTCCCATCATTATATTCTATTCCACCCATAGTGCTATATCCATGGCTCACGCTCATGTATTGCGTGAAGGTTGAAAAAGTTTGAGATTATTTAAGTATGAAACAATTGCTTGGCTTTTCATCGGGGGTATAGAAGTTGGGAATATCTTTGTGTGACGAAAATGAAGCATAGCCTAACTATATGATTTTGTAGGGATGAACTTTCTTTTGCCATGCTATTTTGAGAAGACATAATTGCTTAGTTGGTATGCTTGAAGTATTGTTATTTTTATGTCAATATGAACTTTTGTCTTGAATCTTTCGGATCTGAATATTCATATCACAATTAAGAAGAATTACATTGAAATTATGCCAAGTAGCACTCCGCATAAAAAAATATCTTTTTATCATTTACCTACTCGAGGACGAGCAGGAATTAAGCTTGGGGATGCTTGATACGTCTCCAATGCATCTATAATTTTTGATTGCTCCATGCTATATTATCTACTGTTTTAGGCAATATTGGGCTTTATTATCCACTTTTATATTATTTTTGGGACTAACCTATTAACCGTAGGCCTAGCCCAGATTTGCTGTTTTATGCCTATTTCAGTGTTTCAAAGAAAATGAATATCAAACGGAATCAAAGCGGAACGAAATCAACTGGAGAAGTTATTTTTGCAAGGAAAGCCACCCGATGGACTTAGAGTGCACGTCAGGAAAGAAGGGAGGTGTTCATGAGGGTGGGGGGCGCACCCCCTGCCTCGTGGCCCCCCCTTCGGTCCACCGACGTACTCCTTTCACCCATATATACCTACGTATCGTAAAACTTCTAGAACAGAGATTAGATCAGGAGTTCCGCCGCCGCAAAACCTCCAGAGCCACCAAAAACCAATCGAGACCTGTTCCAAGACACCTCACGGGAGGGGGAACCTCACTGTGGCCATCTTCATCATCCCGGCGCTCTCCATGACGAGGAGGGAGTAGTTCACTCTCGGGGCTGAGGGTATGTACTAGTAGCTATGTGTTTGATCTCTCTCTCTCTCGTGTTCTTGATTTGGCACGATCTTGATGTATCGCGAGCTTTACTATTATAGTTGGATCTGAGGTTTCTTCTCCCCCTCTACTCTCTTGTAATAAATTGAGTTTCCCCCTTGAAGTAATCTTATCGGATTGAGTCTTTAAAGATTTGAGAACACTTGATGTATGTCTTGCCGTGCGTATCTGTGGTGACAATGGGATATCACGTGATTCACTTGATGTATGTTTTGGTGATCAACTTGTGGGATTCCGCCCATGAATCTATGCATAGGGGTTGACACACGTTTTCGTCGTGATTCTCCGGTAGAAACTTTGGGGCACTCTTTGAGGTTCTATGTGTTGGTTTGAATAGATGAATTGAGATTGTGTGATGCATATCGTATAATCATACCCACGAATACTTGAGGTGACAATGGAGTATCTAGGTGACATTAGGGTTTTGGTTGATTTGTGTCTTAAGGTGTTATTCTAGTACGAACTCTAGGACTGTTTGTGACACTTATAGGAATAGCCCAATGGATTGATTGGAAAGAATAACTTTGAGGTGCTTTCGTACCCTACCATAATCTCTTCGTTCGTTCTCCGCTATTAGTAACTTTGGAGTGACTCTTTGTTGCATGTTGAGGGATTGTTATATGATCAAACTATGTTATTATTGTTGAGAGAACATTAGTTACCTTGTTGTTTCCTATCATTGCAATACCGTTTACGCTCACTTTTATCATTAGTTACCTTGCTGTTTTTATAATTTCAGATTACAAAAACCTATATCTACCATCCGTATTGCACTTGTATCACTATCTCTTCGCCGAACTAGTGCATCTATACAATTTACCATTGTATTGGGTGTGTTGGGGACACAAGAGACTCTTTGTTATTTGGTTGCAGGGTTGCTTGAGAGAGACCATCTTCATCCTACGCCTCCTATGGATTGATAAACCTTAGGTCATCCACTTGAGGGAAATTTGCTACTGTCCTACAAACCTGTGCACTTGCAGGCCCAACAACATCTACAAGAAGAAGGTTGTGTAGTAGACATCAATGGATCGTAAAACGGACCAAGAATAATCCACCTTGGTCGTACAACCTCTCTCTTGTTGTTGGTCAAAGTGATGGCCGTCCATGCGATCCCGGAGATGGGCTGGCTCACCAGTAATCACGCAAGTAGCTAGTCCCCGAAGACAACCACTGCCTGCGTGTGGCCCAAACATATGTATGGAGAGGTGTGTTTTGAATACACAATGGAACAACTTTGATGTGGCACCATGCTTTCGAACCAGAAATCCCCACACTGAGTGAGGGTTAGGTTGACGCTTCATATGTATGTCACACCACACTTCAAGCCGATGACGGGGATTCATGCATGCATGCGTGCATAGTATGCGATCAAACTTAATTAGGTCTAAATATCACCATGACCTATACTACGATAACACGAACCAAAGGAAAAATCCGCCATGGTAACCTATCTTGTTGTCGGTCAAGGTGATCATGGATGTCCATGCAGGCCCACGAATATATAGGCTTGTCGCCTATAACCACGCAAGGGAGTGTACCATTCGGAGGCAACCACTACATGCATATGTATGGAGGTGATGCCTGCATGCATGTTTGAATACCATTTCACAACATTGATGTGGCGTGTGCGTCGAAAATCATACAGTCCCCACATAGAGCGAGATTTGTTCATGACGTGTCATGGTACTAGCCACTTCGACTCGATGGGAGGGGCTCATGCGTACACATGCATGTGTGTGCTCAAACTGTATCATGTCATCCCAGAGCACGACCCATATATATACCGTATTACAAACAAAAATAATAATCCCCTCCTAAGTCAAATTAACCTCTCTCATTGTCAGGAAAAGTAGTGATGGACCAAGCGGGCCCACAGATGGAAAGCATCGATATCGCTGATAACTGCTTAAGTGGGTGCGATAGGACAACCACCATCTTCCACCTCTTCGACGCATACTATATATATACTCCCACTGTCGGTGTCAAAACCGGCGGATCTCAGGTAGGGGGTCCCGAACTGTGCGTAAAGGTTGATGGTAACAGGAGACGTGGGACACAATGTTTACCCAGGTTCGGGCCCTCTTGATGGAGGTAATACCTTACTTCCTGCTTGATTGATCTTAATGAATATGAGGATTACAAGAGTTGATCTACCACGAAATCGTAACGGCTAAACCCTAGATGTCTAGCCTGTATGATTATGATTGCCTCTACGGACTAAACCCTCCGGTTTATATAGATACTGGAGGGGCATAGGTTCGTACAGAGTCGGTTTACAGAGGAAGGAATCTTCATATCCGAACGCCAAGCTTGCCTTCCACACGAAGGAGAGTCCCATCCGGACACGGGAGGAAGTCTTCTATCTTGTATCTTCATGGCCCATTAGTCCGGCCCATGTCACATAGCCCGGATGCCCGAGAACCCCTTAATCTAGGACTCCCTCAGTAGCCCCTGAACTAGGCTTCAATGACGATGTGTCCGGCGCGCAGATTGTCTTCGGCATTACAAGGCGGGTTCCTCCTCCGAATACTCCAAAGTAGTCCTCGAACACAGAGAACGTGTCCAGCTCTGCAAAACAAGCTCCGCAAAGAGTATAACATTTAACAAGTCCCATCTACTAATATCTTTTGTAGTGAGACGCCATGTCTCTGCATGGTCATTATTTCGAACCGTTTTTTGGCCTCCCGCTCCGTGCTTCGAGATGCGGTTTCCATTGGCACGTCTTGTCGAAGCAGAGATCGTGTCCCCTTATCACGGGATCCTCATTAATATGGGCAAGGGTAATCCAACCGTGTTATTAGCGATCCCTTGGGAACAGGCGAGCTTTAAGGCCCGTGAGGAGGCGTTCGATATTCTTCATCTTTATAAAGGGGTACAGATCCTTCTTTCTCCCCCCACGCCTACCTCTTCCTCAACCTTCCCAACCCCAGGCTCCAACGCCCAGGATTCGATTTCTTCCATTGTTACCAGGCCCTCTAGTTATGTTCGGATCCATCTCCCAAGGTAGGTGGGCAGCCTCCTCGGTCACCGAGGAGGATATCGTGAAGCTTCGGAAGGCGAGGTACCTGACTACGGAAATCCCCCACAGGCTCCCTACTAAAGGGCAGGTCATCCCCACACCAAAATCCGGCGAGAGGGTTGTATTCATCTCCCACTTCCTCCGCAGGCTAGGGTTCGCTCTTCACCCCTTTGTTCGCGGCCTCATGTTCTATTATGGGCTAGATTTTCACTATCTAGCTCCTGACTCTTTTCTCCACATCTCGGCGTTCGTCGTCGTGTGCGAGGCCTTTCTCCGCATCCCCCCACACTTTGGCCTATGGCTTAAGACTTTCAATGTGAAGCCGAAGCTAGTCAATAGGGAACAAGTGGAGTGCGGCGGTGCTATGGTGAGTAAGCTTACCAACACTATCTGACCAAAAGGCACCTTCATGGAAACCTCCAACTCATGGCAGCAGGAGTGGTTCTATATCACCGAACCCCGCGACACCAAATGGGCAGCCGCACTTGTGTTCCGACCTGGCCCTCCATTGCGGCTAGCATCATGGATAAATAAGGGGCTAGCTTGGGGATTAGCTGATGAAGTACAGACACTGCAAAGTCGTATTCAGAGTATCCTCGAAAGGGATGTTGGCCTTATCAACTTGATCCAAGTGATGCTAGTCCGCCGGATCCTCCCGTGCCAGCGACGGCCTCTCCGTATGTGGGAGTTCAATCCAGAAGGACCACGGACCCTTCAGCAATTCTTCGGCACAATGCACGAAGGGATGAGGAAACTATTCTTCAAGACTTGAAAGCAGTGGTCGGACACATCAGAGGACATCGGTCTCGACTGCAACCATCCGGATACCTTGGTAAGCACCCAATTTCTGACCGCAACTCGGTTGATTATCCCATAGCGAGGTACTGAGAGTTCTATCTTTGACCAAGGCCGTATAAAGAAGGCAGAACGAATTAGGTGTTCAGCTCCACTTCCCGAAGACTCGGTCGATCCTGTGTTGACGAGGATGCTGGTCCCGGCGCCGTATCAAGTGCCAACGCAAGAGGGCAAGAAGAAGAGCGAAGAGGCCGAAAGCGGCCTCCACTCTGCGGGTATGTCAGACACTATGTCCGGGGAGACTGAAGCTCCCTCTCCGAAAGACGAAGGGTAAGGAGAAGGTGATATCCCTTCCCCTCATGGGAGGAAAAGGACTGCATACGAAGACTTGGAGGTGGAAGCACCCAAGAGAGGGAAGGTATCCCTTCCATATGGTTCAGGTTCCGAAGCCGATGTCGTCGCAAGGCACCTCTCTAAGGACAAGCCCCTTGCCGAATCGTAAGTGAACAAGGATGCTCTAGACATATCTCGTTCCTTTCGGGTTGCAGGGTTAACATTTAAACTATATGCTTGCAGTTCGGCCCACAGTCCACCCTGACAGTCCTCCTCATTAGGGGACCTAACTCCAGGGATGATGGAAAGTGAGACGCCTTCTCATGCTTCCTCGCCTCTTAGGGCGGACGACTTCGAGGTGTCATCCCAGAGAATCTCCCCTGACCATCAAGCGGCGTGGGGGACGATGAAAACAATGCCCGAGGGTGGTACTTCGATCATCAAGGGTCCAGGTGGTGCAGCCCCTATGGGGGCCAGCAATGAAGGCCCCGAACTATCCGGCTTACAGCCGAAGATGACTCTAGCGTCGAGCCAATGTACCCCTTTGAAGGGAATGCATACTCCCGCAGTAGCCTCCAGGAATCCGGAGGTGCCTGATACTCTGATGAGCACACTTACAAAGTGTATCCATTTCAGAGGAACATCGTACCTTAATGGGTACGGTAGTTGAAAGGGTTCCATCTGTGAGAAGCGGATTGAATGAAGCCTTCATGGGCCTGTTGAGAGGCTTCGAGGTATGCGATGTAATAGCTTAACTATTTTTACGTGCACAATGCGCCCGTGTACAGATAGTAGCCCCTGAGGTTCTGGTCGGCTTCCACAGGGAGGCGATCAGAGGATCAAAAAGATAGGCTCAGGAAGTAACCTAATTAATTCGAACACAGGCCGTTACGTCCATGGCGACCGCCCAAGCTACGGAAGTTGCAAATCTAAAGCAGAAACTTGAGTTAGCGGATGAGGACATCACTCTTATTAACAAGCGGCTCAACAAGGCACAAGGTATGTGTTGGGGCAGCTTGTTTATGCATGTATACTAGTATGAGCACGAGGCTGAAAATCATATACTGTGACATGCATAACTGTAGATGGTGCTGCTGCGGTTGAGACCCTTCGAGCTGAACTTGCCCGGGCCAAGGAGCAGGCCAGAGTGAGCGACGCAGCTGCCAAGAAGGCGAATGTGGATTTAAAGGCCGGACAGGCTGCTCAGTGCCAGTGCCAGGAGAGAATATCTACCATGGAGCGGGAGTTGAAGGATGCCACTAGCAGGTGCAAATCTCTCAAGGAGGATAACAAAGACAAGGCAGCCAAACTTGACAAGGCCTTACTAGAGGCAAAAGAGGTGCAATCCGAATTTAGAGCGGCTCGGGAGGAGATCCGACAGGCTGGGGAGATAACAGCTGGTAAGCCCTTTCTTTTACAAACTAAGTTCGGTGAACCAAAGTATGCTCTGCTTAACCAAATGTGGAGTTCTCCAGACGCGTTCTTGGATCTGCCAAAGAGTGTTTCCGATGCGGTGCAGTTCTTCCAAGCATAGCAAGGACGTGCTGCGAAGAGGCTTTTTTGGTCGCAATTCAACATGGCAAAGCGTCTGGCGCTGCTGAACGAACACATGGCCCAGTAGGCCGAGCTACACAAGATGTCCGGAGCTGCCATGAAGAACGTCGTGGTTCGGCTATGGCCAGCCGAACCCGTTCCGAGAAGCTATTTTGGTTTGGTGCAGCGGCTCGTCGATGTAGTGCCGCATATTGACGCCGTCAAGCGGTCTGTGTGCATAGAAGGTGCCCAGATGGCTTTCGCCCACGTCAAGACATACTGGGCAAAGATTAAGGCCACCGATGATGCAACCAAGGGTCCGTCTGGAGGCAAGGACCATCTCACGCCGGAGCATTATTTGGAGGACGTCCTAGAGGGCGCCCACTTGATAGAAGGTCAGTGCTCGAAGGATATTATATTTGAATAAATGTACCAAAATTGTGAAAACAATACTATGATACGTTAAAGCTGTGTTATATATCTTTGCCATTATTTCCTCATGTGCGGCCATTTCTTATAACCTGAAAGTTTGCCAGTCGTCGGCTTCGGCCCCCTCGCATATAATACAGGGGTGTTCGGAATAGCACCCGATCACTCTTAACCCAACGTCTTGGTCTGGAACAGAGGTGTCACTGTAGCAAACTAGGAAATCGGACTATAGGGATTTAACACCTTCACTTAGCCATAGGAGTTTTACGGTGGGTCTATGATGTAGCCCCTGGTATGTACGCAGTTATCCGAATACGGTTGCGTTACATAGGTGACCAGAAAAAACGGTCCTTCGTGTAATATGGAAGAAATCGCAAAAGATTCTGATAAGTCACCGAGTGGTTGACCAGCTCTCGCTGCATCATGACAGTCAGTTTTCAGCTTTCTCTATGAGGTGTTTGACCAGGGGAACCGAAAACACAATCGCAGTAGTTCTCCCTTTACTACCCTAGCCGATAAGACGGAACATAGGGTAGCAAGTGTCAGTGTCAAAACCGGTGGATCTCGGGTAGGGGGTCCCGATCTGTGCGTCAAGGCTGATGGTAACAAGAAGTAAGGGACACAAGTGTTTACCCAGGTTCGGGCCCTCTCGATGGAGGTAAAACCCTACTTCCTGCTTGATTAATATTGATGATATGGGTAGTACAAGAGTAGATCTACCACGAGATCATAGAGGCTAAAGCCTAAGAGCTAGCCTATGATGGTATGATTGTGATTGTGATCGGCCTTCTAAGGACCAACCTCTCCGGTTTATATAGGCACCGGAGAGGGCTAGGGTTTACATGGAGTCGGTTACAAGGAAGGAAATATAATATCCGGATCACCAAGCTTGCCTTCCACGCCAAGGAAAGTCCCATCCAGACACGGGCCGAAGTCTTGAGTCTTGCATCTTCACGCTTCAATAGTACGGACATTGTACACAGTCCGGCTGTCCGGATACCCCCTAATCCAGGACTCCCTCAGCAAGCACAGGAGCCAGGCAACCCAACTATTGACCAAAGACACGATTTGGAGCTGATGCATATAATGCCAAACTCGTGACGCCGAAGTATGCTATAGAGTTGTTCGGACTTTTTTCGGCAACCCATATGTTGCCGTATCAAGCCCCTAGTGATTTGTGCCGAGGTGTCTGCGTGAAACAACCGAAGAAGCAAGGTACGTTTGTATGCGGAAAAGCAAATACTGAAGACGGATTATGTTCACTAAAATCTGAATTATACGTCGAACATAATCATACAGATTATGACACGAGCCATTTTACGTGCCATGGGTCGAGGGCTGAGGAAAAAAAATGCTTTGTACAGGTTTCAAAATAGAGTATTTGGCCTACAAAAAATCTTTTAGACCTCCTGTCGCACGTCTGCGTTGCATGTGCTTCCGCGAAAAGGCTTTCGTAGGGGGGGGGCAATCCCCGGTTATTTGTAGGAAAGCCGGGCTCATAAAGAGTCCTTTCAGGTCCATTGGACGGACATGTATTCATTCACATGTGGCAAAAAGAAAAAGAAAAAAAGGTTAGAAAAGAGAAAAGGCTAAAGTCCGGACAAACCGCTTTGTAGGCATGTCCGTATTGTGCCTCCGTCGATGACCAAGGTATTTTGAGTGCATAATTATGTATGCGCGGTGCAAACTCCGTGGGTATAAGAGGCGAACGACGGAGGCAGAGCTGCTAATCCATCTCTAAAATTGTTCGGTCATGTGTAGTAGAGGCCGGCAGCTTAATGACCGATGAGATACGCAGCTTGAGAAGGCCACTTTGTACTTCGGCTGTGATTGCCACAGTGTGCCCCTCAGTGCGGAGGGAGCATTCCTTGTTTCCGTTGACCGCTATGGTGCCGCGTGGACTAGGCATCTTAAGCTTTAGATAGGCGTAGTTTGGGACCGCATTAAAACGAGTAAAAGCGGTCCGCCCGAGCAGTGCGTGGTAGCCAATGCGGAATGGGACAATATCGAAAATCAAGTCCTCGCGTCGGAAGTTTTCCAGTGGACCGAAGACGACCTCCAGTGAAATTGAGCCTCTGCCGTGAGCTTCTATGTCGGGTATTACTCCCTTGAATGTAGTTTTGGTGGGCTTGATCCTTGAAGGGTCAATGCCCATTTTGCGGACAGTGTATTGATATAGTAAATTGAGGCTACTGCCGCCATCGATGAGGACTCGCGTGAGATGGAATCCGCCTATAATTGGATCGAGGACCAGAGGTGCCGAACCTCCATGACGGATACTGGTTGGGTGGTCCTCGTGATCAAAAGTGATCGAGCAGGCCACCCATGGGTTGAATTTTGGGGCGTCCGGCTTCATGGCGTGGTCATCTCGTAGTTCGTGCTTCCTTCAATAGGTATGCGTCATGTATATCATGTTTACTGTTTTTACTTCGGGAGGAAAT
This sequence comes from Aegilops bicornis, assembly GCA_021605145.1. Lineage (NCBI taxonomy): Eukaryota > Viridiplantae > Streptophyta > Magnoliopsida > Poales > Poaceae > Aegilops > Aegilops bicornis. The sequence goes on from CM038669.1 coordinate 128,356,940, forward strand.
TGCTCCTGTCTCCCGGTGCTCGGTAGGCGAGCCTCCTCTTCTTCACTGTCACTGGGCGGCCCCTTCCCTTTGTGTTCAGCATTGAGCTTGCCGTCTTGTTTGTAAACCCAACAATTTCTGTTGGTATGGTTGGCGGGTTTGTCTGGGCTGCCATGGATCTGATAGGGCCGATCTAGTATCTTGTCTAGACTGGATGGACCTTCTTTGTTTGCCTTGAATGGCTTCTTCCGTTGACTGGTTTTGGAGCCACTAAATCCAGCGTTGACCATTGTGTCTTGGGTTCCCGCATTATTATTGTGACACTTGTCTTTAGTGTGTCGTGTCTTGCCATTGCCGCCCCTGACTTTGGACGTGCCAGGGTCGCCCGCGCTATTGCTTCTATGAGCGAGTCAGCTATCTTCTCCCACGCAAAAGCGGGTCATTAGTGCGGTGAGGGCTGCCATGGACTTTGGCTTTTCTTGGCCGAGGTGGCGGGCGAGCCACTCGTCGTGGACGCTATGTTCAAAGGCCGCGAGTGCTTCGGCGTCCGGACAGTCGACAATTGGTTCTTTTTAATTAGGAACCTCTTCTAGAGTTTCTTGGCTGACTCTTCGGGCTGCTGGATGATGTGACTGAGGTCATCGGCGTCCAGAGGCCGGACATATGTACCTTGGAAATTGTCACGAAAGGCGTCTTCCAAGTCTTCTCAGCTGCCAATGGAGTTCTCTGGGAGGCTATTTAGCCAGTGCCGGGATGGTCCCTTTAAGTTTAGTGGGAGGTATTTAATGGCGTGGAGATCATCACCGCGGGCCATGTGGATATGGAGAAGAAAATCCTCAATCCATACTGCGGGGTTAGTCGTTCCATCATATGACTCAATATTAATGGGTTTAAACCCTTCTGGGAATTCGTGCTCCATTACTTCGTCAGTGAAGCAGAAGGGGTGTGTGGCGCCTCTATATCGGGCCCGATCGCGACGTAGCTCAGATGGAGTCCGTCTGCAGTTTTCGGCCCGGACGTTGTTATGCTTGTCACGTCTGGCTAGATAGCTGTCATCGCGCACTGGGGCATGCCCCTGCGATCCATAGATCGATCTGGTCTGACCTGCTCTATTTTCCAGATCCTGCCGTAGGTCATATGTATGTCCCTGAGCTGTTGTGTCTCTATCTTTACAGCGAGGTAGAATGGGCTGGTGTTCGGCTTAAGTTACCGTTTCTCCCGGCCACGTGGTGGTCGGTCAGCCGCGTTACGTGCTGATGGTACTTGCTCAAGTGCCTCGTCATCGAATTGAGGTAGTAGTTTACGCTTCGGGTAACTTTTGGTTGGGCGCTCGAGGCCGTATTCCTCGGCTGCCAGGACATTAGTCCACCTATCGTTGAGTAGGTCTTGATCAGCTTGAAGCTGCTGCTGCTTCTTTTTCAGGCTCCTTGCAGTGGCTATTAGCTGGCACTTAAGGCGCTCCTGCTCGAGAGGTTCCTCGAGCATGATAAAGTCTTTGTCACTGAGGCTCACCTCGTCCTCGAAGAGTGGAAGATAATTACTGTCCTCCGAGTCTTCGTTTACGGCCTGTTCATCAGGGCTAACTTGCCCATCTTCCCGATCGTCCTGTTCGGAGGTTGGCTCGACGGGCTTTTCCTAGTCTTCGGCGTTGTCCGGAGTATGGTTGTCTCTCGTGCCGGTATTGCTGTCTTCTCTGTCGCGTGATTTAGAGCGGCGCCGCTGAAGTTGGCGCTTTGGTTGTGTCTCAGGAGGTTTATCCTCGACTAGATTTTTCTCGTTATCGCCGTTACTCTCTTTGGGTGTATCCATCATGTACACGTCATACGAGGAGGTGGCCGTCCGGCGTCCGGAAACGACGGGTTTAGGGCCTGCTCTTCTCCGGCATCATCGTCCATACGGCCAATGTCTTCGGAGCCGTAATCGAGCATGTCAGTTAAGTCCTCGACAGTGGCTATGAAGTGGGTGGTGGGTGGGATGTGAAATTCCCTGCACTCAGCCCCTAGTCTGGGTTGGGCGTAGTTCGGATGTTGCTCCTCTGTAATGACGAGGGATCGCATCTAGTCCGGAGCCTCGCTTAAAGGCGAGGTTTGGCCAGGGAGAAAACAGTCCATGGAGTATGGCGGGAAGGAGAATCCTTGTCCGAGCTCACACAACGCTGACTCCGGGGATTTGGAGCGAGTGTTCGAAGAAGAGTCCGACTTCATGATGGTTGCCAGCGATACTGCTTCCTCCGGCTCTCCTGTACTAGGCCTAGTGGCCGCAGATAGTCCGGCGGGCTCAGGGATCCCGTCTTCGGACCTGGCAATGCGCTCCGGACCTAAGGCTAGAGCGGAGGTTGGGGTCGTGAACCCTTGGAAGATCAAGTCTCCTCGGATATTAGCGACATAATCCAGATTTCCAAAACTAATCTGGTGACATGGGCGTAGCTGTCGATCTGCTCTAGATGGCCAAGCGAGTTGGCCCGCAATGCGAAGCTGCCGAATACGTAGATCTGGCCAGGGAGAAAAACCTCCCTCAGGGCAGCGTCGTTGTAGATGATTGACGGAGCCATCGAACCTTCGGAGGACGACACGGCGGAACTCTCAATGAAAGCACCAATGTCTGTGTCAAAACCGGCGGATCTCGGGTAGGGGTTCCCAAACTGTGTGTCTAACGTTGATGGTAACAGGAGATGGGGGACACAATGTTTACCTAGGTTCGGGCCCTCTTGATGGAGGCAATGCCCTACTTCTTGCTTGATTGATCTTGATGAATATGAGGATTACATGAGTTGATCTACCACGAGATCGTAATGGCTAAACCCTAGATGTCTAGCCTGTATGATTATGATTGCCTCTGCGGACTAAACCCTCTGGATTATATAGACACAGGAGGGGCCTAGGGTTGTACAGAGTCGGTTTACAGAGGAAGGAATCTTCATATCCGGACGCCAAGCTTTCCTTCCACGCGAAGGAGAGCCCCATCCGGACACAGGGGGAAGTCTTCTATCTTGAATCTTCATGCCCATCAGTCCGGCCCACATCACATAGCCCAGACGCCCGAGGACCCCTTAATCTAGGACCCCCTCACCCACCATAACACAAACAAAAAAGATTCTACCTTGTTGGTCAAATTAACCTCACTGCCGGTTGTTCGTCAAAGTGATGGACGATGACCTCGCGGGCCCACAGAAAGTGTCACACACGAGTATCGAGTGTCGTATAGGACAACCATCGACTGTATGTGGCCAAAACATGTATGTGTGAAAGGGTTGTGTAATGTTTTAAATAACGAATTCACGACTCTGATGTTGCACCTGCCTCACAAAACGGCCAACTCACACGGTGGCTCATGCCTCGTAGTGTACCGCAAGCCACCCGCCACCCCCAGACGCACGCACACACAGACGCGCGCACACACACACACGCGCACACACACACACACACACACACACACACACACACACACACACACCGCGAATCCACTGCAACTACGATGCATGTTAAATTATCCCGTGGTGAATATATGTTACCAAACGAGGGACGTTTTAATTTTGAAAGAAAAAAACAGAGATCATTAAGAAGTTTTAGTACATTGATTGATTTTCTAGGGGTATAATGTGCAAAAATAAAATTTGAACTACATGCACATGTGACAGTGCACCTAAATGGATTGCAAAAACACATGTGTCTCACTGGGTGCATGTTTGCTCCCCGTGCAAGAAATTTCAAACATTGAGAATCTTGATATTTAAATTCTAGTACATCCAAAACTTATTTGAAATTCATGAAACTTATCGTGTTGTCATATGGACACCAATACAAAGTGGCATTGTACTTTTTTTGTTAAATTTGAGACCAGTTTTGATGTAATCTTTATCTTCTTACAAATGGGAGATTATTAATAATTGGGAACCAATATCCCAAATGGATTATTTATTCGAACCGTGAACATTAGACCCACAACGGATATGTGCCATGCTTCGGTTAAGCAATAAAGTGGCAGCATTAATCATCCAAATAGAAAAACAATATACGTGCCGCCATGCGACCCGTGTTTGGTGCGAGCAGGCGCGAGTTGACAGGACACATGCGAGCAGTCTGCCGCGCACGCAGACCGGGAGGCGGGCGTGCAGGTGTGTGAATTGACGGGAGGCGTGCTCGCTGCGCAGTGTCATCGGGAGGCGTGCGAGTAGCTGTGTGAAACGATGGTAGGCATGCCAGCAGTCCGTGAGCGGGCTCACCGGGAGGCGAGCCAGCAGTTTGACCGCCGCCCGCCTCTCTCCCACTACTCCATATTAATGGCGCACCCGAGCGGCCGCACCCCCCATCCTCGCCACACACACAATCCTCTCTCTCCGCTTGCATCCTCGACGCCGCTCTCAGTCCTCAAAGCCATCAGTGTATGAGGATGCCGCCGAAGTGCCCCATCATAGGGAGTGGCGACGTCGGGGCTGCTGAAGCACCGAAGTATGGCGTGGAGATGGAGACAGAGGTTGCCGCCACCGCCGGTGAGGTACCGCTGCACCCTGACGTCGTTGAGCTTCCACAGACGGAGGCAGAGTTCCACACCGGCTCCGGTGACGACTCCGGCGACGACCCCGGCGATGACTCCGACGACCACTCCAATGACGACGGACAACTGGTTAGTCATCTATACCCATTTATGTGTCAAATAGATCCTAGGGTTTCTCTGGTTACTCCTGCCTCCCCCCTTTTGGAATAGAAATCATATGGTTATGTTCTCCCAATCCATGTAATCTGAGTAAGTTTCGTTATATTCATGTAGTGTATTGATTGTTTGAATGGTACAAGTGATAAGTGATTAGTTGTTTCATCTGTGCAAATGATTTCTGCTAGTAATCCGACTAGGGTAAGTGTTCGTGCTAATAATTCCTAGCCAGGACTTGACAATTGGTTTTGAATGACCTACATATATGTTTGTGCAATTATTTTCTTCAAGATTGGTTTGTACATAGACGAATGTGCTTAAAAATCAAATCATAATCTCTGGATATGTATAAAAAAATATCCATAACTCCTAATCCTACTTCATGACATGTAAACATTGATTTGATGCTAAATTTTGGCAATTGCCAAATGTTTGCTAGAGATTAGTTTGTAAACATTAATTTGTGCCACATTTTTTACTATTTGTATAGGTGCTGTCTGACGATGTGGACAGCGAGGATGAAGATGGCCAGAGGAGGTACAAGAGGCAAATCCTAAGGGAGCTTTATGCGGGAATGCATAAAAGGCATATTAGGACCTGGGACGGCGACTATCGATGCCCATTTTGCAACCACAAGCTACATGGCGCGTATCAAAGTGTTCTGCGCATGCAAGAGGACGGGCCGTTGGCTCCTTCAAGCAGAAGAATTCTCGCAGGATGGCGCATGGCGCGTACGATGAGTACCTGGAGAAGCTTCAGGATCGTGCCGGCAGATGAGATGAGATGAGATGTGCGAACTATGTATGGCTATGTAGTGTCTTAATGACGGTTGAACTGTGTACTTATGGTTGAACTATGCTTGTGTACGCTTATTATCTATGTCTGAGTATGTTTAATCTATGTTTACTTATGTATAAATGTGTGATATGGATGCAATCAGTTCGGTTGATGGAATCTACCTCTATCCTGGTTTATTGGTCCCCTTTGTAATTTGTGTTAAAGTTTGACCAAAGATTTAACTGACAAAATGTTATTGCAGGTCAGCAAAAATTATATCATTGGATGCGTATTTGAACATAGTGTTCAATGATATAATTTTTGGTGACATGCATAAACATTTGTTAGTTAAAAACTTGGTAAAATTACAAAGGGGACCAATAAACCAGGAGGGAGGTAGTACGTCAATCACACATGGTTCCCAAAATTGGAACCGTGTGCAATGACTTTCATTTTTCCTGTTACATCAATCACACACGATTGGCTCTAGCAAACCATTGCCTCCGAAACTCTTTGTGGGACAGAAAACCCTCACCACCCAATTAAAAAAAAGAAAACCCTCACCATCCCCACGTCACAAAACCCTCACCCCGCCCGCCACCCCCTCCAGTCCCCATTCACACCTGCAGAAGCTCCTCCGCGTCTATGCATGGCACCGCCTATTGCGGCGGCAACCACTTAGCTCGACGCCTGCTGCCGCTGCGAGGCTGCCAGCAAACCCCACCGCATTTCGCCACTTCCGCTTGCCGCCGCCTATCGCCATCGACTTTCTCGACGCTGCTCGCGGTCAACCCAGCTCCGCCCGGTTGGGGAATCCGCTGTACTGAGTTTTTTTTCTCATGGACAACAAGGTAACTAATTTAATGAGATATTATCTCATCTCTTATCCCAGTTCATCTGCCTCCTTTAATCACCCGGCCGAAATCGCCGTGAATTCATTTTTATTCTAGCTGATTTGAGGGTTTTCTTTCATTCATAGAGTGTACAATGCACGGACACATCAGGACTTTGCAGCCTCCGCCAGACATCCATGGAGTTCCATCTCACCATACCAGATGACTTGAGGATGCACACAGTATGTTCAATCTCACCCTAAATCGGTTGGCATGGCCTACTTTCCTGGACATATACTAAATATTGCTACATTTGGATAAAAGGTGCCACATGCACCATATACGTCGAAGGGGATTTTTTTCCCTCTTATTTCTATATTAGGAAAATAATGATGTATTGTTCTTTTGATTACTCTCATATTTCCATGACATCATGTTTACCCTATCTGTTTAATTATAGATTTTTGTCCTCCGATTTCAACTGTTGTACATTTCTTTCAATTTGGGCCCATATTTTCATGTTACCATATTTTATTTAACAATCCTACCATTTTCTGCAGCGCGTCCCTTGCTATGCAACAGAATCTGTAGTGCACAATCTTTCGCTTTACATAAATCAAGACTGCAGGGATGTCATACTGAACACAAACCATGGATTTACAATCATTGCTCTTTGAAGACTTGATGAACGTGGTGACTCCTATTTTGGCACTGGCCTTTGGAAAGAAATTTCTAAGTTTTATGTACTGAAAGCTGGCACTAAAATTGCACTGCACATAAAAGAGCCTGGTCATGATATATATGCTAACTTCCCCGACGATATCATCCATCTAGACTTTGTTCGAAGTAAGTTTTCTTTTCAAATATATGCATGTTGACTTACCCAGCAATATCAAATGAATTGTATAGTATTTAAGCAACCAATTATTATTCCATTTTATTACTATACTCCTACCTACTAACTTCTAGTTACCAATACACTTTTCTATCGCCCTGTTTTAACTAAATATTCCCAGTACTCCCACTTCTATCGAAGCGCCCGACAAGGAGACTCGAAGGTGGAGAAGCAGGGCTGCCAACAAGCAGAGGTGGGCGAGCAAGAACCGCAGTTTACTCCAAAGAGGCCTAGACTTCATCAGTAGCCTCCTCGATGATATGTTGACAGTCATCATCTTCCCCCTCCCAATCAAATATGGGGCGCGGACAACCGTCCTTTCCTGGCGGTGGCGCCCCCTATGGAACTCCACCCCTCTCGACCTCATCGACACCCACGAGTTCTGCCATGGCCATCGCAAAATCTTGGATGCGTTCTTCAAGATCGTCGGCAGTCACCCTGGCCCAACTAGAGGCTTAGAATGGGCAAGTTCCGTTTCAACAACAAGGACTGAGCCAAGCTTGAAGACTGGTTCCGATCCCCCGCCCTAGATCAGCTAGAGGAGCTCACTTATGATGATGGGCATATGCGCTTGCTACCAACGTCCGCGCTCCGCCTCGCGCCCACGCTGTGCATCGCCAAGTTCAGTAACTGCCATTCCCTCCCCCCTTAATGACGCGTCCGCTCTTATTCCACCACGACTGAAGCACCTCGAGCTCGTCGTCGTCTACCTCCCAAATGGTGACATGGAGCGCTTGCTCCATGGCTGTACTACACTCGAGTACCTTCGTCTTTAGGCGATCAATGGGTTGAGTAGCTTCCACATCACCTCCATGACTCTCCGGATTATTTATGTGTGTTGCTAGTGTGGCAAGAAGACATCATAAGATGTGTACCATGGTATGGTCATTGAGGACACACCTTCACTGGAGAGATTACTTGTAGTTGATCAAGAAGGTCCAACAAGAATCAATGTCATTTCTGCGCCGAAATTGACAGTTGTGGGCTACTCATCTGACTAATACTCTGAACTTGTTATTGGATCCACACCTGTTCAGGTACAATAGCCGCCTTCTACCTCTCCTTCTAGAAATTAACATCATTTCTAATTTTGAAGATGTATGTTCGTCTGTCATCCAAAAAATGATCCTGACAAGCTTGACCCCGAAACTGCGCACAGTGAAGGTCTTGGCACTAGAATCTATCGGCCCCAACATGGAACAAGTTGTCAATTTCCTGAGATGCTTTCCGTGCCTCGAGAAGCTATATATCGAGGTGATGTTCCTTTCCTGTTAAACGTTAACCATAAGGGAGTTCAATTTGTGACACCTTTTTCCAAGTTTACAATTTCTGAAATATTTTTTGGAGGATTTCAGTACATACAAGTCCCCCCTCCCATATTGGTTGCTTGATTATATGGTTACAATCCATAAGAATTTCTCCTTCGGATTCATTTGTACTAGTTTTCTTAGGGAACTTTTCATCCACTCCAACCTCTTGTGAAGAAGGCTACTGTAAGTTCATCTAGTGCCACCCCTAGTTGGTTTTGGAGTATTGACGACAAACCTGGTTGAGGGACTAATGTATTTGTGAGAATTGCAGGATAACACAAGTAGTAGTCCCTCATTGATTCGGTTTAGCTACCGGAGATGACCCCTAAAAATGTGTGAAGACATTGAAGACAATGGTGGTATGTGAAGATATTCACAACAAAGATTATGACTCGAGAAGACATTCACGTGAAGACTATGGAGTGCGAAGACATAGCTGTTTCGTAGTTTCCTTTTCTTCTTTGTTGAGTCATAGGAACCACCGTACTGTTAAGTGGGGTCCAAGTGAAGAAAGTCAGAGTGACTGAAGTGATGCTCAACCAAATCCTATGTCTTCGAGCAAAGACAATGAGAGAAAATCTTATCTAGATTTGGATAAGTCAGCTTTACTTGTAGCCCAAGTCAAGCTGCCATGTGTGTTTGAAATCTGACCATTGGAACACGTGTCAGTTCCTTAGTGACCCAGGGTCATTTCAAACAAATCAGGTCGGGTTGCCTCCTGCCTATAAATAGCCCACCCCCTACACCATAAATTGGTGGCTGCTCAGAGTTTGTACACGGCATTTGTCGTTTGAGAGCAACCCACCTCGAAGCCTTTGAGAGATAGAAATCCTTGTGAGGACAAAGCCCAAAACACCCAGAGCCAAAGAGTGTTAGGCATCAGTGAGGTCTTTTTGTCCGCGTGACCTGAAGACTTGTTACACTTGAGGACTGTGAATCCTCCAGCCGGTTAGGCGTCGCGTCCTGAGCATCCAAGAGTCATTGTGGGTTGCCGGCGAACAAAGTCTGTGAAGGTTTGGATGTCTACCTTGAAGACTTACCAGAGTGATTGGGCGGGGACTGGGTGTCCTTAGCTCAAGGGGAATAAGGTGAAGACACGGTCTTCTGAGTTAAATCTCAGCCTCCCTAACAAGACGTACAGTTGTCACAACAACTGGAACTGGTCTAACAAATCACTGTCCTCACCAAGCAACTGGTTCTATCTTCTCCCTCTATTTACTTACAGTTTGTCTTCGTGAAGTCATTTGCATGCTTACCTGATCTGTTTGACTTCACTGTGTGACGACTATTGTGCTTAGCTTCATACTCTCTTCCATCTTGATCCATTCTACCTAGCTGCTAATAGTCTTCATGCTTTAGCTTCATTACTTGCTTGACTATAGCTTGTCTAGTGTAGTCTACCTTCCGCTGCATGTCAATAGGTTCATTTCTATTTTGTCTTTGAAACTCCCATGTTTTGAAGACTTTCATAAAATTTGCCCATTCACCCCCCTCTAGTCGATAACTAGCACTTTCAATTGGTATCAGAGCAAGGCACTCCTTGTTCTGTGTGATTCAGTTTAACCACCTGGAGTTTTAGCTATATCGACTACAGGGATAATCAAAGTCTCCGCTGCGTGCCCTGTCTTCGATGGCACCGATTACCCCTACTGGAAGAATAAGATGCGCATGCATCTTGAAGCCATTGGTGTCGATCTATGGTATGTCGTCAAGAACGTCGTTCCCAAGACTGGTGAAGGTGTCACCACTGCTGATGTCAAGAAGTTCGTTCAACTGGATTCTACTGCCAAGAACATCATCTGTGGTCATCTGACCAAAAGACAGTATGGTCGTGTGAGTGCTCTAGAAACGTCGAAGCTAGTCTGGGACTAGCTCTCCAAGGTCAATGAAGGCATCTCAACCTAGAGAGATCAAAGGATCAGTGTCCTTTGCAACCTCTTCAACCGCTTCAAGAGAAATGACAATGAGAATGTCCAACTCACGTTTGATCGCCTCACTGATATCATAAATGAGCTCCATGCTCTCGGCGCCACTGAGATCACCAAGCATGAAATCGTCAAGACACTCCTGAGATCACTTGACAGCTCATTTGACACCCTAGCCCTGATGATTCAAGAACGCCCTGACTTCAAGACACTCAATCCATCTGACATACTTGAGAGGCTCAACACACATGAATTTCAACTATCTGAGAAAAAGAGATATCTATGGTCCCAACTATGGCCGAACTCACGCTTTGAAGGCAAAGGCTGTTTCCTCATCTGAAGAAGAATCTGACTGCAGTTCTGGGGATCCTGAAGACATTGGAAAGGAGCTTGCTATGTTCGTGAAGAAGTTCCAGAAATTCACTAAGAAGAAAGGCTTCAGAAAGTCTTCAAGATCCAGCTCAAGGAATGATGAAGCTTCTACTCATGACCACAAGAATAGAATATGCCACAAGTGCAAGAAACCTGGTCACTACATCTCTGAGTGTCCACAATGGGACAATGAGAACAACAACAAGAAGAAGAGCAAGGAATATGATTCTGATGACAACAAGAAGAAGAAATCCTCAAAGTCTTCTTCCAAGTCTTCCTCCAAGTCTTCATCACATAAGAAGAGCTCATCTGGCAAGGCTCGTGCTTTTGTTGGCAAGGAGATGGATTTAGAGGAGGAATCTGCTTCTGAGGAGGCAGAGGTGGAGTTTGAGGAGGAGTCCGACTCTGGCGTTGCAAGTCTGGCTCTAGCCACAGCCTACGTTGCCAAGTCCATCTTCAACACTGAAGACAATGGCTCCATCACCAACGCTGATGCTAATGACAAGGACGACCCTGCTCCCACCTACTGCTTCATGGCACATGGTGCCAAGGTAAACTCACGCGATGCTTAATTTCAAACATGAAGTGAAGGTAACTCTGATTGTGAATCCAAACCCAACTACAAAACACTTGCTAAAATTGCAACTGAACAACAGAAGGCTATGGAACATATTCAAAAATTGTATACAAAAGCGATGACCTTTTGGACGCGGAAATGACCCGATCTCAGTCCTTAATTGAAGACATAAAAAATCTTCATGTTAAGTATGAGGAACTTGAAAGTTGTCATGAAACGCTCTCAACAAATCATGAAAAGCTTTCCTATGATTATCTTCAAAGGAAGCAAGAACTTGAGAAATTGAGAGCAGTTCATGAAGATCTTCAAAAAGAAAACGAGTCACTTCGCGCTCAACAAACCAGTCCTGCTCAGGAAGGATTTGAACCACCATGTCTAAAACGCCTTGAGCGTGATAACGCTACTTCTGTTGCCGAATGTTCTATTGCTGCTACTGTTGCAATATCTTCAACTACTGATGTGGTAACTAACCCCTCTGCTGAGGATGCCACTACTATTGCTGATGAAAATGCTAGGTTGAAGACATTGCTTGAGACTGGGATATACAAAAGTCTCAAAGGGCATCAGAAACTATGTGATGTCCTAAAAAAGAAGATTCTGAACCGGAACCCTAGGAAAGAGGGTGTTGGGTTCGAGAGGAAAATGAATGTTGATGGCTCTTACTGGAAGCCTGAGGAGTACGCAAAACCACATGGGTTGCTGCAAAGGAACCCTTAGTGGATCCATCCACCTTATCTTGCTTCACTTGTGCTAACCCAATTGTCATTGATGAATCCCTTGATGCAAACTATAAACTGTTTAAGAATCAGAAAGGTGAAGTGTTTGCCAGGTATGTTGGTACTAACTGCAGGAGACCGCCTATGAAGAAAATCTGGGTGCCCAAAAGGTGTCTTGAGAATCTTCCTGTGAATGTCATCATGACACCACAAGGGAAGAAGACAAACCCCAGACCAAAGGCTTCATATGGTCCAAAGGCTTCATACAGACAGAGGACTCACCTAAATCACCTTAATGCCAATGTTTTGCAGGGAAATCATACTTAGACCTATGAATATGAGCGTGTTTCTTCAAACCGCTATGTTCATAAAACTAAGAACTTTTTTGATTATTCATATGAGTATCATTCATCTCCTGCAAGGCTATTTGCTAGGGCTTCAAAACCAAAGTTTTCAGATGCTACACTTAGACTCATTGCTTCTAAGCCACCCCTGAAAATGTGGGTGGTTAAGAAAAATTAACCTCCTTTTGCAGGGAAAGGTCTCCAGCCTAAAATCAAAGGCGTCCGATGCTTATGCTCGGGACCTAAAACATCTTGTGGGGCACAAGATAAAATGCCCAAATGGTCTCACTATGTATTTTGTTCCTGAATCACTTGACAATCATCCTATCAGTCCTAACCTTGATCCGAGCTTCGATAATCCTCTTGTCCGTGAAATGTTTATGCTTCACAATACTCTTGGCGAAGCCTATCCCCCTAACTGTACTGTAGGGTATGACACCACATGCTTCAGAATGGATTATGGACAGTGGATGCACTAATCACATGACTGGTGATCGAAGTCTTCTCATGGACTCAACCTTATGTCCATCTGACAAGAGCCACATCACATTTGCTGACACTGGTAAAAGCAAGGTATTGGGTCTAGGTAGAGTTGCAATCTCAAAGGATCAACACATGGATAAAGTGATGCTTGTTGAATCCCTTGGTTTCAACTTAAAGTCTGTCTAAATGCTTTGTGAGTTGAACATGATTGTGATATTTGGAAAGTATCGTTGCCTTGTTCTAATGGAATCTGACAAGTCTCTAGTCTTTGAAGGGTATCGTAAAGATGATTTGTACATGGTAGATTTCTCAGCAGGACCACAGCTAGCCGTATGTCTTCTAGCAAAAGCTTCAGAGTCTTTGGCTCGCATCGAGAGGCTAGGGCATGCTGGCATGAGGAACCTGTACACTCTCGCAAAGAAGAAACACGTCGTAGGCATCGAGGGTGTCAAGTTCAAGAAAGATCATCTATGTGGTGCCTGCAAAGCTAGAAAGATGATGAGAGCCAAGCATCCCTCGAAGACAATCATGAGGACATCTCAACCCTTCGAGCTGCTACACATGGACTTATTTGTCCCTACTCACTACTCTACTCTTACTACCACTGCTTGCCTCCATGGCTTCGTCATAGTTGATGATTATTCAAGATATACATGGGTGCATATAATCCTCTACAAGACTAAAGTGCAGGATGTCTTCAGTCGCTTCGCCAACCGTGCCATGAATAACTATGGCGTCAAGATCAAGCATATCAGAAGTGACAACAGCACAGAGTTCAAGAACACCGGCGTCGACCTTTACCTGGATACATTGGGCATCACTCATGAGTTCTCGGCTCCGTACACACCTTAGCAGAATGGCATCATGGAGCGCAAGAACAGAACACTCATTGAGATGGCTCGGACGATGCTTGATGAATACAAGACTCCAAGAAAGTTCTGGCCCGAAGCCATTCATACTGCATGCCATGTCATCAACCGTGTTTATCTTCACAAGCTTCTGAAGAAGACATCCTATGAACTCCTAAGCGGTAAGAAGCCAAATGTCAGTTACTTCAGAGTATTTGGTGCTAGGTGCTGGATCAAGGATCCACATCACACTTCAAAATTTGCACCGAAACCACATGAAGGTTTTATGCTTGGTTACAGAAAGGATTCGCACTCCTACGGAGTCTTCAACCTCTTTCACTATAAAGTGGTTGAAACTGTAGATGTGCGGTTAAATGAGACTAACGGCTTGCAAACAGAGCACCTGCCAGATGTGCTAGATGAAGTTCCACCTAGTGAATCCATCAAGCTCATGGGAACTAGAGAAATCATACCGTCTGAAGCTCAGGCTGAAGAAGAACTTATCATTCTGCACCTAATCAACTTGAAGACAATGCTCAGCCTGAAGATAATGCTCAAAATGAAGACAATGTTCAACAAGAGCAAAATCTTCGTCCAGTTCATCCTCGTTGCTAATGAAGTGCAAATTGAGAAGATAATTGAAAGTATCAATGCTCCTGGTCCACTCACTCGTTCAAGAGAAACAAATCTGGCAAATTTCTGTGGGCACTTTGCATTTGTCTCAATATCTGAACCCAAGAAAGTTGCTGAAGCCTTCATGGAACCTGAATGGGTTCAAGCTATGCAAGAAGAGCTTCAACAGTTCAAGACGAACAATGTATGGGTCAAGCGCCCTATTCATCGTAAGCACAATATCAATGGCACCAAATGGATATATCGCAACAAGCAAGATCAGCATGGTCAAGTTGTCAGAAATAAGGCTCGTCTTGTTGCTCAAGGATACAATCAAGTTGAAGGGATTGACTTCGACGAAACATTTGCTCCTGTGGCTAGGCTTTAAGCCATTCGCATACTATTAGCCTATGCAAATCGTCACAAACATCCTTCTGTATCAAATGGATGTGAAGAGTGCCTTTCTCAATGGCAAGATTGAACAAGTGTATGTTGCACAACCTCCTGGCTTTGAAGATCCAAAACATCCTGATATGGTATACAAGCTTAACAAGGCACTGTATGGCCTCAAACAAGCCCCTCATGCTTGGTATGACACACTCAAAGACTTCCTGAAGAGCAAAGGCTTCAAACCTGGTTCCCTGGATCCCACACTCTTCACTTAGACATATGATGGTGAACTGTTTGTGTGCCAAATATATGTGGATGGCATTATCTTCGGCTGCACTAACCAGAAATATAGTGATGAGTTTGGACACATGATGCAAGAGCAATATCAGATGTCCATGATGGGTGAGCTGAAGTTCTTCCTAGGTCTTCAAATTCGTCAGCAAAGAAACGACATCTTTATATCTCAAGAGAAATACCTCAAAGACTGCCTGAAGAAGTTTGGAATGCAAGACTGCAAAGGTTACACGATGCCAATGCCAACCAAAAGTCATCTGGGTCCTGACGCCAATGGTAAAGAGTTCGATCAAAAGGTATACTGCTCCATGATTGGTTCTTTACTTTATTTATGTGCATCTAGGCCAGATATCATGCTTAGTGTTTGCATGTGTGCACGATTCCAAGCGGCACCAAAGGAATCGCATCACTTAGCTGTGAAGTGAATTCTTTGATATTTGGCTTACACCCCAATACTAGGATTATGGTATCCAAGGGATCAGAGTTTGATCTAGTTGGATTCTTGAGATGCTGATTATGCTGGTGACAAGGTGGATCGCAAGTCTACATCAGGCACATGTCATTTTCTGGGACGATCACTTGCCTGTTGGTCTTCAAAGAAGCAGAACTATGTGTCCCTCTCACTACTGAATCTGAATACATTGCTGCTGGATCTTGCTGCGCTCAGCTTCTATGGATGAAGCAAATTCTCAAGGACTATGGCATCCATCTGAAACAAGTACCACTCTACAGCGACAATGAAAGCGCTATCAAGATTGCCAACAACCCAGGTCAGCACTCGAAGACAAAGCACATTGAAATTCGTCATCACTTTCTCAGAGGTCATGTGAGGAAGGAAGATATTGATATCATTCACGTCAACACTGAAGAGCCATTGGCTGATATCTTCACAAAGCCCTTGGATGAGAAAAGGTTTTGCAAGTTGCGGTGTGAGCTAAATATCTTGGAAACCTCAAATGTCATGTGATTAGGCACACATCCTAACACTTATGCATGTTGATGACTTAGATGTGCAACACACAAAGTAATGTATATCTTCAATCAATGAAGACATACACTCTAAGTGTGAATACATTAATGCGGAATTTGACTTCGGAGCACCACGATAATTGTGCACCGTGTCTGGGTCTAATACTTCCTATACAGTGGTTAACGCCACCACCAACCTCTTGTTTGGAGTGTTTCAATTGGAGTTACATTTGCTAAGTCTTCGCATTTGATTTATCTTCAACATTGATTTGTCTTCATGTTGTTCTTCACTTTGTTGATTTGGTCTTACTCAGATATATACATATATTTGTGTTCTGTCCTCTACAACATTCACTTATAGCTATGTCTTCTCGTTTGAATCTTTTGGACTAAGTAAATGTGATCGGACCCTAACCTCTTCTATGATTCAACCTCAAATTATATCTATCCAAATCATATGCATTCTATTGAAACCGTCGAATGTCTTCTCTGCATCCTTGTCAGCAGAAGATACAGATAAAAACATCGGATCTATTTTAAATGCTCAATCCTTATCGCCTGAAACCCGGAGAAGTCGGAACGACCACCCGACAGTCCAGGCGTGTGTGGGAACAAGGTACAACTTCCAATGTGTTGCATGTTCGCCACGTGTCCCTCTGATGTGAACCGCCAGGGGCACCTGCGTAATTGCGTTGTGCTATCCCTCTCCTTATAAATACACATCACATCACGGTCAAAATCTTTCTCCCACCTCGCCACCTTGCACAAACCCTAGCACCACCGCTAGCTTTCGACGACGCCGGCGATGAAGCGCTTATCTGCCGCGACCTTACCGACGTCCTCCTCACGCCGGCTGCGGACCTCGTCTCCTCCGCCGCCGTCGTAGGTGTCTTCCGTCGCCGAGTTAGGGCACGAAAGATCGAACTGCTCGGCCTCCTACTTCTCTCCGGCTAGCAGTTCTTTGTGTGGTAATTGAATCTTACTTTTACTCCCTTTTTGATCCGATAGATTCATCCTTCTCCACCAAAAGTGGTTTATATGCCTATAAAATTGAATCTATCATGTTCTGCATCTCATATCATGCCTAGTATATTCACTTATGCTTCACCACAAGTTAGATTCCTCACTTGTACCTAATCTTGGATTCGTACAAATCTGGAACCAACTCTCAACAAATAAGTGAATGTCTTCGCACGATGAGGTCAATGTCTTTAAACTGATTTATCTTCAAATCTTCTAAGAATGCATATGACCTCTTCTCCTTCCCTCGCATCTCTAATGTTGTCACAGGTACATGTCCGTGGGAGAATCCCTTGGTTCTCATAGTCTACATTCATTTGCAGAATTCTTACAGCATCACATCAATTCTCCGAAGCGGTTCTTGTCGACCAAATAGACGGAAGCCTTTGCAAACTTTGAAGCCATTCAGTTTGAACTACATGGCCACTGAAAAGTCAGCAAGAAAGGGGGGCAGGCAGTGCCACGGGGGCACTTCAATGGATTTTCCTGAAGATCTCTATGAGTTATACAAAACTGATCCTGAAGAGAGCTATGGCCAACGCAAAACTTGAATCCAATGGATTCGAAGATATTGGGCCGAGCAATGGTTCAAGTACAGATTCGTCACCAAGGAATATGCTAAAAAGAATGCCAACAAGTGTCCTTGGGGGGATATTCTCTATAGAAATCTTCAAACCAAAACCAAATCTGAAGCTATTTCTCAGGGTTTGTACCCTTGCATGGTCCATGGACCACAGCCTGCTGATGCCGACCCATCATCTCTGTTATGGTGTCGTGAAGATAGTTTGTTCAAGCGCAACTACAAGTTTGCCAAGCATTCTGCAGTTAAGAACAAGAAGTGTCTTGGCTGCAACTTCAATCCAGGTCCTTCTGCTCCTAGGGCTGATGGCACACATGATGCCAATCCCAATGTCATCGGCCCCTTCGACAACTTTGATGGTTTCCTCTCCTACATCGCCGCTCAGAGGGCCACAGTGGATCAGTCTGGAGATGATGCTGATTCTGATGAAGCTCCTACTTTGTTGAAGCCACAAAAGCAAAAGAAACCAAAGGTTTCGAAACCTGCTGCTGCACCAAGCGCTTCACGTGCGAAGCCACTGGCTACTGCTCCTCCTACACCAAGAGCTTTGTGTGCGAAGCCTCTGGCCACAACACCTCCTGAAGCTAGTGTGCAGTCAGAAGATCTTTCTCGCATCTCCAAGACCGAGAAGAAGAAGAAGAAGCCCATCCAGATTTACGGTCAAGACCGACCCAATTTGCATTACGAGGAACGAGAATGAAGCCATTGATCTGTCAAGTGATGAAGATCTTGGTGATGATGCTCCTGAGCTGCTGATAAAGAGCAAGCAAGAGGGGGACATATTCAACGATCTGCCCCTCTTCGATGTGGACATCTTGAATAATTTCATTCATGAGTGGTTTGAAAATCCGAGCCTCAGCATCAATGATCTTCAGCTTCCAATTGGCATCAGTGTCTCCTTCCACGGAGCCATTGCAAATGAGCTAGCTCTGGCTCAGAAGATTGTTGAACTTAAGGACAAAATTGATTATGAGAAGGCTCAGTTCAAGAAGCACATGGCCAAGCTCAGTGTGGCTAATGTTCAAAACTTCAAGCAGATGTTGCACGACCTCAAAGAGCAGTTTCAACAGAAACGTGAAGCAGCAAAAGGATCAAGAGAACATATGAAACTCTCCGTTGCAAAATGTGTTCAAGCTCACAATGAAGCATAAAAGCGCAACACACTTGGGCATCCTGGCATTGACCCCAAGATGGCTGCGAAGAAGAAGAAGCCAGCTTTGGCACAAGCTGAAGCATTAGGGCAGGAAGCACCTCACATTGTCTTCCCTGCCAGCATCACAGGCACGAAGCCTAAGGTCCCCACAGTTGCTTCAGAACTTAAGAAAACAAGGACAGCCGAAGCCGAAGCCCGAAAGCGCAAGAACAAGAACACCACTGACGATGCTCCACCGACCAAGAAGAGAAAGACAAGGAAGAAAGATCGGGCTGCTCCCACAGAGCCCCTTGTCATCAAGCCAATCTCAGTTGCTCGTCCTGCATCCGAACACCGAGAGCGTCAGTTAATTGTTCACGAGCCTGCTACCACAGAGGCTCCTGAAGTTGAAGACATTCTAGCTGTTGGCACCACCTGAGCTGAAAACATTGGTCCCCAAGACAATGTAAATGATGATGAAGTCCTTCCTCAGATTGAGCACCAAATGGTATCATCGTCTGTTCTCACGAACAGAGAACTCATCAGCATTGGTCGTCCTTTGACGCCAATTGCTCAGGATGATTCATGGGCTGATCACCCTCAAGACTCCCCCCGTCAAGAAGAATCAAGAAGTACTCCCCCGACTCAAGTCACCACTCCGGTGCTTGATGATGATGACTATGTGGTCCAGCCAACTCCATCTCCACAAGCGTCGCCCGCATTCCGCAAGCTTCACAAAGGACCAAGGCCACAAGTCACTCTTTTGAGAAGAGAACCACAACTCAGTATCATGACAAGTGTTTCCCAAAGACATTACAACTACGAGCGTCTCAGAATCTGAAGCCAAAGCTGCTGAAGATACACTGGTTGCATCAGCCGCAAAACAACAAGAAACCTGTGAAGAAGACGAGTGTGTTGCCACACCCCCTATCACCCAAGATGTTCTCAAGGAGAACGAGTCTGTGCTCGACCCTCCAGCTACTCAAGTGGAGGTTGAAAACATTGTGGCGGCCACCAACAACACTACTGAAGCCAATGATGTTGTCATGGCTGAAGCTAATGTGGCGCCTGACGTGGATGTGGTGCCTGAAGCTTCTAATGCACCTGAAGTCAATATTGCACCTGAAGCCATTGTACCACTTGAAGCCCATGTCAATGCCGATGCTCCTGTACCACCTCCAAGGCCTCACACTTTTGAGCTGGCATTTGATTGAGACCAACCTGTCATGGTTCGCTGGCCTATTCTGGTTCCTCCTCCTGCTCCCGGACCTCAATTTGATTATCATGTGGAGCACATGCCTCAGGTCCAGAAGCCAAAGCCTAGGCTGCCTAGGTTACCCGGTACAACAACTTCGCCAGGATCGTTTAATGTGAATGCCTTCATTGCACACAACACCTTCTTTGATAGCGACAAGAACCCATACTCGAAGCCAAGAATTTCATCTGATCGGTTCTGGAGCTATCGGCAGCGCAGTTACTACTCTTGTGTTCTTTATGATCAAGGGCACATCTTTCCCCATATGCGTCTAGACTGCGAAGCTATTGCTGGCCTGCCCTACTTGGAAGAAGCACTCGACTACTTCAGAGATGCTGGCCTTCTCCAATTTGTGACTGATAAAGAGCACTGGAACGAAGAGCTTCTGCTACAATTCTATGCCACCCTCCACATTCGCGGCTACAATAGGGATCCGAAGACATGGATCCTTGAGTGGATGACAGGCAATGTACACCACGAAGCTAAAGCTCTTGATATTATTGAGCTCACTGCCTTGCCCATTCCAGGTGAACTCTATGAACCTAGTTGTCAGCTTCATCGCATTGCTTTGGAGAGCATCTTCCAGAAGCCTGAGCCAAACATGAGCCAAATGCTGAGCATGATGAAGCCACTGCCACGCGACGCTGAATATCTAAGGGAATTCTTTGTTGAAGACCTAGAGTATCTGCCCCGCACTATTTATCACATTATCAGGTGACTTCTATGGCCTGTCAAAGGACATTCTCTTGCAGTGAAGCTTAAACGAGCAATGAAGACATTGGTTTTCTATATCTTCAATGGCATCAACTTCAATGCTCAAGACTTCTTCATCAGGCAATTGGCTGCATCTGGCTCTGATTTATTCGGTCTGAAGTTTTATGCTCCATGGGTAATGCACCTCATCAAGCTTCACTCTGATGTCAATTATCAGCCCTCTACGCGCAACCACATTATCTTCTTACCAGAGGTTGATATGTCTGTCGAAGTCATATACCCATAACCTGCCAAGGAGCCAATTTATCTTCACAATGTCGATCGTCAAAGATTCACTCAACCCATTGAAGGAGTTCTTACTCCAACTCGTGTTTATCCTTTGGCTGGACATACACGTGCACCTCATCGTGCCCATACTGAATCCACTGAAAGCACAATTGCTCAAAGGCCTCAGAAGCGATCTCGTGTTCCCAATGACCGAGAGCTTCTCGTCGCCCTGCATCAAAAACAGGATAAGCATCATTACTGGCTGAAGCGACAGATGCAAAGCCTCTTGGTGGATGTTAATCGCATTCACAACCTTGCCACCAAGAATGCATTTGTCACTCATGAAATCTGTCGGCGGTTGTGGAAGAGTATGACATTGCTGAGCTCTGAAGATGATCTTCAACAAGATGGCTTCACAGAGAGATTCAAATTTGACTCCACTCCTCCCAGAAATGATGTATTGCGTCGGACTCCCTCACTCGAAGACTCTGAGTACTCCTCCTCTATGGCAACTGTTAATGCCAGAGTCATCGATGATGAGGATGATGCTACTTCGCCCACTACAACGTCGCCGCGTATCGACACTTCACCAAGTTCTTCTGCACCACCAAACCTCAATGCCGACCCTGCTGCTTCACCGACTCCTCATGGGAACGAGTAGAAGCTCTATGTCTTCAAACCTTTTTGGTCCTTATTGACAAAAGGGGGAGAAGCATATGAGTTGATAGTCTTCAAGCGGGTCCATATGGGTGGTTGCTATACTTTTCCCAAGTGCTTACAACTCTCGCTTTTGATACATTTGGTTCTTTGAGTTGTAACACTTAAACTTGATGGTCGTCTGCTACTTTTTTTGCTATTCTGTGATGCGACGATAAATTCCGCATGTGCGATGATAAATCCTGCACGAAGTCCGCAGACGTCCATTTTTCATTGTGCATGTCATTACCTTCGTTATATCCTTTCATGCATGATGAATTGTCTTCATTAGTTGAAGAGGATCTCCACAAGTACAACCTGCCATGTGCATTTGCATTCAGAAGAAAAATACTTATATGCACATATTCAGGGGGAGCCTTTTGCTACTTATGAAGACAATATCTTAATCCTTTACAATTTCACATACTTTTATCCCCGTTGAAAACTTCAACCAGTTTGTCATCAATCACCAAAAGGGGGAGATTGTAAGTGCATCTAGTGCCACCCCTAGTTGGTTTTGGAGTATTGACTACAAACCTGGTTGAGGGACTAATGTGTTTGTGAGAATTGCAGGATAACACATGTAGTAGTCCCTCATTGATTCGGTTTACCTACGGAGATGACCCCTAAAAATGTGTGAAGACATTGAAGACAATGGTGGTATGTGAAGATATTCACAACGAAGATTATGACTCGAGAAGACATTCACGTGAAGACTATGGAGTGCGAAGACATAGCTATCGTAGTTTCCTTTTCTTCTTTGTTGAGTCATAGGAACCACCGTACCGTGAAGTGGGGTCCAAAGAACAAAGCCAGAGTGACTGAAGTGATGCTCAACCAAATCCTATGTCTTCGAACGAAGACATGAGAGAAAATCTTATCCAGAGTCAGATAAGTCAGCTATACTTGTAGCCCAAGTCAAGATGCCGCGTGTGTTTGAAATCTGACCCTTGGAACACGTGTCAGTTCCTTAGTGACCTAGGGTCATTTCGGACAAATCAGGCCGGGTTGCCTCCTGGCTATAAATAGCCCACCCCCTACACCATAAATTGGTGGCTGCTCAGAGTTTGTACACGGCTTTTGTCGTTTGAGATCAACCCACCTCGAAGCCTTTGAGAGAGAGAAATCCTTGCGAGGACAAAGCCAAAAACACCCAGAGCCAAAGAGTGTTAGGCATCATCAAGTCTTTACGTCCGTGACACGAAGACTTGTTACACTTGAGGACTGTGAATCCTCCGGCCGGTTAGGCGTCATGTTACAGGGCATCCAAGAGTCATTGTGGATTGCCGATGAATGAAGTATGTGAAGGTTTGGAAGTCTACCTTGAAGACTTACCAGAGTGATTGGGTGGGGACTGGGTGTCCTTAGCTCAAGGGGAATAAGGTGAAGACACAGTCTTCTGAGTTGAATCTCAGCCTCCCTAACTAGACGTACAGTTGTCACAGCAACTGGGACTAGTCGAACAAATCACTGTCCTCACCAAGCAACTGGTTCTATCTTCTCCCTCTCTTTACTTACAGTTTGTCTTCGTGAAGTCATTTGCATGTTTGCCTGATCTGTTTGACTTCACTGTGTGACGACTATTGTGCTTGGCTTCATACTCTCTTCCATCTTGATCCATTCTACCTAGCTGCTAATAGTCTTCGTGCTTTAGCTTGATTACTTGCTTGACTATGGCTTGTCTAGTGTAGTCTACTTTCCGCTGCATGTCAATAGGTTCATTTCTATCGTTTGTCTTTGAAACTCCCATGTTTTGAAGACTTTCATAAAAATCGCCTATTCACCCCTCCTCTAGTCGATAGCTAGCACTTTCAGCTACATTTTTCTAGATTGTAATCAAATGCCCATGTTAATCATGTCGGATCGAAGATGGCATGTTAGTGCATTTTACAGATCCTGCAAACCAAAAAGGCCTGTAGTAGTGTTCAAAACTGCATGTAGGCACTAACGCGTTTTCTACTTTTGTTGATAAGATTAGGCCCGGTGGTGGATAATGTGATACAATATAACAATCACATCGAATGCCTAGATCTGCATCTCTCAGAAATTACTTTGAACTCCTACCGAGGGACCTTACCGGAGATTATATTCGCCAGTTTTTTGTTCTCAGAGCAAGGGTGCTGAAGGTAATGAGGTTTGCCCTACATTTATTTTGCAAAAATGAATGGTTTGTTGATCAGCGCCGGCGGCTGCAGCAGAATGGAATAGGCGCCAAAAATGCTGAATTTCATTTTGGAACTTCAGATGACAGAGTAATCGGAAGTCATCGTGTCAACCCCATACATGACTTCTTAGTGGATGACCCCTTTGCAAACATTATGAGGTTTCGAAGCAGACTTACAAGTGGTAATATTAGTTTGAACCTCTTTGATATTCATGTTCAGCTGATCAGCGCGAGCATTTGGAGCTGATGCGTTGAATTTAATTTCAAATATCAGTTTGAACCTTGTAATCTTTGAATTTGAGCCATATAACTCTAGAATTTGAACCTTGTAATATTTCGAGCTTTTGTGGTACAATAGTTGAAATGGCATCATATGAGACTCGTATATTGGTAGCACTATTTTGACCTTAGTATGCAATGGAATTAGGTTTTATTAACCATTCTCGAATATGTTTACCTTGTCGATCTCATAGCACACGATCTGTATAGCTAACTCGGCTGCGATCTTCGACATTATTGCACACAGTTGGTTTCTTCAACCGTATGCCCTGTAGATCGCAAAATTAATTATCGCACTCAAGTGTCCATCATCACCCTTCTGTGTAACTTTGACCTCATCACCCACAGGTAAACTTATGACCAAAGTCATTCCACACACTTTGTTTTTACAAAGCTTTTTGCCAATAAACGCCCATGATTTGTCCCTCTTCTAGCCGACGCGTGGCCAAACTAGCCGGGCGGGAAGCTTGCGTGGTAGCGCGGGAACAGGCTCACCGACGATACATTTGGCGCCTCTTCGAACCCACGCGTGGTCAAACGAAACGCGTGCGGTGCAGTGTTGTCAAGTGTGCACTGGAATCCTCCGCTATGAACTCCGTGACAAGACGTGATGATTACAGGCCGGCCGGCCACCATTTATTATAGCGGCCATTTAACCCTTGTGTCTCTTCAACATTTCGATCGCGCCCCACGATTGCAAGAAGCACACCTACCATGACAAATTCTTAGAGGGTATCCTGCGCGGCTCCAATGGCGCTCAGTGTGACTGCCGACGACGAGCAGCAGTTCATCATGCATGCCGTGGTGGACACCCACAGAAGGTTCACGGAGCTCTCGGTGGTGTACACCAACAACCCGATCTGGGTGGAGCTCTCCATCGACATTATGGAGTTGTTGCTTGCCGACGAGAAGTACAAGGTGGTCGTGTTCGACCTCGAGTACACCCGTGCTCGTGTCGGGTCTCGTCCCAAGGTCGCCATCACCCAGATGTGCGTGCACAACCACGTCCTTGTCTATCACTACTGCCTGGCCATAAGGCCTTGCGAGCGTTTTGCCAGGTTTGTCAATGGCCCCCACTACATGTTCGCTACGGTGGACATCACCAACGATGTAAAGGTGCTCAAGAATTCAGGCATCGCCTGTCAGAATCGTGTCGACATCCAGGGCCAATACAAGATCTGGGGCAACAAGGACCATGAGAAGGACTCACTGATTCACCTCGTCGAGGCCATCATCGACCCCTACTACAGAGACATGAAGGATTCCTGCAACAAGGACAAGCGTGCCTGGCACTAGGCCTAGATGGAGAAACTCGACAAAGCTCACGTGGTGTACGCGGCCAAGGAGGCGTACACGAGCTACGACATGTACAGGTGGATCATTGACATGAGGAAGTGCCTCCTTCTCCAAAACGGCCAGGGATCCAGCCGGAAGCAGAGCAATGGAAAGCGTCGTCGCAACAATAAGTAGATGATAGATCCTCGTTTCTCCTAGTTTAGTATGCATGTAATTGCTTACTTTGGTGTGTGGAAATGTTATGTGTGTAGTCACTGTCGGTGTCAAAACCGGTAGATCTCGGGTAGGGGGGCCCAAGCTGTATGTCTGCAGTTTGATGGTAACAATAATCAAAGGAACACGGTGTTTACCCAGGTTCAGGCCCTCTTAATGGAGGTAAAACCCTACTCCTGCTTGATTATATTTGATGGGTATAGGGGTTACAAGAGTTGATCTACCTCAAGATCGTAGTGGCTAAACCCTAACTTGGCTAGCCTGTCAATGTTATGATCCTGCCTTCAGTCTAAACCCTCCGGTTTATATAGATACCAGAGGGGCCTAGAGTTGTACAAAGTCGGTTAAACAGAAAGGAAATAATATACCCGGACACCTAAACTTGCCTTTCACGTATACGGGAGTCCGAACCGGACATGAGAGGCGGTCTTCTTCCTTGTATCTTGATAGCCCATTAGTCCGACCCATATCGAATAGCCCAGGACTCCCTCAGTAGCCCCTAAACCAGTCTTCAATGACGATGTGTTCGGTGCGCAGGTTGTCTTCGGCATTGCGAGGCGGGTTCCTCTCCTTGAATAACATATATCAGCTTTCCTTCACAAAAGGACTGTATTTGGCTCTGTATAATTAACACAACCCTTAGCCACGAGGACAGGATATATAAAAAATAAGAATAGTGTCTTTACTGACAACTTTTTCAGCGAAGCGTCATACTTGACCTTTCGGTGCTTTGAACCCTTTTCATACTCCACATTTCGTGTTTCGAGGTTGAGCCCCCTTAGCCCGTCTTTTCAAAACAGAGATCGTGCCCACTTATTACGGGATTGCTCATCAGTAAGATTTGGGTAACCCAACTGTTTACGACGTACGCTCACGTTGGGAACGGGCGAGTTTCAAGGCATAAGAGGGGGGACGATGTTACGTCTCCAACGTATCTATAATTTTTGATTGTTCCATGCTATTATATTATCTGTTTTGGATGTTTATGGGCTTTATTAAACACTTTTATATTATTTTTGGGATTAACCTATTAACCCAGAGCCTAGTGCCAGTTCTTGTTTTTCCCTTGTTTCAGTGTTTCACGGAAAAGGAATATCAAACAGAGTCCAAACGGAATGAAACCTTTGGAAAAGTTATTTTTGGAAAGAAAGCAATACGGGAGACTTGGAGTGCACGGCAAGGGATCAACGAGGAGAGCACGAGGCAGGGGGGCGCACCAACCCCCCTGGGCGCGCCCTCTACCCTCGTGGGCCCCTCGTGGCTCCCCTGACCGACTTCTTTCGCGTATATATCTCCATATACCCTAAAACCATCGGGGAACAGAATAGATCGGGAGTTCCGCCGCCGCAAGCCTCTGTAGCCACCAAAAACCAATCGGGACCCTATTCCGGCACCCTGCCGGAGGGGGGAACCCTCACCGGTGGCCATCTTCATCATCCCGACGCTCTCCATGACGAGGAGGGAGAGGGTATGTACCAGTAGCTATGTGTTTGATCTCTTTCTCTCTCGTGTTCTTGAGGTGATACGATCTTGATGTATCGCGAGCTTTTCTATTGTAGTTGGATCTTATGATGTTTCTCCCCCTCTACTCTCTTGTAATGGATTGAGTTTTCCCTTTGAGGTTATCTTATCGGATTGAGTCTTTAAGGATTTGAGAACACTTGATGTATGTCTTGTCGTGTTTATCTGTGGTGACAATCGGATATCACGTGATCCACTTGATGTATGTTTTGGTGATCAACTTGCGAGTTCCGCCCATGAACCTATGCATAAGGGTTGGCACACGCTTTCGTCTTGACTCTCCGGTAGAAACTTTGGGGCACTCTTTGAAGTACTTTGTGTTGGTTTGAATAGATGAATCTGAGATTGTGTGATGCATATCATATAATCATACCCACGGATACTTGAGGTGATATTGGAGCATCTAGGTGACATTAGGGTTTTGGTTGATTTGTGTCTTAAGGTGTTATTCTAGTACGAACTCTATGATAGATTGAACGGAAAGAATAGCTACGTGTTATTTTACTACGGACTCTTGAATAGATCGGTCAGAAAGAATAACTTTGAGGTGGTTTCATACACTACCATAATCTCTTCGTTTGTTCTCCGCTATTAGTTACTTTGGAGTGACTCTTTGTTGCATGTTGAGGGACTGTTATATGATCTAATTATGTTATTATTGTTGAGATAACTTGCACTAGTGAAAGTATGAACCTTATGCCTTGTTTCAACGCATTCCAATACCGTTTACGCTCACTTTTATCATTAGTCACCTTGCTGTTTTTATATTTTTAGATTACAAAAACCTATATCTACAATCTATATTGCACTTGTATCACCATCTCTTCGCCGAACTAGTGCACCTATACAATTTACCATTGTATTGGGTGTGTTGGGGACACAAGAGACTCTTTGTTATTTGGTTTCATGGTTGTTTGAGAGAGACCATCTTCATCCTACGCCTCCCACAGATTGATAAACCTTAGGTCATCCACTTGAGGGAAATTTGCTACTGTCCTACAAACCTCTGCACTTGGAGGCCCAACAACGTCTACAAGAAGAAGGTTGTGTAGTAGACATCAAGCTCTTTTCTGGCGCCGTTGCCGGGTAGGCATGGTAAGCGGCACTCACACCCCGTCAATCAAGCTCTTTTCTGGCGCCGTTGTCGGGGAGGTGAGTGCTTGAAGGTATATCTTTAGATCTTGCAATCGAATCTTTTAGTTTCTTGTTTTATCACTAGTTTAATTTATAAAAGAAAACTACAAAAAAATGGAATTGAGTTTGTCTCATACGCTTCATCTTTTTAATATATTTCGTGAGTATGATGGAAAGGAAAATTGTGCCAAAGTGTTAGAAGAAGAATGCATTAAGATATTTGGCACTAAATCTTCGAATGATGAGCATGATTGCAATGTTGTTAGTATGAACTCCTTGAATATCCATGGTACTAATGATGATTGCACTAGTCATGATGAAAATATCTCTTATAAGCATGTCGATTTTTGTGTTGTGCATCGGGTTTGCAAGTACACACCAAATAGGGAAGATAGATATTGCAAGAGGCAGAAGCATTTAGAAACTAAATGGTTGCAAGAAAGGCTGAATGTTAGTGCTGAAAATTTAAAATTTCTTAGCCATACTTGTGAACTTTGCAATGAACATGGTAATTTAAATATCAAATGCAAATTGTTTCATGATCGAATCGTGTCCAAAAAGTGTGATGACTTGATTTCCCTTGCACATTATAGTGAACTTAGTTTGCTTTTGGGTTATGAAGAAATGAAACGTCAAACTAAGATTATTCCAGAATATAACCTCGAGAAATTCCTTGATATTGATCTAGAAGAAATTTATATGTATTATGCGGTGAATTGCATTGAAAATCCTTATATTGCCAATTACATAAAGAAAAGAAAAGAAATAGAAGATGAAGAGAATACTAACAAAAGGGAAAGAGACTTCCCAATATTCCCCTATTATTTCTTATGATGAATCAGGTAATGAGGAGGAGCTTTCTATTCAATCAATCTCATTAATGAGGAGCTCCAAAAAGAGGATTGAACCCACACATAATGTGAAGAAGAAAAATAAAAAACGGAGAAGCAAAGGTAAAAAGGTATCCCTCCCAAATGATGTTGCTCCTACTACTCATTGTGATGATGATAATTGCTATACTATTGGTGCTATCCATACTATTAATGGTGAGAATGATTATGCTTATGATATGAAAAGGCCCAAGCTTGGGGAAGCTATGTTTGATTAGGATGACATATTTGAGAATATATTTGCTGAAATTAATGTTTGTCCCAAGCTTGGGGATGCTACATTTAATGAAGATGAAATTTTTAGCCTCCCAAGTTTTGATATGCAAAGTTGTTATGATGATAGCATGCCTTCTACCTATGATGATTATATTGATGAAAGTGGGTTTGGAAGAGTGTCAACTTTAGGAAGTAATGATCCCACTATTTTGGAGGATGTTGAATCATATAATATTTATGAAAGTGGATTTGGAGAGGTCATGACTTTATTTATTGATGAGTCCACTATCTTGGAAGAGGTTTCAATCGATTATGATGAGAACAAAGTTGCGACTTATGATTACTGTGATGAAACTTATGCTATAAAAAGTAGTGATGATTATATTTATAAAACTTGTCATGATTATGATTACCCTTTTTCTGAACATTACTCTTTTAATGTGTAAACAATTTATAGTATTCTAGTCTTTTATGATACTCCCACTATTCCGAATGAGAAGAATTTTGCTTATGTGGAGAGTAGTAAAATTTCTATGCAAGTAGATCATGAAAATAATGCCTTAGGTGCTGGTTCTATTGTTGAATTCATTCATGATGCTACTGAAAATTATTATGAGAGAGCATCATATGCTTCTACATATTGCAATAATATCAAGTTTCCTCTCTATGTGCTTAAAGTTTTGAAGTTATGCTTGTTTTGCCTTCCTATGCTAGTTGATTATTGTTCCCATAAGTTGTTTGATCACAAAATCCCTATGCATAGGAAGTGGGTTAGACATAAATGTTCTAGTCATATTCTTCATGATGCTCTCTTTATGTTTCAATTCTTATCTTTTATGTGAGCATCATTGAAATCATCAATCCTAGTTAGGGGCGTTAAACGTTAGCACTTGTTGGGAGGCAACCCAATTTTATTTTTGTTTCTTGCTTTTTAGTTCTGTTTAGGAATAAATAATCCATCTAGATTCTGTTTAGATGTGGTTTTGTTTTTTATTTAGTGTTTGTGCCAAGTAGAACCTTTGGGAAGACTTGGGTGAAGTCTTGATGATCATGCTGTAAAAAACAGAAACTTTAGTGCTCACGAGATTATATAAAACTTTTACTGGAGAGTGATATTTAGTTGATTATTTTTGCAGATGATTACTAGACAACTTACTCAGGTCCACCAATTTATTTTAGAATTTTTGGAGTTCCAGAAGTATACGTTTGATACAGATTACTACAGACTGGTATGTTTTTGACAGATTCTGTTTTCATTGTGTTGTTTGCTTATTTTGATGAATCTATGAGTAGTATCAGAGGGTATGAACCATAGATAAGTTGGAATAAAGTAGATATTACACCAATATGAATTTAGAATGAGTTCACAATAGTACCTAAGTGGTGATTTATTTTCTTATACTAGCAGAGCTACGAAGTTTTACGTTAAGTTTTGTGTTGTGAAGTTTTCAAGTTTTGGGTAAAGATTCGATGGACTATGGAATAAGGACTGGAAAGAGCCTAAGCTTGGGGATGCCCAAGGCACCCCAAGGTAATATTCAAGGACAACCAAGAGCCTAAGCTTGGGTATGCCCCGGATGGCATCCCCTCTTTCGTCTTCATTCATCGGTAACTTTACTTGGAGCTATATTTTTATTCACCACATGTATGTGTTTTGCTTGGAGTGTCACTTTATTTTCTTTAGCTTTGCTTGCTGTTTGAATAAAATATAAATATCTGAAATTCTTAAATGTTGGAGAGTCTTCACATAGCTACATAATTATTCAACTACTCATTGATCTTCACTTATATCTTTCGGAGTAGTTTGTTGTTTGCTCTATTGCTTCACTTATATCTTTTAGAGCACAATGGTGGTTTTATTTTGAAGAAATATATGAACTCTCATGCTTCACTCATATTATTTTGGGAGTCTTTAGAACAACATGGTAATTTGCTTGGGTTATGAATTTAGTCCTAATATGATGGGCATCCAAGAGGGATATAATAAAAACTTTCATATAAAGTGCATTGAATACTTTGAGAAGTTTGATTCCTTATGATTGTTTTGAGATATGAAGATGGTAATATTAGAGTCATGCTAGTTGAGTAATTGTGAATTTGAGAAATACTTGTGTTAAAGTTTGTGATTCCCGTAGCATGCACGTATGATGAACCGTTATGTGATGAAGTCGGAGCATGATTTATTTATTGATTGTCTTCCTTATGAGTGGCGGTCGGGGACGAGCGATGGTCTTTTCCTACTAATCTATCCCCCTAGGAGCATGCGCGTAGTACTTTGTTTCAACAACTAATAGAATTTTGCAATAAGTATGTGAGTTCTTTATGACTAATGTTGAGTCCATGGATTATACGCACTCTCACCCTTCCACCATTGCTAGCCTCTCTAATACCGCGCACCTTTCGCCGGTATCATACACCCACCATATACCTTCCTCAAAACAGCCACCATACCTACCTATTATGACATTTCCATAGCCATTCCGAGATATATTGCCATGCAACTTACCACCGTTCCGTTTATTATGACACGCTTCATCATTGTCATATTGCTTTTCATGATCATGTAGTTGACATCGTATTTGTTGCAAAGCCACCATTCATAATTATTTCATACATGTCACTCTTGATTCATTACACATCCCGGTACACCGCCGGAGGCATTCATATAGAGTCATCTTTTGTTCTAAGAATCGAGTTGTAATTCTTGAGTTGTAAGTAAATAAAAGTGTGATGATCTTCACTATTAGAGCATTGTCCCAGTGAGGAAAGGATGATGGAGACTATGATTCCCCCACAAGTCGGGATGAGACTCCGGACAAAAAAAGGAGGCCATAAAAAAAGAGAAAGGGCCAAATAAAAAATAAAAAAAATAAAAAAATGAGAGAAAAAGAGAGAAGGGACAATGCTACTATCCTTTTACCACACCTTTGCTTCAAAGTAGCACCATGATCTTCATGATAGAGAGTTTCCTATGTTGTCACTTTCATATACTAGTGGGAATTTTACGTTATAGAACTTGGCCGGTATATTCCAATGATGGGCTTCCTCAAATTGCCATAGGTCTGTGGAGCAAGCAAGTTGGATGCACACCCATTTAGTTTCTTTTTGAGCTTTCATACACTTATAGCTCTAGTGCATCCGTTGCATGGCAATCCCTACTCACTCACATTGATATCTATTAATGGCATCTCCATAGCCCGTTGATACGCCTAGTTGATGTGAGACTATCTTCTCCTTTTTGCCTTCTCCACAAACACCATTCTATTCCACCTATAGTGCTTTGTCCATGGCTCACGCTCATGTATTGCGTAAAGATTGAAAAACTTTGGGAACATAAAAAGTATGAAACAATTGCTTGGCTTGTCATCGGGGTTGTGCATGATTTAAATACTTTGTGTGGTGAAGATAGAGCATAGCCAGACTATATGATTTTGTAGGGATAGCTTGCTTTGGCCATGTTATTTTGAGAAGACATGATTGCTTTGTTAGTATGCTTGAAGTATTATTGTTTTCATGTCAATATTAAACTTTTATCTTGAACCTTATGGATCTGAATATTCTTGCCACAATAAAGAAAATTACATTGAGAATTATGTTAGTTAGCATTCCACATCAAAAATTCTGTTTTTATCATTTACCTACTCGAGGACGAGCAGGAATTAAGCTTGGGGATGCTGATACGTCTCCAACGTATCTATAATTTTTGATTGTTCCATGCTATTATATTATCTGTTTCGAATGTTTATGGCCTTATTACACACTTTTATATTATTTTGGGACTAACCTATTAACCTAGAGCCCAGTGCCAGTTGGGGTTTTTTCCTTGTTTCAGTGTTTCGCGGAAAAGGAATATCAAACGGAGTCCAAACGGAATGAAACCTTCGCAAAAGTTATTTTTGGAAAGAAAGCAATACGGGAGACTTGGAGTGCACATCAGGGGATCAACGAGGAGAGCACGACGCAGGGGGTGCGCCCACCTCCCCCCCCCCCCCCCCGGGAACGCCCTCCACCCTCATGGGCCCCTTGTGGCTCCCCTGACCGACTTCTTTCGCCTATATATCTCCATATACCCTAAAACCATCGGGGTCCAGAATAGATCGGGAGTTCCGCCGCCGCAAGCCTCTGTAGCCACCAAAAACCAATCGGGACCCTGTTCGGGCACCCTTCCGGAGGGGGGATCCCTCACCGGTGGCCATCTTCATCATCCCGGCGCTCTCCATGACGAGGAGGGAGTAGTTCACCCTCGGGGCTGAGGGTATGTACCAGTAGCTATGTGTTTGATCTCTCTCTCTTGTGTTCTTGAGGTGATACGATCTTGATGTATCGCGAGCTTTCCTATTGTAGTTGGATCTTATGATGTTTCTCCCCCTCTACTCTCTTGTAATGGATTGAGTTTTCCTTTTGAAGTTATCTTATCAGATTTAGTCTTTAAGGATTTGAGAACACTTGATGTATGCCTTGCCATGTTTATCTGTGGTGACAATCGGATATCACGCGATCCACTTGATGTATGTTTTGGTGATCAACATGCAGGTTCCGCCCATGAACCTATGCATAAGGGTTGGCACACGTTTTCGTCTTGACTCTCCGGTAGAAACTTTGGGCACTCTTTGAAGTACTTTGTGTTGGTTTGAATAGATAAATCTGAGATTGTGTGATGCATATCGTATAATCATACCCACGGATACTTGAGGTGACATTGGAGTATCTAGGTGACATTAGGGTTTTGGTTGATTTGTGTCTTAAGGTGTTATTCTAGTACGAACTCTATGATAGATTGAACGGAAAGAATAGCTACGTGTTATTTTACTACGGACTCTTGAATAGATCGATCAGAAAGAATAACTTTGAGGTGGTTTCGTACCCTACCATAATCTCTTCGGTTCTTCTCTGCTATTAGTGACTTTGGAGTGACTCTTTGTTGCATGTTGATGGATTGTTATATGATCTAATTATGTTATTATTGTTGAGATAACTTGCACTAGTGAAAGTATGAACCTTAGGCCTTGCTTCAACACATTGCAATACCGTTTACGCTCACTTTTATCATTAGTTACCTTGCTGTTTTTATATTTTCAGATTACAAAAACCTATATTTACTATCTACATTGCACTTGTATCACCATCTCTTCGCCGAACTAGTGCACCTATACAATTTACCATTGTATTGGGTGTGTTGGGGACACAAGAGACTCTTTGTTATTTTGTTGCAGGGTTGTTTGAGAGATCCATCTTCATGCTACGCCTCCCACGGATTGATAAACCTTAGGTCATCCACTTGAGGGAAATTTGCTACTTTCCTACAAACCTCTGCACTTAGAAGCCCAACAACGTCTACAAGAAGAAGGTTGTGTAGTAGACATCAGACGGTTGGCATTTTTACCGCCTATAAGAGGGCAATAGATTCGTCCTTTCTTCCCCTCATCTTCTTCTAGCCTCAGCCTTCCAACCTCCCAAGTTCTAGTGCCCGAAAGAAAGCTTTCGTCTTCCTCACCGCCGCCACCTTCACCGACCATGGTCGGATCCGGTTCCAAGGGAAAGTGGGAGGCCTCCTCCGTCACGGAGAAGGAGATAAAGGATCTCCGGTGTAGCGACCCAACCTCAAACGGCCAAGTCTACGTAGCTTGATGTCATCCTCGGATCGGTAATCTTGACACACACGATTACTCGAAGGATTTATAACAGAGTAGAAATCACACACTTATTACATCGAATGTCCGAAAAGAGAACTTATTACAATAAATATGGCTTAAGGCCATCTAATACGATAAATGGAAGGCTTGGAAGATAAAGTGAGTCCATCAACTCCAACGGCATAGCTGAGCTGCACGGCAACGACCTAACAAACCTTACTCCTCGTCTAAAAAGTCTGCAACATAATACGTTGCAGCCCGAAAACAGGTCAGCAGATGGAATATGATGGCAATATAACATAGTAGAGCAAGAACAGAATACTGCTATCACTACATGCATATTTGGCTGGTGGAAAGCTCTATGGTTATAGTTTTTGCGAAAAGCCAATTTTTTCCTACAACAAAGGAATATATTTTAATTTAACTATCATGGTAGTTGAAACATCATTGAGAAGGTTCCTCCAACTCAATCCCAATTAAAGTAATTATCAACCCAACAATACTAATTTAGAGTGATGAGATACTTAAGATACTCCAAGTACTAGATACTCAAGATTGTCCATAGCCGGGGACACGGCTAACCATGATTAGATTGTACACTCTGCAGAGGTTTGCGCACTTTTCCCCACAAGACTCGATCGCCTCCGTTGGATTTCTCGCACTACATGGTGTTTGAGAAGCGGATGACCGAGACACGATCTTCGTAAACATTAACTCTCTACTCCGGGCAGACCATACCAAACCTACAACCCACTACCTGCTGATCCACCTCTTCGAGAGCTTCACGTAACTTACTCGACTATGCTAGAGCCCGTAATAGCTTGTGGCTGCACACGGAAGTTTCTAGCATGAAATTATCTCAGTTCCCTTTGAGCCTGGGTGGCGGTCCAGAGGAAGATCACACGGAACCACAGGATTTCTCGAAAATACAGAAACATGGATTCTCCAGTGCCTCAATCCACCCAGATGTGTATTTAAGTTGCCACCTTAAGTTAAACCATTAATTAACAATCTCACATCTGTCATGGATTTCACTCACCCAAACCATGTCTACGAGCATAGCATAGCAATATAAGCAATACGTAGAAGTAACTCCCAAGGGTTTGAGTATAACAGGGCAATAGGTTCTACCTCATCAACTACTTCCCACCCCACATGTTAATGACATCCTAATCATGCAATGTTTGGGGATTGAAGTAATGCATAAAAACTGGGTATGGAAAGAGTATGATCAACGTGTTACTTGCCTTGCTGATGATCCGCGAAACCTAGGGACTCGTAGTAGCACGCTTCGCACTCCGGGAATTCTATCACAAACAAACAATAGCATACATAAGCAATCAAGAAAAGATGCACGGGCAAAACTCAAATAAGAAGAATTGACCAGAAAGTTCAACTTAAGAATTGCGGTTTGCAAAAGGAATCAAATCAAACGGAGCAACGAAACTCAAACGGCGAAAGAAACAAGATCCATTTACTAATCTTGAACTAAAGTCAAATTTTACAGTACCAAAATCTTGTTCAGGTTGATTAAACAGAAAGAGGGTCTCGAGACGAAGATCTAGGCGCTTGAATCGCCTGATTCCGATAAATGAGCGAAAAGATAAACTGCAATGAAAATCGGATCAGAAATCGCGATTGAAAATAACCGCGGAAAAAATTCAAGAAAAAGAAAACTGACGAACAGGCTAACGAATGAACGTTCGTTGTCTGTAACTATCGAGCGAAAACCGTTCGTTAAAACGAACGTACGGACGAACGTTCGCTAAATAGCTAAACCGAGAAGGGGGGTATTTAAAGGGGGGCGGCTTGGAGGAGGGGGCAAGGCGGCGGGGGAGGAGGAGTCCGGCTCGGACTCGGGTACGAGTCGGCGGCGGCGGCGCGCGGTCTCCAGGTGGGAGACGACGGCGCGGGGAAGGTGGGCCGGCTCGGCTGGGCCTCAGCCCAGTCGGGCGCTGGATCTTAAAAAAAAACAATTCCACCGAACAGAAAATAAATCCTAGAAAATAAAATAAAAACCTAAAAATTCCAAAACTAATTTTCACCGTCTAAATAAAATATTTAGAATGAGGTGAACAATTTCTTGGCCCTAAATGCAATTTTGAAAACGTGCAATTTTTCTAATGCAAATAAAATTGCGATAAAGTCCAAATAAAATCAAATATTTGATTTTAATATTTTTCCTCCAATATTTCAATTATTTGGAGAATTCATATTATCTCCACTCATATATTTTAATAGGAAATATTTTTCGGAGAGAAAAATAACTAAAACCAAGATCCTCGTTTCAATATTTAATAGAAAGCAAATATGAAATCCGGGAAATCCCCAACTCTCTCCGAGGGTCCTTGAGTTGCTTAGGATTTCGAGGATCGCGAAACGAAAATGCAATAAAATATGATATGCATGAATGATCTATGTATAACATTCCAAATTGAAAATTTGGGATGTTACAAACCTACCCCCCTTAAGATGAATCTCGCCCTCGAGATTCGGGTTGGCTAGAAAATAGGTGTGGGTGGTCTTTGTGAAGATCATCCTCTCGTTCCCAGGTGGCTTCATCCTCGGTATGGTGGCTCCACTGAAATTTGCAAAACTTGATAACCTTACTGCGGGTGACTCGACTGGCAAACTCAAGAATCCTGACTAGCTTCTCCTCATACGTCAA
The DNA here is from genome assembly GCA_021605145.1 of Aegilops bicornis. NCBI lineage: Eukaryota > Viridiplantae > Streptophyta > Magnoliopsida > Poales > Poaceae > Aegilops > Aegilops bicornis. Next base: position 128,394,592 of record CM038669.1, read on the forward strand.
ATCACTGTCCAACTGAATCGCCTCCAAGGGTACTATATCTCTTAACGGTATATCGGCCATTTCAGCATGACACTTCTTCAACTGTGAAACGTAAAACACATCATGAACTCCCGACAGTCCTTCAGGTAACTCCAACTTGTAGGCAACTTCTCCCATACGTTCCAAAACACGATATGGTCCTACAAATCTCGAGGCTAACTTTCCCTTAACTCCAAAACATTTCACTCCTCGCAAGGGTGATACTCGCAGATATGCTCTGTCTCCAATTTCATAGGTTACCTCCTTGCGTTTTGAATCTGCATAACTCTTCTACCTGGACTGAGCTACCTTCAGTCTATCTTGAATTAACTTAACTTTCTCTTCAGACTCCTTGATCAAGTCCGGTCCAAACAACTGTCGGTCTCCTACTTCATCCCACATCAGCGGTGTTCTGCACCTTCGTCCATACAGGGCTTCGAACAGTGCCATCTTCAAACTGGCTTGGTAGCTATTGTTGTATGAGAACTCTGTGTAAGGCAAATTTTCATCCCAACTAGATCCATAATCTAGCGCATAGGCTCTCAACATGTCCTCTAGAATCTGGTTGACTCTCTCGGTCTGCCCATCCGTCTGCGGGTGAAATGTTGTACTGAACTCCAATCTCGTTCCCAAAGTCTGGTGCAGGTGATGCCAAAACTTTGAGGTAAACAGCGTTCCTCTATCTGATACGATGGTCCTCGGAACTCCATGCAGACATACGATCCTGGTCATATATATCTTGGCCAACTTCGCACTTGTATAAGTTGTTTTCACTGGGATAAAGTGTGCCACTTTGGTCAAGCGGTCAACTACTACCCATATAGAATCATATCCTGATTTGGTCCTGGGTAATCCGGTGATAAAATCCATGCCAGGTTTATCCCACTTCCATTCGGGTATCGACATAGGTTGTAACAATCCTGCTGGCTTTTGATGCTCTGCCTTCACTCTCTGGCATACATCACATACGGCTACATACTCGGCAATATCCTTCTTCATACCCGTCCACCAGAAACATTCCTTAAAATCCAAATACATTTTGGTGTTTCCGGGGTGTATCGAGTATGGTGGGTCATGGGCCTCCTGAAGTATTAACTTCCTGATCTCTGTGTTATTGGGCACATAAACACGGTCGTCAAACCATAAGGTGCCGTGCTCATCCTCACGAAAACCTTTGGCCTTTCCTTTGCTCAATCTCTCTTTTATCTCGGCAATCTCCTTGTCATCCTTCTGAGCTTCTCGAATCTTTCCCAACAATGTAGACTGAACCTCCATTGTTTCAACAAAACCTCTAGGAACAATCTCCAATCGAAGTTCCCTGAGATCCTCTGCTATCTCCTTTGGTAATCCCGTACTCTCTAGGATATTAGCATAACACTTCCGGCTCAAAGCGTCTGCTACGACATTGGCCTTTCCTGGATGATAGTGCAGCTTCATGTCATAATCCTTTATAAGCTCCAACCACCTCCTTTGCCTAAGGTTCAGCTCCTTCTGTGTGAAGATGTACTTCAAACTCTTATGATCCGTGTACACATCACAACGGTTCCCAGTAAGGTAATGTCTCCAAGTCTTCAACGCATGCATTGCGGCTGCTAACTCCAAATCATGCAAGGCATAATTCAACTCGTGCGGTTTTAGTTGTCGTGAGGCATACGAAACAACTCTTCCGTCCTGCATAAGCACACTTCCAAGTCCTAAGCAAGAGGCGTCGCAATACACTTGGAAATCCTTACGTATATCTGGCAGTGTTAGCACTGGGGCTGTAGTCGAACGTTTCTTTAACTCCTGAAAACTTGCCTCGCAATCTTCCGTCCATTTGAACTTTGTATCCTTCTTCAATAACTCCGTCATCGGCTTCGCAATCTTGGAAAAATTCTCAATGAATCTCCAATAGTATCCTGCAAGTCCAAGAAAACTGCGGATCTCGCTAACTGAAGTGGGTGCCAACCATTCAGTGACTGACTGAACCTTGGTGGGGTCTACTGCTATACCTTCTCCCGATATAACATGTCCAAGGAATCCGACTTCCTTCAACAAAAACTCGCATTTGCTAAATTTGGCATACAACTGGTGTTCCCTGAGTTTCTCGAGAACTAAGCGCAAATGCTCCTTGTGCTCCTCTTCATTCTTCGAGTATACCATTATATCATCAATAAAAACCACAACACACTTGTCCAAATATTCCATGAACACCTTCTTCATCATGCTCATGAAGTAGTCAGGGTCGTTAGTCAGTCCAAATGACATGACTGTATATTCATACAACCCGTACCGTGTGGTGAATGCTGTCTTCGGTATATCCTTCTCTCGAATCTTCAACTGGTGGTATCCTGATCGCAGATCGATCTTTGAAAACACCTTAGCTCCTTGCAGTTGGTCAAACAGATCATTGATCATCGGCAGTGGGTACTTGTTCTTGATCGTCACCTCATTCAAGGCTCGATAATCAACAACCATTCTTAGGGACTTATCCTTCTTCTCAACCAAAAGCACTGGGGCTCCCCATGGTGATGAACTCCGTCGAATGTAACCTTTCTCCAATAACTCCTTGATCTGTTTCTTAATCTCCTCTAGATCATTCGGGCATCCAATAGGGTCTCTTGGATATTGGCCACATGCACGGCAATAGCTCTATCAAAAACTCGATGTCTCGATCTGGTGGCATGCCTGGTAACTCCTCTGGGAAAACATCCGGGTAATCCTTCACTACAAGCACTTCCTCCTAAACAACTCCCGTGAGGGTATTCACTTGGCTCCTCCTAGGAACATGCCTAGATACATACTTGATCCTTTTTCCCTCCCGGGTGGTGAGATAAATTGACTTACTAGCACAGTCAATGCTTCCTCCATACTTTGACATCCAGTCCATGCCTAATATCACATCCAATCCATGTGACTTCAAGATTATTTGGTCAGACGGAAAAACATGGTTGCCAATGGTTAGGGGTATCTGTCACACCATCGACTAGCCATATATTCTGCTCCAGGTGAACTCACTAACAGAGGGGTCCTAACGGTTTGGGTTGGTAGTCTAAACTTATCCACGAATCCCCTTGATATGTATGAATGCGATGCACCAGTATCAAAAAGAACAAGAGCGGTAAATGACTTAACCAAAAACTTACCTATAACTGCGTCTGGCAGCTCTTCAACCTCCTCCACGTTAACGTGGTTCACTTGTCCTTTATTGAATGGATTGGGCTTCTTCCTAGCGCTCCCCTTTCCGTTTCCATTCTTCCCTTCAGGGCACTCCGTGGCATAGTGTCCAGTCTTCCCGCACTTATAGCAAGTAATGTGACTTAGATCTCTTTTGGCGGGTGTGGCTGGATTGGGGCGGTTCTGATTGTTGTTTGTTCCATTCCCATTTCCGTTCTTACAACCATTGTGGTTATGCGAACCTCCTCCGGTGTGGTTATGACCTCCATGGTTATGAACAAGTCCTCCCGAGTTCTTGGTTAGACGAGGCTTCTGCTGACCTCCTGAGTTATACCTCCCTTGTCCATACTTCCTCTTACGGATCTCAATCTGCTGCTGCTTCCCTTCAATCATAAGAGCCTTATCTACCAACTCCTGGTAGTTGTTGAAGGTTGCCACCATCAACTGCATGCTCATCTCCTCATTCAGCCCTTCCATAAACTTCTCACCTTGGCGGCATCTGTGGCCACATCATCAGGGGCATAGCAAGATAACTTGCTAAACTCATCCACGTACTGAGCCACAGTTAGGTTCCCCTGGCGTAAGTTGCGAAACTCACGCTTCTTCATATTCATGGCTCCAGTTGAGACATGGGCTGTGCGGAAAGCTTGCTGAAACTGGTCCCAAGTGACATTGGCTATGGGGAAAGTGGCCGTGTAATTCTCCCACCATGAGGTTGCTGGTCCATCCAATTGGTGTGCGGCAAAGCGCACTTTCTCAGCATCTGTGCAACCTGCGGTGGTCAACTCCCTTCCAATACGGCGTAGCCAATCATCAACAACTATAGGCTCGGTGCTACTGGAAAACACCGGCGGCTGTAACCTCAGAAAACGGGCTAGGTTATCAACTGGAGGCGGGTTATTGTTGTTGTTGTTGTTGTTGTTGTTGTTGTTGTTGTTGTTGTTGTTGTTGTTGTTGTTGTTGTTGTTGTTGTTGTTGTTGTTGTTGTTGTTGTTGTTGTTGTTGTTGTTGTTGTTGTTGTTGTTGTTGTTGTTGTTGTTGTTGTTGTTGTTGTTGTTGTTGTTGTTGTTGTTGTTGTTGTTGTTGTTGTTGTTGTTGTTGTTGTTGTTGCCTTGGTTACGAACTAACAATTGCATCAAGGCATTCTCCGCTTGGATCAACTCGCTGAGCTCTGGCGGAAGGCAAATCCTGTGTCACGTCTCGGAGGCATCTGGTGGGTTTAGAGGGAAGAGATTAGAATAGAAAGGGGTCTAATGAGAAAACACTACCCATATGCACATGAGACAAACACAAACATTTCACTCAATCAATCAAGCCAGGGCATACAAGCGGTCTAGAACTATCGTAAAACTGCTCAACTACTACTATATACAAGGGGGAATACTACTAATTATTTGGTGGTCATCTAGAAATTTTGAACGGTGGAAGACTCCATGATGTCTGCTCCAGCTTCGTCTTCAAAGTCATCATCACTGGGGTAGGAGTCGGTGTCGTCGATGATGATGTAGTTCTCCGGGCAAGTGGAATCGTCATCCTCTCCTCCCAGCGCTGGATCTCCCATGTATACTCCGATCTTCTTTATCAGGTCGTCATTCTTCTCCAATAGTGTCAAAATTTCCTCCTCATATCCATCGCATGTAAACTTGAGTTCTCCTTACAGCTCGATGATCCTAGTCTTCGCCTTCTTCAAATCTATCATGTCTGCGCACATCTGATTCTCCTGGCGTCGAGTGTGCTGGTTTAACTCCTGGATGAAAGCTGCAATGGATTTGTCCTTCTTGTCGCTGATCATCTCCCATTGCTCGTCTCGGCGCCCGCATATCTGGTAGATAGTGTCCTTAAGATCCTTGTTGTAGACTTCTCCAATGTGTCCCATGGTAATGTGGGCTGCCATGCTCTTGCCTAGACTCCAGGTGGGTGCTTCAAAAGAAAGTTCTATGGGCTTAGTGGTTGGCGAGAACGTCCTTCCTGGAACTTGTACTTGAATCATCCAGCGCTCCTCTTCTAGTAAGATGGCGTTGTATGTCCCGGTGAAGCTTGGTATTCCAATGTTCAAGTACCTAGTGACTTCCTTCAAGTGGCGTCCAAAAGGTGTGTCTTCATCCGGCTGTGCAAACTTGTTCTCAACTCCGCCGTCCTAAAGAGTATAAAATGGAGAGGAGTCAGAAATGAGTAGAGAAGAGTAACCTATTGTTTATCTTAGTGGTCGTGTCCTACACTCAGCGTGTGCTCTGATACCATCTTGTAGCGACCCGACCTCAAACGGCCAAGTCTCTGTGCTTCAGTGTCATCCCTGGATCGGTAATGCTGACACACACAGTACTCGAAGGATTTATAACAGAGTAGCAATCACACACTTATTACATCGAATGTCTCAAAAGAGAACTTATTACAATAAATATGGCTTAAGGTCATCTAATACGATAACAGCGGAAGGCTTGGAAGATAAAGTGAGTCCATCAACTCCAACGGCATAGCTGAGCTACACAGCAACGACCTAACGAACCTTACTCCTCGTCTGAAAAGTCTGCAACATAATACGTTGCAGCCCGAAAACAGGCCAGCGCATGGAATATGTTGGCAATATAACACAGTAGAGCAAGAACAGAATAATGCTATCACTACATGCATATTTGGCTGGTGAAAAGCTCTATGGTTATAGTTTTTGCGAAAAGCCAATTTTTCCCTACAACAAAGGAATAGATTTTAATTTAACTATCATGGTAGTTGAAACATCATTGAGAAGGTTCCTCCAACTCAATCCCAATTAAAGTAATTATCAACCCAACAATATTAATTTAGAGTGATGAGATACTTAGGATAATCCAAGTACTAGATACTCAAGATGTCCATAACCGGGGACACGGCTAACCATGATTAGATTGTACACTCTGCAAAGGTTTGCGCACTTTTCCCCACAAGACTCGATCGCCTCCGTTAGATTTCTCGCAATACATGGTGTTTGAGAAACGGATGACCGAGACACAGTCTTTCAGAAACATTAACTCTCTACTCTGGGCAGACCATACAAAACCTATAACCCACTACCTGCTGATCCACCTCTTCGAGAGCTTCACGTAACTTACTCAACTATGCTAGAGCCCATAATAGCTTGTGGCTGCACACGGAAGTTTCTAGCATGAAATTATCTCAGTTCCCTTTGAGCCTGGGTGGCGGTCCATAGGAAGATCACCACGGAACCCCGGATTTCCAAAAATACAGTAACACTTGGATTCTCCAGTGCCTCAATCCACCAGATGTGTATTTAAGTTGCCACCTTAAGTTGAACCATTAATTAACAATCTCACATCTGTCATGGATTTCACTCACCCAAACCACGTCTACGAGCATAGCATAGCAATATAAGCAATACGTAGAAGTAACTCCCAAGGGTTTGAGTATAACAAGGCAATAGGTTCTACCTCATCAACTACTTCCCACCCCACATGTTAATGACATCCTAGTCATGCAATGTTCAAGGATTGAACTAATGCATAAAAACTGGGTATGGAAAGAGTATGATCAATGTGTTACTTGCCTTGCCGACGATCCGTGAAACCTAGGGATTCGTAGTAGCACGCTTTGCACTCCGGAATTCTATCGCAAACAAACAATATCATACATAAGAAATCAAGCAAAGAAGCACGGGCAAAACTCAAATAAGAAGAATTGACTAGAAAGTTCAACTTAAGAACTCCGGTTTGCAAAAAGAATCAAATCAAACGGAGCAACAAAATTCAAACGGCGAAAGAAACAAGATCCGTTTACTAATCTTGAACTAAAGTCAAATTTTACAGTACCAAAATCTTGTTCAGGTTGATTAAACAGAAAGAGGGTCTCGAGACGAAGATCTAGGCGCTTGAATCGCCTGATCCCGATAAACGAGCGAAAAAATAAACTGAAACGAAAATCGGATCAGAAATCACGATCGAAAATAATCGCGGAAAATATGCGAGAAAAAGAAAACTGATGAACAGGCTAACGAACGAACGTTCGTTGTCTATAACTATAGAGCGAAAACTGTTCGTTAAAACGAACGTACGGACGAACGTCTGCTAAATAGCTACACCGAGAAAACCGGCGAACCGATCTAAAAAATGAACTAGGGTTTTAAAAAAACCGAATCGGTTTTCTAAAATAAAACCGGCGGCAGCAACGGCGCGTTACCTCTGGCGAGGTTTTGGCGAGGCGGGGATGCGCCGGGCGATGCGACGGGCGCTGGGCGAGGGGCGAATAGCGGGCGGCGTAGGCACGGCAGAGGCGGCGGCGCGACACTGCGGTGGCGGGGCTCGGGCGGCGGGGTTGGTGGTGGTGGCGGTGGGGTCCGCGGGGGGGGGGGGGGTATTTAAAGGGGGGCGGCTTGGAGGAGAGGGCAAGGCGACGAGGAAGGAGGCGTCCGGCTCGGACTCCGGTCCGAGGCGGCGGTGGCGGCGCGCGGTATCCAGGTGGGAGACGGCGGCGAGGGGAAGGTGGGCCGGCTCGGCTGGGCCTCGGCCCAGTAGGGCGCTGGATCTTTTTTTTTTAACAATTCCGTCAAACAGAAAATAAATCCTAGAAAATAAAATAAAAATCTAAAAATGCCAAAACAAATTTTCACCATCTAAATAAAATATTTAGAACGAGATGAACATTTTCTTGGCCCTAAATGCAATTTTGAAAACGTGCAATTTTTCTAATGCAAATAAAATTGCGATAAAATCCGAATAAAACAAAATATTTGATTTTAATATTTTTCCTCCAATATTTCAATTATTTGGGAGAAGTCATATTATCTCCTCTCATATATTTTAATAGGAAATATTTTTCGGAGAGAAAAATAACTAAAACCAAGATCCTTGTTTCAATATTTGATAGAAAGCAAATATGAAAACCTGGAAATCCCCAACTCTCTCCGAGGGTCCTTGAGTTGCTTAGGATTTCGAGGTTCGCGAAACGAAAATGCAATAAAATATGATATGCATGAATGATCTATGTATAACATTCCAAATTGAAAATTTGAGATGTTACATCCGGAGGGCGGGGTACCTGGCCGCAAACATTGCACACAGGCTCCCCGACAAGGGCCAAATCATCCCCACCCCAGCGGCCAGCGAAAGGGGCGTTTTCCTCCCCCATTTCCTTAGAGGGCTAGGTTTTTCACGCCACCCCTTCGTCCGGGGACTCATGTTCTATTATGGGCTAGATTTCCATGATCTAGCCTCGAACTCTTTCCTCCATATCTCGGCGTTCATCGTCGTGCGCGAGGCTTTACTCTGCATCCCCCCACACTTCGGCCTATGGCTAAAAAACTTCAATGTAAAGCCGAAGGTGGTCAACGGGCATCATGCGGACTGTGGCAGGGCCATGATTAGCAAGCTGCCCAACGCCACATGGCCCAAGGCGGCCTTCATCGAGACTATCAAGGTCTGGCAGCAAGAGTTGTTCTACATTACCGAGCCGCGCCACCCCAAATGGGTAGCGATTCCGGAGTTCAGATCCGGACCCCCCACGAGGCTCACTTTGTGGACCGCTAAGGGCCTCAACTAGGGGTCCCAGACGGAGGTGCAGACGCTGCAAACGCGCATCACCAACGTGTTGGGCAAGAATGTTGGTCTCACCAATGTGGTGCAGATCATGCTCTTCCGCCGCATCCTCCCCTGCCAATGATGGGCCTCCCCATGTGGGAGTTCAATCCGGAGGAGCCGCGGATCCTGGAGCACTTCTTCGGCACGACGCACGATGGAATATGGAAGCTGCTCTTCAAGGCCCAGAAGATCTGGCCTATGGAGACCGAAGACATCCAACTCGATGCCGAGAATCCGGCCACGTCTGGTCTATATTTTCGATCGATATGAATCTTAATAGCCCACCTCTTTATAGGGCTGGACCAAGAAGGCGGAGCGAATCAAGAGTCCGGCTCCGTTACCCGAAGTCTCGGTCACTCCTCAGCTGACGGAGATGCTGGTCCCGGTGCCCTACTAGGCACCGGAGAAGAAGGGCAGGAAGAAGGGCAAGGAGCCCAAGGGCAGGCCTCACCATAGAGGTCCTTCAGATGCTATGTCCGGAGGGATCGAGGTCGTCTCCTCTCACAAGGAAGACGAGGACGAAGAGAAGGAGGAGGAGGTGGCGAGCGACTCTCCTCGCAAGACGAGGAGGAAGAAGAGGACGGCCTCCAAGAACCTGGAGGGGGCGACGCCGAAGAGGAAGAAGATTACCCTCTCGGCCAGTTCGGACTCGGAGTCCGAACAAAGCCCAAGGAGAGCTTCCAGGGTGAAGCCCCTGGCCGAATCGTAAGTATCAAAAATCTTACTTGTTCAGTTTCCGCTTACCCGCCTCCATTATATAAATTGTATCTTTGCTTGCATTTCAGCCCTCCACGCGATATCCCGAACACCTCGACCTCGTCGAGAAACTCTCTGGCGCCTGAAGAGGTGGAGAGCGACGGACCATCGCAAGCGCCATCCCCCACTGCCATGGAGGACACTGAGGTGTCGTCCCAAAGGACCTCTCCTGTCCGAGAAGGGGCGGACGAGTTCGTCCAGAAGGTGCCCGAGGTTAATACCTCGGATGCCGCAAACCGGGGGACGGTAACCCCCACGACCACCAAGGGTGGAGGGTCTCAAAAGTTTGGGCCCCTGCTGAACACCATCCCGGAGACCAATGTGGCTCCAGGTTCGGATCAGCATCCCCCTTCGACGGAGGGGGCGGAGTAGTAGCTCCATCGGCAACCTCTGTTAATCTGGAGGCTGCTCCTGCTCTGTAGGAAGCGCTGCAACACGCTTCCATCATGGAAGAGCAGCGCACCCTGATGGGTGCGGTTATGAAGAAGGTTCAGTCTGCAAAAAGCAGACTAAACGAAGCCTTCAATAGCCTACTGACGGGCTTTGAGGTATGCGATGTAATTCTCTAACAAGTTTTTCATATGAAAGGTTAAACCCATGTATAGGCAGTAGCACCTGAGACTCTATCTGGATTAGAACAAACTGGACAGAGGATCCCCAGTCAAATTATTAACATACTGTGTTAATGTGTGAGACAGGCATCCATGTTGGCGGCTACTGCCCGAGCCGCAGAAGTTTCCGAGCTCAATCGGAAGCTTCGACTAGCTGATGAGGAGCTCGACCGCGTCAACAAGCGGTTTGACGAAATGCAAGGTATGCATCACTTTTACATACCCGAAGTGATATGTTTGCTAATTCTTATAACTTACTGAGTTTTATGATTATGCTCATAGTTGGCGCAGCCGAGGTCGAGTCCCTCAAGAGCGCGCTTGTCCAAGCCAAAAAGGAGGCGGAGGTGAGCAGGGCTGCTGCTGACAAAGCAGCAAAGGAGTTGGAGGCGGAGCGAACTGCCCGCCGAAAACAGGAGGCGCGGTTGGGCGAGGTCGAACAAGAGCTCAAGGACGCCATAACTAAGTGCGAATCCTTGGAGCAGAAGACTTCAGATCAAGCCTCCGAACTCGCCAAAGCTCTCCAGAGCGTGAAGCAGGCCCGGGTTGAAGCCTAGGGCACTTGCCAGGAGATCCAGGAGGCGAGGCAGATAGCGGCTGGTAAGGCCTTTCTTCTGTAGAGAAAATTTGTAAGTAGGAGATACATCTTGCTGACCCAAGTTTCGAGTTATCCAGGCGCGTTTGCGGATCTGCCCAGGAGTGTCGTTGATGTCGCGGAGTTCTTCCAAGCCGAAGAGGGGAGCTCGACGTAGAAGCTGTTCTGGTCGTAGTACCTTGCGCTAGATCATCCGGTGCCCCTCAGTGATCAGCTAAAGCAGCTGAACGAGCTGCATAGGGTGGCCGAGTTGGTCATGAAGGATGTAATAGTTCGTCTTTGGCCAGCCGAGCCCATACCCAGCAGCTACTTCGGACTCGTGAGGCGGCTAGTCAATGTGTGTCCCCGGATCGACGCTATAATGCGGTCGGCCTGTATAGAAGGTGCCCGGATGGCCTTCACCTGCGTCAAGGTGCAATGGGCGAAGATGAAGGCCACCAAAATTACCACCGCAGGGCCGCCCGAAGGCAAGGATCACCGAAGGCCGGAGAGGTACTTCGGCGAGGTCCTGGAGGGAGCCCGAATTGTAGAGGGCCAATGTTCAAAGGATATCATATTTGAGTAGTGGAGTTCGGTTTGCAAAGACCATGTAATGAACTCATGATGTTAAATATTTATGCTTGCGCCTTATGATTTGGTTAGTTTATCCTCCCGTTCGGCCGTTTTATATGTGAAGATTGCCAGTCCTCGGCTTTCGCCCCTGTGAAAGTATTTCCGGGGCGTTCACAAATGCGTGTCCGCTCTTTATCCAACGTCTTGGTCTTTGGAGGAGGTGTCCGCTAGGTGAACTAGGCAATTAGTCTATGCGGCTTTATTATCCTATCTTAGCCATAGGAGTCCATTGGTGGGGCTAAGTACTAGCCCCTGTTGCGTGAATGGAAATCCGGAGTAGGACGCCTTTGCAACACTGCTTGGTCGAATCCCAGCCCCTCGTATAACACGGCATAAATCGCGAACGATTCGTAGTATGGCAGTAAGTCACCGGATCGCTGACCAGCTCTCGCATATCATGACAGTCAGTTTTTGGCTTTCTCTACTGAGGTACTTGACCGGACGAACCGGAAATACAATCGCAGTAGTTCTCCCTTAACTACCTTAGATGAACTTGCGGAACGTAAGGTGGTAAACACAACAGCCGGGCAACCCAACTATAGACCAAAGACATGATTCGGAGCCGATGCATATAGTGCAATATCCGGGTCACCGAAGAGTTCCCTATAGGTGTCCGGACTTAAGAGTTTGCAGGGCCGAATACAGCCCGTGGTATAAAGTCCATGCCGAAGCGCGAACGTCAGTCGAAAGCAAGGAGGGAATATGGATGATACGACAATATAAAACCCCCAAAAAAGGGGTAGTAATCATCTGCTTCTTTATATCCTAATCAGTATGTTGAGGTGTGTTTCGACAGATAATGCCATAAATATAAAGGTCATGTTACATGCCTAAAAATTTACATAAGGGAAAGTTTAACACGGGCCTAAAAGTAATGGTTGAAAGACTCTAGTGATGCCCCGCCGCACATCTGCGATGTTTCTCCTTAGTAGCAAATCCTTTGATAGGGGTATTTGATGGCTGTCCATAAAGAAGGGGAAAGCCATCCTTGAAATGGTTCCTACTGCAACCATATAGTGGATAGGGCTCTTAATGAACCTGAAGTGAAAAGATGTATAATGTCCAAATAGGGTCAAGCCTTATTATGGACTGTTTCCGCGATGTGCCTCCGGCGTTGACCAAGGTATTTTGAGTGCATAGTTATGTACGCGCGGTACATAAGCCGCAACCTTATAGGGCAGTCGGCGGAGGCCAAACTATTAATCGAGGTCCGGGTCCGCCGAGTCATCGCGGTGCGGTGCGGACCGGACTCATTTAGAGATGTTATTGGCTTGAATGTCCGATGAATTGTTCAGCTTGATAGGGACGCCGTATACCTTGGCTGCAAGGGCCGCGGTGTGCTCTTCAGTACGGAGGGAGCGCTCCATATTTCCATTGACTATTATAACGCCATGAGGTCCGGGCATTTTAAGCTTTAAATAAGCATAGTGCAGGACTGCATTAAAGCGAGCGAAAGCAGTTCATCCGAGCAGTGCGTGATAACCACTACGGAAGGGGACGATGTCAAAGATCAGTTCTTCACTTTGGAAATTGTCTAGGGAGTCGAATACTACCTCCTGTGTTAATGAGCCCGTGCAACGGGCCTCCATGCCGGGTATCACACCTTTTAAAGGTGGTGTTACTAGGCTTGATTCTTGATGTCTTGTGGACAGTGTCTTGATAAATCAAGTTGAGACTGATGCTGCCATCCATAAGGACTCTAGTGAGACGGTATCCATCGATGATTGGATCGAGTACCAGGGCGACCGAACCCCCGTGACGGATACTAGCTGGGTGGTCCATGTGATCAAAGGTGATCGGACAGGCTGCCCATGGATTGAATTTTGGGGCGACAGGCTCTACGGTGTAGATGTCCCTTAGTGCGCGCTTGCGCTCCCTTTTGGGAATGTGAGTGACATAGATCATGTTCAGTGTTCTCACTTTGGGGGAAACTGCTTTTGGCCCCCGGTGTTCGACTGGCGGGGCTCATCATCATCCTCACTTGGAGGTCCCTTTCCCTTGTGTTCGGTATTTATCTTACCGGCCTGTTTGAAAACCCAACAGTTTCTGTTGGTGTGGTTTGCAGGCTTGACGGGTGTGCCATGAATCTGACAGGGCCTCTCAAGGATTTTGTCCAAGTTGGATGGACCGTCCCTGTTGCCTTTAAAAGGTTTCTTCTGTTGATCGGATTTAGAACCACTGAATCCGGCATTGACTGTCGTGTCATATGCATCGTCGCTATTGCTTTGACGTTTGTTTTTATTGCGGCGTGGTTTACCATTGCTGTCCCGGGCCTTAGAAAGTGTCGGGGTCGCCAGAGCTGTTGCTTCTACGAGCCAACCAACTATCTTCACCTGCACAGAAACAAGTCATGAGTGCAGTTAGGGCTGCCATGGTCTTCGGCTTTTCCTGCCTGGGCTGTTGGGCGAGCCATTCGTCACGAACACTGTGCTTGAAGGCCGCTAAGGCTTCAGCGTCCGAACAGTCCACGATTTGGTTCTTTTTAGTTCGGAACCGATTCCAAAGCTTGCTAGCCGATACGCCAGGTTGCTGGATTACGTGACTTAGGACATCAGCATCCGGTGGCCGGACATAAGTGCCCTGAAATTTGGCCCGAAAAGAGTCATCTAAATCTTCCCAGCTTCCAATGGAGTTCTCTGGGAGGCTGTTCGGCCTGTTCTGTGCTGGTCCTTTCAGCTTTAGAGGAAGATATTTAATGGCGTGAAGGTCATCTCCATGAGCCATATGAATGTGGAGGAGAAAATCCTCGATCCAGACAACCGGATCCGTCGTACCATCGTACTGCTCGATGTTTACGGGTTTAAACCCTTTCGGAAACAGGTGCTGCATTACCTCATCGGTAAAGCACATGGGGTGTGTGGCACCCCTATACCGTGCGACATCACGGCGGAGATCGGATGACATCTGAGTTAGGTGTTGATCCCGAATATTGTAATGTTCATCACACTAGACTTCATAGCCGTTATCTCGTGCTGGGGCACGGCCTCTTGATCCATAGATCGATCTGGTCTGACTGGCTTTATTGGCCAGGTCCTGATGCAAGTCATATGTATAGCCCGCAGCTATTTTCTCCTTGCCTCTTCGGCGACGGGGTGCGGGCTGGTGTTTGGCTTGATGTGCCGCTTCATCTTGTCCACATGGTGGTCGGTCTGGTTGATCTGCCTGATTGTATTCCAACGGTATTGGCTCAAGGGCTTCATCATCGAATTGTGGCAGCAGCTTGCACTTGGGGTAACTTTTTACAGGTCGCTCGAGGCCGTACTCCTCGGCAGCCAGGACCTTGGTCCACCTTTCATTGAGCGTATCCTGTTCAGCTTGAGCTGCTCCTGCTTCTTTTTCAGCCTCCGCGCAGTGGCGATTAGCTGTCGCTTGAAGTATTCTTGTTTGAGAGGTTCCTCTAGGACTATAAAATCTTCGTCACCAAGGCTAACATCCTGATACGTCCATTTTGCATCATGCTTTTATATCGATATTTATTGCATTATGGGATGTTATTACACATTATGTCACAATACTTATGCCTATTCTCTCATATTTTAAAAGGTTTACATAAAGAGGGAGAATGCCGTAAATTTGGAATTACGAAATTTGGAAAAGGAGCAAATATTAGAGACCTATGCACAACTCAAAAGTCCTGAAACTCCACGGAAGTTGTTTTTGGAAATAATAAAAATACTAAGTGAAGAAAATACGGAGGGGCCCACACCACAGCCACGAGGGGTGGGGCGCCCTACCCTGGTGGCGCCCCACGCCTCGTGGGCCCCTGGCCCCTCAGGTGTCCATCTTCTCCTATATGAAGTCTTTCGTCCGAGGAAAAATCATAAGCAAGCTTTCGGGACGAGACTCCGCCGCCACGAGGCGGAAACTTGGCGGAACCAATCTAGGGCTCTGGCAGAGCTGCTCTGCCGGGGACACTTCCCCCCGGGAGGGGGAAATCATCGCCATCGTCATCACCAACGCTCCTCTCACCGGGAGGGGGCCAATCTCCATCAACATCTTCACCAGCACCATCTGCTCTCAAACCCTAGTTCATCTCTTGTATCCAATTCTTGTCTCTAAATGCACGGGATTGGTACACAGAGGTTGCTAGTAGTGTTTATTACTCCTTGTAGTTGATGCTAGTTGGTTTATTTGGTGGAAGATCATATGTTCAGATCCTTTATGCATATTAATACTCCTCTGATTATGAACATGAATATGCTTTGTGAGTAGTTATGTTTGTTCCTGAGGACATGGGAGAAGTCTTGCTATTAGTAGTCATGTGAATTGGTATTTGTTCGATATTTTGATGAGATGTATGTTGTCTCTCCTCTAGTGGCTTCATGTGAACGTCGACTACATGACACTTCACCATTATTCGGGCCTAGAGGAAGGCAATGGGAAATAATAAGTAGATGATGTGTTGCTAGAGTGATAGAATCTTAAACCCTAGTTTATGCGTTGCTTCGTAAGGGGCTGATTTGGATCCATATGTTTCATGCTATGGTTAGGTTTACCTTAATACTTCTTTTGTAGTTGCGGATGCTTGCAATAGGAGTTAATCATAAGTGGGATGCTTGTCCAAGTAAGGACATCACCCAAGCACCGGTCCACCCACATATCAAATTATCAAAGTACCGAACGCGAATCATACGAACGTGATGAAAACTAGCTTGACAATAATTCCCATGTGTCCCGGGAGCGCTTTTCTTTATATAAGAGTTTTTCCAGGCTTGTCCTTTGCTACAAAAAGGATTGGGACGCCTTGATGCACTTTATTTACTTTTGTTACTTGTTGCTCGTTACAAATTATCTTATCACAAAACTATCTGTTACCTATAATTTCAGTGCTTGCAGAGAATACCTTGCTGAAAACCGCTTATTTCCTTCTGCTCCTTATTGGGTTCGACACTCTTACTTATCAAATGGACTACGATAGATCCCCTATACTTGTGGGTCATCAAGACTCTTTTCTGACGCCTTTGCCGGGGAGTGAACACCTTTGGTAGGTGGAATTTGGTAAGGAAAAATTTATATAGTGTGCTGAAATTTACTGTCACTTGTTGCTATGGAAAGTAATCCTCTGAGGGGCTTGTTCGGGGTATCTTCACCCCGACCAGTAGAGCAAAGAGTTGCTCCTCAACCCTCTTGAACCTACTGAAAATGAAAATGTGTACTTTGAAATTCCTTAGGCATGATAGAAAAACTGCTAGCTAATCCTTTTGCGGAGGCGGAACATTACATCCTGATGAGCACCTATTATATGTGGATGAAGTTTGTGGATTATTTAAGCTTGCGGTATGCACGATGATGTTATCAAGAAGAAGGTATCCCCTTTATCTTTTAAGGGAGATGCATTGACATGGTATAGGCTATGTGATGATATGGGATCATGGAACTACAAACGATTGAAATTGGAATTTCATCAGAAGTTTTATCCTATGCATCTTGTTCATCGTGATCGTAATTATATATATATATAATTTTTGGCCTTGCGAAGGAGAAAGCATCGCTCAAGCTTGGGGGAGGCTTAAGTAAATGTTATATTCATGCCCCAATCATGAGCTCTCAAGAGAAATGATTATTCGGAATTTTTATGCTCGGCTTTCTGACAACAATCGCACCATGCTAAATACTTCTTGTACTGGTTCTTTTATGATGAAGACTATTGAATTCAAATTGGATTTATTGGAAAGAATTAAACGCAACTCTGAAGATTGGGACCTCGACGAAGGTAAGGAGCCATGTATAACACCTAAGTTTGATTGTGTTAAATCTTTTATGGATCTGAGATGTTTTCCGTAAATTTAGCACTAAATATGGACTTGACTATGAGATAGTAGCTACTTTTTGTGAATCTTTTGCTGCTCACGTTGATCTCCCTAAGGAGAAGTGGTTTAAATATCATCCTCCCATAGAAGTAAAAGTAGTTGCACCTATTAAAGTTGAAGAAAAGACTATCACTTATAATGATCCTATTGTTCCTACTGCTTATGTTGAGAAACCACCATTCCCTCTTAGAATAAAGGATCATGCTAAAGCTTCAACTGTGGTTCGTAAGAGCAATATTAGAACTTATACACCTCCTGAGCAAGTTAAAGTTGAACCTAATATTGCTATTGTTAAAGATCTCTTGGCTGATAATATTGATGGGCATGTTATTTATTTCTGTGATGAGACTGCTAGAATTGCTAAACCTAGTGCTAAAGATAAACATAGACCCGTGGTAGGCATGCCTGTTATTTCTGTTAAAATAGGAGATCATTGTTATCATGGCTTGTGTGATATGGGTGCTAGTGCTAGTGCAATACCTATTGACTTATACAAAGAAATTATGCATGGTATTGCACCCGCTGAGTTAGAAGAAATTGATGTTACCATTAAGCTTGCCAATAGAGATACTTTATCACCATTTGGAATTGTTAGAGATGTTGAAGTCTTGTGTGGGAAAACTAAATATCCTGCTGATTTTTCTTGTTCTTGGTTCCCCACAAGATAGCTTTTGTCCCATTATATTTGGTAGACCCTTCTTGAACACTGTTAATGCTAAGATAGACTACGAAAAGGATGTTGTTACCATTGGTCTAGGTGATATGTCTCATGAGTTTAACTTTTCTAAATTTCGTAGACAACACCGTGAAGAGGAATTTCCTAGTAAGGATGAAATTATAGGGCTTGCTTCTACTACCGTGTCTCCTAATGATCCTTTAGAACAATATTTGCTAGACCATGAAAATGATATGTTTCTGAATGAAAGAAGGGAAATAGATGAAGTGTTCTTTAAACAGGGACATATTCTGAAACACAACTTGCCTGTTGAAATCCTAGGGGATCCTCCTCCACCCAAGGGTGATCCCGTGTTTGAGCTTAAACCATTGCCTGATACTCTTAAATATGCTTATCTTGATGAAAAGAAGATATATCATGTTATTATTAGTGCTAACCTTTTAGAGAAGGAAGAAGAAAAATTATTGAAAACTCTGAAAAAGCACCGTGCTGCTGTTGGATATACTCTGGATGATCTTAAGGGCATTAGTCCCACTCTATGTCAACACAAAAAAAAATTGGATGAAAGAAGTGGTAAAAAGGAAATATTGAAGCTCCTTGAGGCAGGTATAATTTATCCCGTTGCTGATAGTCAGTGGGCAAGTCCTGTCCATTGTGTCCCTAAGAAGGGAGGTATTACTATCGTTCCTAATGATAAAGATGAATTGATTCCTCAAAGAATTATTACAGGTTATAGGATGGTAATTGATTTCTGCAAATTAAATAAAGCTACTAAAAAATCATTACCCCTTGCCATTCATTGATCAAATGCTATAAAGATTATCCAAACACACACATTTTTGCTTTCTAGATGGATATTCTGGTTTCTCTCAAATACCTGTGTCAGCTGATGATCAAGCAAAGACCACTTTTACTTGCCCTTTCGGTACTTTTGCTTATAGACGTATGCCTTTTGGTTTATGTGATGCACCTGCTACCTTTCAAAGATGCATGATGGCTATATCCTCTGACTCTTGTGAAAAGATTTGTGGGGTTTTCATGCACGATTTCTCCGTTTATGGATCCTCTTTTGATGATTGCTTGAGCAACCTTGATCGAGTTTTGCAGAGATGTGAAGACACTAACCTTGTCTTGAATTGGGAGAAGTGCCACTTTATGGTTAATGAAGGTATTGTCTTGGGGCACAAAATTTCTGAAAGAGGTATTGAAGTTGATAAAGCTAAATTTGATGCTATTGAAAAGATGACATGTCCCAAGGACATCAAAGGAATAAGAAGTTTCCTTGGTCATGCCTGGTTTTATAGGAGGTTCATTAAGGACTTCTCAAAAATTTCTCGGCCTCTGACAAATCTCTTACAAAAATATATACCATTTGTCTTTGATGATGATTTTGTAGAAGCATTTGAAATACTTAAGAAAGCATTGATTTCTGCACCTATCGTTCGGCCACCTGATTGGAATTTACCCTTTGAAATTATGTGTGATGCTAGTGATTATGCTGTAGGTGCTGTTCTAGGGAAAAGAGTTGATAAGAAATTAAATGTTATTCAATATGCTAGTAAAACTCTAGACAGTGCTCAGAGAAATTATGGTACTACTGAAAAAGAATTCTTAGCAGTTGTATTTGCTTATGATAAGTTCAGACCTTATATTGTTGATTCTAAAGTAACTATTCACACTAATCATGCTGCTATTAAATATCTTATGGAAAAGAAAGATGCTAAACCTAGACTTATTAGATGGGTTCTCTTGCTACAATAATTTGATTTGCATATTATTGATAGAAAGGGAGCTGAGAACCCGCTGCGGACAACTTGTCTAGGTTAGAAAATGTTCTTGATGACCCACTACCTATTGATGATAGCTTTCCTGATGAACAATTAAATGTCATAAATGCTTCTCGTACTGCTCCATGGTATGCTGTTTATGCTAATTACATTGTTGCTAAATTTATACCACCTAGTTTCACATACCTGCAAAAGAAAAAGTTTTTCTATGATTTAAGACATTACTTTTGGGATGACCCACATCTTTATAAAGAAGAAGTAGATGGTGTTATTAGGCGTTGTGTACCTGAGCATGAACAGGAACGGATCCTACACAAGTGTCACTCCAAGGCTTATGGAGGACACCACGCTGGAGATAGAACTGCACATAAGGTATTGCAATCCGGTTTTTATTGGCCTACTCTCTTCAAGGATGCTTGTAAGTTCGTCTTATCTTGTGATGAATGTCAAAGAATTGGTAATATTAGTAAGACGTCAGGAAATGCCTATGAATTATTCACTTGTTATTGAACCATTTGATGTTTGGGGCTTTGATTATATGGGACCGTTTCCTGCCTCTAATGGGTACACACATATTTTAGTTGTTGTTGATTACGTTACTAAGTGGGTAGAAGCTATTCCAACTAGTAGTGTTGATCATAACACCTCTATTAAGATGCTTAAAGAAGTTATTTTTCCAAGGTTTGGAGTCCCTAGATATTTAATGACTGATGGTGGTTCACACTTTATTCATGGTGCCTTTCGTAAAATGCTTGCCAACTATGATGTTAATCATAGAATTGCATCTCCTTATCACCCACAGTCTAGTGGTCAAGTAGAATTGAGTAATAGAGAACTCAAATTAATTTTGCAAAAGACTGTTAATAGATCTAGAAAGAATTGGTCCAAGAAACTTGATGATGCATTATGGGCCTATAGAACTGCATATAAAAATCCTATGGGTATGTCTCCGTATAAAACGGTTTATGGAAAAGCATGTCACTTACCTCTCGAACTAGAACATAAGGCATATTGGGCCATTAAAGAGATCAACTATGATTTCAAACTTGCCGGTGAGAAGAGGTTATTTGACATTAGCTCACTTGATGAATGGAGAACCCAAGCCTATGGGAATGCCAAGTTGTTTAAAGAAAAAGTTAAAAGATGGCATGACAAAAGAATACAAAAGCGTGAGTTTAATGTAGGTGATTATCTATTATTATACAACTCTCGTTTAAGACTTTTTGCAGGAAAACTTCTATCTAAACGGGAAGGTCCTTACGTTATCGAGGAGGTCTACCGTTCCGGTGCCATAAAAATCAACAACTTCAAAGGCACAAATCTGAAGGTGGTGAACAGTCAAAGAATCAAACATTATATCTCAGGTAATCCTATAAATGTTGAAACCAATGTTATTGAAACTGTAACCCCGAAACAATACACAAGGGACACTTTCCAGAATGTTTCAGACTCCGAAAAGGAATAGGTATGTGGTACGGTAAGTAAACCGAATCCAAAACAGTTCTAATGGCAATTGTTCTCCGTTTTGGAATATTTAGAAAAATAAAAAAATAAGAAGCAGTCCGGGAAGGACACGAGGCCTCCACGAGGGTGGAGGGCGCGCCCTACCCCCCTGGGCGCATCCCCTGCCTCGTGGGCACCTCGTGTGCCCTTCGGACTCTGTTTTCTTGCACGATGCGTATTTTGGTCAGTAAAAATTCATTATATAATCTCTCGGAGGTTTTGACTCCTGTATCACGCAAATATCCTTTGTTCTTGTTTCGAGCTGTTTTTTGTCAGGGTTGTCAAGGCCAGGCATCATGTCGTCCCCCTCCTCCAACAATGGTGACAACGATGCTTGGCTAATGAAGATAGAGCTGAAGAGGGAAGAACCCATGGAAATCAACAAGGAAGAAGCGATCAAGAAGGCCACGAAGGACCAAGTTCCGGCAACATAAGACATCTTTCAACTTGATCACAATCTTCTTACCCCAACTGAGATCGAAGCTTTTCAACATGATTGAGTTAGCTCGTATACAAAACAAGTATCTCACACGTGAAAATATTTTGTTGAAGGAGCATATCGTTGCACTCAAGGGCATTATCCGCAAGTTGAAGGATCTCTTACGCTCGATGTGTGACTACCCATCATCACCACCATCTACTTCACCAGCAAAGGAGACATAATCACATGGGTATGGTCACTCCCCTTGGCAACTGCCAAGCTTGGGGGAGGTGCCCCGGTATCGTATCACCATCACATCTCTATCTTTACCGTTTTTCTTAGTTCGATCCCTTTAGTAGTATCTTAATCTTGTAGAATAAAGTTTTTGGTATGATTTAGTTTTGAGTTTTGCTTTATGATCCCTTTATGTAATCGAGTCCGTGAGCTATATAATAAAGATTAGTGTTGAGTCAAGGGCTTGATTATTTTGCTATGATCTTGAGGGAATAAAAGAAAAGAGAAAAGAATAAAAAAATAAAGAGATCATATTGACCTTATGGAGAGTAATGACTTCACATAGGAAGAGTATGATGATTAAAAGTTGTTGAGAGTTGACAAACATAGCTTTGGTCATCGTTGCAATTAATAGGAAGTAATAAAGAAAGAGAGGTTTCACATATAGATATACTATCTTGGACATCTTTTATGATTGTGAGCACTCATTAAAATATTACATGCTAAAGAGTTGATGTTGGACAAGGAAGACAACATAATGGGTTATGTTTTCTTATATCTGAGATAAAGTATATTGTCATGGATCATCCAACATGTTGAGCTTGCCTTTCCCCCTCATGCTAGCCAAATTCTTTGCACCAAGTAGAGATACTACTTGTGCTTCCAAATACCCTTAAACCCAGTTTTGCCATGAGAGTCCACCATATCTACCTATGGATTGAGTAAGATCCTTCAAGTAAGTTGTCATCGGTGCAAGCAATAAAAAATGCTCTCTAAATATGTATGATTGATTAGTGTGGAGGAAATAAGATTTATACGATCTTGTGATGTGGAAGAAATAAAAGCGACGGACTGCATAATAAAGGTCCATATCACAAGTGGCAATATAAAGTGACGTTCCTTCGCATTAAGATTTTGTGCATCCAACCCTGAAAGCGCATGGCAACCTCTGCTTCCCTCTGCGAAGGGCCTATCTTTTACTTTTATCTCTTAACCTTATGCAAGAGTCATGGTGATTTTCACCTTTCCTTTTTACATTTTATCCTTTGGCAAGCACAGTGTGTTGGAAAGATCCTGATATATATCTAATTGGATGTAAGTTAGCATGAACTATTATTATTGATATTGCCCTTGAGGTAAAAGGTTGGGAGGCGAAACTATAAGCCCCTATCTTCCTCTGTGTCCGATTAAAACTCCGTAACCATAAGTATTGCGTGAGTGTTAGCAATTGTGAAAGACTAAATGATAGTTGAGTATGTGGACTTGCTGAAAAGCTCTGACATAGACTCTTTCCAATGTTATGATAAATTGCAATTGCTTCAATGACTGAGATTATAGTTTGTTGGTTCTCAATGAAGATTCTGATTCATCCTTGACATTGTGAATAGGTTATTACTTGAGCATAAGAAATCATATGGCAATATCCATATATGTTGCTATTTTAAGAATGATCATGATGCCCTCATGTCCGTATTTTATTTTATCGACACCTCTACCTCTAAACATGTGGACATATTTATCGCTATCGGCTTCCGCTTGAGGACAAGCGAGGTCTAAGCTTGGGGGAGTTGATACATCCATTTTGCATCAGGCTTTTATATCGATATTTATTGCATTATGGGATGTTATTACACATTATGTCACAATACTTATGCTTATTCTCTCTTAT
Source organism: Aegilops bicornis (assembly GCA_021605145.1). NCBI lineage: Eukaryota > Viridiplantae > Streptophyta > Magnoliopsida > Poales > Poaceae > Aegilops > Aegilops bicornis. The sequence continues at coordinate 128,418,001 of CM038669.1, forward strand.
TTTACAAGGTTTACATAAAGAGGGAGAATGCCGGTACTGAATTGGCCGAAAAGGAGCAAATATTAGAGACCTATTCTGCACAACTCCAGAAGTCCTGAAACTCCACGGAAGTTGTTTTTGGAAATAATAAAAAATGCTGAGTGAAGAAAATATCAGAGGGGGCCCACACCCTGGCCACGAGGGTGGGGACGCGCCCCCTGCCTCGTGGGCCCCTTGGTGGCCCTCCGGTGCCCATCTTCTGCTATATGAAGTCTTTCGTCCGAGGAAAAATCATAAGCAAGCTTTCGGGACAAGACTCCGCCGCCACGAGGCGGAACCTTGGGGGAACCAATCTTGGGCTCCGGCAGAGCTGTTCTGCCGGGGACACTTCCCTCCGGGAGGGGGAAATCATCACCATCGTCATCACCAATGCTCCTCTGACCAGGAGGGGGCCAATATCCATCAACATCTTCACCAGCACCATCTCCTCTCAAACCCTAGTTCATCTCTTGTATCCAATTCTTGTCTCTAAGTCCGGGATTGGTACCTGTAGGTTGCTAGTAGTGTTGATTACTCATTGTAGTTGATGCTAGTTGGTTTATTTGGTGGAAGATCATATGTTCAGATCATTTATGCATATTAATACTCCTCTTATTATAAACATGAATATGCTTTGTGAGTAGTTACGTTTGTTCCTGAGGACATGGGAGAAGTCTTGCTATTAGTAGTCATGTGAATTTGGTATTCGTTCGATATTTTGATGAGATGTATGTTGTCTCTCCTCTAGTGGTGTCATGTGAACGTCGACTACATGACACTTCACCATTATTTGGGCCTAGAGGAAGGCATTGGGAAGTAATAAGTAGATGATGGGTTGCTAGAGTGACAGAAGCTTAAGCCCTAGTTTATGTGTTGCTTCCTAAGGGGCTGATTTGGATCCATATGTTTCATGCTATGGTTAGGTTTACCTTAATACTTCTTTTGTAGTTGCGGATGCTTGCAATAGGATTTAATCATAAGTGGGATGCTTGTCCAAATAAGGGCAGCACCCAAGCACCGGTCCACCCACATATCAAATTATCAAAGTACCGAACGCGAATCATATGAACGTATGAAAACTAGCTTGACGATAATTCCCATGTGTCCTCGAGAGCGCTTTTCTTTATATGAGAGTTTGTCCAGGCTTGTCCTTGGCTACAAAAAGGATTGGGCTACCTTGCTGCACTTTATTTACTTTTGTTACTTGTTGCTCGTTACAAATTATCTTATCACAAAACTATTTGTTACCTGTAATTTCAGTGCTTGCAGAGAATACCTTGCTGAAAACCGCTCATTTCCTTCTGCTCCTCGTTGGGTTCGACACTCTTACTTATCGAAAGGACTACGATAGATCTCCTATACTTGTGGGTCATCACATCCTCTTCGAAGACTGGCATGTAGTTGTTGTCTTCCGAATCTTCATGGTCAGCGTGTTCGGAGCTATACTGACCCTCTTCCCTCTCATCATGTTCGGACGTGGGCACAACGGGGTGTTCAGGGTCTTCGACATTATCCAGAGTCCCATTGTCTCCGGTGCCGATGTTGTTGTCCCTTGCCTGATGCGTTCGCGAGTGGCGCCGCTGGCGCCGGCGCTTTGGTGGTTCGTCGACAGGCTTGTCCTTATCGGGGTTCTGATTATCCTCATCGTCCTTTTTATCCGGAGTGTCCACCATGTATATGTCATAGGTAGAAGTGGCCATCAGTACAAAAAAATACACTTCCGTGATGATATGTGTTTGTCACAGTAGGTCACGTTTTCTGTCATGCATGTACATCCATGATGTTTTTATGACAGAATCAAGATAGTCATACCCGTGCTGTCGTAGAAGTGTTCAATGACATTACCAAAATTATCCTTACAGAAGTGTCCACTTCCATAACGATAAATCGCGCGTCATGGAAGTGCTTTCATCAAGGGTGACCGATATGTGGCATCCACCATAACGGGTCACCGTTAAGCTATCGGGTCCGGTTTTGGATCCGATAACCCGTTAACAGCCCGGACCAATGAGGATTGTCCACGTGTAAAATTGTCATTGGCCGGAGGAAACACGTGTTGGCTCACCGTTGGGACAGATGTCATCCATTCATTGGACAGGAGGCGCCTATGATAGGTCGACACGTAGCACGGCCCAACAGAGGCCCATTCCGGTGAAAAGGCCGACATGTTTGACTTGGTCAGAAGGTAACGGGCCGGCCCACGAAAAGCTTGTTCGTATATAGCCCATTTATGGCCCGCTAACTCATGGCCCGTTACGGTCTATCGGGGTTAAGCCCAGTAGCTTAATCTGGGTCGTCCAATATGATTCCAGCCCGTTGTAACTTCCGGCCCATGTATGGCCGATGATGTCTTTGGGCCTATATGAGGCCATTTGTAACTCTTGGCCCATTAACGGCCCGTGGTGAATCTGGCCCGCAATGAACAGCGTATCCCTTCATACCCATTAACGGCCCATTATTCCATTGGGCCGTTTCCAACCCATGTTATCTTTCGGCCTTCTGAGGGCCCATTTATTCTTGGGCTCATTTCCAGCATTCGGTTACTTACGGCCCCATCGCCTTTTTCGCCAGGGTCAAATTCAGCCCGTGGTTACAATCTGCCCGTTAATCCGTTGGGCCGTTTTCATAGTGTCATCAAATACGGCTGATTAACGAGGGCCCGTTATTGTCGGCCCATGAACGGATGATTCCAAATCTAGCCCGTTTACGACCCATAATGTGGTCTGTTATTGGCCCATGTTTGGCCGATCGATCATACGACCCATAGAAGGCCCATTGATGCTACTGCCCATAGAAGGCCCATTGTTTCTATGGCCCTTAGAAGTCCCATTGTTTCTACGGCCCGTAGGAGGCCTATGGTAACTACAGTATATATGTAGCCCATGGTTATTGTGGCCTAGTTTTAAAAAATAGGTTATTGCGGCCAAACCGCGGAAAAAGAACTGCACTGACTACAAGCAAACAAATAAACAAGACAACAAGGAAATAAATAAGCAAGCAACTTACGCTAGGCTATCACGACTATTACACATATTACATCCTTTGGGCATCAAAGTTCGCCACCAGTGCAAATATAGGGAACAAAGCAGCATATCATATACACTGGTTGTTAAAGTTGGCGACCAGTGCAAATAAACGCCGCAGCAAAACAAGTCCAGAACTAAAACCACTTCAGAAGATCTCAAGAAACAATATCCCGCGTACCCATAATGCTGGCAAGATGCTTAGTGTCGTGGAATTGTCACGGCAGATGTCCTCATGAAAGGACTTAGTCGTAGGGCCATCGTACGGGTTAACCTAGAGGGGTTAAAGCGGACACAAGACACGGGAATTATACTGGTTCGGCCCCTTCGATGAAGGTAAAAGCTTACGTCCAGTTGTGATGTGATTGATATGATTTCAGCGACTAGGGAGCAATAGCTTTGCCTTAGCCTCGAATTCTCTGTCCCCAACTCGCCGCCGGGTCGTCCCCTTATATACACGGTTTGACGCCCGGCTGGTCTACAGAGTCCCGATCCGGCTCATACAAGCGTCCGGCTCGGTCTCTTCTTTCTTAACTTACAACACAAGTTACAATACTAAGGCGGTTTACATAAATGGACCTTAATTCGCCTCTGGGCTCCGTGCCTCCTCCGTGGGCTGAATCATGGATTTAGGGTAAACCCGGCCCGGGCGGTTCACGCTCGATGAGTTGTATCCCCAACATTAGGCCCAGATTGACTTGAACCGGTTCATGTTAATCTTCAACACCTTCAGGAAACTCTTGATCTCTTTTCACATTTTGTAAACCGCCAAATGCTTGAACCGCCGTGATGTCATCTTCCGATCCGGCGTGTCGTAGGCGTCTTGACGTCAATTTTAATAAAGAAATCCAAACAGTAAGATTCCCTGCATTTAATGCCATCCCGGAAATCGAGGCGGCCGCTGCACCGTCCACCGCTTTTGACTCCTCGAATCTCGCGCCCGTTGATTGCTCCGGTTCCTTATAAATAGACCGCCGCCTCATCTCTTCTTCTTCTCCTTCCTCGCGACGCTCCAGTCTTGAAGCTCCGCCGTCGCCTCCGACCTTCGAACGACGCTATTAACGCCGGCCGCCAGATCGACCGACCAGATCGAGTCTTCCGGCGCTCCTCCTCGGCTTCGCTCATCAGGTAAGGTCCTTTTTCAACCCCTAGATCGCATTTGTAGACCCTGTTCATCCCGCAGTTCATCTCGGTTTCTTCACACCTTCTCCGCCATGGCCATGCGATCCAACAGATCGTATATCCTATGCGAGGGACTGCCCGCCGTCCATCTAACCCTTCACGATCGGCTTTTTTCCGTAGATCCTCGAGTTTAGAATACCCGAACCCTCCTGTTCTTTCCGAGGTTTGCATAGGTCGTGAAGGTTTTTTCTTCGGAACTTCTAGAGATCTTGATTACTTCCCTTCGCATGTGAAAACTATTTCTGTCCATACTTAGCAGATTTTTCAATTCTGCCTTATTCGGCGGTTTAACTTTTGATAGCTAATCCGTCACTCCATTAGCCCTCAGTTAAACCGGAATGGGAGGCCGGCCGCTGAATCGCCGGTTTAACAATGCATATATGCCTGAACCGTTTAATGGTGAACCATTTCTCCCTTTATTCCACAGCTTAATCTTCCGGAATGGCTCCTCAATTCTCAGCTTGCAATTGGGTCCGGTCAAAAATCATCAAACGCAACTCAACGGCTATGTCACCACCGGGCGTTTTGGCTCCAAAAATGCCCTCCATCGGGCGTGTTCCGGATGGCGAAGTTTCCTCCGAGCCACAAGAGGGAGAAGTAATTGTGTTTATGCAGCATTTAGACCGGGGTTCTGCCCGCCTACCGTTCAAAATTTTTCCGGACGTCCTTGCAAGCTTGCAACTCCATCCGCAGGATATCGGCCCGAACTCGTGTGTCAAACATATGCAACTTTTAAGTCTTCGTGAAGTCTATCTTCGTGAAGAGCCCTCTGTGGAGCTATTCCGGATTTCTTTCACTTGAACCGCCAGACGGAGTTTTCTCGATGGTCCCAACACGTAACTAGGCGGCGTTCAATCCGTAAAAGGAAGGAAGTGGACTTTCCTCACGCCAAACACCACAGCCATCCAAAGGATTGGAACCAAACCTGGTTCTATTGCGGAACACCGCTCCCGCCAACGAGAATCCCTTTGCCGGGTTACCGTCCTCACCGGCTCAAGAACAACCATCCGCTGCCTTTACGCTTAACCGCCATGAACGGAAGAACTTTGCACCTCGATTATAAAACTCCGGGCTCTAATGGCCAATGGACTAACTGGTGTGGACCTTGTGCGATGCTTGGGTTTCTTGGGGCATCTTGCCCTTAAGCCGCCGCCCGGATTGATGCACGAGTATACCGGCAGCCTCAAAGACCCTCAAAGACGTCACGAATTACCAATAACTGAATGCGAGGTTACAGAGGCTGTAAAAAGATGCTTGATGAACCAATCTCCGTCAGCCCTAACCGGGTTGGCTCCGTTACGTGTTGCCAACCCGCCACCTGCGGTAAGACTTTGCTTACCGCCGGGCTTTAACATTTTGTTGATATTCATTAATCCTTGCTACCTCGCAGTCGACAGCTCCTTGGAGACGGACCAAACCGCCCGAGCTCGCGTATAAAGTCCAAGGCTACCAAAAAGGCTGGCAAGAAAACCGCCGGGTCTTCCGATCCGCCGGAAGATGAAGAATCAAGCTGAGGTAAAACTTGATATCCTTACGAGGGAGCCGCCAGAACCGCTCTCCTCCTTGTGTTTCTTCTTATGATTTATCCTCTATTCTTCCCTGCATCGATAAATGTAACTCCAGGATGATGTCAAGCCAGCCATGCCGACCATGTTGAGGTAATCCTTTTTCTTCCGACTCCGACCTCGTGCGGTTAAAAGAATTCGCGCGCCGTTCGGAAAGTGAAAAATCTCATTCCTCTACTTATTTGAAGACACAAAGAGCCTAAGAGCGTCGTACAACCCGCAAGACGATGGTCAACAGATTCTATCCTCCGGTTTACGGATACACCAAACCGGAAGCGCCGCCAGAGGTGACTTATTCTCCGAAAAACGTTATCCCTTAAAGGGTTTCTTCCGATGTCCTCTTAATTTCGACTCAATTATCAGGCCTCTTCCAACTCTTACGGCGGTTCATCAACCACGCAATCGCCTCCGCCGAAAGTTGCTACAGGGTATGTAACCGCTGTCCATCGATTCGATTTACAACTGCCTTGGTTGATTTGCCTTAATCCAATTCGAACATTGCAGCACCAAGGCTCGCTTGAGTAAGAAAGCGAAAACCCTTGACCCTACTGCGGATGTTGATCCGTAAAAACCCGAACAAACCCACGAAAATCCTGAAGTCGCCAAAGATAGCTACGGCGAGTTGTACAAAGACGATATCGCTGATCCGCGGAAGCTGAACCAGAGGTCCAAATGGAAACTTCACAGCCTGCTCCACCAAACCCGCCGATAGAGCGAGTCGTAACAGATTGAACCGCCGAGCCAGAGTAAGCAAACATCAAGCCCAAAGAAGACCGCGAAAAATGACGATGTTATTGTGACGAGTAATCGCTACGCTGCTCCTTGCCAACCGGTCGCTTTAACAAAACATAGTGCCAAGGGCGAGTCGGCCGCCGTGAGTAAAGATAAAGGAAAAATAGACACATCCGACCACGACAACTTCTCCGCCCAAGAACTGCACTCGGGTTTCGAACCGGCTCTATACCAGCCGTGACCTTGAAGCTGGTGCAGTAAACCGGATGAAGGACCGCTATGAGGTAATGAATTATGTCTTTCTGTACTTTTAGCTGTATAGTAGCCCCCAAGGGTCGGTTCAACTTAGCATAGTTAAACCGGACTTAATTTCTGTACCCAAATGGCAAACTGAGATCAATTAGCCATTAGCCCCAAGTGCCAAGGTGAATATGTATATTGAGCTTGGGACTTGATAATGAGACACCTAACATGCTTCCTTTGTTACCGTAATGAAATAGAGCAAAGCAAAGCGTGCAACTCAAAGACCTGCGAGCCAACTGGAGACTCAAAGAACAGAAACCACTAAGGCCAAGGACGAATTGAGAACGGCCTTGGCCACTATGGAACAGTTGAAGGAGTGGTATAAATCCGAACGGGCCAATCGGGACACCGAGAAGGCCGGTTTGAAAAACGGGCGGAAGAAGCCAAGCAGCCTTAAACCGGTGACTCAAGAGCTTATCGGACTCAAGCGCCAAGTGCATGCCATGACCTCTGCCGTCTTTGGTAAGAAACTATGCAATCGACTATCTTAATTTTGATATTTCCGCGGTTTATCCTGAGTTGTCTTAAACCGTGCAGTAAGCGTATTGCACATATGGGCTCGATGTGCGGAAGAAGCTCAAGGCCGTTTATACGCTGATTGAGCAGTTGTATACGGCGCCAATGAGTCATATGTGCTACATCATACGACAACACGGCGCCGTCCTCGATCGAGAGAAACCTCGGACCGTTGTCCATGGTTCCGGCAGCTTGAAGAGTTGAAGCGATCCATGGCTCGGGCTGGCACCTTATCGTTTCGACGCCGCCAAAGGCGTGGATAGCGAATCTTGATCCGGTGACATAGCCAAAGGTTTCCCAGTGCTCAAGAGAATGGTGAAGCCTTTGATAACGACGCTCAAACGGATCACAAAGGAAATGCGTTCACCGGGCGAAGTCAAGCTGGCAGACGAAGCCAACTGACGGTTCACCGCTCCTTTTATGACGCCAACAACAAGCGGTGGAGTTTGTCATCCACGAAGTGCGAGCCTTGTTCCCCAATCCGTAAGCACACTTATGCCCTCGACGTTGATCCGGCTGAGCTGATAAGTGAAGAAGCTGTCTTCGTGCCTTAACCGGATTGACCGGTCTACCAATGACTTCCGGGCTTTGGGTGAGGAAGAAGAAGAAGTTGAACCGACGCCAGCGCCCCTCTACCTCACGCCAACCCGTGAAGCGGCGTAATTAAATCAAGCCGGGTGACGCCTCCAAGCTTCAAGGCATAACCCCACATGAAACGCCGGGCCTCAAAAGGCTTTGTAATAGGATAGTCGATTTTGTTTTGAACAATGCCGTTACAACCTCGGTCAGTAAACTTTTGCATGGCGGTCTTGGATACTTTGGTTTTGAAGTAGTGAATCCTTCAACATATTTTGCCTCGCAATCACAAATTCTTAAACCGCCATGGCGGCTTGCGCCTAGCCGGATTGTGATGCCAATATATTTATATAAGAAAATATCGAGGTATACGATCAAAATTTTGTGATACAAACATATCTGCGATTGTCGGGCACACAGTTGGCTTTAGCTAATCTCAAGCGGAGGCTTTATAAACCCTCACCGTCAAAGGAGAACAATCCTCGTAGGTATAATACCGATTTACCGTGTAAATCGTAGCCTGCATGATAAGCCCCTGTTACTCCATAATGTGATGTTAACAAAGAAAATCAAACCGGAACAATCAATCGCGGATTTAAAAATGGACCAAATTCTGAAAACTTGAATCCGGTTGAAAGAAGGTTTATCGGTTTAAGAAAACAAACAAAAGCCAAATTATACGTATAAAAAACACATGGAAGCAAAAACAATGACAAAGACTGTTTGCAAGAAGAGGCTTTATTGAGTCTCGATCGGATGGCGTTACCATGGTCGGACAGGACCAAGCTCCCTATAAGGTGTAGCGATGGTTCAAGTCAGCCAGTCCCCAATCGACATCGTGGCATTACGCCGATCAAGTGGCATTGCATTGGTTCGGGTTCGACCAAGCCCCAAGTGATTCTATGGCCTTAGGCGACCAAGAGGCGTGATCGGTTCAGACGTGACCATGTCCCCAAGTGATCCGGTGGCTTCGCGTCAAGAGGTGTTGCATTGGTTCGGACACGACCAAGCCCCCAAATGATCCGGGTGGCTTTACCGCCAAGAGGTGTTGCATTGGTTCGGACACCACCAAGCCCCCAAGTGACAAAAATTTCACAAAAGCAAGGCCAAGGGTTAAACCGGAGGCCGCTTCACGACAAAGATCTCCATGTACCCAAACCGGACTTTTATACGTAATGTATACCCCGCTTTTAGCCGAGGATCCGGTTTATTGCCTTTATTCATAATATATACATT